>OX422212.1:224548498-225169926 GCA_949130495.1 Sambucus nigra
GGGTTTCTGCATAACTGCCGAATCAATTCGGATAAATTTCGAATCGATTCGGTTCGCAATACCTGAGCACTGGACTTAACCGAATCGATTCGCCCAGGGGGCCGAATCGATTCGGGCCTGCGATTTTGCCAAGAATTGGCTATGGAGTCTTGGAATCCATATTTTACCCCAACTCAAATTTCTTCAAACCAAACTTATATACTAACATCAAGATAACATCAATGATACTATTGACCATCTTAAACCTCATAAATCATCCCAATCATCTTTGAGTGAATCAAAACCCATAAATACATAAGGAAAAACCCTAAGTTGCTAGACCAAAATCAATACATCATTATCATAGCAAATCATCTATCTCAAGACACAAATAACAAGTAAAAACTTGCCTTGATTCAGCAACTTGCAGATTTCTTGGTGTAGTGGCAAAATCCTTCTCAATCTCCAAGTCTTTCTCTCTACTCTTCTCTTTCTCTCTTTGGTTTTGGAAGGAAATTAGGGTAATTAGAAGACTTAATAGGCTTAAGTCGTGGCTTAAGGCAAATGTCCCACTTAATTAACTAATAGTGCGATAAAATAATACGCAACTGTATAATTTAGGTACAATCAGTCAAAAATGCCCAAAACTTTAAAATACAATATGGTACATTATCTGACTATTTCGCACGTTCCGGAATCAACTGCAACCTCCAAATTATCATTTGGACAATTTAAAATTCAATTTAGGTTCCTGTTTCATTATTAAGCCAAATATCATTTTGAATTCAAATGATACTAATAAGCATGACAGAGCAATATTTACCCATAATTATGATATGTATGCAAACTCACAATAAATATCAACTTTCTACATTGAATTAACATTCAAATCATAACCCAACACTTGTCTCCAATTACTATACTAAGTAATTACTATAAAATACGGTCTCATAAGCGAGGGTTATTACATACTCCCCCCCTTATGAGGGAATTTTGCCCCCAAAATTTAGGCGTACCTCATAAGAAAAGATGTAGATATTTCTCCCGCATCTCGTCCTCATGTTCCCACATTGATTCATTGGCATGATGATGACTCCAATGAACTCTCACTAGGGGCACCACCCGAGATCTTAACTTTCGCTCCCCAAACTCAAGGATAGCAACCGGTTGTTCTTCATAAGAAACATCGGGCTGCAAATCGATATCTTCAAAAGGAATGTGCCAAAGGGCACCTTCACACCTTTTGTACTTCTTCAAAGAGGAGACATGAAATACATCATGGATTTGTTGTAAAGGTTCCGGCAAGGCGAGTTGGTATGCCACGGGACCAACCTTTGCAATCACCGGGAAAGGTCCAACAAAACGGGGTGCAAGCTTTCCTTTCTTCCCAAAACGTTTAATACCCTTCATCGGGGACACTCGCACTAACACTTGGTCTCCCACCTCCAATTCCATATGTCTCCTACCCGCATCAGCATAACTCTTTTGACGATCTTGGGCTATCCGTATGCGATTTCGAATAAGCTCAATCTTCGAAGAAGTATCTTGGATCATTTCAGGTCCAAGGAACTTGTTATCACCCACCTCCAACCAACAAGTGGGAGACCTACAAGGTCTGTCATACAGAGCTTCATAGGGTGCCATTCCGATAGTAAATTGGTAAGAGTTATTATAAGCAAACTCAACCAATGGAAGGTATTGTTCCCAACTGCCCTTAAAATCGAGTATGCACATACGAAGCATATCCTCCAACATCTGGTTTACCCTTTCGGTTTGAATGTCTGTTTGAGGATGATAGGAAGAGCTTAACTTCAACTCGGTCCCCATAGCTCTCTGGAAACTCTACCAAAAGTGGGACACAAATATCTTATCTCGGTCGGAGACAATGTTTAAAGGTACCCTGTGGAGTCTGACGATCTCCTCAATGAACAACTGGGCATAACGAGCGATATCATAGTCGGTGTGCACGGGCAAGAAGTGTGCCGACTTGGTCAAACGGTCAACAATCACCCAAATTGAGTCGTGACCCTTTTGCGATCTAGGCAAGCCCGTAACAAAGTCCATCGAAATGCTCTCCCATTTCCATACGGGAATCTCGAGCGGTTGTAACAAACCTGTCGGTCGCTGGTGGTCGATCCTAACAAACTAACAAGTAGTGCATTGAGACACAAACTCTGAGATATCCCTCTTCATACCCGCCCACCAATACAAACGACGCATATCTTGGTGCATCTTGTCCCCGCCTGGATGTGCCGCAAACCTTGACCCGTGGAATTCTGCCATCACCGTTCGTTTCAAATCCCCATCGTCGGGAACTACAAGTCTTCCATGGAAACGCAGTCCGCCCTCGGAACCAATCGAGTACGGCTCCGCTCCCTCTAACAACAGCTGGCGTGTATAGTCTTGACAAACTTTATCTCCTTTCTGAGCTTCCACAATCTTTGCTATAATCGTGGGAGTAACCGTCATCACAGAAATGAATGCTCTCACTCCTGCATCCTCTAGGCTGAGTTCTCTCCACTTAGCTTTCCATACCTCAGCTAAGTCTCCATCAGGCTTCCTACTCAAGGCATCTGCTACCACATTCGCCTTTCCGGGGTGATAATGAATATCAAATTGGTAGTCTTTCACAAACTCTAACCAACGACGCTGGCGCATATTCAAATCCTTTTGGGAGAATAAGTATTGTTGTGATTTGTGGTCTGTGAACAGACTAAACTTTTCCCCTAAGAGATAATGCCTCCATATCTTCAAGGCAAATACAACTGCGGCAAATTCCAAGTCATGTACCGGATAGTTCTTCTCGTGAGGCTTCAACTTACGAGAAGCGTACGCAATGGGCTGTCTCTCTTATTGAAGAACACCTCCTAACCCCAGAAGAGATGCATCAGTGAAGACGAGATATTCCAATCTCGGCTTTGGCAATGCCAGGACTGGAGCCGAAGTTAGTCTATCCTTGAGCTCATCAAAAGCCGCTTGACATGAACTGTCCCATACAAATCTTACTCCTTTCCGGGTTAAATTCGTCAATGGGCTAGAAACCTTGGAAAAGCCCTTAATGAATCGACGGTAATAACCCGCCAAGCCCAGAAAACTACGAACTTCAGTGGGCGTTGTGGGCTGACCCCACACTTTTACCGCGATCACCTTAACCGGATCCACCGACACGCCTTGGGATGACACCACATGCCCCAGAAACTTAACTTCCTTCAACCAGAAGCCACACTTCTCAAACTTTACATACAATTGATGATCCCTCAATCTCTGCAGGACCAACCGCAAGTGAGCAGCGTGATCCGACTCTGTCTGAGAATAGACTAGGATGTCATCGATAAATATAATGACAAACTGGTCAAGGAAATCCCAAAACACCCTGTTCATAAGGTCCATAAACACTGCAGGGGCATTGGTTAGCCCAAAGGGCATAACCAAGAATTCATAAGATCCATAACGGGTCAGAAAGGCCGTCTTGGATACATCTTGCTCTCGTATCCTCAATTGTTGATACCCCGTCCTCAAATCGATCTTGGAGAAGTAGGAAGCTCCCCTAAGTTGATCAAACAAGTCGTCGAAGCGAGGTAAAGGGTATTTATTTCGGATGGTGACTTTATTCAGCTCCCTATAGTCCACGCATAACCGGAGAGAACCGTCTCTCTTCTTCACAAACAGTACCGGAGCGCCCCACGGTGAGGTACTACGCTTAATAAAACCCTGCTCCAGTAGCTTCTGAATCTGATCTCTCAGCTCCCTCAGCTCCACAGGAGCCATTAGATAAGGAGCTTTGGCGATCGGTCGAGTTCCTGGCATTAGATCAATCACAAACTCTATTTCTCGACTTGGAGGTAATCCCGGTATCTCCCGAAAAATATCTTCAAAATCTCTAACGATTGGAAGAGAATTTAGGGGAACCATGACATCTTTAGATGCGTCTTCCGCAATACAGTATAGATAAGCACTCGTGCTCCCTTCCATACAAGGCATAACTACCAGGAACATCTCTTGTCCCGAAACCGCAAAAACTATACTCTTCCCGAAACAATTTACTATAGCCCGATACTTCACTAGCCAATCCATACCCAAAATAACATCGTACCCGACCATATCAAGGACGAGTAAATCAGCCTCGAAACACAAGTCACCAAGGATAATTCCTACGTTTTTACATACGAAGAAAATCAATGAGCCATCGCCCATAGAGGATTCAACACTAGTGAAGGTACTTTCAGCAGATTTTATCAAACCTGTAGTCTGGGCAAAACTTCTAGAAATAAAGGAGTGTGTAGCACCCGTATCAAATAGTATTCGACCCATGTGCCCATGAATGACAAACTTACCCTCGATCGCTGGTGGTGCCGGAGGAGCTGGAGGAAGCAGAGCCTCCTGAATATGGTAAACCCGACCGTACTGCAATTGTCCCCGTTGAAGAGGAGGAACCGGATTAGGCGCTTGGGGCAGAAACTGTACATACGGCTGCTGTGGGGCCCTTGGAAGATGCCCTCCAACCAACTGAGGACACGCCCTTTTGTAGTGGCCCAGCTCCCCACACTGGAAACATTTAATTGTCGTATTATCCTGATTCATACCTTGGTTATTTCGGAATTGCCCCGCACCTCGGCCCTGTTGGCCCCTACCTCCATTTCCACCTCTACCTCCCTGTGGTTGCTGACCACCTTGACCCTGCCTGTTATTATAGTTGTTGCCACCAGCATTAAACCCACCGAAACGTTGATGCTTTATCGAATCCCCCTACTGAGGATCCCTCTCAACCTGCTTGTTCCCCGAGGATTGGGATGAAGAAGATGTTCCCCCTCCGCTCCCAGTTCCTCCCTGTCTCACTGTTTGCCCCGCAGTTACAACCTTCTTCTTGTTTTGAACAAACAATATATCCTCTTAACAGTGAAGTAAAGCATCATTCATCACATCACCAAAGGTCACCAGAGATGGATTTCCAAGCAAATGTTGTTTTATTCGCCAGTGCAAACCTCCCACAAACTTGGAGATCCTCTTCGCTTCTGGAGTTACTTCATCCGGAATAAAGCTTGCTAACCGGGTAAACTCCTCCTCGTACTCGGCAACCGATCTCTCCCCTTGTACTAAATCTTGAAGCTTCCTCTGCATTTCCCTCTGAACTGCAGGAGGGAAATACTTTCCATCAAACAAAGCCCAAAAATTTGTGATGTACATAGTATCCCTTTGTTCGGGTGTCGTCATTGACTCCCACCAGTGCAAGGCCGGTCCGACAAGCTTGAAAGTAACGAGAATTTGCTTTTTCTCCTCACTACATTCCACCATCCTAAGATGGCCCTGCATATCTCTCTTCCACTGGTTCGCCTTGATAACATCCGAACCTCCCTCGAATTCCGGGGGATGTCCCTTAAGGAAAGACTCCCTCACCCGTTCCCACTGAGAAGGTCCCGTAGGAACTAGTGCTTCTTGTCCCCTCACTTGAGCTTGTGGTATTTGTTGGGCCACTGCAGTCATCGCGGCGTTGACAACTTGGGCCACAATAGTTGCCACTTCAGCGGCACTGATACTCCCCTGCTGCGGTGGAGGACCAAACTCATCCTCAACAACCCTATTACGTCTAGCGGGACGTCCTCTCTTTGGCGGCATCTGAGATAAAGACGAAGCAGAGTTAAAACATAATACAAAACAATCTATTTAGTAGAAGATCGCATACATAAGCAACAAACAACCCTAACATTAAGTTCTATATCAAAGAACGCTACGGTAGAACGTGACAAGTCCACATAGATCCTAAAGACTCTAGAACCTGATGCTCTGATACCATCTGTGACAACCCGCTATCCGAAATAAAGGGTGGCCAGCCCTATACCTCGATAAAATAGGAAATCATTGATAAATATCATTCTCAGCATCACTACAATATACAAAGTATAAGGAATAACCACACTATATTCCAGAAAACGGGTTATCAAAAACTTTGGTTATTAAATAAGAAGATAACATTTTCAACAACCCATAGTAGGAATAGAGGGTGGAAACCATCACAAGCGTATATAAGAAACCCAAAAATACAAAAGGACCGAATGAAATGTCAGTCAATACTAACCATACAACATATAATAAGCTCCAGGTGTTACATAATAAATCCATTATACAATTACAACGGTTAGGGCAACATGCCCGAATAAACTGATCATAGCTAGAAAACATAAACTAAGGCGACTACACAAACATCCCGTGAAACCCGCACAATGTCACGGCTCCTCAAAAACATGTGGAAGGAAAGGTCATATCGGGCGACCGTGCGGCGGAACACCTGAACGGATTATATATATATACATATACAACAAGAAAGGAAAACCGGTCAGGGCCGGGTATATGTGATCAATCGATAAGTGACAGGTATGACAAGGATGCACAGTTAAGCAAGGATGATAGTCTGGCATGGTAACATCATATAAGGAACTAAAACTGATAAAGGACTACATGGAGTGAGATTCATATTAAAACAGAATTAAAAGTACTTATGAGCCTTTTTCATCTTTCATCATATTTCAATTTAAATCTTCCTTGACATTCCTTATCAGGAATACAATTATTATCATGTGCTCTTAATGGCACTAATCTCAATAGCATTCTCTTTGTGGCATAAATTTGCTCTTTATGGCATTTATGTTCCATCGAGTCCAACTCGATAATTAGAATAGTCATAAATATAAATATAACGATTCTAAGACCGCCCGTCCGGGTTTCCCCACTGTGCGCGTCCCTAAATAACCATCATCTTCCAGGGCCTAACATAAGACAACCTGGGATCCTATCGAAATCGTCGGGAAGCGGCCATATGCCTGCGGGGTAGTCAAGACCACACCCAGAATCTCCTACCCATCGCAGAAAGAAAATAAAACAAGCGCTCATATGGCCTAGGACTATATCCACCCTGCATTCATTAGCCAGGGGGCTTCACCTCTCGCACGGACTTCCCTTAAGATGGTATTTAGAGAGGTGTGTAACATCCATCTTATTTATTTCCATTACATGATTTAGTAATTTATCATTTACCTTATCAGTTTCCCATTTTAATAAATGTATAGGCTTAAATCGGGACTATACGTATTTCATACTGTCATAACATCCCCGATAAGAAATTCAGACTCCAAAGTTATTTCCAAAGCCTCCTTTAGGCTTTAACATAAACCCTCAAGTCAAAATCTAACTCAAGTTGATTCCTAAGGTCTCCAAAGTGACCTAAAGATGTTCTAGACCCTTATAGAACTACAAAATAAAAGTCATGCCTAAACATCACTTTAAATTCCCCCTTAAACGAACCCTAGATGAACCCTTTCGAGTCTAGGATGTCGACCCAACTCAACTAATACTCTAAACCCTATGTTTACGTCATTTAAGAAGGTCCCTAATTACTAATTCTAAAGAAAGAGGGTTAAAATTTAAAAGAAAAAATTTTGGAAAAGTGCAGGGCTACCGAATCGATTCGCCCCCTTGGCCGAATCGATTCGGCCAGAAAATTTAGGTTTCTGCATAACTGCCGAATCGATTCGGATAAATTTCGAATCGATTCGGTTCACAAGACCTGAGCACTGGACTTAACCGAATCGATTCGCCCAGGGGGCCGAATCGATTCGGGCCTGCGATTTTGCCAAGAATTGGCTATGGATTCTTGGACTCCATTTTCTACCCCAACTCAAATTTCTTCAAACCAAACTTATATACTAACATCAAGATAACATCAATGATACTATTGACCATCTTAAACCTCATAAATCATCCCAATCATCTTTGAGTGAATCAAAATCCATAAATACATAAGGAAAAACCCTAAGATGCTAAACCAAAATCAATACATCATTATCATAGCAAATCATCTATCTCAAGACACAAATAACAAGTAAAAACTTGCCTTGATTCAGCAATCTGCAGATTTCTTGGTGTAGTGGCAAAATCCTTCTCAATCTCCAAGTCTTTCTCTCTACTCTTCTCTTTCTCTCTTTGGTTTTGGAAGGAAATTAGGGTAATTAGAAGACTTAATAGGCTTAAGTCGTGGCTTAAGGCAAATGTCCCACTTAATTAACTAATAGTGCGATAAACTAATACGCAACTGTATAATTTAGGTACAATCAGTCAAAAATGCCCAAAACTTTAAAATACAATATGGTACATTATCTGACTATTTCGCACGTTCCGGAATCAATTGCAACCTCCAAATTATCATTTGGACAATTTAAAATTCAATATAGGTTCCTGTCTCATTATTAAGCCAAATATCATTTTGAATTCAAATGATACTAATAAGCATGACAGAGCAATATTTACCCATAATTATGATATGTATGCAAACTCACAATAAATATCAACTTTCTACATTGAATTAACATTCAAATCATAACCCAACACTTGTCTCCAATTACTATACTAAGTAATTACTATAAAATACGGTCTCATAAGCGAGGGTTATTACATACTCCCCCCCTTATGAGGGAATTTTGCCCCCAAAATTTAGGCGTACCTCATAAGAAAAGATGTGGATATTTCTCCCGCAACTCGTCCTCACGTTCCCACGTTGATTCATTGGCATGATGATGACTCCAATGAACTCTCACTAGGGGCACCACCCGAGATCTTAACTTTCGCTCCCCAAACTCAAGGATAGCAACCGGTTGTTCTTCATAAGAAACATCGGGCTGCAAATCTATATCTTCAAAAGGAATGTGCCAAAGGGCACCTTCACACCTTCTGTACTTCTTCAAAGAGGAGACATGAAATACATCATGGATTTTTTGTAAAGGTTCCGGCAAGGCGAGTTGGTATGCCACGGGACCAACCTTTGCAATCACCGGGAAAAGTCCAACAAAACGGGGTGCAAGCTTTCCTTTCTTCCCAAAACGTTTAATACCCTTCATCGGGGACACTCGCACTAACACTTGGTCTCCCACCTCCAATTCCATATGCCTCCTACCCGCATCAGCATAACTCTTTTGACGATCTTGGGCTATCCGTATGCGATTTCGAATAAGCTCAATCTTCGAAGAAGTATCTTGGATCATTTCAGGTCCAAGGAACTTGTTATCACCCACCTCCAACCAACAAGTGGGAGACCTACAAGGTCTGCCATACAGAGCTTCATAGGGTGCCATTCCGATAGTAAATTGGTAAGAGTTATTATAAGCAAACTCAACCAATGGAAGGTATTGTTCCCAACTGCCCTTAAAATCGAGTATCCACATACGAAGCATATTGGTATTTTATCTGAAGTATTTTTCCCGACAGATTTATTTATTTCGTTATCTCATTATTCTTGATTATATGTATGGAAATGTTGAATGAAATTTTGTTCTGTTTATAATTACTGCATGTTAATAATAAAGATTAAAATTTAACACCGGGCCATTAGGGTATTAGTAAAATAAATTGAATTTCGATAGTGATGCTAAGAATGACACTATCAATGATTCTTGTCTAATTTAATAATGGACTGATCACCCAGGATCATAATAGGCAGGGTGTTACATAAGGATGCTCTAATGGATGATAAGAATTGCTACAAAGGACATGATTGAAAACCATTATGTGAGAGCGAAGTTAGGAGTAGCTCCCATTAGCGATATATTAAGAGAAAGTAGACTTAGATGGTACGGACATGTGTTGCATAGACCAACTTATGCACCTATAATAAGAGAAAGATTATTGAAAATAGAGGGTAAAAGAGAAAAGACCCACCCTGAGCTATCGTGAGAGGGAATTATTAGGAGAGATCTTAAGGATTAAACTTGAATGATAGTATTGCTTATAATAGATTAGAATGGAAAAGAAGAATCCATGTGGCCAACCTCATGTAATGTGATTAAGACAAGGATGATGATGATGATGATGATGATGATGATGATGATGATGATGATGATGATGATGATGATGACGATGATGTCCGTATTTTCTTTTCTTTTCTTTGCTTTTTCTCTATTCCCCCTGATTAAAATGAGCATGTTTGGGTTAGTTTTTTTTCTTTTTATCGTTGATTACATTTATAAAATCCTTCTTGGGATATTTTAAAAAACGTGTACTGATTTTAGTTATGAAGAATCAATTTGGAAGGGGTGATTGAAGAATATGATGTTAGATTAACTTTATTAGTTACTCCTTATTTGATTTTTTTTTGTAAGCATCATATTAAATTATTATAAACTGAGTAGGTTTTTATTACATTTGTAAGAGTAAGGAAAAATGTGTTACATTATAAAAAGACACGGTGTTATAAAATTACTCAAATGCACAGTGTTTGTAAGAGTAAGGATTAGAAAATGCCCGTGCATCGCATGGGAATTACATATAGTAATATAGTAAAATGAAGTACTTTTGGATAATCTCATTGCGTCACGTGTTTATATTTGAACTCGTCACTTTTATTGCTCTCATAAATCTCTATCCCTCATTTATATATTTCTTTTTATTATCTCCATTCATTTATATATTTATTTTTATATCCCTTCATTTATATCTTTTTTTTCAACCTTTCAATTATCTCAAACGATTATTTTCCCTCCATTGCTATTTATTTATGCTCATTTTTATTAATTATTTATTTATTCATATTTTTTTGTTTCCTTCATTTAAATCGCATGCGCATCATGCAACATTGAATATAAATTATAGTGAGTCTGGTGGGATTATGTCTAATTATAAGTAATGTATTTTATAACGGTGATATTGTCCCGTCAAAAGTTGAGGGCTAGGTAAAAAATAAATAAAGTGGGGTATGTTAGAAAATGCATTACAAAGTGGGATTGAGTTAAAAAGGCCTTAACTTTACCTTATAATAATTTAATAAAGTTAATCAAGAGAAATTATATAATATCTTACAAATGATAAAACACGTTCATGTTAAATTATTGGGTTATAACAATATGAGAGATATGTAATATGATATTATGAGGAGGTTTATCATGACTAAAAACATCCAGGTTTGATTATTACTCTTATGAGAGGTTAAAATATGATTTTTTTTACTATAACATACCACTTTGGTCCGAATTTTTGGTTTGGATTACTATTTTATCATTGCCATAAACTAAAAATTACAAACAATTGTGGACAATTTTTCTTTAAAAATTAAAAAACTTATTTATCAAAAATATTGTACCAAACTTAAATACCAAACCTATAATCCAAATTAATGATTTCCACAAAATAAAAAATTTATATTATATTTTTAGATTTATATAATTAAACAACTTAATTGAACTCATTATCACATATGCTAATATAAAAAAGAGGTGGATTTTATTTAATTTTATAATTAATATAGAAATTTGAAGTTATAAGAACATATACATTCATTCGTTGTGTTTTCGATAAGAACTGTCTCAAGTTTTTATATGAGAATATAGGTTGACCCCTAGTTTATTTGATATTTTATGTTTACGTCGTATAAACATCTCAAGTGTTGACTGCATGTCTAGCTTTGTGGCATAATTTTCACCACTACTTATCTCTTTCTTTTAATAGTAAAACAACACTATTCCGTATCATATAGATATTGGGTATGTGTGTTAGTTTATTTATTATATTTCACATTGGAAAATATTAAAAAAATAGTCAAAGTTTTGAAAAAGAAAAAGAAATGAGTAGAAAACTATGAAAACATAAACTATAAATACCAGAAAAAAAATCAAAATTACAGAAAGGAAAATTTAATGAAAATACTGAAAAGATGGGAGCACCGGTTGGTTTGTTATTAATAAGTGTTTCTGAAATACCAAAAATCGAGACTACTCTACCAAACATATTGGAAAAATTTCTATGGAATTGATATTGATAAAATACTGACCAAACAGACAGATAGCCGCCCCTAATTTCCTCCCGCTATGACCTAATGTTTCTTAAGCTCAAATTTATTTGTGTGGTTGAAACTAAATCTTATAATGTTTTTGAATTAACTCCATGGTTGTTATTTTTTTTGGTTTAAATGCACCATTAGTGTATACCCGAATTTTTAGCAATGTACACATGAATAATTTGTAATTTTTTTGGAGAAAAAATGTAATTATATGTGAAATTTCATAATGTATACTTGAATTTTTATAATATATTCGTGTGAATTTTTTGTGTATCCACAATTATAAAATATAGGTTAAAAGGTGAGAGACTTTAGTTTAAAAAAAATATGATTAGAGTTAAAAAATACTCTTCGCTAAAGACTAAAATAAAAATTTCAAAATTTAAATTGGTATATCTCCTGTTTGATACTCCGACACTCAAGAACCTGCCTTAGTCCATGTGTTTTCCTATGCAAGTTGACAAATGTGAACTAACTATAACAAATGTATGTAAAAAACTAATAGATATATTGGACAAACTAGAAGTTTAGATCTGAAATTCTCTATGCTATCACCCCCTCTGTAGCTGAAGTTTATGGAGCTTCCACTGACTCCAACAATAATGAACATCACCGCTTTTGTGGGAGATTACCCTAGCTCAGCATTAATGAAAAATTTAGTCAGGGAAATTCAATAACCTTCATTGGATGTGTAATTTGAGATATTTATATTTATGCATTACAAAATTTGTTGGGCATAATACAATCATCTTAATTCCTACAACCAAAATCTTATATATTTTTTTTAATCAAAATAAGGATTATATTAAGGAAACATAAAATTTTATTACAACTTTCAATAAATCCAAATGTTGGAATCTGAATCACAAATTAGCAGCCCCATTATGAGAACCACTGGCGGCCCAATTAAAAGCTCCACTACCAGCAACCCCATTGAGAGCTCAACAACCCCATTATGCGGTACATCACCATCCCAACAATAATCTGTTTAATCCTCTCTCTGGAAGCTCATCTAAAGAAAGAGTTTTCATTGTTGAAAGGTACACCAATAATAACTGATAGAAATTCGAGAGAGGTTTACAACTAAGGTATTTTAGTTGTAAGTGACTATAAGAATTAAGACCATCTTGTGAGTTTCTCGTGTGAGACATATTCTCCAATAGTAAGACTTATCATTCCCTCTTGTGGGCATAGTCAATTTTAATAATCCATGTTAACTCTTTGTGTCTCTAAATGTGTGTGGTTGTCATATATTTAATTTCATTTTATATTTCTATTTGCAACTTGATTTTGTAGATTAAGGGAAAGGGATTTTGGGTTCTTTTCCCTAAAACAGGTGAGCGGTGTTTCGAGGCTTTCGAAATTCATCACTAACAATTGGTATCATAGCTATGATGGCTAGTTACATCGGTAGAATGGTTGGAAACAAACAAGGGGTTTTCAAGAACAAGTTCTTGAATTTTTCCTAATGACTGAAATTGAATCAAACACTAGTCCTGACGTTACTTCTATATGAGCACAAGTGGTTCCATGAAAATTAAAATTAAGCCTTATGATGAAAAGATCAATTTTGGTTTATGCTAACGACAAATGCGAGGCATTCTAGTTAAACAAAGGCTTGGAATAGCTTTGTTAAGCATTCAGAACAAACCAAAAGGCATGTCCGATTCAGAGTGTCTTCATATTGGAGGGCAAGAGGCTTATTTTATTGAACAATACATCTCGATGATTTGTTTATTCACGTAGAGGAGGAGACCACTACTAGGGCATGCAGACGAAGTTAGAGAAGTATACTTAGGGAAAGATTTGTGCAACAAACTTTTTATTAAGAAAAAACTATTCAAGATTTGAATAAAGGAGGGAAAAGATATGATGAAGCACATCAACACATTCAAATCCTTGATAAATGATTTGATTCGGATTGATGTTCAAATTATGGAGGAAGATCGGGTCCTGTTTTTGCTTGAATCGTTGCCCGATTCATATGAACATTTTATCACCACCCTAATATTCGGGAAGACTACATTAAAGTTCAACGAGGTAGTGCAAGACATCTTTTCCATTGGGACCATGAAAAAGAGCAAAAATAATGTCTCATTTTCTCAAAATGCAGGATAAGATGATAAGACTGGAAATGGTGGACGAAGAGGAAGATCAAGGTCATGGGGTATAAAAAATTAGGGAACCTGTACATCTCAAGCAAAAGATCATGGAAAATTTGAGTGTTATAAATGTCACATCAAAAAAATTTGCCCAGAGTTGCAAAAGGAATATGAGAAAGGCACTGCTACAAAAGATATTACGGGTGTTTCAATAAAAGATGATGGCACGAATGTACTTCATTGATTTTCCTTCGATAATAAAAGTGGGTAGATTCTTAACTTAAAATGTTCTATCACATGTGCCCAAATCGGGAGTGATTTGATTAGTACCAACAACAAAACGGTCTCACGGGAAACAATCTAAGTGCAAGGTAGTACGAATTGGAACAATGGGAATCAACATGTGGGATGGCATTGTTTGGACTCTATGTGATGATAGAAATCTTTCGACACTAAAAAAAATCTGATCATTTTGGGTGCATCGACGGAAATGGGTGTGTAATTCAAGCTGAGGAAGGGACTTTAAAATTGAAGAAGGGATCAATGGTGGTTTTGCGTGACACAAAATCACTTAATATTCTTAAGAGATTAAGTGGAACCACAGTAATCATTGGAGCCAAAGTTTATACAAAACCAGATTGATGAGCAACAACTATGGAACATGAGACTTAGTCACATGAGCCAAAGGATAGGTCTCCAAATGCAACTCTTGTATTGAAATATCCTGAAGAAGTATGGTATGGACAAGATGTTGATTACTCATAGATGAGAGTATTCAAGTGTCTTGGATATGTTCACATTCCTAGTGATGAAAGGACGAAAAATAACTTAAGGTCTCATCCATGTATCATTCTTGATTTTATGAAAGTGGTGAAGTGGAACAAGCTTTGGGATCCTACGTCAAGAAAGTTATTTATTAGTTGGGATGTGAGATTTGATGAGGGGATATGCTTGATTGCAATTAATTTTAAGAAGTTGTAAATGAAAGTGGTGTTAAAATTATCGAAGTTCCTATTTATGTTCCAAGATCATCCACTATCAAAAGTAATAAAGCATACACTAACGGTATTATTTATACTTAACTAAATGGCAACATAGTAGAGGTGGATCATGGTGAGGAGGAATCCAAAGAAAGATTGGTTGAGGTGGAGAAACCTCAACATATGGAGCATAATCCACCTATAGCACCTGATAAAACTCGTCATAAAATCAAATCAGCATCACGATTTTGATGGAAAAATGAATTACACTTCGCCTTTGTGTTAAGCGAGGGTGATCCAACTACTTATAAAGAGGCCACAAATAATGATGGTAAATAAGGTTGGATGGGTTCCATGACATAAGAAATGGAATATCTACGTAATAACTTTGTGTTGGAGTTGGTTTTAAAACCCAAAGACCTAGACATCATTGGTTAAGAAGAAGGAAGAAGTTAACAAAGAGGAAGACTAAAGTACAAAAACAAGTTAGTAACCAAATGGTTTTCAAATAAAGATAGAATATACTATGATGAGATCTTTTCTTTGGTAGTGAAACACACTTCTATACGAGTTTTATTGTCTATGGTTGCTCAATTTAATATGGAATCGGAGAAAATGGATGTGAAGATATCTATTCTTCATGGTGATTTGAATGAAGTTATCTACAGAGTGCAACTAGAAGAGTTCAAAGAAGTAGTAAAGGAGAACCACATGTGTAGGCTCAAGAAGTCCATGTATGGACTTAAGTAGATTCCACGACAATAGTGTATATGGTTTGACACTCTCATCATACAGGTTGGTTACACTAGGCGTGACAATGACCAATGTTCGTACTATCGAACATTTTAGGATGGTTCATTTATTTGGTTAATTCTTTATATGGATGATATGTTCATTGCTTGTTGGGATATGTCAAAGATGAAGGAGATCAAGGTTGATTTTACCTAGGATTTTAATAATAAGGATCTTGGGTCCACGCAAAAGATCCTTGTTATAGAGATTTTACGTGATTGAAAAGAAGGGAAAGTATGGCTCTCTAAAGAAGTAAATAACACATATTCCTGAGAAATTTTATGTGATGGATGCTAAGCCTGTATCTACACCGTTAGCTTTTCATTTTTCTTTTCGTATAAAGCAATGTCCTTTTATAAATGTTGAGATCATAGAGATGTTAACAAAACCATACGTATGTGCGATGGGTTGTCTCATGTATGCCATAGTTTGCACATGGTTGAATATTGCCCAGGCGGTTGGAGTTGTTAGTAAGTACATGTCGAATTCAAGAAAAGAACACTAGAAAGATGTTAAATGGATTCTAAGGTATCTTAAGGGAGCCAAAACCATGGGTATTCTCTTCGAGCGAAAGTAAGGGAATGAGTGTGTTGAAGGTTTCATAGATTCTGATTATGAGGGTGATCTAGACAAAGGGAGACCAAACACATGTTATGTGTTTACTGTCACTAATGGACCAGTGTTTTTAAGATTTATGCTATAAGCAACGAGTTTTTTATTTATTATGAAGGCAAAGTCTATGGCACTCACGGAAGTATCAAAAGATGCAATATAGTTAAAAGGTTTGGTGAGTGAGCTGGGAATGAAACAAAAGATAATTATTCTTTATCGTGATAGTCAAAGGGCTTTGGATTTGGCTAAGAATTAAGTGTACTATGGTCGTAAAAAGCATATTGATGTGAGATACCATACGGTAAGAGATTTAGTGAATTTTGGAGATGTTGTCATCAATAAGGTGCACACTAACGAAAACGCGATGAATATGCTCACAAAACCAGTTATGGCAGAGATGTTTAGGCCTTGCCTAAATCATCTCAATCTTACCTCTTATTAAAGTAAAAGGTGGCTCCACATCGGGTGGAGTCATGTGGATTTAATGGATATCGGAATAGTCCTTAAGCTGTTATCAGTTGTCATCTCGGGATTAGTTGGAGCAGTTGGATTTCGATTGGAAATATTTTCTAAGGTGGAGATTATTAGAATCTGACTCATAAATTGGTAGCCCCATTCGCCCATTAAAAGCTACAATACCAACAACCCAATTGAGATCTTATTATCCCCATTAAGTTCTCCATCACTATCCTACAAAGGATTTATTTAATATTTTAATCTTCTCTTTGGCAGCATATATAAAGGAAGGGTTTTCATTGTTGATAAGAACACCAACATCAAGAAAGAGAAATTTGAAGGAGGTTTACCACTAAGGTATTTTAGTTATAAGTGAGTGCAAGAAACAAGACCATTTTTTGAGCTTCTTGTGTGAGGTTTCCTACAATATTATGAGATTAATATTGTGAGTTGGCTGAGTGTTCAAAAGGGTATTGAATGTGTAACATATATTTTCCTATAGTTAAACTTCTCTCCCCTCATGTGGAAGTAGCCAATTTTAGTGAACAATGTTAAATATTTGTGCCTTTAAATTTGTGTGGTTGTAATATTTTTTATTTCTTTTGATAATTTTATTTTTTAAGTTGATTTAGTAGCTTGGGGAAAAAGGTCTTGGGTTGTATTCCTCGCAACCGACAAGTGGTGTTTTGAGGCTTTCAGAATTCATCGCTAACACCACCATCCAGATATAAATATGACTCGTCATAACCAATATAAGATCATGGTGAATCTATATTGGGGGTATTGAAAAGCAAATTTCTATCTTTCGGGCTATTTTTGTTAAACGTGGAAAAAATTATCTGCTCCATTTTCCTCATGCTAACAAAAAGACATCGATACATGGACAAAACCCCTGCAACACTTGAATATTTTCTAGAGGAATTTGTTGGAAGATTGGAACCTTCATATCATTTTAAAACAAAGATAGAATTCATTTCAATAAAATCTAGCTGACATTAATATTTCTCTTATTGCCCATAGTCTAGTTATAACACATATAGTGATCCCAATATTTTTGGCAGAACAAATTATCAAGTGATCTTCATAATTTCTTAGCACCCCCACTATTCCCACATATTTTCTTTCCTGACTAGAAGACTCGTTCATATTTACTTAAAAAGTATAATGTTGTCATTGTAATTAGTGGATATATTTCCTCCGATTAAAATTATTGTCATTGTGATGTGATATAGGATTAAATTCAATTATGTCATTTCTAACATTACGATTAAGTAAGGATAATTGAATCGGGTTAATTCTTAACATAGAATCATTATGAGTCTATCAAATTCTCCACATCGTATGAATTTATTTTTTTATATAATGCCATTATTGATATGAGAATAGTTTCTTATGAAAAAGTATAAATATCCAAGAATATTAATCATGACATTTTTTATGGCATTAAAATCGGGCAATCCCGAAAATAATGCATATTAGATTCCACATTCCCACATAACATGCAAGAATTTATAGGTTAAATACGATGATTGTACAAAATATTTTGTTGTAGGTAAAGCATTGTAGTATAAAAAAATATAAGGGATTTTTCTTTTTTTATTACATGAAAATGGACATATTGTGTTCCATGGTAGTTGTGGAATTAGGTTTATATGGTTTAGTGTATAGGAAATTTTATGTGGATTTAATTTTAAAATTTCTAGAATTATTACGTACCAATTAAGGAGTGTCTAAAGTATCCGAAATAGGAAAAATAATGCATTTTATGTTGTTTATAATTGTTGATGTAAAAAAATAGATTACTTTAATTATTTAATCACAAATAAATAAATAAGACAAAAGATTTTAAAGTGGTTCAGCCTTATATGAATGGCCTACGTCCACTGTCATGTTATTGCTGAGTGTTTGAGAATTCTCGATTACCAGTGCTATCAAGAAATTCCGGTCCCCTTGAATGAGGGTGATACAAGGTATTTATAGCCCTTAGGCTGTACATGAAAGGGTGTTACATTAAATGATACACATATGAAAGGGTAATTCATTTAATGTTCTTCAAACGTGCGCGTCAAGATGATAAGCATTCAATGAATAGTTGAACTGTTGATTATCCGGTAATTAATGCTGTGGTCGAGATGCAGGTCGAACCGCCTTAGATGCTCGTCGTCCAAGAGTTCCTCGGAGCATTGGAGTTCCTCGGAGGATAAGAGTTCCTCGGAGGGTTGGTGTTCCTCGGAAGACTGGCGTTCCTCGGAGTATACCTGTTGCTCGGAATGAGTATGTTGGTCGGGGGAATGATTATCCTCGTTGCTATTGTGCCTCATAGATTGACACGTGTCTTCTTATCATTCGTCCACATCACCATACTAATTTTGGTATCAACAGAAGCCCGCAATGTTTCATATTTCGAACTTTGAGGAGTATGGAACATTCTTTCTCAGTATATGGCGATATTAAATGACCTTCCTGGGTTTTAGGAGCCTTTTCTTCATATTTAAATTTCTTTCCAAGTTCGCAGAATCCGCCTTTTTGCATTTTTATAGGCGCTTCGATCTTCGTGCCCTTTTTGTCCTTTTAGCCGCCGGTAGCATAATAATTTCCTTTTTGTAATCATTTCTTTCTCCGTTTCCCAAGGCAAAGTATTTAAGCTTCAGAGGCAATCCCATCGTCTTCTACCTTTTCAATTTCTGCTTTCGAGTTTTCTATAGCTTTTCTCTCTCCTGTGCGTCCATCCCTTTCTTCGTTTGTTTGTCAACAGATCTCCTTTTTCCCTCTAAGCTCTTCTTCCTTCTTCTTTTATTCATCATGGTTTACATTATTGAGTCTCTTGAGAATTTCGTTCTGACTTATCTATTCCATCTTGGGTAATTTTGGAGGTTCTTTCGGAGCCTTCAAGTTATTTTGATTTGGCTGAGGGACATTGGTTCCCTAGCCTCTTTATTGCTGAATGTGGATTTTCTTTTCCACCAAACCCTTTATTCTTAGAGTTCTGTTAGTATTTCGACGTCGTCCCTGAAAAAATAGCCCCCAACACCTAGAGAATAGTTAATGGGGTGTATAGGTTAAATCAAACTCATGGAACTCGTATAGGAATTCCTGAGATTATGTACTGTTATAGATGGGCTGTTTTAGACAATGTTTATTATTTAAAAACTAGATTTTTGAATAGGGCTCTAGTAGTCAACCTCCCTGATGCCAACAGGGATTATTTTGAACATAGAGTAGTTGTAAAAAATTGGCAACATGCCCCTCTGGTTGGAGACGAAGTATATGGGGGTCCCAAATGCCCTCCATATGACAATGGGATAGGTTATTTTCATCTTATTTTGTTTTTTGAAATTATGATTTCATTGTGTTTGACAAAATGTATGACTGATATTTCACTATGTTTTTATTTGCAGTTGACAACAAGAGAAAAACTCCAAAAAAAACAAAAGTTAATATCAAGCATTTAAAACATATCTGGAGTTTGCATCAGAAGGTTGCAGATGAGCACATTAGGTCTGCTTCATACTTGCTGCAGTACATGAGCTATACATCATCTTATACTGCTCGTCCTGTGGCTAGCATTAGCGAACCATTGCCAGCTTCTGAAGACTCTTCACCAGACTCTCACATTCCTTTGAGTCAGAAGATGGGCAAGCGAAGAGTTCCTGCTCTCTTTGAAGAGACCTCCTCTGCTGGAGATGGAAAGAGAAATAAAGTTGACGTCCCAAAGGGGACAAAGAAAATGGATGCTGCCCCTTCTGCTGCTCCTCAGAAGGTCGCCGAGAAGCCCCGAGTGGCTCCTGTACAGAAGGATGCGCCTGTGGAAGTAATCACTATCTCTCCAACCAAAAATTATTCTTTGGTTGAGGTTGTTGAGAAGACACAGAGGAGATTGAAGAAGTCTTCCTCGATTAGTTTTTCTGAAGTCATTCCCCAGCTCCAAACTAGTGGAGCTGGTGTTCTAACCATCATTCCCCCGAGCTCTGCAATGAGCTCGGTAAAGACTTGGATTATTCCTGAAGTCCAAGGCATCGAGGAAAACATGCCTAGGGATATGCTGGCATACCTAGCTACTCGTCACATTGCTTCAGTAAGTTTCTTCTTATTTTGAATTCTTATTTCCTTCTATCAATATATGTATCTCGGCACTAACTCATCACTACCTTCTTTTTTCAGCTCGTGAGTTGCTTTAACACCATTGTGAAGAAAGATGAAGCGCTCAAAGCTTCAAGCTCCTCGTCTGGAGTAGATGATGCATTCCAGGGTTTTGCCCAATATCTGAAGGAATCCCATCAGAAGTACGACGAGGATAAAGGTGAATGGGAGAAGAAACTGGCTGCATCTGAAGCAGAGAAGGTGCAGTTGGGAAATAAAGTGAAGGACTTGGAGAGAGAGAATAAGAAATACTCCGAGAAGCTCACTACCTTCGGGGAGCTTGAAAAGAAACTGAAATCAGTTGAGGAAGAGTTGGCCCTTCTGCGAGAAGCAAATCGTCAGAAGGAGGAGTTGGAGGCCAAGCTGAAAGCCTCCGAGGACCTTCTATCCGAGAAGCTCTCCTTGGAGAAAACGAAAAGAAAGAAGGAAATAAAGAAGTCTTTCAGCACAGGTTGGGACAAAGGGTGGAACAAGGGAGTAGCTGCTATGATGACTCAGGTGCAATATAAAAGTTTGAAATACTTCCGAGATGGATGGGTTGCAGCTTTGCAAGAATTGAAGGTGAGCGAGGACTCTGAGCTATTTCAACAGCATCTCCCTGGTCCTCCCCCAGCCATCGAGGATGAAGAAGAGGACGAAGCTGCCTCAGAAGAATCTTCATTGGTAGTGGGTGATATCATCCTTACCCAGCCTGCTGACGAGGAGCTTTCATCTTTGCCAGCTCCTCCAGAACAAGTTCCAGCTCCCGCCGACCAACTCATTATCTCCACCGAGCAACCAAGCTCCTCATCGCAGCCTCCCGAGAAAGTCTTGGGAGACAAGGAAAAGGTGTGAAGTTGTTCGGTATTTTCTTTCTGTTTTTCTTTTACTTGTACTTTGTATCTCAGATCTTTGTAACTTTGCCTTATGATCTAATAAAATTTGAGTTCTTTTCTTCCATATGATTGTCTCTTCTTTATCTGCACTCTGTCTTGATCTTCTTTTTCTTTCTCCGTTAGTTTCTGGCCAGGATGGATCTTTTGTCTGCTAATGACACAAAGTTGATGCAACAATGCCATGAATATTATAAAGCTGGTCACACAGACCTCAGTGCATCAGAAGTTGCCGACATCCTTGGCCATGGTGCTTTAGAGCAGGCAGTAAAAGCTTATCAATATCTGAAGGGCTTACTTGATCGAGCTGTGGACAATAACGTGGCCTACTATGATATGATCGAGGAGCTCCAATATACTCTAGAAGATCTTCAGACTCAGTACAAGGAGTCAAATGCCTTGTTACATGAGGGGTATGAAAAGAAATATCAACAGCTTTCTGCCGAGAAGGGCGACGACAAACTCCTCGCTGGGTATGATGTCAGGGAGAGGACCCTAAAGGGAGAAGTTGAAGCTTGTAGACAAATTGCTGAACTGCTGGAGCAAGAGAATAATAATTTACAGAAAGAACTAGCACAATATTAGTCTGCAGCCTCTTCTTCAATAGCGGTAATCCCAGTGACCGATGAGGGATTTTCCTTCTTAGAGGTTGAGAATGCCAAATTAAGGCAAGTGTTGGACATCCTGCGAAGATCTGGTACTTCTAATTCTACTCGGGGACGAGGAAGAGGTTCTCGTGGGCAAGGAAGAGTTGCCCAGGATGTCGTCGAGGAACGAAGTACTCCACCTGCTCGGGGTCGATCAAGAACTCCTCGTAGTATTGAAGAAGCTCATACTCTGTCAACAATGGAAACCCAAGCGTACCAACTGAATGCAAAAGATCGGGCTTTGTCTGAAATGTCCAAAAAAATCCTAACTTTGGAGGATCAACTTACTGCGACGAAGTCTGCTTTAGAGAATAAGGACATTTTTGCAAAAAGCCTTCACGAGCAGTTGGAGAGACTAACCTTCCAATTCCATAAGCAGCCCAGGGAATTTTGGATGGCTGGGTACAGCGAGGCATTATTCCATTTAGATGCTCGTATCCAGAATGCCATTAATGAGGGCTATAAGCAAGGCTGGTTGAATGCCTTATGCGTGTTGAAACTTGAACAGGGACATTACTTGTGGGACTACTATGACTACGGGGTGCTTGACTTGCCTGTGACACCGTTCAATTTGGACAAGGAATGGATCCTGATGCCACTTTGGTTCAATTGTGGACAATTTTGGACACACCTTCAGTAATGAATGTCAGAATGCTGAAGGACTTGAATTTTATTAATTCTCCTCAGACCTTAAACGATCCTCCTGCTGGCGAGGAACCTATTTCAAAAGCTGAAGGAAAGAAACCAATAGAGTAGGGATCTCAATGTAATAGTTAGTATACATGTAATTTGTAATTCGTGTTGAATTTTAATGAAAGACTTTCATTTTTTGTTTGCAAATCTGTGTTGCTATTGTTTTGTACTTGTCTAACACTTTTATATTTTGATTGCATAACAATACTTTATGGTTCATCGACCAATCTAGTAATAAAAGGTTACAAGTATCAAAAATGTTGCTCGATCACTTAATAATAAAGTAATGAGTATAAAAATGTTTAAAATTTTTCCAACCAACCAAGGTTGTTAAATTGTGCTCGTCGACCAATTATAATTAGTGAGAGTTTTTATCCTCGACTAACCATACTTGGTAATTTTTTTCATAAAATGTGTCCGACCAACCAAGGTCGATAATTTTATCCTCGTCGACCAACTACAGTTAGTGGATTTTTATCCCCGACCAACCATACTTGGTTCAGTTTGGAATATTTTATTCATCGAGGAACTTTTATATTTTCTGTAATAATCTTACCTCCCAACCAACATAAGTTGGCATATTTTGTTTCTTAACCAGTCGAAATTGGCATTTTTAAGAATTTTGTTCTTGCCCTTTTACCAACCGGAGTTGGTCATGGGTTTGAACTATCATGTCTACTAACTCTTTTACCAACCGGAGTTGATCACGCTGATGTATGCCTCCTAACCAAAGGAGTATAGTTTGTTCTCGCTATTTTACCAACCGAAGTTGATCACGCTCGAACTATCATGTCCACTAGTTATTTTACCAACCGGAGTTGGTCACGCTAGTGTATGCCTCCTAACCAAAGGAGTATAGTTTGTTCTCTCTATTTTACCAACCGAAGTTGATCACGCTCAAACTATCATGTCCACTAGTTATTTTACCAACCGCAGTTGATCACGCTAGTGTATGCCTCCTAACCAAAGGAGTATAGTTTGTTCTCGCTATTTTACCAACCGAAGTTGATCACGCTCGAACTATCATGTCCACTAGTTATTTTACCAACCGGAGTTGGTCACGCTAGTGTATGCCTCCTAACAAAAGAAGTATAGTTTGTTCTCACCCTTTTACCAACTGGAGTTGGTCGTGGGTCTGAACTATCGTCTTCTTTTTGCTGTCGAGCAGCGTAGTGTTGTACACTAGTATTCCCCGAAAAACTTTCAATAAAAGGAGAGAAGATGGTGAAACATCATCGTTTTATTCATATTGATAGAACTGCTTTACATTTTACATTACTGATAATACTTGTGTAGGTGTTCAGCATTCCATGCATTTTTGAATTCCTCTCCTTCTAGAGTTGTTATTCGGTAAGTTCCTGGTCGAACAACTTCTGTAACTCAGTAAGGTCCATGCCAATTTGCTTCCAATTTATTGTGCTTCTGAATGACCTTCTTTAGCACGTAATCTCCTTCTTTTAAATCGCATTTCTTCACCCTCTTATTGTAGAACATAGCTGCTCGTTGTTGATATGCAGCATTCCTAATGGTTGCTTCTTCTCTAACCTCCTCGAGCATGTCCAAATCTAATCTTCTCATCAAGTCACTGACTAGGGAATTGAAATTCAGCACTCTGTGTGTTGGGAGACCCAACTCAGCAGGTATTACAGCCTCACTTCCAAACGCCAGCATATACGGTGATTCTCCAGTTGCTGCTCGGGGAGTTATTCTGTAAGCCCACAATACTGATTGTAGCTCATTAATCCAATTATCTTTAGCCTCACTTAACCTCTTCTTCAAACCATTTAATAATGTTCTATTCGTCACTTCAGTTTGTCCATTGCTTTGAGGATGGCCTGGTGCTGAATGAACCTTCAAAATGTTTGACTGATGACAATCGGCGGCAAACTCCTCGTTATCAAACTGTGTTCCATGGTCTGTGATGAAGGCATGAGGGAGACCATATCGGCAGATGATATTCTTCCAAACGAATTGGTACACTTTCTCGTATGTCATATCAATCAGAGGCTCAGCTTCTACCCACTTAGTAAAATAATCCACTGCGACGACGAGGTACTTGAATCTTCCTCGGGTCGTTTGTAGTGATCCAACCAAATCAATTGCCCACATGGAAAAAGGCCAAGGGTAAGTTATGGGTATCAACAATGCTTGTGGAGTTCGTCGGATGGAAGAAAAACGTTGGCACTTATCACATCTCTTAGCATAGGCTATACAATCAGCCCTCATCGTTGGCCAGTAGTATCCCTGCGTCATCACCCTTTGCAACAGTGTTCGCCCTGCTACATGGGCTCCACAGGACCCTTCATGGATCTCTTCAATCAATTCTTTCACCTCGGAGGGATGTACACATCTTTGCAAACCTGCCATAATTCCTCGTCTATACAAAACACCATTAGTTAGTACATACCGAGCAACTTTAAACTTTAATTTCTTGGCAGCGATCTTATCCTCCGGTAATTCTCCTTCCTCGACATATGCCCTGATGGGATCCATCGAAGATGGTCCTAAACCAAGGGAAATAACATTCATCGTCAGGCCTTCATCTATGCTTCTACTTTCTAACACCTCAATTGGTATCGTTCTTCGCAACTCGGTACGAGTAGCTGATGCTAGTCGAGCCAGTGCATCTGCTTGTGCATTCTCCATTCTTAGTATTCTGATCAACTGAATGGCATCAAATTCTGCCAACAACTTCATCGCCTTTGCATGATACTTGACCATTAATTCTCCTTTAATTGCATACGTTCCCATCATCTGATTCACAACTAATTGAGAATCACTGAATACCATCACTTGTTGCGCTTCCATAATCTTTGCTAAATTAAGACCTGCTATCAAGGCTTCATACTCAGCCTCATTATTGGAAGCTTTGAATTGGAATCGTAAGGCATATTCCACGTCAATCTCGTCTGGGGTGTTCAAAACAATCCCTGCTCCACAACCTGTTGTACAAGATGACCCATCTACATATAATCTCCATGTAGGTAACTCGTCTTCAAATTTCTTTTCTCACAGAGTTCCTCGGTAAAATATCTGCTGTTTCCTTTCATCCTCCCCTGGTATTTTTTGTTCTTCGTCGACCATCTCTTCTCGCCCTTTTACCAACCGGAGTTGGTCTGGGTTTGAATTTGATGATCTTTCTACATCCACAAGCCCTTTTACTAACCGGAGTTGGTCTGGACTTATGTCTGTTGATCCTGTAACATCCACAAGTTGGTCAGCGAGCAACTTTTGTTCCTCGGGGGTATCAGGATATGTAAATTCTGAT
Organism: Sambucus nigra; assembly: GCA_949130495.1. Taxonomy (NCBI): domain Eukaryota; kingdom Viridiplantae; phylum Streptophyta; class Magnoliopsida; order Dipsacales; family Adoxaceae; genus Sambucus; species Sambucus nigra. Next base: position 224,574,855 of record OX422212.1, read on the forward strand.
ATAAAGTATGCTACAGCCTGTCCTTTTAATGACGATCTGGGTTCATATACAATATCATATTCACCAAGCTCTATTGCCCAATACATCAGTCATCCTAATTTTTCTGGCTTATGAAGAGCTTGTCTCAATGGCATGTCGGTGTATACAACGATGGTATGGGCTTGGAAATAAGGCCTCATTCTTCTACTTGCTTCAATTAATGCCAATGCCAATTTTTCCAACTTTGGGTACCTGATCTCTGCACCTCGGAAAGCCCTACTTGTGTAATAAATTGGCTTCTGGACTCCATTCTCCAATCTGATCAATGCCGAGCTGACTGCATTTTCTGATACTGCCAGGTATAAGTACAACTTTTCTCCCATCACTGGTCTAGACAACAATGGAGGTGTTCCCAGATATTTCTTCAAGTCTTGAAAGGCTTTTTCACATTCATCATTCCACTCGAAAGTTTTTCGGAGTGTTTTGAAGAATGGAAGGCACCTATCAGTTGCTCGAGATACAAATATATTGATCGCTGCAACTCGTCCTGTGAGACTCTGCACTTCTTTCTTCGTCGTTGGAGATCGCAACCCTAAAAGAGCTTTGATCTTTGCTGGATTTGACTCAATGCCTCGCTGGTTGACGATGTACCCGGGGAACATTCCTTCTCGTACTCCAAAGGTGCACTTCGTCGGGTTGAGCTTCATCTGGTATTTATCCAGTTGATCAAAGGTCTGACCTAAGTCAACTAGATGCTCAGCAACTTTCTTGCTCTTTGTCAGCATATCGTCGATATAGACTTCCATGTTGCAACTGATTTGTTCGGCAAAAACCTTGTTCATCAGCCGTTGATAAGTCGCTCCTGCATTTTTCAAACCAAAAGGCATAACATTATAACAATAAGTTCCCCTAGGGGTAATAAAAGAAGTGCTTTCCCTGTCTTCAGGTTTCATTTTGATCTGGTTGTAACCAGAGTAAGCATCCATGAAGCTGAGCAGCTCGTGCCCCGTGGTAGCATCCACTAGTTGGTCAATTCTGGGCAATGGGAAGTGATCCTTTGGGAAGGCCTTGTTGAGATCAGTGAAATCAACACACATTCTCCATTTATTGTTTTTCTTCTTTACCATCACCACATTTGCCAACCAGTCCGGATACTTCACATCTTTAATGAATTGGGCTTTTTGGAGCTTGTCGACCTCCTCTTGAATAGCTTGATTCTTCTCGGGGATAAATACCCTTCTTCTCTGCTTTATAGGCTTGATCTCCTTATTCACATTGAGCTCATGACATAAGAAGTTTGGATCTATTCCTGGCATGTCTTCATGACTCCACGCAAAAGTTTTCTTTCTGTTTCTCAAGAAAGTTATCAACTCCTGTTTTATTGAAGCATCCAACGATGAACCTATCTGGGTTACTCGTTCATGGTGTTCGTCGTCCAGAATAACATTTTTTGTAGATTTTACCACCTGTCCTTTTACAAGTTGGGATTCATCTCTCGGATCAAGTGTTTCAATTTCCGTACTTTCATCCACCTGGTAAGTAGTAGTCTTTTTCCTTGACTCTTCAAGCTCCTCTTGCTCGGCAGATGAATAATAGCATTCTCGAGCTACTTTTTGATCACCTTTCACCACTCCCACTCCGAAATTTGTTGGGAATTTTAAACATTGATGTACTGTAGATGGGACTGCTTCGAACTTCTTCAAACCAACTCTTCCCATGATGATGTTGTAGGCTGACTGCACATCCTTATCCATCACAAAGAAGCGTATTCTCTCTGTTCGACAAGCAGGCCAAGTTCCAATGAATATATCCAACTTGATTGTCCCAAGTGAAAAAACTTTCTCGCCAGTGAAACCCAGAAGAGGTCTGTGATAAGGCTCCAATTGAGATAATTTCAAATTTAAACTGTCAAAGCATGAATAGTACATGATGTCTGCCGAACTGCCATTGTCTACTAGCACCCTTGAAATCACTACTTATTTCATCCTCATTTTGATCACCAAAGGGTCGTCGTGAGGGTAAAGAACACCTGCCAGGTCATTTTTTGAAAAGCCAATAACCAGCTTATCTTTGTTTACCTTCCTCGGACGATCCTCCTCAGCCAAATTTATTCGCTGAATGTACGAGCAAGCTTGTGCCTCTCCGAGGTAAGCTTTTCTTTTTGCAGTAAGATCTCCTCCTCCTGCATCTCCTCCTGTAATAACATTACAATCAAATGACCCAAAACGTATGGAAAATACCTCTCGTTATGGCTGCCTTGGTTTCTTGGGAAGATCGGGGTCATCCTCGGCATCATCTTCATGACCTCTCTTCTTTTTCTCCTCTGCTCGACGAGGAGATCTAGATCTTTCTCTAGTTCGATCATTATTTCTTCTTTCACCTCCCCGATCAACATACTTTGCTAGCTTTCCTCTTCGGATGAGTGTTTTAATCTCGTTCTGAAGAGCTATGCAATTTTTAGTCATATGGCCATGATCTTTGTGGAACTTGCAATATTTATCCCTGTTCCTCGCATCAGGGTCTGACCTCAGTTTCTTCGGCCACTTTACCTCCTCGCTATTCTTGATTTCTTCCAAGACATGATTAATACCCATTTTCAAGGGAGTATAATTATCGAATTTCTTCAGGACTTCCCATGATGACTTATTATTTCTGGAACGCTTGTCACCGCCATTGCCCTTATGCTCTTTATTTTTAGACTTATCGACGTCCACCTTGGTGTCTTTATCCATATTCTTCTTTGCAGCCATAGCTTCCTCGGCATTCATGATTTTGGCCGCTTTTGCCATCAACTCTGACATAGTTTTAGGTGGATCTTTCACCAAGATGTAATACAACTTATTAGGCAACAACCCACTCATCAAGGCGGTGATTGCTGTCTTCTCCTCGTAATCTATGACTTCCAGCTTCTCGTTATTGAAACGAGTTATGTAATCTCTAGTACTCTCACCATATTTTTGTCTAACACTTAACAAGTGTGCTACTCGTTTTACTGGCTTTGCTCCAACACAGAAATTGCCGATGAACAACTCGGCCAACTGAAAGAAAGTTGAAATCTTACCCCGAAGAAGATTGTTATACCATATCTGGGTAGCTCCAGTAAGAGATCCTGAGAATGCTCTGCATCTCATCTCGTCGGGGACAGCATAGATATCGGCGGCAACTTGATATTGCTCTATATGAAGAACAAGATCTATCTTTCCATCATATTTGGGGGTCACTACTGGTGCTTTAAACTTTGACGGTGTAGGAAAATTCACAATGGCCTGGACAAAAGGTGTCCCTTGAACAAAAGTTCGTTGTAGGGGATTCTTTGCCTTAGCCATTTCTCCCAATCTATCCTCCAACCGCTGAAGGGTTCCTTTCCACGCTTTATTTCCTTCCTCGGGCCTATTGGTTCGAGCAATAGATCGTTCTGAAGTAGCCTCCTGAGATCTATCTTGACGAGCAACTGGTCGTGATTGTGCTGATCATTCTCTTAGATCTGATGGTTGTCGAAAACTCCTCGACATGGTCTTAGGTGGACTCCTATTCCTCCTAGGGCCTAATCGACTGAAAGGAGACACCCTACTCAGTCTTTCTAAGGTACTGGGTCTTTCTGCAGAGAGAGAGTGATACGTTGATCAGTATCTGTAGCCCTTATTGACGAAGTTCACCCAGGTTGATAAGAGAAATCATCAGACTCCTCATTACGATATGACTCAGTACGCTTGGATCGTGAAGAAAGTAAATAAGTTTGCCTCTGACCACTTCGCTGTCCTGAACGTGCAGGTGCGCCGCCATGAAGGGTTTGTATGAGTTGCCTCATTGTTTCTTGCATGGCGGTTTGTCCTTGAGCCAGATTCGTCATAATCCCGGCCAGATCTGGAGGTGCAGAGGAATTTGGAGGATTTTCAGCATTTCCAGCGTTTCGATTGCTTGATTCTGGATTATCCGCCATTGATGATGAATGATTTTTGGTGAAAAACGATAATAACAATCTTTCTCACAGACGGCGCCAATCTGTTGATGTAAAAAACTAGATTACTCTAATTATTTAATAACAGATAAACAAATAAGACAAAAGATTTTAAAGTGGTTCAGCCTTATATGAATGGCCTACGTCCACTGTTATGTTATTGCTGAGTGTTTGGGAATTCTCGATTACCAGTGCTATCAAGAAATTCCGGTCCCCTTGAATGAGGGTGATACAAGGTATTTATAGCCCTTAGGCTGTACATGAAAGGGTGTTACATTAAATGATACACATATGAAAGGGTAATTCATTTAATGTTCTTCAAACGTGCGCGTCAAGATGATAAGCATTCAATGAATAGTTGAACTGTTGATTATCTGGCAATTAATGCTGTGGTCGAGATGCAGCTCGAACCGCCTTAGTTGCTTGTCGTCCAAGAGTTCCTCGGAGGATAAAAGTTCCTCAGAGTGTTGGTGTTCCTCGGAAGACTGGCGTTCCTCGGAGTATACTTGTTGCTCGGAATGAGTATGTTAGTCGAGGGAATGATTATCCTCGTTGCTATTGTGCCTCGTAGATTGACACGTGTCTTTTTATCATTCGTCCACATCAGCATACTAATTTTGGTATCAACAATAATATCATTAGGGAAATAGTTTTTTAGTTTATCCAAATTCCACTTAGGAATCCCTTCAAGATGAAAGTCTCTTAATTTAAGGTTTTCAGAATTGGAATTTTTTATCAAAATCTTCTGCTAAGTTACTATTACGAACAAATGGTCATTCCAAAAACTAATTTCTACCTTACCAACTTACCACATTAAAGATGTTTTAAAATCATTAAATTGATTAAACATACCTTACCATGCCCAAGAACAATAATTACTAATGGTTTCTTTTAAAACATTAGTTCGGGGAAATTTTTTTTGTTTAAATACATAACCCATAACCCATAAAGTTTTTTCATTATTTAACAATTTCCAAATTAGTTTTTGCATAAAAAAATTATATAATAATTCAAAATCAATCCCTATCAAATTCCTCGGAGCCGCAACCTGGGACCAAGATAAAGAAGGTTTCTATTTAGATTCCTTAATGGCTTTCTAAAAAAAATTGTAGTGTATTCTTGTAGTAGCATAATGGACTATTTTAAGGAAAACATCATGTAAGACATGAGAGCAATAATGGCTGATTTAATCAGAGTAGTTCTACCACTATTAGATACAAAATTTATTATACCATAAATCCAATTTATTACACAATTTAATAATGGCATCAAGGAAGATTGATTTAGTTACTTGTCTAGTAATTAAAGGAATTCTTAGATATTTATTAGGTCCGTTATAAATAGGCATCCCTGTTAAAGTATGGATAATTATTTTTTTAGTGTAAGGAAATTTACTAGAGAAAAATGAAGATGATTATACTTTATTACTACTATGCCATGATAAAACATATAAATGATCAATTAAGTTTTTATAGTTTATTACATTTTTTGTAGTGGCTATAAAAAATAACATACAACCATCCAAAAAAACTAACACCGAAATTTGAGAACCAGATTTCGAGGCCCATAAAGCGCACATGATGTTACTCGTAGTTTCATTAGTAAAAATATCTAAGCAAAGCATTGAGCTTAATAATAGCAAGGTAAGGAGATAGAGGTTCCACTAGAGAATTCCTCTAGTATGTTTAAAACTATTCGATAAATTGCCATTAATAGAAGGTAAAGTACCAAAAAGGGTTATGTAGTTTTTGTGATTTTCCACTTTGAAGAATGTACTTTATTTTTTATTAAAAAAAGACAACGCACTTTTTAAAACATTACATTTTAGGAAAGATGGAGTAAGTTTATGTGTCTAATGAGTGTAAGGACATAATTTTATAAAAGTTTGTTATCAATTAAGTATATCGTATATTGCTACAAACATCGAAGAATGTTCAAGATCACATATGCATGAAAACAGATCCGAATATCAAGTTTTCTCCAACATTCAAGCCTTAGCAAGTTTAACTTTGGTAAGGCTGTGTTTTAAGTCCTTAATAATTCACTTAGAGTGTTGGGATATTTTTCGTCAAATATTTTATAAGTGTTAGAGGGCATTTCGTCAAAAATATTTTTCTAAGTGCTAATGCGAATTTTCATAAATAAAAAATTAATTTATTTTTGCGCTGGCTCGTTCGAGCGAAAGTGGTTATCGATCAAGCGACATAGCCATGTCACGCAAAGCTCGTTCGAGGGACGCGTTTCCTCGTTTGAGCGAGAGCCAAGTTTCGTTCGAGGGACGCGCCACCTTAGATTTTCTATAAAACGTTTTATCTAACATCATTTTTAATTAGAAGACCAGCTTTTTTAAACAAAGACGAAACTGTTTTAGAAGAATTATTTTTCTTCTCAATTTAGGGGTTTGATCCCTTTTGTTTTCAATTCACAAGATCCCAATAGTTTGTGTGAATTGTTTTGGAACCCAAGAACACATTTTGTGTCAAGTTTCTCTTGTAGAGAGGATCTATACTGATGATTTAGGTGCTCTTGAGGGGAGTACTTGTCTGAAGATGACTGTGCGTCAATAGGGAGTTCTTGTGGGCGTTCCAAGGCTGAATTGGAGCTGCGGTTCTGCTGACTCTAGGTTGCGTGTCTATGTAGGTTTGCTGAGGTAAACTTATTGTAAATTTCATTGTGATTGTAAATTGCGTTTTAATTCATAGTGAAATAAAAAGTTTTGCACTTCGGGGATTTTTCTAAAATCTGCGAGTTGGTTATTTGTGTTTATTAGTTTGACACACACACACATACGTAGTTGAATATTTAGGGGTTGGTTTAATTTGGTTTAAAATTGACTATAATTAAATAAGTTTGTAATTGAAATTTTCTCATTTATATAAAATTAGTATCACAGGGATCATTTTTTACAAATTGGTATCATAACAGGTTACTCAAATTTACCAAGTATTCCGATTTTTCCACAAAAATTGTGTGATATTGATTTTTGAAAAATCATGTTTTAAAAAATTGTCGCAATGTTTCCATGTGAAAACTTATATAATCAGTTGCCAATTTTTGATGGGTCTAATTATGTTTTCTGGAAAGTCCGTACGAGATCTCATTTCAAAGAAATCGATGAGAGAGTTTGGTTAATTTTTTAAAGTGGTTGGACTCCTCCCACTATCACCGCGAATAATATCAAGAATATAAAACCAGTGTTAAACCGGATTGAGAATGAGTTTAGGTGGAGCACTTTTAATTCATGAGGGCTTAGTGTAATTTTCGAACACGTCACCCCTAACGAGTTCCGACGTATTATGACATGCACCACGTCTAAAGAAGCGTGGTATGAATTACAACTCACCCACGAAGGCACTAACGCAGTCAAAAAGTCTAAAATTTAAAATTTAACTACTCAATTTGAAACGATTACCATGTTTGAGACTGAGTGTTTTGATGACTTTTGTGCACGTTTGTCTAACATTGTCAATACTAGGTTCAATCTTGGTGAGCCTATACCTGATGCATGAGTCATTAAAAATATTTTAAGATCGCTGCCAAAATATTTTATCCCTAAAGTGACAGTTTTGAATACCTTAGGTAATTTAAATCATCTGAAATTAGAAGAGCTGGTAGGAGACCTCGAGACATATGATATTGACATGTTTCCTGACACTGTCAAGGCTAAGGATAGAGGGATAGCACTTAAAACTCAGTCTATAAGGAAAAAGAAAGTGATTTTTTGTGAGTCCGAGTCTGATTTTGATATGGGTATGCTTGCAATGAATTTTAAAAAGTTTCTCAAGTTTTCAAAATAAAATTCTTCCAATAAAAAGTGTTTTGAAAAAAAAAAGAAAAAGATAAGGCCAAAGAAAACGGTGAGAAAGAGAAAGAGGGTGAGGGAGATTTAGAAAAATTAATATATTTTGAATGTGAGGGCAAAGGGAATAAGTCATTTGAGTGTCCCACTAGACTTAGGAGAGAGGGAAAGAAAGTTGCTATGCCAGTCACCCTTAGTGACAGTGAAGATGATGTGAAAGATTCCGGGGATAAGTATTCATAAGGAAAGTTTGTTTCTTTTTCTGATAGATACATGAGCACACCCAGTTTATCCCACAACGATGAGGATACTAGTGTACATGATACCCCCGAGGATGATTTGAGTGTTTTTAGTGAGTCTTAGATTGAGTGCGCTAGTGTGGGTGATCGTGAGCTCCAGATCGCATTTAGAGATTTGTACGATGAGACTTTAAATACTAAAGAATTGAATAAGGAGTTAAGTCTTAGGTTACGAAATTTGGAGACAGGGTTAGAGAGTTTGAGGGAGTTTGAGGCAAAAACGAGTCAACTCGAGAAGGTAAAGGTTTCATTGAGTGAACAGTTGATAGCTTTAGGCTAGGAAAAAGGTGAACTTATAATCCGCGTGTCACACCTAGAGAGAGATCTTAAAAACACCCTAGAGGTTAAAGTCACTTTAGAGAACACATATAAGAAGGAAGGACAGATGGTTCTCAATCCCATTTTGGGTAGTTGTGAGAGTTTAGGAATAGGTCATGACGGTGCATCCACTTCACATGTTGCACCCGAGCCCATTCCCGCTTTAGTGTTTCATTCACATAGATCTCAACCCAACCCACGTAGGCGTCCCGTACCTGATAGGAGAGCGCGTAGGAGACATTTTGAGAGAGGTGTTCCTAGGCTTGCTTATGTTTGCACACAATGCAAGAAGAGAGGACACTTTAGAGAGTTTTGTTTAAAGTTGGGTCATGTGTCACAATTTTCTACTACACGTGTTCACACACACTCACCCACACCTGACGCTCCGAATGACTACATGAGAGAGTTTGCACATATTAGGGAGCCGATAAAATTTTTGGTCAAGACTTCACATGATTTGATGGAGTTTTTTCATAGGATGTCACCACCCTTGGAACACTCCACCGCTCTTAACGGTTGAAGTTTAAACTTGTTTGCTAGCATAAATTGACTTGCATGATGATATTTTTGCCTATTACTTGTATGTATTTTTGTTGTATTAGATTTTTTCTTATGAAAAATTTAAAAAATACAAAAAGATTTTATTTTGATAAAAAAAGTCAAAAAGAGTTTGTATTTTATTTTTACACCGTATATGAATGGATATTTAGGATGATTGAGTCACAATTTCATTCCATATCCACATGATGATTTGATAGTGTTTTGATATGCGTCATCATTTTATTTTTGTGCTTTACAATGTTTAGAGTCATTAAGATGTGATTAGTTGTTACTACCTATATGTTTGACTTATAAGTTCCTTTATTGCACACTTACACAGATTTGTTTGATTATTGTACTTGTTTATCACATATTATTCAGAGTGTTGTCATCTCCATTCTGTCTTTAAAACGAACCATATGCGATAAAACTTGACAATGAAAGTAGTGCATGTAATAATTGTTTATCGTGAAGAATTTAATTGCAACAAATTATGATGAGCAAAATCACGGGAAAGAGTTGCGAGAGTACAAAATTAACTCGTCATGAAAGCCAACATTTAAGAGAGCCCGAAAAACTTTAAAGATAATAAAAAGATAAATATGACAAAAATGGGTCACCTCAAAAGAAAATTATAATGATTATTATTCATGAGGGAGTTTGGATGGAAAGAAATGAAAAACGGTTTTGCACGTCCTGATAGTGTCTTGAAAAGTATTCATAGTTTTAGATGTTATTGGTGTGGGAATCATTCTTGACTTTGACATGTTGATGGATTGAGTCGATGTCATTTAAATTAAACACTTTTCAACACCTAAGGACAATTTTGAGATTCATTCGATAGGAGTACACATATTCATCGTGCACATATGTTATGTTTGATTGCGTTGATTTTCCTATTGAAATTGTTCAGACCCATTCATTTTGTTTCCATGATTTGGTTGTCTTAGTGTAAATTCATGGTGTGTGATTTTTGTAAAATTATTTTTGCATTTTAGTATGAAAAACTGAAAAATCAAAAATAGTTTATGGAAGCTTTTGAGTTACACCTTTGCATGATCGTAGTTTGTTAGTCTTATTTATTGTGGAAACTCCATGTTTATTTTGTTTGCTCATTTCCTTGTCTATTTCAGACAAATAAAAATGGAGAGAACGAATTACGGGGGAGTTTTTGCATTATGGTTGAGATTTGATTATATTGATTGATTTATTCTTATATCATTTCAAACTCGATGTGTCACAAAGGTATTTTATTAATCTCATGTGTGTAGGTACAAGATTGAAGATCATTATGTTGCACACCCTGATGAGAAAAGCGTAAAGATTTGAAGTTGAAGATTTTGAAGAAAAGTTTTGGACTTGCATGTTTAGTACCTTTTTATTTTTGGGTTCATGGGAGGGTAGTAGATTTGTATAGGTCATTTTTTATATTGACGATTCAAATGCTTTTTTTATTTGTACCGGCATAGACATAGGGGAAAATTTGTAAGGACATAATTTTATAAATTTTCGTTATTAATTAAGTATGTTGTATACCGCTATATAAACATGTCGCGCGACATAGACATGTCGCGCGAAGTTAGTTCGAGAGATGCATGTCCTCGTTCGAGTGAGATCCCTGTTTTGTTCGAGCGATGCGCCACTTTAGATTTTCTATAAAATGGTTTGTCCAATTTTATTTTTAAATAGAAGACCTGTGCTTTTAAACACAGATGTATCTACTTTGGAAGAATTCTTTGTCTTATCATTTTTCGGGTTTTGATCCCTTTTATTTTCAATTCATAAGATCCCAATAGTTTGTATGAACTATTTTGGAACCCAAGACCACATTTTGTGTCAAGTTTCTCTTGTAGAGAGGATCTCTATTGCTGATCTAGGCGCTCTTGAGGGGAGTACTAGGATGAAGGTGAATGTGTGTCAATAGGGAGTGTTTGTCCGCATTCCTAGGTTTAATTGAAGCTGCGGTTATGACTGACTCTAGTTTGAGTGTCTATGTAGGTTTGCTGAGGTAAACTTATTGCAGATTTCATTGTGATTGTAAATTGCGATTTAATTCATAATGAAATAAAAGATTTTTCCCTTCGAGGATTTTTCCTAAAATCTACGAGTTGTTTATTTGTGTTTATTGGTTTGACACACACACACACACACACACACACACAGACACGTAGTTGCATATTTTGGGGCTGATTTGATTTGGTTTAAAATTGAGTTTAATTAAATAAGTTTGTTATTGGAATTTGTGCATTTATTTAAAATCAGTATCACACGGCGCATCATGTTTTACATGATGCATATTATTATGACTATATTCTCAAACATATATATGACTACAAAACATTCAAAATCTATGGGAATATTGTATTGAAAAAGATAATGGTTCCCCTAAATTGCAGGTTTTAGAAAGTACACATTCTTTTTGTTCGAAAAAATGCATTCCCTAAAATGTAAAATTAGGGGTAGTAAATTACCCATTTGGTATTTTACCCTTAATAGAATATATTAAAATTATTAGTTGTCACACATTCCATGATACAATTAGTCTAAACACCAGGCAGCCCATGATTAATGAAAACTTCTCTAGTAAAATTGTATTGTAGTTTAAAAAGGTCTTTATCTATCATAACATTATTGTTTTCGATTATATAGTCTTAGATCATATATTTTCCGTCAATTTTGTTCATAAATAAGTATCACATCCACATGTCATTTGAGTTAAGTCCAAGTTGGAGCAATGTAGTTTACGAGCAAATGAATGTGGTATATTAACTTTCTCAAAGACATAAATGGGTTAAGGAGAAATCAGGCATAAAACATGGAAACTTTACTGAAGATACATTGTAAAAGATGGGTTATATATCTAAACTAGTGGGAAGAATTAAAGTTAATATACACCCATCACTCATTTTATTTGGACCCCAAATATCAACCTAATTTGGTGGAAGGAAGCGAATGTAAATTCATATGGCTTTGTGAGATAAGATCATTATGTTGCAGCTTAGGCATAAAATTATATAAGTGTTTGGGGAAAATTTTGTTGGATTTTTCTTAATAATTTTTTTTTCATCAACATTCATAATGATTAATGTTTCATTAATTCCTAATTCATTATTAATCATTATGGATAATATCACATTTAAGTTACTATAAACAATTGTGACTATTCTATATGTCATTTCCCACTTCAAAAATATGTTCAAATAGTATACGTTTGATTTATTCGTTTTCTATACTTAACTTAGAATACCAACTTTAGTTCGAAGTGCATAACAGTTTTTAAACCATTTAAAAATACATAGTTAAAATTTCCAAAGTATCGCATTGAATATTGATTCAAAGATTATTGCATTTGTCTTCATCATTTTAAAAAAAATTATACCCTGGTTTTGGTTGTTGTTCTTCAAGTTTGGAGCTCTAACTTGCAGGAGTAATCATTGTATGTCAAGTTATAATCTCAGCAAAAGTGTGAAAACAAATGTAGGGGGAATAATTATCTTTAATGACGTAGAATATAACTCTTCACTCGATTAATTACTTCAATCATCTAAATATTCAATCAGTATCCAAACCACCCCAACCTTAGGGGCAATTGAAAGGAAACTGGAATAATTCGCGTCACGTTGATGCCACATGACTTATATTGGAAGATTATGATATATAAGGAGATAAGTGAAAATATTGGAAAATCATGTTGGTATGTTGGATGATTACCTATCATAAGGACTCTAGGACCTATGTATAGGATAAACATAAAGAGACTTATACTAGGAAAAAACTAGCCATTATAAATAAGGGTGACCTCACCCAATTTGGAATATATTGTATCCAGCACGTGCTGACTTAGACTCTCAGGTAGCAACTCTAGAACTTCAATCACCATTGTTCTTCGTGAGTAATATATCAATATCCCTCCCTTATCCGTGGACGTAGGAATACCTATCTCATGAACCACGTACATCTCGTGTTTATTGTTCTTTCTTTCATTTATAACTATTTAGGGTCCAATATCTAATTATTGCTTTTATTGTGGGTCAATATCCCCTACAATTCAATAAAACGTAATTTTCTTATTTAATAAATATATTATTCAACATAGATGTGAATGTATCAAAGTCAAGACTGAATCTATCAAAACCTTAAAATCCATTGAAGGAGATGCTACTAATTTTAAAGATTTGGGAGATGTCATTAGAGACTTTAAGAGTATCGTATTCTCGAAGACTAACTGGAGTGAAAGTACTCAATTAAATTTATCGTCGCAATAGAAACAATAGTTTTCTTTAATTTATTTTAGGTACAAAATAGACAACTGACGTCTATGTGATCAAAAGTTTGCCAATTATATAACACCAAATTTTATCTTCAATTTAGGTAAGTTAATATAAATGAGAAAATAAGGAAACAGTCACACAACACCACCAAGTCGTATAAGGAAAAACCCACCACAACACCAAGGGTCAATCGATCGACCCTATAGATCTGGTGACAGTTCCCCCACAAAATACCTATAAGGCAAAAATAATAAAAATCTTATAAAAACTCCATTTTAATTTCGAATTCAATTCTGCTTGAAGTTTTATTCTTCTAAAATCATAACTGACATATTTAACCAATAAAAAGTATTAAATCCAAAATTTTATTTTTCTCGAATATTCAAATTAACTAATTAAATAATTTAATAAAAACACGGGGTGTTACATTTATATTATTCAGTTGTGTTGGATTTATTTATCAATTTGTGTGATGGTTTAATGGTTATTTATTTTCACATTATTATTATTTAATGAAAGATAAAATTGGGCACCAGTCTAATTAAATTACTAGGTGCTTAGTGACTTTAAAAAGTTTTTCGACAGTGATACTCAAAATAAGTCATATGAGACCAACGTTTTATTTTGATCATGGGCTGGCCTCCCGGTATTTTAATAGACGGGGTGTCACGGTAAGACATTAATTCTGTTACAAATTTAATATTTTTGATGGACAAAAATCGGTACGATTTATTTTGTAACGAATTTCTCCCCTAGTACTTCTCACATATACTAGTGACGGATTTACTAAATTGTAACGGTATTTACCAGTTACAAATACTGAATTTGTAATGAATAAAACCATTGAAAAATACATTGTAATGGATTGGGAGTTTCATATATTTTTGTAAATGATGTTTTTATTTATAACTGTTAAAGTTCATTTGTAATATCAATATAATTTTAAGAAATATAAATACACTAGTAAAAACCTATTCTCTACCAATGGGCAATGCACTAAAATCAACAAACGGCCCACAAATTTCACTAAAAACATGAAACTGATCTAAAACTATATTTTATTCACAACCATTAAAATTCTTAAAACAAATTATACTACAAGATATACCATCTAACTTTAAACCATAATGGTATTCAAAACGAAGTCTAATGACTTTAAATTTCTTAACATATTATTCTCCCAAAAGTCTTAGGCATGTTATTCCTTGCAAAAGTAGACTTCATTCTCCTAAATGCAGTCTTCGTAAGAACTTGTAGGGAAAACTCAAGCTTAGTAAATGCATAAGCATAAATGAATAAATAAAATATAAGAATAGTACCTTATCATGCCATCGGCACACATCTAATAATACTAGTATATGCCCGCGCCAAAATCACAATGCACATTTTTTGTGGGATACGTTGAACTGAATTTAAAAACTCACCCAATGGTATCCAATTCATACACAAAAAAATTCCAAAATCTATAGAGATGCATAACTTTTTTGTAACAACTTTGCAGATAATATACAACACAGAAATTCAATGTCCTTTGATAGAACTTTATGTTTAAGTATGATAGAACTTTCTTTCACTTACGCGCACAACAAAGATAGGAACTTCTTTAAAATGAATATAGTAAAACCGTAGGAACACTTAATTTGCATATATTAAAAGAAAAATTCAAGTGTCAAACCTCACTACCAATATATGAAGCAAATAATATTATGCAAAATTCAAGTATCAGACCTAAATCCCATTACCAAGATGATATCACAAATCAAATACAGAGAACATAAAACAAAATTGATATTCACCTATAAAGTAAAAAAGTGAAAAATATTAATTTCGAGTATATTATCAAGTCTTTAACCATTAGTCATGAGATTATTGCACTAATTTAGGTAATCTTTTTTATGATAAATAAATATTTCAATTCTCTTCGAGCGTGAATAGATCAAGTTAAATCATCTTCAGCTATATACAAGAACATTCCTAATAATATCAAGTTTAAAAAGCAAACACGAAGCCTCGTAATATTCAATGTAGATGATACATAAAAGATTAAAGACAACACAAAGCTTCTTGGAGCAGAAAGATTAGAACTTATCCAATTGGATATTAAGTCAACCAAAGTGGAGCTCATTTGTGTCAACAATAGTCTTCCTGGACATAGTACAAAAATTTTCTAAAATTTTATTTACTAGATAAATACGTCTCGATTGTAAAGAAGTAAAAAATCAAGTAATATTCCTTATATAACAAAACCATTAATTTTAGGGTCAATTATTTAATAGTCCCTACTATAAATATATATTTTTTTAAAAGGACACATATTTTTAGTTTAACCCATTTAGTCCCTCAAGCACTCAATATTCTCTTATTTTTAAAGGTCCGCGCCAGCGGCACTCCCTTTCCAAAATATTTGGCAAATGACTTTTTGAGGCAAAATAAAAAGGTTTGGACTAAATGAGTATTAAAAAATGTTTGAGGGACTATTTGGTATATGTCCCTTAATTTTAATACTCTGCATAATGTATGCTCCTTTAATATGATCCAGAACTAACTTGGCAAAGAATTTCGTCCGTTCAACAATCCTACATCACAGAACAAAAACAAATAAATAAATTATTTATTGAATATCAAATACAGTTCAGGCAAGACTCCGTAGATTCTCAGTAATGCCAGGGCACAATCTCCTTTACATAAACTATTTATGAGATTCATAGGTTTTGTCAGGCCACAAATGTATGGGTCCCATCAGGGCACAACTCTTTAATGATATTGTGAACTCATCTTTTAACATATGAATCTCATATGCATCATATTCACTTTGATGATCATCTCCTTTACATGCTTATATACGATAATACAATGGTAGTAGTATGTTTTGAAAGAGATTCATACATTACAACATGTCCACAATCCAAATCCCATATTACATGAAAGAGAAAATTATTTAAGGACTTACAACTTCTAGTTTGTTGCCCGAGCTTTGCAATGTAGGACCTGCAGAAAACATGTTGAAAATTAAAATGAACAAAAGCAACAAGAAATGGGAGAAACATTTGAAAAAGATAAGAGCCTTTAGTGATGAGCCGGAGAATCCACCAGCAAACAATGATCCATCAAGCAATATGGATGAATAGTTTAACCTACAACAGATTTTGGCAATGTGCATCAGCAATTGAGAAAAGGACTAAAGTTGAAAAAAATTAAAGATTAAGCATTTTGCAACTCAAATATATACCCATAGTGCGTTTTAATAAGCATACAGATCTGACTGACGTCAATGCCACCCTAGTCAATTGTACGCGGTTTCAAAACATAATTGTTTCTATGGAACAAAAACTAATACACTACCATGAAAAAACCAAACCATAATTGTTCGAATTTTTTTTTACAATACTTTCTTTACACCAAAAGCTTAAAGAACTATGTTCTTGTATATTTGTGACAATGTGAATAGTTCGGTCAGTTGGGCATCCAATGTGAAGTTTGGATTAGGCGAGCCAAGATTCCAAATCTAAGAAAAAAATCAACAACTCCTCATAAATGCCACTTATACGATGATATACAGATTTTAATTAACAATTTACCATCATACGGTTATATTTATAACTTTATGGTCTGATCAAGAGATGCTCTCTTAAAAGTAATGGTGTCTCTTTGATTAAATTTCACTTGTGTCACATAATCGGAATGACCTAAAAAATTTGAGTGCATAGACAACCCTTTCTCCCAATCCCAAAGCTTTATAAGCATGTAATATTATGATGAAAGCACATATAGAATACTATCATGAACAACCACTATTTGTGAGATATAAACTTTGACGATTTAACTGAAAAGATATTGTATAGTCGCTAAATCACAGCAAAGTCCAAAATAAGATGAAAGAATGCAAGAAAATATGTATTTACTATGTTGAGAAATATATTGATGTGAAATGTTAATTCACATGGTAACTCACCTCTGAATATTTCTCCATTGTCGACATTTGGTATATATATATATATACAGAAAGTCTCCTGTAAGGACTCCTTATGGTGCAGACCCCGGTACATACCATTTTTTTAAAATAGTAAAAAAATGAATTTTTTGATGAAACTTCATGGATATGATCTTCATGGTGAGAAGATCATCTCCAATTTTTTTCGTCGAAAAATTCAATAAAAAAACCGTTGAGATGAGGTGATATGTAAAAAAATAGTATAAATACGCATTTTCAACCGTTGAAATGTTGGGTCGGCGCCAGCCACTTTATTGATTGAATTTTTTGGTGAAACTTCATGGATATGATCTTCTCACTATCGAGATCATATCCATGAAGTTTCATCAAAAAATTCAATCAAAAAGTGGGTGAGATGATCGCCAACATTTCAACGGTTGAAAATGCGTATTTATACTATTTTTTTACATATCACCTCATCTCAACGGTTTTTTTATTGAATTTTTCGACGAAAAAAATTGGAGATGATCTTCTCACCATGAAGATCATATCCATGAAGTTTCATCAAAAAATTCATTTTTTTACTATTTTAAAAAAATGGTATGTACCGGGGTCTGCACCATAAGGAGTCCTTACAGGAGAGGGCCTTTATATATATATATATATATATATACACACACACACTATGTAACTAATATACTTATAGAGGACTTCTCCTCTCCTCCTTTATCCAAGCTTGGGACAGATAATGCAAAGATAAAGCATTAAATTGGCAAAGTTAAAAAGGGACAGATAATGCAAAGATAAAGCATTAGATTGACAAAGTTAAAAATGTTTTACATTACATAGCAAGTGAGATTAATGAGAAAACAAGCATATATAACATTTAAGAACTATCATATATATATATTACAACGACAACAGAGGACCAAAAGTGAATAATAACTTCTAGAGAACCTCTCCTCTCCTCCTTTATCTAGGTTTGGGACTCATAATCGTCATCATCATCATCATCATCCTTGCCTTAATCCCAACATATGAGATTAAGAAAAAGATAAAACATGTGATGTAAAGAGTTAAAAAGTTTTTACATAACATAGCAAGCGAGATTAATGAGAAAAAGAAGCATATATAACATTTAAGAACTACCATCCACAAAGTCAACCAAAAAGTATATTTCCTATGGCAAAATATAATAAATATCATCCAAAACATTAAACCAAAAGTATATTTCCTAAACTAAAATATGCAAAACTAAGATAAACATTCTAAATATACTTCAACCAACTTTCCATCCAAATAATAAATCCTCCATCTACAAATCCTGCCAAAGTTTCAAAACCATTTTGAGGGGCATTATATAGAGAATCATCAGATTATATCACTGTCTCAACCCAAACTATCTTTCCCTCAGTTCAATGCATTTGAAGTGACACATATAACTATTTTATACCCAAACATGCCCCTTTGCTAATTCTGCACCAAACCTATCAAGTAAAATGACAGGCGATTTTTTAGTAGGAGGGGAAGGGGTGGGAGTATGAGGGGGATTAAGAGTGGGAGTGGGAGTGTTGACAAGATTTACCTAAATTCCAAGACAAATGGATATAACATTGATCTGAAGTGGAACTAAACTCGCTCAACTAAGTCACCCCTATAGGGAATCTCTCATTTCTATTTCTCAATTTTGACAAAAACATATGCAACATACTAGTAACTTCTTTCAATAATGAGTTAACATGAGGGATCTCATTTTTCATTGATGCAATTTCTTCATTTTCCTTCATATGTTGTACAAATTTTGCCTTTGCCACCCCCGTATTAATTAATTATTTCTTAGATATGTAGGACCCTATTCCATGCATTCAACATTTAACATCATTTCCAAACACTTGTATTAACACATCGTTGTCATATCTCTCAAAAGTATTGATACTACCCTCTCCAATCATACTATGGCTTTTTTTTTTCTCTTATGTGGCCTTTACTTTATCCTATGTTATTATAAATAAATTTGTTAATCATGTGATAAAAGTTCTACTTTAAATTAAAAGAATAAAAAATATAAATATTAGACTCGTATAGAAATTTTTGGCATTATCTAACACCATTTCATCATTGCATATATGTCATGATAACCAATTGTTTGCCCTTCCAATTTGTACTTCAAGATTAGTTGTTTGCTGCACATTGTTAATATTATCAAATTAGTTAAGAAGAATATTTTTAATGTTAAAAGGAAAACAAAATGATACACACCAAGTATTTATTTTAAGAATAAGTATGACGCCCGAGTCAATGGGTATACTTTAACGTTGAGCGGTTCTTAACATTTTTTTAATTTTTGTTCTCTTTTTTCCCACTATTTTCAATTTTTATAAATTCTTCCACCTTTCAGGGTCAACACCATCAGGATCAGAATACATACCCAGTATAACTATTTGCATTATCCAGTATTGATTAAATAAAGTACTCACATTACATTTTAACTTTTTCACTAACATTAGCTACCATAAGTTACAATATATAATTCGTAAGCAACAAATTTTAGAGTATGTATAACATGTTACTATTAAAGAGAGACTTTCTTGGGGAAAATAGCACGCATCAAACTAATCAATATTATCCACGATCACAACATGAAATTTGTACAAATATACACACACACACACAAAGATATATATATATATATATATATATATATATATATATATATATATATATATATATATATATATAAGGATCTCATGCATACCCAGTTTGCAAACCCTCTGTGCGGACCATTTTTCTAAAAACTACTTTTGGCCTGATTTTCTTATATGATTTTTAAAGATTTCACTAGGACCATATGTAACGGCCCGTATTTTTATGATTTTTAAATATAGGATTAATTGAATTTAATTTGAGAATTAATTAAGAATTAATCAGGAATAAAATCAATATTAACTAGCAAGTTAAGGGTTAGTATTTATTGACGTGTATTATGTTGAATATTACTGAGCGAATAAAGTAATATATGAATATGAAATTAGTATAATTATCGCGAGTGGAAAAATATACGACAGTTACAAAAATTAAGTTGGGACGCGCGTGTGATTCGTGTCAAGACTAATTTAAAGGAATTAGGAAGTAAATTAATTATAAGTATTCTGGATAGTTATTTCGAGTGTGCCAACGTGTCTTGAAGGGTCAAGATAGCTAGAAAAGTCTACCCGAGGGTTTAGTTTGGGTCCAGAGACGTTTTGGTAATTTTAATTTTTGGGTAATTAATATGACCGAAAATTAGAGATAGAATATATCTACAATGTGAGTCCAATTAGGGTTTTTATTCTCAAGTTTCAAGGGAGAGACACAAAGGGTGGGGGAGAAATAAATCCAAGGAACTAAGGCCTAGAACCACTACCTTGTAACACCAGAACCACCACCGTGTAGATAGGAGAACGAGGAACACACCCATACCACCTAAATCAGTGGATCAAACCATCATAATCAAGGCAAGTGTTTAATACTTGCTTCCTTTGAGCAAAAATTGTGCTCATGTTAGAATTGGGATTAAGCTCATGATTTAGAATTGAATTGGGTGGATTTAGAGAATTTAAATCATATGTTAGGACTAATTTTGATCAAATATTGAATCCTTATGCATGTAGAATAGGAATCCCAAAATTTTAATGTAATATGACGAACGAATCTGAGCTTGATTTGAGGATTGTGCATGAAATTAAAGAACTATGGTTTCTTATAGATTAATTGGGGATTTCAAAATTTATCACTGATGGATGATGATTTGAGGAAATTAGGATGTCAAAAATTGAGTATACATACTGGGCTATCAATTAGTATAGTTGTATTGGTGTTTGGGTAAATAATGTAGAGGATTGGAGGTTTAAAAATGGTGAAAAACGTACTTTTTAGAGGTTAGGGACAAAACTGGTTGAACTCGTTCGAACGATCTGGGGAAGTCATTCGAACGACCTCGTTCGAATGAGATTAAGAACGAAAAATTCAGAGTTAAGTTCATTCGAAGTTTGTTCGAACGACCCCGTTCGAACGACAATCTGGGCACTTCTAACGAGATTTCAGAACTGCAAATTTTTGCCGGACTTGGTTTCAAACGATACGGCTTAGCTAATTTAAAAAAGAGGGATTTTTCTATGAAAAATAGTACTATAGATTAATAGTGAGGGACTTGGGTAAACCACTTGGAGAGACTCACATGTTGGAATCATGTTGCGTAAGGTGCGATAGAGAGAATAAAATGTAAGCTATAGTATACCGAAAGTTTTAGAGAAACAAATACTATATATGAATCTACATTCGGATTAGGTGTATACCTAATTATATTAATGGGTGGTGTGATTACCTATAGTATGTTTTATTGTGTGTACTGGCATACCTAGCTACTTTCTATCACGGGAGGTTTTAAAAATGATAGAGGGCAGTCTTATCTTGATGAGCCTTCGGGGGGATTTTAGATTTGGCACCTCAAAACATAATACGTCAGTTGGATTGCCATTTGTGACAACGATGGTATTAAATGGTCATTTGGGTGCATAGGTATGTGCGTAGCCCCAAAGGCCTAGGACTATGTTCGCCTCCAATATGTGTGTTTGATTTTATAGTTCGTGGGAGATTTTTAGCCAATTGTCCTTATTTGAGTACGAGATGTACCGGTATTCGATGGCAGAGTATACATGCACCGTAACTGAGTCTAGGGGTTCCGTATTAGTATATATATTATAGAGTGATGATTATATATATATATATAGACTAGTGATGTTATCCACCGGGTAATATTTGTAGATGATTAAGATAATGAAATCCTAAGTATCTTAAGATGTGAATACTTAACTTTAGGCTGATAACCCTTAAATGAATTAATAGATGTACAAAAGAGTTAATACAAGTATTTGGGAATGCAGGATACTACTTCGAGATATAGTTTGTGGTGTAAGTCTAGAATCTAGTTAAATGAGATTAGGATTGCTAAATTGGACTTGATGTACGTTAGGTGTGCACAATAGTTGAGAGGTGAGAATCTCATGAGAGAGTATGAAAAGCTAACATGTACATAATACATAATTTAATGAAAATTTTAAATACTTGCTAAAATATTTCTACAACTCGGTCTCTGATACGTCTCTTGCATAATTTCTTCTCTTGTACTATTTATATCAGGTGTCAATCCACAACGACGTCGGGCTTAGACATTTGAACTGTTTGACGTGTTGTAGCATTTGTGATAGATGCAGGTCCTCGCGCTTAGACGCCTTCACTCTAATTTCATCCAGTTCTCTCTAGGCATTTTATTTAAGGCATGTGTCGCTCATCTTCAGTTATTTTATTGGAGAGATTGTACATCCTTCATTTTCGTATTTAGTATTCAGTTGGATTTAGTATGTTAGTTTATGGTTTGAGACTTTGAACTGGAATGTTTTTATCCAGTTTTTTTTATTTCAGCAGTTGATTCATATCCAATTTCTAGTTTATTCATGTGTATGGTAAATGGTTTGTGTCTTAATAATTAGAATTTATTAATGGATTATTTAGGTATAACTTAAAATGGAAAATATTTTGACACTAACTTAATTATTTATTAAGTGATTAATAAGGTTAAATGTTTTCGACAGTGATGCTAAGAATGAACCAACCGAACATTATGTTTTAATTTTAATAAAGGACTGATCATCCGGTATTTAAATGGGAGGGGTGTCACGGGTGGTATCAAAGCATCAGGTTCTAGAGTCCTTTAGGATCAGTACTGCTTATTATGCTTTTAGCTTAGCGTTCTTTGATGTAGATCCCTATTATTAGGATTTTTGCATTCTTGATTATTCTTATAAACTCTTTCTCGTTCGGATGCCTCCTAAATGTGCACCTAGGTCCATAATTTCCCGACTCGAGCCTCAACCGGCACCAGCTCGGGGTACAGTGAACGCCTCCTAAATGCTGCTATCGTTGGTCCGGCTGTTAACGCATCACTAGCTGTAGTCCAGCAGGCCCCTCCACCGGCACAAGCGGTGTCACCGGCACCATCTCATGCATTACCTTTCACATGGGAGCGAGTTAGGGATTCCTTCCAGAAGTCGCATCCTCCGGAGTTCACAAGACGTTCCGATGTTATTTCAGCTAGCCAATGAATGAAAGATATCTAGAGGCATCTGAGGATGTACGAGTGCACGGAGGTGAAGAGGAAGATACTAGCGACTTTCAAGCTAGTAGAGGCAGCTTTGTAGTGGTGGGAGTCCACTACTACCGCCGAGGTGCGTGACGTTATGACTATACACGACTTCTGGGTGTGGTTTGATCACAAATATTTCCATTTCGCCATTCAGACTGAGATGAGACGAAAACTACTGGACCTCACTGATGAGTGCATTATTTTGAATAAATTATGCCCAAATCTAGGCCTTGTTAGCCCCTTTGTATTATAAATAATGAGCTTTTAGAGTCATTTCCGTAAAATAAAAGAAAAATGAAAGTTTGAATAAAATTTGAGTTAAAAATACAAATTTAGTAGCCTGAAGGGTGAAATCATAATTTTCCAAACTTTTTGGGCATGAAATATATTTTTAAATGTTTATCTAGGCGAAATAAAGTTCTCTCTGAAATTTGGTTGAATTCTGAATTAAAACGAGCAATTTTTGAATTTCGGGGGCTAAAATGCAAAATTATTAAAATATTTATGTTCCTAAATTTGAATTAATTATTTTTATTTTGCACTTTTACATGTACCCCAAAAATTTGGACAACAAAGGAGTCGACATGCAAAAATTGTCAAAATACGTCGCGACGCGACATGACACGACATGATTGATACAGTTGTACTAAATATCTTTTAAAATATCGCTCGAGTGTCCGTTGAGGCTATGCCATAGCTTTTCAAAATGTTCTTGACAAGACTCACAACTTTGAAGTTCGGACGGAAATGAGATTTTGAAGTTTTGGAGGTCAAAAATGCGATTAAAGACAATGGTGTGAATAGTGACATGAATAGTGAAAAAATTGGGGATAATTATTTCAGAAAAATGTTTATCAATTATCTCCAACTCTTGTCAAGACTCCAAGAGATTATTATCAGCTCAACTGCAACAAATAAAAGAGATTTCCACTTCATCTCAAACACTTTATTCATAAGCCTATAAATAAGATCCTTTGGCATTATTTTGGGGGAGAAAAAAAGGAGGGAAAAATTAGAGAGAATTTTAGAGAGGGTAATTTTTGAGGGATTGTATTCAATTTGAGGGCCAAGTCTATATAATTTTTTGGAGGATTTAAGTTTGTTTTAAGAGAACTATTTATAAGTTTGATTTATTAATGAAAATCTCTACTAATTCTTACAATTTCTCTTCCATTATGATCGCTTGATTATTCAATTAGGATTAGGGTGAAGGTTATCATAGTTAGCTAATATTGTCACGTTAATTTAATTGTTGTTTATTCCCTACTCGTTTTAATTGTTATCAAAGATTCAGTATTCATATTAAAATGACACGAGAGTGTGTTTTAAAACATTCAAAATTATTTTTTGTCATATCAAGTTTTGAGATTTAAAAGTGGTAATTTTTTATGGATTATGCTTTCACTTTGATTGTTTTTATCGTCCATGATTTATACATTTGCGAACTTTAAAACTTGTATTTTCTATGGGAATAGGGATTTTAGTTGTCTATTAGAGACGATAAAAATATTTTGATCATAACCGTCATATTTTTTGAATTAAACGCAGTGAGAGTCGGTTTAATTTGAGTTAAAAAAGGAATGACAACATTAAATTAGTGTGCAATATTAGTTACGTGATAAATGGATCCTGAATTCTAATTATTTTCTAATTATTTATAAATATCTTGTGTTACCTTCATTTATTGTAGTTGCTTTTATTTAGTGTAGTTCACAATCATCCTCTATCCCATTTAGTTTAGTTGAACAGTCATAATTATTTTGAATGAAAAAATTAACAAATCTCTGTGGGTTCGACCCGTACTTACACTCGCTATTCCATGTATTTTATAAATTGATAACAAGTTTTTGGTGCCGTTGCCGGAGATTTGTTCAATTTGTTTTAAAGATGTTGTGGCTTTCGGACTAGTTTTTTTTACTTTTGCACTTTTGTTAGTAAACATTTCATAAAAATACAAAAAATTGAGAAAAGGAAACTCGAGAAAAAAAAAATTCTGGAAATTTTCGGAGTCTTTTTTTCAGTAAGTAGACATAAAAAAAAAAATTGAAAAAAAAATTGAAAATTCATTTTTTTCCGTACCAATTTCCAGAATAAAAGAAATAAAAAAAAAATTGTGTCATAAGTGTGCTTGATTATTTTTGTTTTTGTGTCGAATACACCACTAGTGCGCGTGTCTTGTTAATTTTTTTCTTTATTTTTTTTTGTGTGTCGCACTTTACGTTGGGTGTAGTTTCTTTTTCATTTTTTTTTATTTTTCAAGTTCATTAAAAAAAAGAGAAAAAAATTAAAAAAAAAAAGCAAAAGTGAAGAAAAATTCAGAAAATTGTGCAACGATGAGCAAATGTGAAGAAACTTGTGCAATCTTACCACGAGCACAAGGAACTCTCGGGGACGACTAAAACGTAGGGAAATTTTTTTTCGATCGACGTCAACTTAAACTTCGACCCGGTGTAAACAAGTGATCGTAAAAAGTCCACGTTGGAGGTACGTTTTTATGTGTTCCTAGGTGGTTTAATGTGACACTTAATTTAGCACGTTGTATAAATTGACTTAAGGACAAAACTCTTAACGCGGCTAGAATTAAAAGTTATTTCAACGCGAACTTATCAAACCGATTCTATTTTACCTTGTCTATGATTGGTGGTTTTTAATGAGTCTTCGTACCGACCACTTATCTGGAGAAAAAAGCGAGATTGGAGGCGATAACCATAGTTAGTCGTCTTTTAAATTCTCCATTGTCAAAAAGTATGTGTTGTCTAATTAGATTTTGAGTCAATTATAATTGCTTTTACATTCTAAATAAAAAAAGTTATATATAAAAAAAAGTTTCGTGCATTGTAAATTACAATGGGTGATCCTCATATTTTTATCCCGTCATATTTCTCATATTCCTCAATTGATCCTGTGGACGTGTTTTTACAAAATACTGAAAATTTAGATTACTACGTATTTCAATTTGAGTCAGATGGATCAGTAGTCATTTTAAAAATTAAAGAAGGTATGGATGAGAATCAAACCCCTGCAATTAATATTTGTCCACCAAAGTGTATCAATTGGAAAGAGGTAAACAAACGATATAATGATGCTATTTCTAAAAATAATCATGAATTAAATGGGTACAATCAATTTTGTGAGGAGAAAAAAATTGACAATCTTGACACATGTAATACTTGTGATGATTTGGAAATTAATTTTTGTCGAGATTTTTCTCCTAATTTAATTGAGAAAAATGTTGATTCTTCTTATGTATTGAAAAATTTATTTGAGGATTCGCCATTCGATTTTTAGTGATACTTCAAGTAATTATAACAGTCCTCCCATTTTTTATGAAGAAAGTGCATCATCCCACGATACCTCTTCTTCTCGGGCTTTTCGTAAAGTCTCACATTTAGGAGTGGAGTACGCATCCCCAATTTTACGTGACTATTTTCGAAAAGGGGATAGTAAATATTTGGATCTTTATTGTAATTTGCTAGCCCCATATGATGCATCGACATATGATTCGTGTGATTCAAATGTGTTTATTATTGATGATGTCGGTGAACACCATTATGACCATGGATTTGTGGTTGAAATTTATGTTGTGCGGTTATACTATCAAATTTTTATGTTTTGGAACTTTGTTTAATAAAGTTTATTAATTGGAATGACCCACAACTCTTTCGATTATTAATTTATGGTGATGATGGTAATTTTCACGGCTTTGTATATTATTAGTATAGTTTTTTCCCCTTTTTTGTTATTTTTTTGTATTTGTTAACATACACTTGTTACTTTGGATGTTGGTAGAAAAGTGAAGTTCATAGGTAATATCGTCATTTCATTTCTTTACTTTATTTTCTTTGTCCATATTTTTATTTGAGCATACATTGAGAACAATGTAAAATTTAGGTTTGGGGGTAAGGAAGATATTTTTGAAAAGAAAAAAAAAATCAGAAAAATTTCAAAAAATTCAAAAAGATTTTCAATATAATTGAGTTTTGAAACGATTTCTTAATATAGAATTAATTCATAGTTCTCTCAACTTATGAACTTTATACACATTAGACATATAATATGATCGAAAATGGATATTGAGGCGAAAGTTAATATGCTTAACGAATAAATGTGGAGATTTTAACCTGGTGAGATTTTGTGCCATTCATCGTTTTCGAGAGATTTAAATTAATTCGAGTTCAAATAACTCAAAATTTCCTTCAGTGACAAATTCGTTGATGATCTCAATTTCTTTGTTTTGTTCGATTACTGAAAATAAAAAGTCAAAATATGAATCTTAAAGCACTAGAAGTCTTAGTAAGTCGTCTTGAGATACAAATCGACTTAATGAAACTTGAGAAATGAGATTAGGCCATCATTTGAAAGCCCAAAATTAAGCCTAAACCCCAATATTTTTTTATATATTCCGTTTCAAGCGCATTTGAGTAAAAAAAAATATGTTTTTTTTGTTGAAAATCCATTATCCTACCTAACTCCAACTGGGAGTCTAAAGCCCATAAAAAGAAGCGAAACCCCTTTTCTGAGAATACTAGGGTGAAATTACGGTTGAAAAAAAAGGCCAAAAAAAAATGTTTGCAAAATAATGATGTGCGAAAAAAAAAAAAGAATGAAAAAAAGGAGCACGTGAAAAAAAAATGAAAAATGGGGGTTGGAAGAAAAAGTGCCTCAAAATCAAAATACCGAAAAACCTCTATATTCTCAGAAATTTTGAACTCCAAAAACCATTCTTTCTAGCCAAACTCGAGCCTGCAATAAAACCAAAGAAAGTCTTAATCGATCTCAAGTGAAATTAGTTATAGTGTGGAGAGAAGATGAATAGGATTTATGGTGTGATTTAATATTTTCAATAACTAATCGATTTTCGATTCATGAGATCATATCAACCATTATAAAAAGTTCATTTTTGATCAAGTATATGTGAAATTTGTTCATTTAAATTTACTCTTTTATTCACATATACCAAGAGAAAATAACCCATTTCTGAGTGTTCGATTGTGAGTGCATTCCGAGAGATTTTGAAATCAAAACGAACTTTTGGATAATAAATGTAATGATCAAATCTTTTGAAATGGATGGCCATGTTGGCTATGCACATACACACGATAAGTTGAGATAGAAAAATAAAGTTCTACTGTATTTATGAAGTTTGCATTCAAACTTGATTAGGTTTGGGGGTATTTGATGAGTGCGTTATTTTGTATAAATTATGACCAAATCTAGGC
This sequence comes from Sambucus nigra, assembly GCA_949130495.1. Classification (NCBI taxonomy): domain Eukaryota; kingdom Viridiplantae; phylum Streptophyta; class Magnoliopsida; order Dipsacales; family Adoxaceae; genus Sambucus; species Sambucus nigra. Next base: position 224,603,350 of record OX422212.1, read on the forward strand.
CTTGTTAGGCCCTTTGTATAATAAATAATGAGCTTTTAGAGTCATTTTCGTAAATAAAAGAAAAATGCAACTTCGAATAAAATTTGAGTTAAAAATGTAATTTTAGTAGCCTGAAGGGTGAAATCATAATTTTTCCAACTTTATGTACCTGAAAATAATTTTTAAATGCTTATCTAGACAAAATAAAGTTCTCTCTCACATTTGGTTGAATTCTAAATTAAAATGAGCAATTTTTGAATTTCAGGATCTAAATTGCAAAGAGGGGTAATTATGTAATTTTTAAAATATTTATGTTCCTAAATTTGAACTAACTAATTTTATTTTGCATTTTTACAGGTACCTCAAAAATTTGGACAACAAAGGAGTCGATGTGCAAAAATTATCAAAATACGTCGCAACGCGACATGACACCTGACACAGCGGTACTAAATATTTTTTATAAAATCGCTCGAGTGTACGATGAGGCCGTGCCATATAGATTTTTGAAAAGGTTTTAACAAGACTCACAACTTTGAAGTTCGGATGAAATGAAATTTAGAAGTTTTGGAGGTAAAAAATGCGATTAAAGACAGTGCTGTGAATAGTGACATGAATAGTGATAAATTGGGGATAATTATTTTAGAAAAAAGACTTATCAATTATCTCCAAATCTTCTCAAGACTCCAAGAGATAATTATCAGCTTAACTACAACCAATCAAAGAGAGTTTCACTTCATCTCAAACACTTCATTTATAAGCCTATAAATAAGACCCTTTGGCTTATTATTTTAGGGGAGAAAAAATGGAGAGAAAAATTAAAGAGAATTTTAGAGAGAGTAATTTTTGAGGGATTGTATTCAATTTAAGGGCAAACTCTATATCATTTTTTAGTGGATTGAAGTTTGTTTTGAGAGAACTATTTGTAAGTTTGATTTATTAATGAAAATTTCTACTCATTCTTGTAATTTCTCTTTCATTATGATACCTTGATTATTCTTTAGGAATAGGGTGAAGTTTGTCATAGTTAGCTAATATTGTCACGTGTAACAACCTATCCTTTTGGAGATAATTAAATTCCATACTTGGATATAAATTGGCAATTTTGGAGAATTTCTCGGAATAGTGATTTTTGGGATTCTCGAGGATTTAATGATTTTCGATGGGTGTTGAAATTATTTTTGGGACTAAATAGGTCGAAGTATTTTAATTATGCGTCGTCGTGGAGTAAAGCGACAAACAGGTAAGATTTTTATTAGAAAACCCGCATTAAGTTATATTGGACTAGAATAGTGATTTGCTGTCAAGTACCTCAGATGGGAATTTCGACTGCGCCGTGAGTCTCGGAATGTCTGAGATAGTCGGAAAAGAGTGTCCGATTGTCGAAATTGAGTTTCGGGGAATTTTGGAGTGAAACGGGCTCGTAATTGAGTAAACGAGTCGTTTTTGGGTTGTAAGGGGTTAAACCCTTTTCTCACTATATATAAAGGGGGAGAAGGAGAAAAGAGAAAGAAAGAAAGAAGAGAGAGAGGAGGAGAGAAAAAGAGGAGAAAAGGGGAGGTTTCGGCCAAACTCCGCGAGATTCGGCTTGAGGTCGTCGGATTATATCCACGAGGCAAGTGTTTACTTGATTTATTTATTTTTGAGCATAAATCTCATACCGTAGTTTGGTATAAACAAACCCTAACTATTTTGGGTCGGGTTTTCGTGGATAAAACGGGTTTTCGGGATTTAAAACAAATAAACCCCAATAATAATTCAATTTGATGAACTTAGGTTTTAACCTAAATTAATTGGTGATTTCGGGTTCTAGGATGTTTAGAACCCGTATTATAAGTGTATTTATTGTTGGATGGAGTTGTAGGCCGTTGGGTGAGGAGATGGAAGCTTGGGGGAAGCTTCCATGGCAGAAACAGCTTCTCGGAGAAGAAGCTACCCGCCATGATCGATCGATCGATCATGGGGGTTCGATTGATGGGAGCCATTGATCGATCGACGGCCAAGGGTCGATCGATCGACCCCTGATGAAAGATGGCAATTTTTCTAGGATGATTTGGATGGGATAGATTCAAATTCATATTTCTTCGAGGTTAATTATATGATAAATAAGGGACCTTTTAGGACTATATGGTCCACTAATTAAGGAGATTTAGGAGACTTAAGTGAGGGTTTTAAAGGCATAACCCTTAAACTATATTTTCGAGTAAAATAGAATAATTGTAGGATTTGATGGTTTAGGGTCCCTAATTTATGGTGGGGACCTTTAAGTGATAATATGGACAAGATGTAGTCCTTGGGTTTATGGAAATGAAATCCATAACCCACTATACTTAAGGTTATTCTGGAAAAGATAAATCCCTAAGGTATTGTTGTGGGCTTTTAGGCCTATATGATTTATTCGTATAGGAAAGTATAATTATATTGATTATGGTTGGGTGAATCCTATGCGTGGATTAGAATAAATTTGGGGATTATAGTTATATATTCGCTAAATGAGAAATGGTATAATTCGAGATATCCAATAAATCCTTAGATGGGATTTAGGTATGTATTGATTATCAGAGTTAGGAAATACTTTGGGTTTAGTATCATGCGTATATGAATGCATGATTATGATTCTTTAAGAGAATCTTTGGGATTATTGGTCATGGTTAGATGGTTTGGCAAATATGGCCATTTATATATATTCGAGGAGGAATATATGGTGTATATAGATATATACACACTATGTGATTAAAGTATATATGATATGATGTAAATGATTTTGAAAATAAAATATGAATGTTTTCAAAATGGAAAAATAAATGATTTTCATAAATAATAAATATGGATACACACCCTCTCTAAATGACATCATAAGGGAAGTTCGCGCGTTAGGTGAATCCCCCTGGCTAGTGAATTCAGGGTGGATATAGTCCTAGGCCATATGAGTGTTTATGTTATATTTTCTGCGATGGTTTGGTAATTTTGGGTGTGGTTATAACTAGCCTGCAGGCATATGGACGGTTCCCGACGTCTTGCGTTGTAGGTGCCTAGGTGTCGTAACTGATAGGCCCTGAAAGATAATGGTCATTTAGGGGCATGCACAATGGGGAAACCCGGACGGGCGGTCTTAGAACGTGTTATATGATATATATATATATATATATATATATATATATATATATATATATATATATATACACACATATAACTGTTTTCAATAATGTGGGACATTATTGGTATTAAAGCAATTTATGATAATAAATTGGCTTTAATTGCATTTCTTGGATGGAAGAAGGGCAATAGGATAAATGATTTGGCTTCAATTGCATTTCCTGGATAGAAGAAGGGAAATAGGAGCATATGAAATAAAAAGCATTTTGTTATGATAATAAAACTGGCTTTTAAAAAGTTGTATGTTATGTTAAAGCAATTCATGATAATGAATTGACTTTTATATACATTTCCTAGATATAAGAAAGAAAATGGAAAGTTTTGAGATAAATGGAAATAATGAAAATAAATTCTCATTCTGGGAGATAAATCCGGATGTATATTGTAATATGATTATATATATATGGATAAATCGAGTGCCGAGGGTCTAATGGATCCCGACAATCGACCTTGCCGCATAGTAGTGTATCGGGGGGGTTCCTTGTTTGGATTTTGTTTTGCGAGACACCCCACGCACGAATATGGTAATGTGTTGAGACTGGGGAGAAGTTTATATATATATATATATATATATATATATATATATATACTGAGGGACTGGCGGATCTTTACGATCCACCTTGCCGCGTAGTAGTGTATCGGGGGGTTCCTTGTTTGAATTTCGCTTTGCGAGACACCCCACGCACGAACGTGTCTTAGTGTTGAGACTGGGGAGAAGTTTATCCCTCAGTACATTACTTGGACTATCTAGGGTTGATAGTAGTTGGGTGTTAGACTAGTTTAGTATGGTAACTTAACTAGGATGTTTAGAGGGTTGCGCTAGGAGTGCACTATTAGTGGAGAGGTGAGGGGTATCTGATGGGAGTGAGATACAAATTTAAATATGAGATAAAACCTTTTTTCTAAAAATAAGGCATTTATGCACTTGCTAAATATTTTCAAAACTCAGGCTCTGACCCGTTTATCTACTTTTCCCTTTCTTGCTATATATATATATATATATATATATATATATATATATATATATATATATATATATATAGGTGTCCAGACACAGGGACGTCTGGATGATACTTCTTTCGAGTAAGACGTCGGCTGCAGCAGCTGTGGATGCGGGAAGGATTCTCAATAGACGTATATATCCTTGTAATCTAAATAGGAGGTACTGTATACACATTCGGGCCAATGGTCCAATTATATTTGTTTATTCTTTTAGCACAACATTCGATATGGTTGTATATTTTGACCGAGTGTTCGATTATTTTATTTCATTTCAATTTCATTTTCGCAAAACTGTGTGGATGTTTAAATTTGAAGTCCTTAAAAAGAGTAGTTAAGTAAAATTTTGACGCCGGCCTAATAGGTTATTAGTAATTAAATGGATTTTCGACAGTGATGCTAAGAATGATCCATATGAGACTCCTATTTTAATTTGATATGGGAGTGATCGCCTGGTATTTTATTAGGCGGGGTGTCACAGATGGCATCAGAGCATCAGGTTCTAGTGTCCTTAGGAATCTATCCGGACGTACTACGCTTTCAGCGTTGCTCTCGATTTGTTATAGAGCCTTAGGATTAGGATTGTTGATTCCTCTTATGAGATTTCGTTCTCCTGCCATGTTATAATATTGTAGAAATCTTTTGCGAACTCGTTTGAGATTCGTGTACGAGGTTTGGATGCATCAGGAGGTGGGTCTTAGCTGGAGCAGCTGGTAAAAGTTGGGGACGAGGACCTTAGTAGAGGTCGTTCTCCTTGTGGAAATTGTTAAGGGTTTTGGTGGAGACTACTAAAGGATAGTAGTTATTAATACTGCAGTACCACTGTAGTAGAAAGTGGTACTAAAGTTGAATTACCCATTGAGGTTAAAGCTTCGAAAGGGGTCTTACAGATAGTTTTAACCGTGAGTCCCCACGATTTAACAGGAATAAAGAGGATGCAGTTTTTGAATTATTCACATAAGGTTCGATCAGAGGCCGACAGTGGATAAAGAGTGATATGGAGAATGTGTATGTATGAGGACCCCATTGGTGGACATCCACCCGGGGAATTTGTTGAAACGAAGTTGTTGTCATGAGTTTAACCTTAGAAGGATGAGGTATAAATGGCGTGGCTAGATATAGTCACATTGTTCGTTAGCCCTAGACTTGTGTGTGCAATTCGAGTTTTTTGGTGGTCTCGATAACATTATATGATGTATGTCTATGTGTTGTCCGCGGTAGCGGAGTTTTATTTTCCTTCATTCGCCATAAAGGCGGGTGTTGATATATCGAATATATATATATTTGGGTTGTGATACTCATTTTATATGTATTATACGAGTATGGTGATATGGTGAGTATATATGCATTGGTATTTTCGGAGTGATAGAAGGCTAAGGATGGTAAGACTATCGTGTTCGTAATTCCAGGATGGAACGGATTGTTGTTGCGATTTCTCACCTGGATACAGGTTGAGTCCGCCTTTATTATTGTGGGCAGAAGGAACTTCCATGAGCAGAGGTTTCATTATTATGATGTGAGTGCGTGGCGACCTTATAGATATGATCTAAGACCGCAGGATTTTTGTTGAGCTGTAAGATTTAGCTCATTATTGATTGCGCAAGGACTTAGAGGGTAGTGCGAGCGCTGGATGGTGTGACTCTTAGTGAGATATAGGAGTTCAGATCACCTCTTTGTTGGAATAAGGGGATAGGGTTATCCCGATTGCATGTTTCAAATAACGGACCTCCATGACTGACAAAGTTAAGTAGGAGTGTGTGGAGGCTTTCCTTGTTTGGATTTCACTTTGCGAGACGCTCCACACATGAATCTTAGTGGCGTCAAGAGTGGAGAGATGTTATAGGATGCAAGGATGTTATTTTTGTGGGAAAGTCTTATAGTGTGGATGAGCCAGTCTAGACTATGAGCCTTGTGATGATAGTACGGTTATGGACATATTATGCTATGGAAAAGCACTAAAGTGGTCCTCTCGCCACAAGTGGGTGGGTGAAGTAGTACTTAGAGAAATTGATTTGAGGATAGTAGTCAGGTCTTAATGAAAAGGAAAATTTTGAGGAATATGTTTTGGGTATGATGTTCGTGACACTTTTTCAGAAAGTGGGCACTTCGATTAGTTAGATTTCCTTTCGTATGGGCGGAAGGATATAATAGTAAGAATTATTTCGTAGGTTATCATGGTAGGATTTAGGACGTCCCGCTGGTGTGCCTTAGGTCTCTATATCTCGATGACCAAAAACGCGAGGGAGTAGTGTAACAGGAGGGTTTCTTGTTTGGATTTCTCTTTTGCAAGACGTCCCATGCATAAAACTAAGAAAATGTCGGAAGTTGAGAGAGGCCTTGGGCACTAGGGACACTTAGGATTACCCTCGTTTCGCGTAGGTAAGACTTCGCATAGACCTTAGTATTATTAGGGTATAAGTTTAATAGATTTAGTAGCGTCGAGGTTAGGAGAATTGAATTTCGCAGGTTGGAAGGACCCATATGTGAGTATTACACCGAGGAAAGGAGACCCTTATTGGGAGAGAGTGTTACGTGTCAAACGTTCACTATAGGTGTGCAGATGTGCACAGGTTAGAAAGGTGTATGGGCACCTTATAGAGTTGGTTTATATACCGCCTGAAATAGAAGGGGCATGGTATATAAAGTTAAAGTTATGCCGTGAGGCACTAGAAATGATGAGTGCAATGTGAACCTATTGGATTCACTTTACAACCGTGGAAGCAGTATGGTATATGGTTGGGAACCATTGGGTAGTATCGTTCCCCTTGAGGTATTAGGATTTGGAGCGATTCTAGGATTAGTGGTGTAGGTTATATCAGAATTTAAAGGACGAAATTATGTTGTAAGGGGGGAGTATGTAACAACCCGTCCTTTTGGAGATAATTAAATTCCATACTTGGATATAAATTGACAATTTTAATTAATTTCTCGAAATAGTGATTTTTGGGATTCTCGAGGATTTAATGATTTTCGATGGGTGTTGAAATTATTTTTGGGACTAAATAGGTCGAAGTATTTTAATTATGCGTCGCCGTGGAGTAAAGCGACAAAAATTTAAGATTTTTATTAGAAAACCTGCATTAAGCTATATTGGGCTAGAATAGTGATTTGCGGTCAAGTACCTCGGATGGGAATTTCGACTGCGTCGTGAGTCTCGAAATGTCCGAGATAGTCAGAAAAGAGTGTCCGATTGTCGAAATTGAGTTTCGGGGAATTTTGGAGTTAAACGGGCTCGTAATTGAGTAAAAGAGTCGTTTTGGGGTTTTAAGGGGTTAAACCCTTTTCTCACTATATATAGAGGGGGAGAGGGAGAAAAGAGAAGGAGAGAAAGAAGAGAGAGAGGAGGAGAGAAAAAGAGGAGAAAAGGGGAGGTTTCGGCCAAACTCCACGGGATTCGGCTCGAGATCGTCGGATGATATACAAGAGGAAAGTGTTTACTTGCTTTATTTATTTTTGAGCATAAATCTCATATCGTAGTTTTTTATAAACAAACCCTAACTATTTTGGGTCGGCTTTACGTGGATAAAATGAGTTTACGTGGATAAAACGGGTTTTCGGGAGTTAAAACAAATAAACCCCAATAATAATTCAATTTGAGGAACTTAGGTTTTAACCTAAATTAATTGGTGATTTTGGGTTGTAGGATGTTTAGAACCCGTATTATAAGTGTATTTGTTATTGGTTGGAGTTGTAGGCCGTTAGGTGAGGAGATGGAAGCTTGGGGGAAGCTTCCATGGCTGAAACAGCTTCTCAGAGAAGAAGATGCCCGCCATGATCGATCGATCGATCGAAGCCATCGATCGATCGATGGCCAAGGGTCGATCGATCGACCCCTGCTGAAAGATGGCAATTTTTCTAGGATGATTTGTTTGGGATAGATTCCAATTCATATTTCTTCGAGGTTAATTATGTGATAAATAAGGGACCTTTTAGGATTATATGGTCCACTAATTAAGGAGATTTAGGAGACTTAAGTGAGGGTTTTAAAGGCATAACCCTTAAACTATATTTTCAAGGAAAATAAAATAATTGTAGGATTTGATGGTTTAGGGTTCCTAATTTATGGTGGGGACCTTTAAGTGATAATATGGACAAGATGTAGTCCTTGGGTTTATGAAAATGAAATCCACTACACCAAAATGGGCAAATTGTCACCTTTCAGCCGGCCAGCCTTGTCAAGGTCATTGACCGTGACAAAAAAACACGCGTTTTATGTCACGGTCATTGACCTTGACATGACCGTGACAACTAATTGTCACGGTCATTGACCGTGACAAGGCCGTGAAAAATTTAATTGTCACGGGCTTGTCACGGTCAATGACCTTGGCACGACCGTGACAACTTTTCCAGCAAAAACCCTTTCCCCTTCTTTTTTCCCTCCCACCGTTCCCTCCCCCCCTCTCTCTCTCTCTCTCTCTCTCTCTCTCTCTCTCTCTCTCTCTCTCTCTACTTTCAGGTCCAATTTCTCTCTCTCTCTCTCTCTCTTCCATTTATATATATATATATATATATATATATATATATATATATATATATATATATATATATATATATATATATATATATATATATATATATATATATTTGTGTGTATATTTATGTGTGTATGTGTATATATATATGTGTGTATGTGTGTGCGTGTGTGGGGGTGGGGCAGGGTGTGGCGGGGTGGGGCAGGGTGGGGGAGGGGGTGGTGGAGGGGGCAGGGGGTGGGGCGGGGTGGGGCAGGGTGGGGGAGGGGGTGGTGGAGGGGGCAGGGGGTGGGGTGGGGTGGGGTGCGGTGTGTGTGTGTGTGTGGTGGTGTGTTTTGGGGGAGGGGGGAGGGGGGGGTGGAGGGGGGCAGGGGGTGGGGTAGGGTGGGGTGTGTGTGTGTGTGTGGTGGTGTGTGGTGGGGGAGGGGGTGGTGGAGGGGGGCAGGGGGTGGGGTGGGGTGTGTGTGTGTGTGTGAATAGGTATAATTTTTTTCACTCCCTCTCTAACCCTCCACAATTGATTCTTATGCTAAAATCCTCGCTTACACAATATATATAGGTATAATTCACGGGCTTTAGCTAAACTAGGATTTTATAGAGTTTCGCTCCTACTACTTGGGCAATGACTATACTAGGGACCAAAGATAAAGAAATAAACTGGATTCAAAGTAAATACTAGGAAATCCCAATTTATAACCGTCTAATTTATATCCTTTATTTATTTAATCACGATTCATTCCACTAAATAATCATGATTGCACTCAAATTTAATTATTTATAAATCACTCGAAAGAATGTGTTATTATTATTAAAGTTGATTACGGTATATTATGATTCCCCACATTATGTTTTCGATACCCTCTTGGTTAAATAAATTTTCTACTAACCGATTTTAATGAATATCTGATCAATTCCTTGATTCTAAAATTTAATTCTATAGGATTATAAAATAGTTCATCGGTCGGGTAAACAAAACATATAAGTATATCAAGGGGTATCACAATCCAAATTATTTCTTGGACGTGAATTCCTCCAAATTATGATCTCATACCTATTCACACAATGATTGACCAACTTGCGAGGATCTATTATGAGCATCCTTCCACTTGTAGGGGGTGGGGTGGGGTGGGGTGGGGTATGTGTGTGTGTGGTGGGGGAGGGGGTATAAACAATTAAAAAAATTGGCGTATGTCGCCTATTTGTGAGCATATGATATTCTTTAGTAAAAGGCGAAATAGTAGTTCATTGTGTGCTCATTGTGTGGCCTCATCAATCTACAATACACTACATAACTAAAAGTTCAATAAAAAAAGCCGAGGACTAACATATATACACAACACTAAAAGTAGACATCAATTTTATAAATAATTGATAATAGTTGGATAATAATTGGAAAATAAACATCGGGAGGGGGTGGGGGTGGGGGTCGGGGTGGGGGTGGGTGGGGTTTTGAATATTATTTACATTCAAAATAAATAATTGATAATAGTTGGATAATAATTGGATAATAATTGTTTTTATACCTATAGAACAACTTAGATAGTGTGTGTGTGTGTGTGTGTGGTCAATACATGAATTTATTTTTGTATTTGAATTATCCCATGAATTTATTTTTGTATTTGAATTAACCTATTATATGAAACATACTTGAAATTAAATATAGTGCGCATAGATACTAGCATTCTAGTTCTTATGCGTACGCATTCAATAACCCTTAGACCCGTTCGAGAGTGTAATGAGATCTCTCGAATTGTCCCGTTTGGACAGTTTGAGACTGTATAATTTCTGTATAATATTCTTATTGGCTTAAAGTTGTTACTTTTGGAGGAAGTTCTGCAGTCGTATCTTAATGTTCTCTGGGTACATACTAGATTGACAAGTGTGACTGTTATTTTAATTGACCAATTGAAATAACACTCACACATGCCAATCTACGTCGTGTACTTGGAGAACTAAGGGGATATGCTGTCGAATTTTTTTCAAATCGTAACAATGTGCATGAGCTGTTAAGTATATTACAGAAAAATGCATTCTTGAATGGGATAAGACCACTTACCCTTTAATAGGATAATTAAATGATGGGATAATTAAATAAAACATACTATAAATCTAAGTTTTGTTTACCTTTAATAGGTGTTTAGTTGTGGTAGCTGTGATGGGATATCCGAAATACAAAGAGTGGATGGGTGAGACTAATAGAATGGGGGATGTGTTTCGCAGAGGTGCTCACGAATTTGTGAAATATGCAAAGAGATGTCGTAATGATGAAGAGTTTCCGTGTCCGTGTGCTAGGTGTAAGAATGGTAAGGTGTTTGAGTGGAAAACAGTTGAACTACATTTGTTAAGATCGGGTATGCAAGATAGTTATCGATTTTGGAATTTTCACGGTGAATTGAAAGTTCCTTTTATCCCTGACCAACCTTCACAACATCCTTCAACAAGTAGAATAGATGAAGAAGGGGATGACGTAGATCATAATATGTTAGAGGATTTAGTTGATGATGCGTACGGAGTTTATGAAGCTGAGGAGAATGAGGTTACTGATGATGTAGAAGATTCAAGTGCTCGTGAAGATAACACGATAAAACTTGACGATGACTACCAAAGTTTAAAATTTAAGGCGACCCAACCGTTATACTCTGGCTGTGAGAAAGATCAAACCAATTTACATGCCATGGTTGGTTTGCACAGTTTGAAGACGCAGTACGGTTTGTCTGGCAATAGCGTGACGGGAATTCTGAAATGGGTGAAGGGCTTATTACCCAAGGTGAATACACTTCCAAATAGCTATCATGTTATGAAGAACAGTTTAAAAGGTTTGGGAATGAAGTATAAATCGATTCATGCTTGTGTGTATGACTGCATACTATACCGAAAGGAGTATGAAAATCTCGATCGTTGTCCGGTATGCGATGAACCTAGATATGTCCAATCTACTAGTAAGGAAGGCACAAGCTCAAAAGTGCCTCAAAAAGTATTGAAATGTTTTCCCGTTGGGCCTAGATTAAAGTGATTTTTCACAGTACCATGGATTGCAGAGGCAATGACTTGGCATGCTAGGGCAGAAGTAGGGGGTAATATCATGCGTCATCCTATTGATTCTACTGCCTGGCGGAGGATGAATTATGAGTACCCCGATTTTTCTCGAGAACAACGCAACATTCGTTTGGCTATATCAACAGATGGTTTCAATCCATTTGGAAATCTAAGCACCAATCAGAGTGTATGGCCAGTGATCCTAGCCCCACTCAACCTCCCTCCTTCACAGTGTATGAGACCTAAATTTTCGATGATGGCTTTATTGATACCTGGGCCAAAGGCACCAAGTGAAGACATTCATATCTACCTGGCTCCTTTGGTAGAAGAATTAAATGAGTTATGGGAAGAGGGTGTGCAATCATTTGACTCTTTTAGAAAAGAAGAGTTTACGCTGAAAGCTATGTTGATGTGGGCAATTCATGATTTTTTAGCTTATGGGACATTATCCGGATGTGTAGTACATGGTTATTTGGGGTGTCCTATTTGTGGAGAGGAGACTGAATCTCTTCCTCTATCCTCCATCTTAAAAAATTTATACCATTGCCACAGGAGGTTTTTACCCCCAGCTCATAGTTTCAGATTTGAGAAAGCTTCTAATTTTTTATTGGGCGGAGTTGAACATAGGCTACCGCCGAGACAACTTTCGGGTTCAGAAATTGAAAGTAAATCTTCTGAATGTGGCCCAAATATGCCAGGTAAGAATCCCAAATTTAAGAATGTCAAGCATAAGAAGACCCCAAATGGGAATGAAACTGAGATAAGAAAGGCATGGTCTCGGAGGTCAATTTTATTTGACTTGCCTTATTGGAAGAAAAACCCGGTGCGCCATGTATTGGATGTGATGCATGCAGAGAAGAACTTCGCTGAACATATTGTGGGTACTTGCCTTGGGGGGAGTCATTCGAAGGATGGAGAAAATGCACGAAAAGACCTTAAAACGTTAAAACTTAAACCACAACTATGGTTGAAAGAAGATAGTAGGGGAAGGACAATAATTCCCCCTGGTGCGTTTACTTTGACAAGTGAGGAAAGGAAGGTGCTTCTAGACACAATATATAATTTGAAGGGCCCATCTACTTTTTCGTCCAACTTGCAAAGGATTGTGAATTATGTTACTCTTGATTTACATAAGTGTAAGTCCCACGATTGGCATGTGATCATGCAATTGGTTCCTCTATTGTTTAAGCACTGTTTCTCCAAGCACAAGGATTTGCGTAGGGCTATTATGCAAATTAGTATTACCTTCTCCCTCTTGTGTGAGAAGGTAGTGAATCGAGAACACATAATGGCCGCAAAATTGGCTGTGAACGAAGCGATTTGTGTATTGGAGAAGTACTTTCCCCCTGCATTCTTTGACATAAGTGTTCACTTGTTGGTACACCTATGCGACGAGGCACTTCTTTGTGGTCCAGTTAGATATCGGTGGATGTATCCGTTTGAAAGATTGATGAAAGTTTTTAAAGATTACGTCAAGAATACGCGATATATTGCAGGATCAATTGCAGAGAAATACATCACCGTGGAGTCATCAATATATACTCGGGAATATATGACTGACTCTACCAGCGTTGATGACACTGATGAATTCGTCGATGATGGTGGTAATGTGATGGGAAAACGAGTGAAATTAACGAGTTTGCAACATGAACAAGTTGCTCGTTATCTATTTGACACACATGAAGATGTCGAAGAATTGAAAAAGTAAGTTTCGAATATTATAATGTTTAACATTATTTTAGATTATTTTATACATGATTAATTTTGTAATATGCAATAAATATGAAGCCTGTGAGAACAATAAAAGACGAAAAATAGTGGTACAATCAGACAGTGAATTTAGGCTATGGTTGACACAAGAGGTAATTACAATGAAAACAGTCGTTATATAACGTTACATTACACTCAAATTTTACCACTAATATAATTAATTTATCTATATTCTCAGCTCCTAAAGATGGGTGATGTGACATCAAGGCTTGCTCGTCTAGCCACTGGACCCTTGTTCGTGGCACAAGAGTAAAAAAAATATCGATTGAACGGTTACATTTTCGGCGCTAAAGTGTACGAGGAAAGTACAAATGTACAGAGCTCGAGATTTTCATACAAGGCTCTTACTTTCTTTCGAGCGAGCGCAAAAGATAAAAACCTCGTTGAAGCTGAAATGACTTACTATGGTGTAATCCAAAATATATTTGAATTGGATTATATAAGCTTCAAAGAGGTTGTATTTTACTGTGAATGGGTAAGAGTTGAGGATAAAAATGCTTGTAATGTTGATCCTGTCACCAATTTGATCATGGTTGACTTGTCCAAGTTGAAGAGCAACGACCACGTGAGCGATGAGCCGTTTGTTTGTGCATTTCAAAAGGTTAAGCAAGTGTTTTACTCGGAGTATATCAACAACGAGCCGTGGTCAATTTTCCAACACGCGCCAAGGCGTCTAAATAGTAGTGTGGATGACTTGGATGCTCCTACCGAATATCAATCCATTTTTGATGATAACCCGAATTTGAAACAATTTTTCAATTTGTAATAAATATTTCAATTTGTACCGAAACATCCATTTTTAATGCTTTTGCTTGATCTGCACTTTATCATTTTCACTCTTGTGTAGTGTGAGTGTGTGGAGAGGAGATTAATACATAAATATTCCAACTACATCTAAGTTTTGTTTATACTAATCCATTAATATATGCTTCTTACCTTTAATAGGTGATTAGTACATAGTTATTTAGGGTGTCCTATTTGTGGAGAGGAGACTGAATCTCTTCGTCTATCCGAACACTAAGAAATGCCATAATCCTATTGAGCGATGCTCCGCAAATTCCTCCCAACCGTTATGTGGCCAAACATCACCGGTTGAAGTTGTCAATTCCACTTTCCATACCCCACCACTTTCCATACCCCATTCAAAGGTGGAGTTGACAACTTCAACTGCTGATTTTTGGCTACACAGCGGTTGGAAGGAATTTGCAATGCATACCTCCATAGGATTATGGTATTTCTTAGTGTTTAGATATGAAGAGAATTATAATTGACACGATTGCCCGGGGTACATTAGTTGGAAGGAGGTGCCATATGAGCTCAAGTTAGTTGTTTGAGTGACACTACAGGTAATGTATTTATATTTATATGTCAATTTCGATTTCGATTTCAATTACGATTTATATTTATCTATATTTGAGGGGCGGATACTAATTTTACTTTATTTCAATTCAGGGGACAGGGAGTGGCCCTAAGGGTAGGCCACATATGCTCTATACTTATGTGGCTATTCGGACGAAAAGGGACGGATAAGGAAGTGTTCCCGAGCGTCGCGGTACAAAATCTCTTTTCCATGCAAATAGTTTGTAGATTTGAGATAAAATGATGGTGATGTAGTTTCTTTTTAAATAGTTTCTTATTTGAATATATATTTGCATTATCTTTAGTTTGTTCGGATATATGATGTTTGGAACAGGTACAATGTTGCTATAACATGTACAAATATACTGCTGGGCAGTGGCAGTGGCCATACTGCCCAGCAGTTTTTTTTTTAATTCTGCCCAGAATTGTCACGGTCATTGACCGTGACACGTCCGTGACAAAATTGACATGGACGTGTCACAGTCAATGACCGTGACAATTTTTTTAAAAAGGGTCACGGCTTTGTCACGGTTATAAACCGTGACAAACGTGTCACGGTCATTGACCTTGACACGACCGTGACACAAAACACGAGTTTTTTGTCAAGGTCAATGACCGTGACAAAAAAAGTTGTCTCGCCTCGAAATGTCACGGTCATTGACCTTGACAAGGTGAATTTTTCAAGGTCAATGACCTTGACAAATGGGCAGATTTGGTGTAGTGATCCATAACCCACTATACTTAAGGTTATTCGGGAAAAGATAAATCCCTAAGTTATTGTTGTGGGCTTTTAGGCCTATATGATTTATGCCTATAGGAAAGTATAATTATATTGATTATGGTTGGGTGAATCCTATGAGTGGATTAGAATAAATTTGGGGAGTAGAGTTATATATTCGCTTAATGCGAAATGGTATAATTCAAGATATCCAATAAATCCTTAGATGGGATTTAGGTATGTATTGATTGTCAAAGTAAGGAAATACATTGGGTTTAGTATCATGTATATATGAATGCATGATTATGATTCTTTGAGAGAATCTTTGGGATTATTGGTCATGGTTAGATGGTTTGGCAAATATGGCCATTTATATATATTCGAGGAGGTATATATATATATATATATATATATATATATATATATATATATATATATATATATATATACACTATGTGATTAAAGTATATATGATATGATGTAAATGATTTTGAAAATAAAATATGAATCTTTTCAAAATGGAAAAAGAGATGATTTTCATAAATAATAAATATGGATACACACCCTCTCTAAATGACATCATAAGGGAAGTTCGTGCGTGAGATGAAGCCCCCTGGCTAGTGAATGCAGGGTGGATATAGTCCTAGTCCATATGAGCGTTTATGTTATTTTTATTTGCGATGGTTAGGTAATTTCGGGTGTGGTTATGACTAGCCCGCAGGCATATAGCCGCTCCTCGACGTTTTGCGTTGTAGGTGCCCAAGTGTCGTAATTGATAGGCCCTGGAAGATAATGGTCATTTAGGGGCGTGCACAATGGGGAAACCCGGACGGGCGGTCTTAGAACGTGTTATGTGATATATATATATATATATATATATATATATATATATATATATATATATATAACTGTTTTCAATAATGTGGGACATTATTGGTATTAAAGCAATTTATGATAATAAATTGGCTTTAATTGCATTTCTTGGATGGAAGAAGGGCAATAGGATAAATGATTTGGTTTCAATTGCATTTCTTGGATAGAAGAAGGGAAATAAGAGCATATGAAATAAAAAGCATTTGGTTATGATAATAAAACTGGCTTTTAAAAAGTTGTATGTTATGTTAAAGCAATTCATGATAATTAATTGGCTTTTATATACATTTCCTGGGTATAAGAAAGGAAATTGGAAGTTTTGAGATAAATGGAAATAATGAAAATAAATTCTCATTCCGGGAGATAAATCCGGATGTATATTGTAATATATATATATATATATATATATCGAGTACCAAGGGTCTAATGGATCCCGGCGATGGACGTTGCCGAATAGTAGTGTATTGGGGGGGGGGGGGGTTGCTTGTTTGGATTTCTCTTTACGAGACACCCCACACACGAATATGGCAATGTGTTGAGACTGGGGAGAAGTTTAATCCTTATTGCTCTAATATATATATTCTGTACTGAGGGACTGGAGGATCTCGACGATCGACCTTACCGTGTAGTAGTGTATCGAGGGGGGGGGGGTTCCTTGTTTGGATTTCGCTTTGCGAGACACCCCATGCACGAACGTGGCTTAGTGTTTGGACTGGGGAGAAGTTTTGCCCTTAGTACATTACTTGGACTATCTAGGGTTGATAGTAGTTGGGTGTTAGACTAGTTTAGCAGGGTAGCTTGACTAGGATGTTTAGAGGGATGCGCTAGGAGTGGACTATTAGTGGAGAGGTGAGGGGTATCTCATGGGAGTGCGATACCAAATTTAAATATGAGATAAAACCTTTTTCTACAAATAAGGCATATATGCACTTGCTAAATATTTTCAAAACTCGGGCTCTGACCCGTTTATCTACTTTTCCCTTTCTTGCTTTATATATATATATATATATATATATAGGTGTCCAGACACAGGGACGCCTTGATGATACTTCTTTCGAGTTAGACGTCGGCTATAGCAGATGTGGATGCGGGCAGGATTCTCATTAGAGGCTCACATTCGGGTCAATGGTCCAATTATATTTATTTATTCTTTTAGCAGAGCATTCGATATGGTTATATATTTTGACCGAGTGTTCGGTTACTTTATTTCATTTCAGTTTTATTTTCGCAAAACTGTGTGGATGTTTAATTTTGAAGTTCTTAAAAAGAGTAGTTAAGTAAAATTTTGACACCGGCCTAATATGTTATTAGTAATTAAATGGATTTTCGACATTGATGCTAAGAATGATCCATATGAGACTCCTATTTTATTTTGATATAGGAGTGACCGCCCGATATTTTATTAGGCGGGGTGTCACATCACATTAATTTGATTGTTGTTTATTCCTTACTTGTTTTAATTGTTATCAAAGATTCGATATTCATTTTAAAACAACACGAGAGTGTGTTTTTAAAACCTTCAAAATTGTTTTGTCAAATCAAGTTTTGAGATTTAAAAGTAGTAATTCTTGATGGATTATGCTTGCACTGTGATTATTTTGATAGTCCATGCTTTAATACATTTTACGAACTTCAAAACTTGTATTTTCTATGGGAATAGGGATTTTAGCCGTCTATTAGAGATGTTAAAAATATTTTGATCATAACCGTCCTATTTTTGGAATTAAACGCGGCGAGAGTCGGGTTAATTTGAGTTATAAAAAGGGAATGACAACAATAAATTAGTGTGCAATATTAGTTACGTTATAAATGGACCCCGAATCCTAATTATTTCCTAATTGTTTACAAATATCTTGTGTTACCCTCATTTATCGTAGTTATTTTTTTTAGTGTTGTTCATAATCATCCTCTATCCCATTTAGTCTAGTTGGAAAGTCATAATTATTTTGAACGAAAAAATTGACAAATCTCTGTGGATTCGACCCGTACTTACACTCGCTATTCTATAATATCCCGTGCACTTGCGGTATTTTATAAATTGATAACAAGTTTTTGGTGTCGTTGCCGGGGATTTGTTCAATTTTTTTTAAAGATGTTGTGGCTTTCGGACTAGTTTTTTTTACTTTTGCACTTTTGTTAGTAAACATTTCATAAAGATGTTCAACTTTTGCAAGTTTTTATAATTTTTAAATATAGGATTAATTGAATTTAATTTGAGAATTAATTAAGAATTAGTCAGGATTAAAATAAATATTAACTAGAGAGTTAAGGGTTAGTATTTATTGATGTGTATTATGTTGAATATTACTGAGCGAATAAAGTAATATATGATTATGAAATTAGTATAATTGTCTCAGTGGAAACATATACGATAGTTACGAAAATTAAGTCGGGACGCGCGTGTGAGTCGTATCAGGACTAATTTAAAGAAATTAGGAAGTAAATTAATTATAAGTATTCCATATAGTAATTTCGAGTGCGCCAACGTGTCCGCAAGGATCGAGATAGTCAGAAAAGTCTACCCTGGGTTTAGTTTGGGTTCCGGGATAGTTTTAGGCCAAACCAGCATCCCAAGAGGGCATTTTGATAATTTCAATTTTTGGGTAATTACTATGAATGAAAATCATAGATTGAATATATTTTCTACGTGAATCTAATTAAAGTTTTTATTCATATGTTTTCAGGGAGACCCATAGAGAGTAAGGGAGAAACAAATCCAAGGAACTAAGGCCTAGAACCACTACCTTGCAACACCAGGACCACCACCATGTAGATCGGAGAATGAGGAACACACCCATACCACCAACATCAGCGGATCATACCTTCATAATCAAGGAAAGTGTTTAATACTTTCTTCCTTTTAGCAATAATTGTTCTCATGTTAGAATAAGGATTAAACTCGTGATTTAGAATTGAATTGGGTGGATTTAGAGAATTTAAATCATATGTTAGGACTAATTTTGATAAAAGATTGAATCCCTAAGGATGTAGAATAGGAATCCTAGAATTTTAATGTAATATGACAAATGAATCTGAGCTTGATTTGAAGACTGTGCATGAAATTAAAGAACCAGGGTTTCTTATAGATTAATTGGGGATTTCAGAATTCATTACATTGGTTGATGATTTAAGGATAATAGGATGTTAGAAATTGAGTATACATTATGGGTTATCAATTAGTTTAGTTTATTGGTGTTTGGGTAAACTCTGTAGAGGATTGGAGGTTTAAAAATGGTAAAAAATAGACTTTTGGGAGGTTAGGGACGAAACTGGTAGAACTCGTTCGAACGATCTGGGGAAGTCGTTCGAATGACCTCGTTCGAACGAGATTAAGAATGAAAATTCAGAGTTAAGTTCACTCGAAGTTCATTCAAGCGACCTCGTTCGAACGACAATCTGGGCACTTCTAACGAGATTTTAGAATTGGGAATTTTTCCCGACTCGGCTTCAAACGATACGGCTTAGCTAATTCAAAAGAGAGGGATTTTTCTAAAATAAATAGTACCATAGATTAATATTGAGGGACTTGGGTACACTACTAGGAAAGACTCAAATATTGGAATCATATTGTGTAAGGTGCGATAGAGAGAATAAATTGTATGTTATAATATACCAAAAGTTTTAGAGAAACAAATACTATAAATGAACCTACGTTCGGGTTTGGTGTATACCTAATAATATTAATTGGTGGTGTGAATACCTATAGTATGTTTGATTATGTGTACTAACATACCTAGCTACTTGCTATCACGGGAGGTTTTGAAAATGATAAAGGGCAGTCTTGTCCTGATGAGGCTTTAGGGGGATTTTAGATTTGGCACCTAAGAACATCGTACGTCGGTTGGATTTCCATTTGTGAGAACGATGGTATTGAACGATCATTTGGGGTGCGTAGGTATGTGCGTAGCCCCAAAGGCCTAGGACTATATTTGCCTCCAATATGTGTGTTTGATTTTATGGTTCGTGAGAGATTTCCGAACCGATTGTCCTTATTTGAGTACGAGATGTACCAGGACTCGAGAGCAGAGTATGCATGCACCGCAACTGAGTCTAGGGGAGCCGTATTAGTATATATAATAGTGATGTTATCTACTGTTTGATATTTTTAGATGATTAAGATGATGAAATCCTAAGTATCTTAACATGTGAATACTTAACTTTAGGGTGATAACTCTTAAACGAATAAATAAATGTAGAAACAGTTAATACAAGTATTTGGGAATGCAGGATACTACTTAGAGATATAGTTAATGGTGTAAGTCTAGAATATAGTTAAATGAGATTAGGATAGCTAGATTGGACTAGATGTAGGTTAGGCGTGCTCAATAGTTGAGAGGTGAGAATGTCATGTGAGAGTACGAAAAGCTAACATGCACATAATACTTGCTTTAATGAAAATTTTAAGTACCTGCTAAAATATTTCTACAACTCGGGCTTTGACCCGTCTCTTGAATTATTTCTTCTCTTGTACTATTTATATTAAGTTGCCAACCATAGGGATGCCAAGACTAAACGTTCAGACTGTTTGACATGCTGTAGCAGTTCTGGTAGCTGTAGGTCCTCACGCTTAGACGCCTTCAATCTCATTTCATTCAGTTCTCTCTAGACATTTAATTTAGGGTTTGTGTCGCCCATCTTCAGTTATTTTATTGGAGAGATTGTACATCCTTCATTTCCATATTTAGTATTTAGTTGGATTCAGTGTGTTAGTTTTTGGTTTGAGACTTTGAACTAGAATGATTTTACCCAGTCTTTTTATTTCAACGGTTGATTCATATCCATTTTTTAGTTTATCCATGTGTATGGTAAATGGTTTGTGTCTTAATAATTAGAATTTATTAATGGCTTATTTAGGTATAACTTAAAATGGAAAATGTTTTGACACTAGCTTAATTATTTATTAGGTGATTAATAAGGTTAAATATTTTGACAGTAATGCTAAGAATTAACCAATCGAACATTATGTTTTAACTTTAGTAAATGACTGATCACCCGGTATTTAATTGGGTGGGGTGTCACACCATAAAAAAATCCCATCTCAAAATAAATTGTCTTTTTATTTTAAAAAAATCGGTCAAACTTTGTCAGTTTTTAAGTTGTTAAAAAATGGTAAAGTTTGATCGATATTTTAAAAATAGCAAAAAATTCATTTTGAGCTGATTTTTTTATGGTCCTACTAAAATGTTCAAAAACTATAAAAAAAAATTAGCCCAAAAATATATTTTTTTACTATTTTATCAAAAATTGTCCATGCTAGTAGTATGCAAACTGGTATATGCGTGAGAATCTCTCTCTCTCTCTCTCTCTCTCTCTCTCTCTCTCTCTCTATCTATCTATCTATCTATCATCTATCTATCTATCTATCTATCTATCTATCTATATATATATATATATATATATATATATATATATATATATATATATATATATATATATATATATATATAAAAAGTTGCAAAACTTATGTATGTATGTCATAAGACATAACTATGGTGTCATAAGATGAATTTTTCTTGCACTCCCTATTTTGACCTTGAAAATTTTGGATTCCCCCTCTTTTTTCACACTCACTTTTATATCCCACTCTTCATCAAAATTCAAAAATAAGGGTAAACATGTCCGAAATGGAAGAAAAACACATATCCTTCTTACTTTTCTCTCCGGTTCATTTCATTTCATACATCCCTCATAAAAAACCCTACCTCACAAAATAACTCCCTCTCCCCACTGTCACCCCCTCTCAATGCCTACCTCTCCCCGTTGTCGTGCCCCTATCCCAACTGCCTCTCTCTTCTCCCCGTTGCTTCCCTACATCCACACTGTCGCCCTTCAGTTCCCTCAACACCGAAGTCAGGTACCCTTCATCCCATGTCTCCCTTTTGGTGTTCATATTTTGTTTGTTCTTTTGTAATTTTTTTAATGGATTACTAATTATTAGAGATGGATTTACTAATTTTTTAACTTTCTAATGGGATTTTGAATGGGTCTAGGTATAGTCTTGTATACTTGAATGGGGTTTTGAAGGGCTTTTATTAATTGTTGGAGATGGTTTATTGATAATTTTATTTGAATGGGGTTTTGGTGCTAACTGTTTTGGTTTTTTGATTTGGGTTTTTTGTGTTTTTATCTAGGGTTTGTAGATTTGATGATGTGGTGAAGAGCATTGAACGATTTTTCCAGTGGTATTCCTCTCTCTCTATCTCTCCATACACACACTCCAGATCTGATGTTGGTATATTTTTCCCTGTTAGTTTATTATGGTACTTTATGTGTGTATTTTTGATAAACAACTCCAGTTAGGCCTGACATAAATTTACACATTCATAAGTGGCATACAAAAATTGTTCTACATTCATACTTCTTTTTAATTTATAGCATTCATGCCGACTCTTCGTGTTGAAGATCTTGGATAATATGGTCAAGGATTCACGGTTATGTAAGATAAGTATGTGACACCCCGACTAATTAAATACCGGGTAGCTACTCCTTTATTAAATTAATTCAAAATGCCAAGTTGGTCCAGTTAATAGCATCACTGTCGAAAACATTTTAATGATTACTAACCACCTAGTATTTAAAAAGTAAGTGCCAAATTTTAATTTAAAGTCTGATTAACATGCAACAAGTGTAATAAAGAATAACAACACCATTCACCATAATGAAATAAATAGAATGAACATCACATAACGTAAATAAAGTCTGGAGGAAAACTCCTCACAACAATCCCACAACTGAAATAAGCAAACCGAATACTGAAACAATACATGCTAAAGTATGAAAACTGAAATGTAAAAGATGTCTCTAATGGAAATGGGCAACCTGCCCTACATCTGATAGATCATAAATCTGGAATCCAAGTGATAGAAGCGCCTACAAGAAAATCCCTGTAGCTTCCACAAATAGCTACAGCTCGTCATCAGAATGAGAATCCTATGCTTGTTGTCCTTGTGGCTGGGCACCTAAAATGGTTTTACAAAGAAAAAAGATTTGAAAAGCAAACGGGTCAGAGCCCGAATGTGGAGTTATATTTTAAAAACCTGCAAGTGCTTTAAAAACATTTAAAACATTAAATGCAAAGTACATGTTAGGACGTGCACTCACATGATATTCTCACCTCTCGCCTAACTGTGCACTCCTAACGCAAGTACCCATCTAGAGTGATATAGACTACTAGCTACGTGACAACATATCTCGCTAGAGTATCATAGGTCCTACCCTTATTACTCGGTTCTATTATCATTATAACACTCGTAATTAAGTAGGGGTTTAACGTGAACTCAGATTCTCAATAAGCAATCTATATATCACTATCAGTTAACTCGTTATATTTTCCCGAATTAACACCGTAATTATATTCACAACATTAACATGAAGGTTCTTATTATTTAAGTGTATATTATTCACATCATAAATATACAATACAGGCACCCCGAGAACTAAGCTGTGGTGCACACATACTCTGCTATCCATCCCGATACATCACGTACATAAGGATCACATATTCCGAATCTCTCAGGAATAGTCCAGATAACACAAATCACAAATAGTGGAGGCGAACACAGTCACATCACATGGGACACGTACATACCTACGCTCCCACGATCAGCGGACTTATTAACATCCCAATAAGTCTTTCTCTGACCTATGTTCATCGAGGTAACCAGTCTAAATCCGGGCAACACAAGGATTAGAGGGCCCTAAGCGAACGCAAACCTCCCGTGATAGCAAGTATGGTAGGTATGTCATACACACAATTCATATACCAATACTAAGTAAACACACGTCTTAGTAATACCGTAGTTTAATTGTAGTACATATCGTATTCTCGTACCAACTTATAATTATCACAATTTATGCTATTCCGGTTTGTAATTATACGCGCCATAATTCATCCTCACGTCGTAGTAGACACTCACATCTCAACCCAAACCTTCCATTTAATATAACTCTCGTATATAATTTACTCCCCATAATAACCCAAAAGTCCCAAATCCATCAATACATCATCAAGGAATGTTAACTCTACCCTCGAACAAGTTTACGGGACTCCAAAAATCAAAACAGTCCAAAAAGGACCAAACTGTCAACTCGTTAGAAGTCTCGTTCGAACGAGACTGTTCGAACGAGATTCCACTGTCAACTCGTTAGAAGTCTCGTTCGAACGAGGCTGTTCGAACGAGATTCCAGTTCGTTCGAACGAACTGTACCTTCTAACGATATTTCGTTCGAACGAGATATCGAACAAAATCCCTTTTTGTTAGCAGCGACTGGTCAACTCGTTAGAAGCTCGTTCGAACGAGTTCGTTCGAACGACCTGGGTAGGTCTTCTAACGAGGGACCAGTTTCGGCCCAGAATTTTCCCCATCTCGTTTTTATCCATTTTATCACTCCTAATCTCTTCCAAAGTTCATCCCAACAATGTTTTAGGGTCTCTAATTCATCCTAAACATATTCAAGTCAACTCCTAACATGTTTTCAAGGATTAAATCTCTTTAACATCAATCAAAATATAAATCTCTACACTTTTTCCCCAATTATTTCAAGAACATGAACCCTAACTTTTGAATCATGAATTAACTCACTATAAATCCGTTTTAATTCCTTCCTATCATAGATATCATGAGAATAATTATCTACTTATCATTCTACATGCAATTCTCCTCTATATTTTCAAGTTCTAAGCTCCAAACTACATGGGTTTTCATTATCTTTGAAGAACAGTTGTAATTCATCAATTTTCTAACATGGAAGAAACATTCTACGAATTTAAATATGATTAAAACACTTGCCTTGATTGAATTTCTGATTTTGGTGTTGGTTTGGTGAAGATTTCTACAGAATTCCCTCTCTCCAAGCTTCTCCTCCAATGGTGGCTTAAGGTGGCTAGGGTTTTCTTTGGGAGAGTTTGTAAACCTAATGATAGCCTCCGTAGCTTAATGGGTTAATATGGGTTGGTTAGTGGGTTTAGTGGGTTAAATCCACATCATATTAAAACTCCCAATTTTCGTCACTTTTAATTCCTCAAAATATAAAATTACCAAAATACCCTTTAAATTGCCGGTATGGCCTAAAAATACCCCGGGACCCAAACTACACCCCCGGCTAGTGTTTTCTGACTATCTCGACCCTTCCGGACGCGTTGGCACACTCAAAACGACCATACGGGTAATAGAAATAAAAATCACTTTTTATAATTAAAATAATATACCATGACGCGGCGGTCACACGCATCTCAACAAAATTTTCAAATTGCCGTATATACATCTCACGACAAATTTCATAATTCCAATTTCATATATAATCATATATGCACATAATCAAATACCAACTCGCATCTCGCTAGTATTTTTTTTTAACCCGGATTAATTTCCAATTAATACGCATTTAATTAATTAATCCCAAAAATAAACATAGTCAAAAGTACGGGGTATTACATACTTCCCCCCTAATAACTGAATTTCGTCCCGAAATTCGAAACTAGAAAGTACCTACTAAAAATAAATCTGGATAATGTTCGCGCATCTCGTCCTCGCGCTCCCATGTGGACTCCTCGACATTGTGATGTCGCCACTGAACACGCACTAACGAGACTATCTTTGACCGCAGTTTCCTCTCGCTTCGGTCCAAAATAGCAATTGGCCCCTCCTCATAGGAGCTATCCGGCTGGAGATCGATGTCCTCCACAGCAATGTGAGAATGAGCCAAATCATCTCTGAGATATTTCCTTAGCGAGGAAATATGAAATACATCGTGAATCCGATGCAAATGCTCTGGTAGTCCAAGTCTATACGCAACCGGTCCGATCCGCTCAATAATAGGAAACGGCCCCACATACCTTGGTGCCAACTTCCCCTTCTTCCCGAAACGCATAATCCCCTTCATAGGAGATACTCTGAGCAAAACCTGGTCCCTTACTTGGAACTCCCTGAAAAATCTCTTCGCATCAGCATAACTCTTCTGCCTGTCTTGAGCTACCCGAATGCGACTCCGAATCAACTCAATCCTTGCCGAAGTATCCTGAATCACTTCCGGTCCAAGCAGTTTGTTGTCCCCCACTTCTAACCAACATGCTGGAGAACGACAAGGCCTACCGTACAATGCCTCAAACAGAGCCATGCCAATAGTGAACTGATAGGAGTTGTTGTAAGCAAACTCCACCAGTGGAAGGTACTGCTCCCATCCACCCCCAAAGTCAATAATGCACATACGTAGCATGTCCTCCAACATCTGATTTATGCGCTCAGTCTGCCCATCTGTCTGTGGATGATACGCCGTACTCAACCGCAATTCTGTGCCCATGGCCTCCTGGAAACTCTCCCAAAACCTCGAAACAAATATCTTGTCTCTGTCAGACACGATATTTAGGGGCACACCGTGAAGTCTCACAATCTCTGAAATGAAGAGCTGGGCATACTGTCCCGTAGTGTAATAAGTCCTAACGGGTAAAAAGTGAGCGACTTTGGACAATTTGTCCACAATTACCCAAACGGAGTCGTGACTCCTCTGCGACGTAGGCAACCCCGTAATAAAGTCCATGGATATGCTCTCCTACATCCACACCGGGACCTCCAACGGCTGTAGCAATCCTGCCGGTCTCTGATGATCCACTTTTACAAGCTGACAAGTGGCGCATTTCGAAACAAACTCAGCGATATCTCTCTTCATACCGCTCCACCAATACTGCCTTCTTATGTCTTGGTACATTTTGTCCCCTCTGGGATGTACTGCAAACTGTGAGCCGTGCGACTCTGCCATCACATCGTGTCGCAATTCCTCCCCTTCCGGAACCACCAATCTCCCATTGAAGCGCAATCCCCTGTCTGAGCTAACGGTATAGGACTCGGCTCCCTCTGCTAGTAACCGAACTATCTGCTCCTAACAGAACGAGTCATTAGCCTGTGCCCGTACTACCTTCGTGAAAATCTGCGGTGTAACGGTCATCACAGACATGAAAGATCGGGCCACTGCATCCTGGTGTCCCAATTCCTTCCACTTAGCCTTCCACACCTCTTCCACCTCGTCTGCTGGCCTACGGCTCAATGCGTCTGCTACCACGTTAGCCTTACTTGGGTGATACTGGATGTCGAACTGGTAGTCCTTCACAAACTCAAGCCACCTACGCTGCCGCATGTTCAATTCCTTCTGCGTGAACAGATACTGTAGGGACTTGTGGTCCGTGAACAGTTGGAACTTCTCCCCTAAAAGATAGTGCCTCCAAATCCGTAGGGCAAATACCACTGCCGCCAACTCCAAATCATGCGTGGGGTAATTCTTCTCATGAGGCTTAAGCTTACGGGAAGCATAAGCTATGGCCTGTCTCTCTTGCTGCAATACACCTCCCAGTCCTTGCAAAGACGCATCGGTGTAAACCAAATACTCAACTCCCGGTCTTGGCAATGCTAACACAGGTGCTGAGGTCAATTTGTCCTTCAATTCATCGAATGCCAACTGACAGGCATCACTCCAGATGTAGGGCACACCCTTACGAGTCAGATGTGTCAAAGGACCTGCTATCTCCGATAAACCCCGAATAAACCTCCTGTAGTATCCTGCTAAAACCAAGAAACTACGAATCTCCGTTGGTGTCGTGGGCTGTCTCCACTCCCTCACCGCGGATACTTTCCCTGGATCAACCGATATTCCCCGGTCGGAAATAATATGTCCCAAAAATTGGACTTCCTTCAGCCAAAACCCGCACTTCTCATATTTTGCATACAACTCGTTCTGATGAAGTGTCTGCAAAACTTGCCTCAAATGCTCGGCGTGCTCCTCCTCTGTCTGAGAGTAAACCAGAATGTCATCAATGAAGGCAATGACAAACTGATCTAGGAAATCTCTGAACACTCTGTTCATCAAGTCCATAAACACTGCTGGAGCGTTGGTTAAACCAAAAGGCATAACCCGAAACTCGTAAGAACCATATCTCGATAAGAACGCAGTCTTCGAGACATCCTCCTCCCTGATACGCAACTGATGGTATCCCGATCTCAAATCAATCTTCGAGAAGAACGAAGCTCCTCTCAACTGGTCGAATAAGTCATCGATTCGAGGCAACAGATACTTATTCCGTATCGTGACCTTATTTAACTCTTGGTAGTCCACATACAATCTTAGTGAACCGTCCCTCTTCTTCACAAACAAAACCGGAGTGCCCCAAGGTGAGGTACTCCTGCGAATAAAGCCCTGGCCTAACAGCTGCTCTATCTGATCCCGTAACTCCCTCATCTCAGCTGGAGCCATACGGCACGGTGCGCGTGCTATAGGTCTCATACCCGGTAGCAAATCTATAACAAAGTCTATCTCTCGACTGGGGGGGAAGCCTGGTATCTCCTGAAACACATCCGAATACTCCCTGACTACTGGGATAGAGTCTAAAGGAATCACTACCTCCTTAGAGGTATCCTCCTCAATATAATACAGATGAGCGGTCGATCCTCCCTCTGGGCGAGGCATCGCCACTACAAACATCTCTTGCCCCAGAATGGCAAAAACAATGCTCCCGCTAAAGCAATCAATCATGGCCCTATAAGCTACGAGCCAATCCATACCGATGATCACATCGTGAACATGCATATCTAATACCAACATATCTGCAGGTAATACCAGACTACCAATCCCTACTCCCACTCCCCGGCATATAAAGAAGATAAGTGACCCACTCCCCAATGGTGAGTCGACACACGTCACTGTGCTCTCTGCCGTAGCTAACAATCCTAAAGCTTTCGCGAAGTGTGTAGCTATAAAACAGTGTGTAGCACCCGTATCAAATAATACCCGACCCATAGTGCCATGGATAGGAAACGTACCCTCGATCGGGGGCGGTGCCTGTGGAACTGCAGCCTGGTGGACGTTGTAGACACGTCCATACTGTAGCTGCCCCTGCTGAACTAGGACTGCTGGATTGGGTGGCAATGCTGCCATCTGTGGCGGTGCGGGAAGAGCGGCGGGAAACATAGGCCTTTGTGGCTCCTGGCGAGCAACCTGCTGCTGCTGCTATGGGGCCCTGCCCCTATCAGGACAATCCTGTCGCTTATGGCCAATCTTGCCACAAATAAAGCACTTCCCTGGAAAGTTCCCTCCTCTCTGTCCCTGCTGTCCCCGACCCTGGTGGCCGTTACCGTTCCTCCCTTGGCCCTGCTGGACCTGGTGAAACTGTTGCCCATTCTGCCCACCCTGATGGCCCTGATGGAAACCTCCTTGTCCCTGTCTGTAGTTCCCTGACCGGAACCTCTTATTATCCCCTGCTGGGAGCCCTGCTCATTCTGTCTCTGCCCCTGACCAGATTGTGCCCCGCTAGCACCATGTCCTCCAGTCCTGCCCTGATGGATAGGCTCTCCCGACCTCTTGCCCTCGGCCATATGAAAACGGTGGTCCTGGCAGTGTAACAATGCAGCGTTAATCTCATCAGAATAGGTGGCCAACGATAGGTTCCCTAGCAGATGCTGACGGATTCTCCAAGTCAACCCGTCCGTGAACTTCTCAATCTTCTTCTTCTCTGTTGGTATCTCATCTGGAACGATATTCAACAGATTAGTGAACTCGGCCTCATACTCGGCCACTGTCTTACCTTCTTGCTTCAGACTCATCAGCTTCCTCCTCATTTCCGTATGAACGGCCGACGGAAAGTACTTGCGGTCGAACCGCACCCAGAACTCTTGAATCGTGAGATTATCCCTCTCCTCCATGGTGGTAATAGACTCCCACCACTGTAGTGCAGATCCAACTAGCTTGAAAGTAGCTAGCACCTGCTTCTGAACATCCGTGCACTCATACATCCTCAAGTGCCTCTGCATGTCCTTCCTCCATTGGCTCGAGACTACCACATCTGAGCTACCTGCAAACTCTGGCGGATGCGCTTTCTGAAAAGCGTCACGCACACGCTCCCAAGCAGACGGGAATGCATTAGCCTGTACTGCCGCGGAAACCGGCGCCTGAGGTGGTGCCTGCTGAACAATGGCAATGGCGGCATTTACTGCTTGGGCTACTATAGCTGCAACCTCAGCGGCGTTCATCATGCCCTGAACTGGAGCGGGCTGGGGTTCGGGCGTTGCATCCCTGGGAACTCGTCGTGCACGTCGTGGAGGCATCTGAAATAAGAAAAAAGTTTATAAGTTCACGGTTATAAACTTAATATAGCTGAAGAACGAAGCATACACAAAAAGAGTACAACAGTCCTAAAATATAAGGCTCTATATCAAAGAAATGTAGCGGAAACATAATAGCCGTACAGATCCTAAAGGACACTAGAACCTGATGCTCTGATACCACCTGTGACACCCCGACTAATTAAATACCGGGTAGCTACTCCTTTATTAAATTAATTCAAAATGCCAAGTTGGTCCAGTTAATAGCATCACTGTCGAAAACATTTTAATGATTACTAACCACCTAGTATTTAAAAAGTAAGTGCCAAATTTTAATTTAAAGTCTGATTAACATGCAACAAGTGTAATAAAGAATAACAACACCATTCACCATAATGAAATAAATAGAATGAACATCACATAACGTAAATAAAGTCTGGAGGAAAACTCCTCACAACAATCCCACAACTGAAATAAGCAAATCGAATACTGACACAATAAATGCTAAAGTATGAAAACTGAAATGTAAAAGATGTCTCTAATGGAAATATGAAACATGCCCTACAACTGATAGATCATAAATCTGGAATCTAAGTGAAAGAAGCGTCTACAAGCAAATCCCTGTAACTTCCACAAACAGCTACAGCTCGTCATCAGAATGAGAATCCTATGCTTGGTGTCCTTGTGGCTGGGCACCTAAAATGGTTTTACAAAGAAAAAAGATTTGAAAAGCAAACGGGTCAGAGCCCGAATGTGGAGTTATATTTTAAAAACCTGCAAGTGCTTTAAAAACATTTAAAACATTAAATGCAAAGTACATGTTAGGACGTGCACTCACATGATATTCTCACCTCTCGCCTAACTGTGCACTCCTAACGCAAGTACCCATCTAGAGTGATACAGACTACTAGCTACGTGACAACATATATCGCTAGAGTATCATAGGTCCTACCCTTATTACTCGGTTCTATTATCATTATAACACTCGTAATTAAGTAGGGGTTTAACGTGAACTCAGATGCTCAATAAGCAATCTATATATCACTATCAGTTAACTCGTTATATTTTCCCGAATTAACACCGTAATTATATTCACAACATTAACATGAAGGTTCTTATTATTTAAGTGTATATTATTCACATCATAAATATACAATACAAGCACCCCGAGAACTAAGCTGTGGTGCACACATACTCTGCTATCCATCCCGGTACATCACGTACATAAGGATCACATATTCCGAATCTCTCAGGAATAGTCCAGATAACACAAATCACAAATAGTGGAGGTGAACACAGTCACATCACATGGGTCACGTACATACCTACGCTCCCACGATCAGCGGACTTATTAACATCCCAATAAGTCTTTCTCTAACCTATGTTCATCGAGGTAACCAGTCTAAATCCGGGAAACACAAGGATTAGAGGGCCCTAAGCGAACGCAAACCTCCCGTGATAGCAAGTATGGTAGGTATGTCATACACACAATTCATATACCAATACTAAGTAAACACACGTTTTAGTAATACCGTAGTTTAATTGTAGTACATATCGTATTCTCGTACCAACTTATAATTATCACAATTTATACTATTCCAGTTTGTAATTATACGCGCCATAATTCATCCTCACGTCGTAGTAGACACTCACGTCTCAACCCAAACCATCCATTTAATATAACTCTCGTATATAATTTACTCCTCATAATAACCCAAAAGTCCCAAATCCATCAATACATCATCAAGGAATGTTAACTCTACCCTCGAACAAGTTTACGGGACTCCAAAAATCAAAACAGTCCAAAAAGGACCAAACTGTCAACTCGTTAGAAGTCTCGTTCGAACGAGACTGTTCGAACGAGATTCCACTGTCAACTCGTTAGAAGTCTCGTTCGAATGAGGCTGTTCGAATGAGATTCCAGTTCGTTCGAACGAACTGTACCTTCTAACGATATTTCGTTCGAACGAGATATCGAACGAAATCCCTTTTTGTTAGCAGCGACTAGTCAACTCGTTAGAAGCTCGTTCGAACGAGTTCGTTCGAACGACCTGGGTAGGTCTTCTAATGAGGGACCAGTTTCGGCCCAGAATTTTCCCCATCTCGTTTTTATCCATTTTATCACTCCTAATCTCTTCCAAAGTTCATCCCAACAACGCTTTAGGGTCTCTAATTCATCCTAACACATATTCAAGTCAACTCCTAACATGTTTTCAAGGATTAAATCTCTTTAACATCAATCAAAATATAAATCTCTACACTTTTTCCCCAATTATTTCAAGAACATGAACCCTAACTTTTGAATCATGAATTAACTCACTATAAATCCGTTTTAATTCCTTCCTATCACAGATATCATGAGAATAATTATCTACCTATCATTCTACATGCAATTCTCCTCAATATTTTCAAGTTCTAAGCTCCAAACTACATGGGTTTTCATTATCTTTCAAGAACAGTTGTAATTCATCAATTTCTAACATGGAAGAAACATTCTACGAATTTAAATATGATTAAAACACTTGCCTTGATTGGATTTCTGATTTTGGTGTTGGTTTGGTGAAGATTTCTGCAGAATTCCCTCTCTCCAAGCTTCTCCTCCAATGGTGGCTTAAGGTGGCTAGGGTTTTCTTTGGGAGAGTTTGTAAACCTAATGATAGCCTCCGTAGCTTAATGGGTTAATATGGGTTGGTTAGTGGGTTTAGTGGGTTAAATCCACATCAGTTTAAAACTCCCAATTTTCGTCACTTTTAATTCCTCGAAATGTAAAATTACCAAAATACCCTTTAAATTGCCGGTATGGCCTAAAAATACCCCAGGACCCAAACTACACCCCCGGCTAGTGTTATCTGACTATCTTGACCCTTCCGGACGCGTTGGCGCACTCAAAACGACCATACGGGTAATAGAAATAAAAATCACTTTTTATAATTAAAATAATATACCATGACGCGGCGGTCACACGCGTCTCAACAAAATTTTCAAATTGCCGTATATACATCTCACGACAAATTTCATAATTCCAATTTCATATATAATCATATATGCACATAATCAAATACCAACTCGCATCTCGCTAGTATTTTTTTTTAACCCGGATTAATTTCCAATTAATACGCATTTAATTAATTAATCCCAAAAATAAACATAGTCAAAAGTACGGGGTATTACATACTTCCCCCCTAATAACTGAATTGCGTCCCGAAATTCGAAACTAGAAAGTACCTACTAAAAATAACTCTGGATAATGTTCGCGCATCTCGTCCTCGCGCTCCCATGTGGACACCTCGACATTGTGATGTCGCCACTGAACACGCACTAACGGGACTATCTTTGACCGCAGTTTCCTCTCGCTTCGGTCCAAAATAGCAATTGGCCCCTCCTAGTAGGAACTATCCGGCTGGAGATCAATGTCCTCCACATCAATGTGAGAATGAGCCAAATCATCTCTGAGATATTTCCTTAGCGAGGAAATATGAAATACATCGTGAATCCGATGCAAATTCTCTGGTAGTCCAAGTCTATACGCAACCGGTCCGATCCGTTCAATAATAGGAAACGGCCCCACATACCTTGGTGCCAACTTCCCCTTCTTCCCGAAACGCATAATCCCCTTCATAGGAGATACTCTGAGCAAAACCTGGTCCCCTACTTGGAACTCCCTGAAAAATCTCTTCGCATCAGCATAACTCTTCTGCCTGTCTTGAGCTACCCGAATGCGACTCCGAATCAACTCAATCCTTGCCGAAGTATCCTGAATCACTTCCGGTCCAAGCAGTTTGTTGTCCCCCACTTCTAACCAACATGCTGGGGAACGACAAGGCCTACCGTACAATGCCTCAAACAGAGCCATGCTAATAGTGAACTGATAGGAGTTGTTGTAAGCAAACTCCACCAGTGCAAGGTACTGCTCCCATCCACCCCCAAAGTCAATAATGCACATACGTAGCATGTCCTCCAACATCTGATTTGTGCGCTCAGTCTGCCAATCAGTCTGTGGATGATACGCCGTACTCAACCGCAATTCTGTGCCCATGGCCTCCTGGAAACTCTCCCAAAACCTCGAAACAAATATCTTGTCTCTGTCAGACACGATATTTAGGGGCACACCGTGAAGTCTCACAATCTCTGAAATGAAGAGCTGGGCATACTGTCCCGTAGTGTAATCAGTCCTAACGGGTAAAAAGTGAGCGACTTTGGACATTCTGTCCACAATTACCCAAACGGAGTCGTGACCCCTTTGCGACGTAGGCAACCCCGTAATAAAGTCCATGGATATGCTCTCCCATATCCACACCGGGACCTCCAACGGCTGTAGCAATCCTGCCGGTCTCTGATGATCCACTTTTACAAGCTGACAAGTGGCGCATTTCGAAACAAACTCAGCGATATCTCTCTTCATACCGCTCCACCAATACTGCCTTCTCATGTCTTGGTACATTTTGTCCCCTCCGGGATGTACTGCGAACCGTGAGCTGTGCGACTCTTCCATCACATCGTGTCGCAATTCCTCCCCTTCCGAAACCACCAATCTCCCATTGAAACGCAATCCCCCGTCTGAGCTAACGGTATAGGACTCGGCTCCTTCTGCTAGTAACCGAACTATCTGCTCCTAACAGAACGAGTCATTAGCCTGTGCCCGTACTACCTTCGTGACAATCTGCGGTGTAACGGTCATCACAGACATGAATGATCGGGCCACTGCATCCTGGTGTCCCAATTCCTTCCACTTAGCCTTCCACACCTCTTCCACCTCGTCTTCTGGCCTACGGCTCAACGCGTCTGCTACCACGTTAGCCTTACCTGGGTGATACTGGATGTCGAACTGGTAGTCCTTCACAAACTCAAGCCACCTACGCTGCCGCATGTTCAATTCCTTCTGAGTGAACAGATACTGTAGGGACTTGTGGTCCGTGAACAGTTGGAACTTCTCCCCTAAAAGATAGTGCCTCCAAATCCGTAGGGCAAATACCACTGCCGCCAACTCCAAATCATGCGTGGGGTAATTCTTCTCATGAGGCTTAAGCTTACGGGAAGCATAAGCTATGGCCTGTCTCTCCTGCTGTAATACACCTCCCAGTCCTTGCAAAGACGCATCGGTGTAAACCAAATACTCAACTCCCGGTCTCGGTAATGCTAACACAGGTGCTGAGGTCAATTTGTCCTTCAATTCATCGAATGCCAACTGACAGGCATCACTCCAGATATAGGGCACACCCTTACGAGTCAGATGTGTCAAAGGACCTGCTATCTCCGATAAACCCCGAATAAACCTCCTGTAGTATCCTGCTAAACCTAAGAAACTACGAATCTCCGTTGGTGTCGTGGGCTGTCCCCACTCCCTCACCGCGGATACTTTCCCCGGATCAACCGATATTCCCCGGTCGGAAATAATATGTCCCAAAAACTGGACTTCCTTCAGCCAAAACCCGCACTTCTCATATTTTGCATACAACTCGTTCTGACGAAGTGTCTGCAAAACTTGCCTCAAATGCTCGGCGTGCTCCTCCTCTGTCTGAGAGTAAACCAGAATGTCATCAATGAAGACAATGACAAACTGATCTAGGAAATCTCTGAACACTCTGTTCATCAAGTCCATAAACACTGCTGGAGTGTTGGTTAAACCAAAAGGCATAACCCGAAACTCGTAAGAACCATATCTCGACAAGAACACAGTCTTCGAGACATCCTCCTCCCTGATACGCAACTGATGGTATCCCGATCTCAAATCAATCTTCGAGAAGAACGAAGCTCCTCTCAACTGGTCGAATAAGTCATCGATTTGAGGCAACAGATACTTATTCCGTATCGTGACCTTATTCAACTCTCGGTAGTCCACACACAATCTTAGTTAACCGTCCCTCTTCTTCACAAACAAAATCGGAGCGCCTCAAGGTGAGGTACTCCTACGAATAAAGCCCTGGCCTAACAGCTGCTCTATCTGATCCCATAACTCCCTCATCTCAGCTGGAGCCATACGGTACTGTGCGCGTGATATAGGTCTCGTACCCGATAGCAAATCTATAACAAAGTCTATCTCTCGACTGGGGGGTAAGCCTGGTATCTCCTGAAATACATCCGAATACTCCCTGACTACTGGGATAGAGTCTAAAGGAATCACTACCTCCTTAGAGGTATCCTCCTCAATGTAATACAGATGAGCGTTCGATCCTCCCTCTGGGCGAGGCATCGCCACTACAAACATCTCTTGCCCCGGAATGGAAAAAACAATGCTCCCGCTGAAGCAATCAATCATGGCCCTATAAGCTACGAGCCAATCCATACCGATGATCACATCGTGAACATGCATATCTAATACCAACATATCTGCAGGTAATACCAGACTACCAATCCCTACTCCCACTCCCCGGCATATAAAGAAGATAAGTGACCCACTCCCCAATGGTGAGTCGACACACGTCACTGTGCTCTCTGCCGTAGCTAACAATCCTAAAGCTTTCGCGAAGTGTGTAGCTATAAAATAGTGTGTAGCACCCGTATCAAATAATACCCGACCCATAGTGCCATGGATAGGAAACGTACGCGGGCGGTGCCTGTGGAACTGCAGCCTGGTGGACGTTGTAGACACGTCCATACTGTAGCTGCCCCTGCTGAACTGGGACTGCTGGAATGGGTGGCAATGCTGCCATCTGTGGCGGTGCGGGAAGAGCGGCGGGAAACATAGGCCTCTGTGGCTCCTGGCGAGCACCCTGCTGCTGCTGTTGTGGGGCCCTGCCCCTATCAGGACAATCCTGTCGCTTATGGCCAATCTTGCCACAAACAAAGCACTTCCCTGGAAAGTTCCTTCCTCTCTGTCCCTGCTATCCCCGGCCCTGGTGGCCGTTACCGTTCCTCCCTTGGCCCTGCTGGCCCTGGTGAAACTGCTGCCCATTCTGCCCACCCTGATGGCCCTGACGGAAACCTCCCTGTCCCTGTCTGTAGTTCCCTAACCGGAACCTCTTATTATCCCCCTGCTGGGATCCCTGCTCATTCTGTCTCTACCCCTGACCAGATTGTGCCCCGCTGGCACCATGTCCTCCAGTCCTGCCCTGATGGCTAGGCTCTCCCGACCTCTTGCCCTCAGCCATATGAAAACGGTGGTCCTGGCAGTGTAACAATGCAGTGTTAATCGCATCAGAATAGGTGGCCAACGATAGGTTCCCTAGCAGATGCTGACGGATTCTACAAGTCAACCCGTCCGTGAACTTCTCAATCTTCTTCTTCTCTGTTGGTATCTCATCTGGAACGATATTCAACAGATTAGTGAACTCGGCCTCATACTCGGCCACTGTCTTACCTTCTTGCTTCAGACTCATCAGCTTCCTCCTCATTTTCGTATGAACGGCCGACGGAAAGTACTTGCGGTCGAACCGAACCCAGAACTCCTGAATCGTGAGATTATCCCTCTCCTCCATGGTGGTAATAGACTCCCACCACTGTAGTGCAGATCCAGAATTTTCCCCATCTCGTTTTTATCCATTTTATCACTCCTAATCTCTTCCAAAGTTCATCCCAACAACGTTTTAGGGTCTCTAATTCATCCTAAACATATTCAAGTCAACTCCTAACATGTTTTCAAGGATTAAATCTCTTTAACATCAATCAAAATATAAATCTCTACACTTTTTCCCCAATTATTTCAAGAACATGAACCCTAACTTTTGAATCGTGAATTAACTCACTATAAATCCATTTTAATTCCTTCCTATCACAGATATCATGAGAATAATTATCTACCTATCATTCTACATGCAATTCTCCTCAATATTTTCAAGTTCTAAGCTCCAAACTACATGGGTTTTCATTATCTTTCAGGAACAGTTGTAATTCATCAATTTTCTAACATGGAAGAAACATTCTACGAATTTAAATATGATTAAAACACTTGCCTTCATTGGATTTCTGATTTTGGTGCTGGTTTGGTGAAGATTTCTGCAGAATTCCCTCTCTCCAAGCTTCTCCTCCAGTGGTGGCTTAAGGTGGCTAGGGTTTTCTTTGGGAGAGTTTGTAAACCTAATGATAGCATCCGTAGCTTAATCGGTTAATATGGGTTGGTTAGTGGGTTTAGTGGGTTAAATCCACATCAGATTAAAACTCCCAATTTTCGTCACTTTTAATTCCTCAAAATGTAAAATTACCAAAATACCCTTTAAATTACCGGTATGGCCTAAAAATACCCCGGGACCCAAACTACACCCCCGGCTAGTGTTTTCTGACTATCTCGACCCTTCCGGATGCGTTGGCGCACTCAAAATGACCATACGGGTAATAGAAATAAAAATCACTTTTTATAATTAAAATAATATACCATGACGCGACGGTCACACGCGTCTCAACAAAATTTTCAAATTGCCGTATATACATCTCACGACAAATTTCATAATTCCAATTTCATATATAATCATATATGCACATAATCAAATACCAACTCGCATCTCTCTAGTATTTTTTTAACCCGGATTAATTTCCAATTAATATGCATTTAATTAATTAATCCCAAAAATAAACATAGTCAAAAGTACGGGGTATTACAAAGTATTGAAAGGTACTAAAATTGATTTTAAGTTAGTTTTATGAACACTCTGTAATTTTATATGACCCTATTTCTTAGATAGTTTGTATACTCTCATTTACTTCTTTGACCTACTAGAATTTTAATTTGTCTTCTTGATTATGATTGTATAGTCTCAGTTAGTTGGGTATTTACTTTGTTGATAATTGATTTAAGTTATGTTTGTGTGTTTTATGATCAAGATGTAGGTTTTTGCGAAACTCATCACACGTGGAACTGTAATGAGGTATCTTCATTTTGTTTTGAAGATTAGTTTTGTTTAGTATCTCTTATTTTGTATAAATCTCTCACTAAAACCGTAATCATGAATATTATTTGTTCACTCTTTCAGCATGAAGGTTCAAAATATGGGGGTTATTACAACATGTTTTGCTTTAGTTTATACGTGTGAGGTTCGAAATGGAGGGGAAATATTCCCCTTCTCAAAACTAAATTTAGTTTCACTTTGGTATTACTTGCCTTTCTGAAAACTATTTTATTTAGGAAAGTGTAATTATGATTTTTTTTCTCTCGGGTCCCAAGGCAGAAATGTTGCGTATTTATTATTTTTATTTTTATTGTATTTCATCTTTAAATTTAACTACTGCTAATTAGATGCACGTAACATTGTGTGTGATTTATTCATAAATCGGCTACTATATTCGTTCATGTGATATATTCTTATGGAGTTGTTTTCGTGGCATTTTTGTTATTATTTGTAAACCTTTAGAGTTGTGTGTCATGTGTTTAGTAACAAATATGATTTACTAATTCCAAGTGATTTGTGAACCTAACATGGTTTTTTCGTTTTAAATTATAGGTAACATATTTGGTGTTTGTATTTCTATATTAAGAATAACCTTTTATCTGCTTTTATCTCTATGTTGTTTGAGAGATTTCCTTTCCATGCAGAGAAAAACATTTTATAGAATAATATGTGTTTAATTATCTTATTCAAATATGTTTATGAAAGTCTGGATGAGGTAGTGCTCCAGTGCTAGATTGTGGATGTTTGTTGGCTTTGGTGGTACTAATTTTATCATAGGTGTTTGAGGGTCTAATGGGGTCACAATTATTTATACACAATCTAAACTTAATCTCTGCATTTTCTTATTAGTTCCCCCATTATCACTTTGTTTAATTACCATGTGACAAAACCATTTTCTTGGAATAAAATGGAAGTGATATAATAAAACAATTTTTTTATTTTGTTTTATTTATAATTCTAATAATAAGGGTTCTGAAATTTGTGGGCTTACAGAATTCGGACATCGCTGTGGCAGTTATGCAGTGACTTTTGTGCGTTTATATTTTGTATTTACATTTGACAATTTATATTATTTCAATTTACTTGGAATTGTTTCCATAATAATAAGGATATACTTATTTGTTCTATCAAATTTTGTGGGATACTAATAAATTAATATTTCTAATTAAAGTTATTATAAACTTGAGTTGCTAAAGGGTCAAATGGGCACTGATCAGAACTTTGCAACGAGTATGCAAGTTAAATTTTCAAGACTCTAAATTTTCCTACTTTTTGTTTTTATATGGTTTCTTGACATGGGAAGGCTTTTATTTATTGATTTTTGTTTGGTATGCACCTCTTTCTTTGTGGTTAGGTTTTAGTATGGGGTTGAACTTAGAGATTAATGAAGTTGGTGAAAAATGTTAGGTGTGGCAATTAGAGAAGTTGAAAAATTTATGCCCCGGCCCATTGAACAAAGTCTACATAGAAATATCATGGCAGGTGCAACCGAAATATTTGGAACATATCATAACTGAAATGATGATTACATGTTCTCTATTTGTATGGATATATGGGTTCCACTCAAGTTTGAAATGTTTTAGGGTTCTTTTTGTTCTATCGGTGTTCTTATTATAGTGCTCATCTAAATTTCGTTAGTATATATTATTTGATGATATATCTTATTTGGCCATCTTGAATTCATTATCTTATTCATTAGCT
This sequence comes from Sambucus nigra, assembly GCA_949130495.1. NCBI lineage: Eukaryota > Viridiplantae > Streptophyta > Magnoliopsida > Dipsacales > Adoxaceae > Sambucus > Sambucus nigra. The sequence continues at coordinate 224,644,313 of OX422212.1, forward strand.
TTGAAAATTTGTTGAACAGAGACTACTTTAATGGTACCCGATTTAATAATTAGATAGTATAGTCTTTGTTTTCTTGAAATCTAGTATCTTTAGAAGAAACCTAAAACATCTAAATTTCAGGTATCTGTTAAACATTTATCACAAACATATATCTATGTTGTGTTAACCATATCAACTTTAATGGTACCTGATTTAACAATTAGATTTCAACAGTAATATTTCAAGAAGAGCTGGAGAAAAAGATACAAAAAATAGGGGCTTTGTCGGGAACTATTTACTATTTAGATGGTCATCTTTTAAATCAGTTATGGTCATATAACTTTCATCTATTGAAATATGTTAATGGTTCTTTTATATACGGATGAAAATTCTACTTTCTTAAGTACTATACTATGTTATTGTTGCAGTTATCGGACATCATTTGACTGTTTGTGCTTTCTATTTCAGGATATTGTGTTTTTTGGGGAGTCGAGGCTCTGAAAGATGGAAAATTGTTTGGGACTTCCCACATCGATAAAAAATTAGAGACAAACACTATAGGTGAGTTTAACACTGCAGATATCTCTCAAGTATGTGAGGTGGAAAATTAGAGCAAAACATTATGGAGACATCAAGAGACATTCATGACATGAGGGAGAAACTAGCCTCTGGCCCTAAGAGCACTACTGGCAGCATTGTAGTCACCGAAAGTCGGTTTCCCCTCCATATATACAATGTAGCGCTGGTCGACCAACTTAATCAGAGAGTATGCGGTCTTCAGGGTGTTCTTCCCAGTTGCACCACCCATGGACAAAGTTTGACCGGTCAGAGCATAGTAGAACCCATAAGAAAATGCCGCCACATCCACGTTTCTCTCAAGGATGTTCTTGACGAACGTGATTGTGCTTGCCCTGTCAACCACATACATGGGGATACTCTTGGGAAGACCCAATGCATTCCTGTCGATGGGGCCACTGTGTGGGAGCAACTCAGTAGCAGCCAGAGCATCCGTTAGTAGACTGAAGTCCATCTTCCCATCATAGGGCTCAAACATGGGCCTTATAGTCATAGGACACAAACATTATTTTTCTATTCAGTTAGTTTGCTCATTAAGTTTCCAATTTATACACTAATCTGTAAATGCGTTTCTATGTTGTCTTTTCAACTTAACACTATATTAGAGTGAAATATGGTATAGCCTTTGAATCTAGATTTTTTTCTCTATTTATGTTAAAATTATTATGCTTATCTAAAGGTGCAAAAATTCTCAGACATACATTTGATACTCGATTAAGATAATATTTTATATTTATTTTATTTACAATTTTGTTGGCGTTTTAACATAAACGAGTATTGTTATAAAGAGTTAAGTTACATATATCAGTTATGCACTTACATATTGGGAAACGATACATAGATATTTTGTTGGGAAACGATATTTTTGTCGTTTTGTGATTATGTATTTTCAAAATTTTCACCATTTCATGATTATGTACTTCGGAAATTTTCGTCCTGCCTTCAAGCACGGGTATTCGCTAGTGTGTATATATATACACACATTGGCATACATGAATATGAATTGAGAAACAGGCATGAAATGAAAGATAAAAAATAAAAAAACCTTAATTTAATGTCTACCAGACTCACCAAAACGAACCAATGAAAGAAAGTTGCGACATTAAACAACTGACCTTTAGAACTCTACAAGTGGGAGACTAAGGTGATACTCTTACACAATACATCCACGGCCTAATTCTTTCTTGGACCCCATGTGGGAGATAATATTGAGACAACTTTTACTAAATTTAAACCCGACATAAGGTCGTATATTTTGTTGTTCTTGCAAGCATTTACTTCATTTTTCTCAAATTGAGATTTAATCTGAAATGTGATTTTTCTTAAAATAACAATCTTTATCTTATCAGTGATTCTGATCAAGTTTTATTAAACCATTAGGTATTTTGGTATGTTCATTTTCAATATGTGAATGCTACATCATCAATCATGTATTTAACTTTTACTCACGATTAGGCCTCCTAGTTCACAATGGGAAAGAAAATTAACATCTTAATTATTAAAAACAAATACAAAAACTTTAATCGTTTTATCTTTATGGTCATTAAAGTTTTATTCCCTTCGAATCACCATTCCACCAATGTTTGGGTTTCATTATAGTTAAACCTAAATATGGACTTTTGGTGACACTTTAGACTAAAGAAAAATGCATAAATTAAATCAATTGTACTTTTAGAATAATATTAAAGTGATAAAATTGAAAAACCATTAGAATTCCAATAAATGAGAGACATTATTTAATTTATATGAGAAAAAAGGTCGTGTGTTTAAATGAAGGCATCTTTTTTGGCCAATAAGTTGCTTACAAGGTAGTGGGATAAGTTGAACGAACTCAGCTGAAATTCTGTAAGGTTGACACCGAGCTATCCTCCCTCCTAGAAGCCTATATTTAGAAGACTTTGTAAAAATTGACCTTGCAACTAAATAAATTATTCTTCAGGGAAAGGTCCAATTCAATTGATGAAGGCTTTAAGGCAGTGGTGCAAGATATTACTTCGCAACTGGGCATTCATGAGTTTGTTGCATTCAACATTGGTTGGATTTTTAGTCTCCAAAGGTCAATGTCATGAGGGTAACCCATCATATGCTAATCATCCTCCTTTGGAGAGGCTTATTATAATAGGGGTGATGCCCCCCTTAGCTCCTGCCCCTGAGGTCGAACACGCCATTGCTTACCTTTTCACTCTAGCTGATGCAGTTGCCGATGTTTGCCAAGGAGATGCTCTTGCAGCAAGTTTGAGAGAGATCACCCCAACTATTTTTGCATTACTTTTTTCTGTTTTGAATTTTTGTAGGTTATATGACTTTTCTTATAGGCCTTGATCCATTTTAGATAATAATGAAAGTACAATTTGTCTTCCATTTCTATATTTTGCTTTTTTATTGACACTATTAACATAACCAATATTTCTTGATGGAAATATATACCATCAGCTAAAGTCTACAACAATGACTATTTGATTTCATTAATTGAGGCCTGTAAATTAAAACATGCAATTTAACTTGTTACCAAATTAATTTTAATAATATGTAAGATAACTTTCTTAATATAGGTTATAGCCGATAACAATGAGTTCTGTTGACTGATCAGTTTGATTTGTGGTTAATCAATAGGTTAATTTGATTAACCGGTCAATCATTCATGCTAAGTTGTACCACCCAATTCCTAGGTGGGTTTGATGCCAAACGTAGGTGACCAACTTATTTCAAAGATGTAACACTCGATTCTCAGGTGGGTTTATTCCTATTCTAGGATGACCAACCCAACTTGGGTTATACCACCATTTTCAGATAGGTTTTATACATAATGTAGGCGATCGACTTATTCTATGTTTTACTACCCAATTTTTTGGTGGTTTTATGACTATTCTAGTCCGACCAACCCACTTGGGTTGTATCACTGTTTTAGGTGGTTTTTATGCCAAAGGTAAGTACCAAACTTATTTCTCAGTTGTATCACCCAATTCTTAGGTGGGTTTGTCCCCATTCTAGGCCAACCAACTTAATTTGGATTGTACCACTATTTTCATATGGGTTTTATGATGTGGGAGAAAATTATATCCACAATATAAAAGGAAACACTCAAAAAGAAAAGTAGTTAACTAATGACAAAATTTCCTAAGGTTCATGGTATTCCACGACATTGGTACTATTATTCCATATAATTCATACAAATGGTAGCATATTCCCCCTCCTTTTGACACTACTTTGTATGGCTCATGCCAATTCAGTGCTAGCTCTCCATGAGAGGGATCCTTTGCTATTGGTAAGAGTTTTTTGAGAACTAGGTCACCGAGCTGAAATTCCCTAACCTTGTTCTTGCCATGCTACTAGGCGAGATCTTGTTTATAATCTGCAAGGTACTCTTTCTTCGTTCTTATAATAAATTTAACTTATTATCCAATCAGTCATCATTTCGTCCATCTTCAAAGATGTCCATCCTCAAGGTTGTGAGGATAATTTCTTGAGGGATGACTACTTCCCTGTCATATGACAATGAGCATTGGGTTTCTCTTATTAGCCTCCTCAACATTGTTTTATATTCCTAAAGGATAAAAATAACTTATCCACACATTTTCCCTTCTCATTTTCCCATCGATTTTTGACTCCAACGAGAAAAGTCTTATTAGTGATTTTGGCCTGGCCATAGCATTGTGGAAAGACAACAGAGGCATAGTGAATCCTAATCCCATAATTTCTAAAAGTGTCATTATCTAACTAAGACTAGTTATTGGTCACCATATCCCTAGGGATTCCAAACATGGAAATGATGATAAACTTCCTGGAATCCACCTCTCTGATGTTAGTCAATGGTTAAACTCCACCCATTTAGTAAAGTAGTCAGTGGAAATTATCAAATCCTTCTAATTTCCCAGTGCTATTGGCAAAGGAACCACAATGTACACGCCTTATAAAGTAAAGGGCCATAGACTGATGAAGGGATTGATATCGTTAGACGAATACTTAATGATAGTGTAGAACTCCTGGCATTTGGTTCACTTGTGAACAAACTGAATGAAATCTTTTTGTATAAAAGACCACTAGTAACCCTGGGAGATTGCCATGTAAAGCGAACGACTTCTTCCTACGGGAGCTTTAAAGTTACTTTTGTTCATCTAATTTAGGATTACTTCCACTTGGTTAAGATGATCACACTTGAGGAGAGGCACCATTAGTGATCCCCGAAAAAGTTTTCCTTTAGAGTTAGGGAAAAACCCTGTTGATCATGTCTTCAATTTGTGGGCTTCCTTAACGTCTATTGGCAAGTCTCCATTTTTAAGTATTCCAAGATCGAATCCATCTAAGATGGATCTGCATAATCTATGGGGATGCCTATAACTCATAAATGATTTGTCGTTCAACATATTCCATAACGAGTGTTCTCTTCGAATCAGTGCAAGTAGATGATGTTAAAGTGGCTAAAACATTATTATGACTATTGCTATTCCTTGGCAGTTGTTCTACCAAGGATGACCTGAAAAGTTTTAATAAACCCCTTTATTTATCTCGGTAAGCGATCTTTCTGGGATCCTTGGCTTTATACTCCCCGCTGAGTTGATTTAAGATCATAAGAGAATAATAGTATACCTCTATGTGTTTGGGTCCCATATTGATTTACCATTACATGACATGAATCATGGCTTCATTTTGGCCTTGTTACTGGACCCTTTAAATTTAAGGCAAACTTCTTACTCAATGAATTCTCCTTGAAAGGTAACAAATATAATTTGAACGCTGATTTCACGATTGTTATATGCTTCATCTATGAATAACTTATACCCCTATTGCTCTTCATCCTTGGTAATAACGAGCATTTTTAGAATTTGATTTTACTGTATTTTTTCCCTTTTTGGAGGTGTGGTAGAGAATTCGATGACAAAATTATCCACGACTTTCCCCTTAATGGTTGTTTTTATTTTATACTTGATATCAAACTGCACTAGCTCCAAAAACCACTTTGTCATCATGTTGGACATATTTGTCTTCTTAAATAATTCCTTTAGGGTATAAGTTATTAGGATAGCTATTGTCAGGGTGACGAAATAATGCCACAACTTTCTTGTGGATGTTACTAGTTCCAGAACCATCTTCTCAATAGGCATACATCTTTTTCTGCCTCAAGGAGAGTATAGGTGACATACTAAACCAATAGTTTTATCTGTTCTATAATTGTACCAATGCCCTACTGGTTGCATGTTATGAAATGACCACGTATAAATAGAGGTCTTCACCACAAGTAGGAGTTAATAGCAAGGAGGAGACCCCAATTACTGTTTAATCCCTTTTAGTGTACGATCGTACTCCTCTATCCAGATTATATTACTTTCATTTTTGAGAGCATGGAAGAGAGTTTGGCATTATTTCAATGACCGAGATATAAATCGGCTAAGGGTGGATAACATCCCATCAGGACCTGAATATCTCTTATAGTGGTCGGCTTCCTAATATCCTACAAGGCTTTAATCTGATCTGTTTTTTATCCCCCTTTGTGTCACCAAATAGCCTAAGAACTTGACCAAAATGACTCTAGAGACATACTTAGATTCATTCAACTTCATCATATATTCTATGACGATACTAAAGGTCTTGTTTGTATTTTTGATGTTATCGGCATCCTGTTTAATTTTGATGAGCATATCATCAATGTAGACCTCCATGGTTGTTCCAGTTTATTTGTCGAACATTTTAGTTACCAAACATTGATTAGTTTCCCTGAAATTTTTAAGCCCCAGAGCCATGACCTTATAGTAGTAAAGCCCCAAAGTCAGGATGAATGGAGTCTTCTCTAGATTAGGGGTGAATAGTGGTATATGATAGTTGGAAAACTCCGAGCTGGCCATGAATGTTTTCTTTGGATTAGATTAATCTAGAGGAATGGTGATGAGTTCCTTAATTAATCAGTCAGAGGGGCCCAGTCTTGTTTCCTCAACTGTAATACCTCATATTTTTATGCATTAAATTAATTGTGAAATTATATTATTTTCCCTGCGTGACATGTGATGCCAGTATTTAAATGTTTATGAGAGTTTTAAATGCTTATATATGTTATATAAATTATATTTAAAATTAGAATTAAGACATTTCAAAATAGTAATTAAACATTTTAATGTGACTGTGTATTATGGGAGACTATGGAATGGTTAGGGACTTACAGGGTATCCTAGTTTGAATCATCCCCTCAGTGTCGGGTTCCACCAACTGCGATGTATTTTCCTATAAGGCCGTATCTCACTAAATTAATAAATAAGTAAATATTGGACTTTTGGACTCTTATAGATTATATTATTAAAATTTCCAAGATCAATTAGTAATTTATTTTACATCATGTTTCGGGTTAGTTTTGTTTAAAGTACAGGTTTTAATCCCATTGGGTTAATATAGGATATGGGCAGTGTTTTAGACCTATTGGTGATGTTTTTGGTCTCAATTATATGAAGCCCATTTATGGATTAAACCTAATTTCATGGATTAAAGGATTTAAGGAGTCATTAGGATTTTTCTATTTCAGATTTTACCATTTGAGAGGATCCTTAAGGTTAGAGAGAAGGAGCTTCAAGAGGAGGAGAAGAATTAGGAGGTTCTTGGAAAAATTCCTTTCCAAGTTTAATATGGGCTAGTTTAATTAGAGTTAGATTTTAAATTCATTTCTGTTATAATATTTATATTCATTAAAACCTAAACGTAGTGTAATTATAATATGATTTATAGGTTTCATTAGTTAAAATTTTAATTTACTTAATTAAGATAAAAACTAGGATAATTGCATAATTTGAAATTTGAGGATTTTTTTTCGTGAATTTGAATTCGAACCTTGGCTGAATGATTAGGAATTGATCATGTATTGTTTATCCATCAACATCCCCATGATAATTTCTCAAGTTAATGTAAAATTGAATCAAATTTGATTGATTACATAAAACTATGGTTCTTAAATAATGTTTGCAGTTAACCCTTTAATCATGTCATAATTGTATAAAATTTTTATTATATCAACTATATATAAAGGATGTTGAGTTTCATTCTGGTTAGAGTAGCTTGTGGTACATTAATGACGTTTGGGGGTTCAAATCCCACAATAAGGAATAAGAAGATATTTGGGACGGTCGATCGATCGTTCCCTTACCATTGAATGACCGACCTCCCCTAGTCTGGCTTGGTTTGGGTTGAATTTTATTTTGGGTTTATGTTTGGAACTTGAGGATAGTTGAGGATAACTTTGAGGTTACTTATTCATATATGAGTATTTGAATCTTATTGTTTAGAAGTTTTGAATTTGGTACTAGAGTTGATTACTAACTTTATCAGACTTAATAAAGTACAAGATTTTTGTTAAGTCTTATGGACCTTTATGTGCTTGGGTTTACTATTCTTGTATTTTATTTGCGATATACCTGGTATTGAGTACTCGTGGTATTCGTTCTAGAGGGGATATCCTTATGGGGCTCATGTGACACCGATCGTGTTGGTACCCCAGTGATAGAGATAGGGCTTACCATTATTAATTTATCCTGGGCACTACGTGGTGATGTGCCCATGTTATCCCGTGGTGATAAAATGGAGGGATATTTTAAAATATCTTGGTATGATTCCATATGATTAGTATGAATGTGTGGCTATGATCCCTTGTTGATATTTTGGGGTTATAGGGGTGGGACAACCAATAACTCTACCTAGTACACATAAGATATACCCAGAGGCATTAGAGTAGGCCTTCGTTATGTGTGGGCTGGAGTGTAGCCCATTTATATATGTATCTGACTGGAACTATACTTATATTGATAATAGACTTTTCATTATTTTACTTATCGTTATATACACTTGATATATTGAGTGTAGCATACTATGGATCCATTAGTTACATTCAATCAAGATAAATGATACTTAATCATGGGCTGACTTAGGTTTAATGCTTAAATGCATGTGATAATTAGGGATATTTGGGTTGGGATAAACTTAAAAAAAACTAAAATAAGAGAGTACGATGCATAATTATATTGTATCCCAAATTCAATTGTAATCTTATTATACATAGACTTATTAATGTTATTGTTGTCTTTACTTTTGAGAACCTAGATCGTCATTCCCTCCTGCCTTGATCTTCTTATTTGCATTTCATCCTCTAGGATTGTGGGTACCCAAAATTAAGATCATGGGCCTGGACGAGTAGCCCAATTCTGGCGGCCCAAAGTCTAGACCCCCCATCTCTTATTTTGATTATGATCCGGTCTCTTCCCACGTTCCCATTAAGGGAGGTTATAGGGAGGGATGGAAGACGTGGGGGAATCCAACACCCCCACTTACCTAAATGTACATGTATTTATTGAACCCTAGGTTCGGGGCAAAAGGACAAGTGATATTCTCTATCACCACTCTCCGAAGGATATAGAAATAACACCGACTGCACCATCATGGACGTAAGCACATCTTTCCTGAACCACGTACGTCCTTTGTTGTGTGATTGTCATTTTACATTCCTTGTTCTTATTTGGTGCTTGCCTTTATCCTATTTGTTTGTGTTGCATAATAATTGTCACCGCAATTGGCGCCATCTATGGGAACCATTAATCTTCCCTGAGAAAAGCCCACACCAAAACAGGAGTTTAAAATGTCTGGTCACAGCAGCAATGCCCCCCAGGCAGAGGATATTCAAGAACCACCTGCTCGTCGCAAGATTAGGTCTGAAGTTCGACATTCAGATCAGAGGGACTCTCTTAGAGAGGCCAGCCTCAGAAGAAATCCAAGGACCAGCGAGGTCCATGCAGATATCCACACTGATTGATGCATACGAGGCAAGGCTCCTCGAGCAGGGGGAGTCTTCTCGCAGGCACGAGGCAGAGAACGCTCTCTTGAAAAGAAGACTGGAAAGACTAGAGAGAGCTTCATCATGATAATAGGAGACGTCCATACTGCACTCCTAGACCTCAGGCGAGCAAGTCTCGCAGCCGAGGAAGGAGCGCTAGGCAAGGATCTCAAAAGGTTGAAGGAGGCGAATTGGACGACGACCTCTGCGAGCAGATGCGAAGAGCTCGTCGTTACCAAAGCCCTACTCGCAGCAACGATAACATACGAAATCTGGTCCGCAGGGAGATAGACCAACATCCTGCCCACCACGGTACCAGATCAACCCGAGAACTCGCTAGACGAGCTCTCAAAACCCATATGAAGTCACCTTTTATGAGAGAAATTGAAGAAGAAGAAGAAGAAGAAGCCCCCAAGAAATTTGTCATTGCAAGGTTTAAGATTTATGACGGTAAGACTGATCCCATTGATCATGCCAGGCAGTACCGACAGGCCATGATCCTCTGGAACCACCGAGACGCGCTAATGTGTCGAATTTTTCCCTCGAGCCTACATGACATAGCTCAGAAGTGGTTCGAAAGTATCCCCCACCGATCCATCAGGAGTTTCAAATCCTTGGACGAACTTTTTACGAACCGATTCATTACTAGTAGCTCCCATCCCAAAAGGATGGATGCTTTGCTGACAATAAAGAAAACACCTCAAGAGACCCTCCGAGACTATGCGAAGACGTACTGGGAGTTATTTAATGAGATCAAGGATTGCTTGGAGGGAGTGTCAGTGGCCTCTTTCAAAATTGGGCTACCCAGTTCTTCCCTTCTATACCATTCCCTGATGAAGAAGGAGGCTATAACTATTGGCGACCTGATGGCTCACATCGAGAAGTACGCTAACATGGAAGATGCCACCCCCCTCAGTACAGGAGAAAATGGTCGAGCTAAACTCACTACCAAGGGCAGTGACAAAGCTGAGAACCAGAAGAAAGGAGAAAAGAACGGGGGCAAAAATGCCTCCAAGAACGGAGGGAACAATTATGCGTCAAAAGCATTCCAGGGGATCAACACCGTCTTCAAAGAACTAATTTACAAAATTCTCGCGAAGATCAAAGATGAGCCATTCATCAAGTGGCCCAGGAAGATGGTAGGAGATCCCTCGAAGAGGAACAATGTGCTAAGATGCGCCTTTCACAAAGAGGGAGGACATAAGACTAAGCATTGCAAAGCTCTTAAGTCTCACCTCGAGGAGCTGGCCCAGTCTGGGCATTTGAACGAGTTTATGGAGAAAAGGGCAGAGAAAGTGGCTGCCAATAGAGAGGCAAAACCTGATAATGTGCTCAAATATGACGCTAGACATGAGTTCGCAGTAATTCACCGGGCATCTGATGCCAAGAAGATACAAGGAAATTCATCTCGAATGGAGATGAAGAAACTTACAGCGGTAATGTAGGCTTTTCAGATCGATCCAGCAAAGTCACAGCCAGGAAAGCGTCGACGAGCAGATGACGTCAACTATAACAAGCATATTGTCTTTACAGATGAAGATCTGGTGGGAGTAAGAACCCCACATTACGATGCTCTGATCATTACCCTCAGGATAGCCAACTTTGACGTCGACAAGTTGCTCGTCGATCAAGGAAGTTCGTTCGAAGTAATGTATGTCGACCTATTCAAAAAGTTGAAGTTAAGCGTCACCGACCTAAAGGAAGCTACTGTCCCTTTAGTTGGCTTCGCTGGAAAAATAACTATGCCCGTGGGAAAGATTGTACTATCGGTGTGCGCTGGAAATGTCTCCAAGATGATCGAGTTTTTGGTAGTCGACATCGACTCCCCATACCAGGACATCCTCGGCAGAGGATGGCTTCATGCCATGACGGCAGTCTCCTCGACCTACCATCATAAACTCAAGTATGTAACCGAGCGAGGAGTAATGGAGATCCACGGCGACCAAGCGATGGCAAAAGGTGCTTCATAGCAGCCATCCGACCAAAGCCAGAGAAGAAAGCTGATCAGCCCAGCGAAAAAGTTAAAGAAGGTCTGACACCTTCTAAATAGAAATTAAAGTACAAAAGACCTGGAATAGAGGAGACCAGGCTCCTCCCCTCCAAGCGTGTCGTCGAGAACCTGGTAGAAGTTACGGCTGGAGATGGCGACAATAATAGAGTCTTCTTGATTGGAGCATCTCTCACCGACAAGGAACAGAAGGAATTGACAACTCTGCTGAGACGCAACGTAGATGTTTTCCCGTGGGAACCATACGAGATGTCTGGAATCGATCCTAGTATGGTTTGTCATCAGTTGCACGTCGATCCCACCTTCAAACCGATCATGCAGAAGGCACGGTGAACTGCACTCGAGAAGGCTAAAGAGGTCAAAAAAGAAGTTGAAAAACTGCTGGATGCAGGATCTATACGGGAAGTACAATTCCCCAAGTGGTTATCCAACCCAGTAGTAGTTCCGAAGAGCAATGAGAAATGGAGAGTTTGCATCGACTTCACTGACCTCAACAAAGCGTGCCCTAAAGATAGTTTCCCCCTCCTAAAAATCGACCAACTAGTAGACGCCACTGCAGCTCACGAGCGAATGAGTTTCCTAGACGCAAACTCAAGGTATCACTAGATCCCCTTATATTCCCCAGACCAGGACAAAACGGCGTTAATCACGACAGTTAATTTATACCGCTACAAGGTCATGCCCTTTGGGCTCAAGAATGCAGGGGCAACCTATCAGCGGCTGGTCACCAAAATGTTCAAGGATCAGATGGGAAACACCATGGAGGTCTACATCGATGACATGCTCGTTAAAAGTAAGAAGAAGGAAAATCACCTCTCAGATCTGTCAAACACCTTCCAAATCCTCAGGAAGTACCGAATGAACTTAATGCAAGAAAGTGTTCTTTCGGTGTCCAGTTAAGAAAATTTCTTGGGTACTTGGTCAGTAAAAGAGGCATAGAGGCTAACCCGGGCCAGATCGATGCAATTAACAGGGTACAACCCCCTCGCACAATCCGGGACATACAAAAGCTCACTGGTATGCTCACTGCCTTAAATCGTTTCATCTCTAAATCCTTGGAGAAGTGCAAGCCTTTTTTCCAGCTTCTAAAGGGGAACAAAACGGTAGAGTGGAGCCCAGATTTCTCGCGAGCATTGGTCGAGCTCAAATCCTACTTAAGCTCTCCACTACTTCTCGTCATGCCACAGTAAATAGATTATTTGTACCTGTACCTCTCCGTTTCCAACCACACTGTCATCTCTGCGTTAATATGCGAGGTTACAGGAGTCCAGCACCGCGTTTATTACGTAAGCAAGACCCTATTGGACGTCGAGCAGAGGTACCTACCACTGGAGAAGCTCGCCTTTGCACTAGTAGTAGCCTCGAGGAAGCTAAAGCATTATTTCAAAGCCCACACTATCATCGTCCTTACATCACATGCCCTTAAGGCAATCCTTAGGAAAGTGGATTTATCGGGCAGACTGTCTAAATGGTCAGTCGAGCTCGGATGATTTGACATCCAATTTCAACCAAGGACATCTATCAAGCGGCAGATCCTTGCTGATTTCATAGCCGAATTCACGAGTGAGGAACCCTCCGACCAACCTCGACCAACAAGGAAAAAGGAGAACCAAGCAACAGAGGAAACCTGGAAACTGTTTGTTGATGGAGCCTCCAACTCAAAGGGGGCAGGGGTAGGCATTTTCCTCATTACTCTAGAGAGTACAATCCTTGAACAAGGAATCAGGCTTGGATTTGCAGCCTCCAATAACGAAGCAGAGTACGAAGCCTTAATATCCGGCCTCCAAAAGGTGTACACTTTGGGAGCAAAACATTTACAGGTGTTCGGCGATTCCCAACTAGTCTCCAATCAGATACGTGGAGATTACAATGCGAAAGATGAAAGAATGGCAGCTTACCTCGCGTTAGTGAAAAAACTAATGTCGAGCTTTGAAGAGATCAACGTCCAGCAGTTTCCCAAGGGGCAAAATAGTCATGTTGATGCCCTAGCAGCCCTGAGTTCGGCAGTTGACTCCGACCTAAAAAGAACCATCCCAATTGATTTCCTCACTCGTCCAAGTATTAACAGCGACAGCAAGCCACCAAACGAGGAACAGGTACTCCAGGTGGGATCAGCCCCCAGCTGGATGGACCCCTTAAGGGACTATTTAAAGGATGGCGCGCTCCCGAATAATAAGAAGACTTCCCACCAGATAAGAGTCAAGGCTGCTCGATTTCACTTATCTCCAAAAGGCGACTTGTATAAGAGATCCTTCTCCGGTCCCTATCTCCAATGCGTTCACCGAGGGGTTGTCGAGCTAGTGCTAAACGAGCTTCATGAAAGAATCTGTGGAAGCCATATCGGAGGAAGGTCTCTAGCTTTTTGAGCAATGAAGGAAGGCTATTGGTGGCCATATATGCAAAGGGACTCTGCGATGTATGTCCACAAATTCCTAAAATGCCAACTTCACGCTCCAATGGTCCACCAACCCGCCAGGGACCTAAAATCACTGTCCAGCCCATGGCCATTCTCCCAATGGGGAATTGACATCATGGGACCACTACCCACCGCCATTGGAAATCGAAAATACCTACTGATTGCAACCGATTACTTCACCAAATGGATTGAGGCAGAACCCCTGGAAAACATACGAGATGCAGATATGATAAGATTCATATGGAGAAATATAATCACTCGTTTTGGCATCCCCAAAACCATCATCAACGACAATGGAACGCAGTTCGAAAGTGGCTCTTTTCAGAGTTTCTATAACGAGCACGGAATCAAATAACATTTCAGTTCGGTAGCCTATCCTCAGAGCAATGGCCAAGCTGAGGCTTCCAACAAAACTGTGGTTGATGGATTAAAGAAGCGATTTGAGCGAGCCAAAGGCACATGGGTAAACGAATTACCACATATTCTATGGGCATACCGAACCACTCCTCGACGAGCAACAGGAGAAACCCCATTTTCACTGACATATGGCATTAAGGCAGTCATCCCACTAGAAGCCGATTTGCCAACAATGAGGTCCAACCTTGTCGACCAGGGCCATAATGATGCAGCATTGCTCTTTGAGCTCGACCTAGACGATGAACGCAAAGAGCTAGCCCTAGTGAAACTAGCGAGCTATTAGTAACAGCTCGCGAGGCATTACAACAAAAGGGTTAACCCGAGGACATTCCGAGTTGGGGACTACGTTCTAAGGAAAGTCCTGGGCAGCGCAGTAAAACCACCAGACGACAAGCTAGGCCCAAACTGGGAAGGACCCTTAAAGATGACAACTTTCAGGGCGCCTATCACTTGGAAACGATGGAAGGAAGAGAAATACCACGAGCATGGAATGCAGCCAATCTCAAAAGATTCTATTTTTAGATTTTCCTTTTATTCTTTTATTATGGAACTAGAAGTTCATTTCCCTTGTCATTAATGCAAGTTATTTAAATGGTTACATTCTGATGAGTAACAGCTGCATGAGATTTATTGCACATCTTTTCCAAATAACAGGCACATTGATCACTACACTATAGCAGGGGAGTATCCTTCCTCAGGTCATCGTTATGAAACACGAAGGACCTCTTAGCATTGCCCCTGGCAATATATGAAGCCCTAAAGGGTATCCTTAGGCAATATGACCAAATTTTATACTGGGCGTCAAACCTTCTTTGGTTGAATAAAATCCTGAACGGATAAAGCATCCAACACTAGGTGTGTCCTCGCCAATTGCCCCACTTAGGCCTAAGGGAGTGTGACGACACAACCTAAAAGGTAAAGTGGTGCACAATGGTATCTCGATAGTATACTGGTCTGGGAGGACACTTGCATGACAACAAAAATTTAGAAGATCATAAAGTAGTAGGAATATGAAGAATATGATACACTTGTTTAGTCGGCAAATTTTCCCAAAACACGAACTTTTCATTAATTCGTCATATTTACAATAATGGTGATACATGTTCAGTCGACGAGCTCGCCCAAAGCATTTACACTATCAAAAATACAAAAAGCAACAACTGGAAAAATCTCAATGGGGGTGAGGCCTCTGAGAGAGATAGTGAGCCACTCGAGCTCTTCGTCCGTCATCGGGAGCAGGAGCTAACTCTTCCTCAACCTCATTCGCATCCGACTCTAATAATTTCCGTGGGATGGCATCGATGGGATCCATCGATCATCCCTACGGAAGGGGTTAGGCATCAGGGTAGAGGGAGAAATCTCATTGAGATACCAAAGCATCGAGTTCCTCAGGACTTGCATCTCCTTTAAGGTACTCATCCACCCCCTGATAAAGGAAAGATCTTCAAACTCTGACAACCTTATTGGAGCATATGACCAACCCTGGTCGTAGCCATCGGCCCACACTTGCCGAGGACCTTTCTTGAAAAAGTTCAGTAACCGAGTGACATCCCTCTGGAGCTCAGCCGCAATCACATACGTCCATTGAACATCATCACGGAGCTCCTCCATTTCTCTTGATGAACCCCTGGTGTTACTGCGAGCTTGAGGAATTATAGGAAGAGAAGGACCCTGCAATGCAGGAGGCACATCACTTTGACCAGCTCTAGCTCGCGATGACGAGGAACCCTATAATACTACTAGAGCAGTGTTCGGCGCATGCTACCTAAGTCGTGAGACCTCTCTCCTCAGAGCCTCTTCTCCAGCTAGAGAACTTCCCCTACTTGATTGATCTCAGAGGCCTCTAATAGCTTTGTCCTCAACGTGTTGACCTCCTCTTGGACTGAGGCACCAATGTCCTCCATCTCTTGAAGCCTGTCCTTCAGCCTGGCAACGAGCTCAGTTTGCTCTATGAAGCGCTTATTCCTCAGTCGCGGAGACTTGCAGATCCTCACAAAAGTGTGACGAACTTCGGAGCTCACATTGGGCCCCAACATCCTTCCTAATGGGGAAGTAGAAGGAATGTAATCGTCAACATCAATCAACTACAATCAATAAAGGGAGAAGGGAGAGAGAAAGACAAATCAGTGCACTGAAAAATAAAAGCCTTTTCATTAATAAGGATTGAGGTTACATCGAGCGGCAAAAAGAAAGTTTACAGATAGAAAAAACAAAAATACAAAGTAATCCTAGAAAATGGCTAGTTAGCAACCTCAGGTTGCCCAGAGGTTGATGGTTGTTTCCCTTTATCAGCATCAGCGGGAGCATCGCCCCCAACGGGGGTAGCCTCTGTCGCCACAACAAGAGAAACATTAGTAGGGGTCGACTGGGGGACAGAGTCGGTAGCTTCAACAGCTGGGGCAGGGACTTCATCCAAGGTTGGCTTAGGACTCGGGTCATTTTCATCAAATGGGGGGTAGTTGATATCGACGCCAGTAGCCAAAAGGGCCTTATTCCAACCCTTCTTGAAGTTCAGACGGCTAATATAGCCTCTTTGAACCTCAGTGTCCTCGTATGCTGCGGCCCAACCAGAATTGTATGAGTCCTCCTTGGCAGTGACAGCCTCAGACTCCTTCTGCTTTATCTCTTCAGAGAGCACCCTGTTCTCTTCCACAACGGCCAACTTGCTCGAGCAAACCAAGTCGTAGGCTTGTCGCAGCTCTTTCAGATCTTTTAATGTTGCGTCCTTCTCCCGATTAGCTGTAGCGAGAGCCAGGTCGAATGATATTCGAGCAGTGTCAATAGCTTTAAAACTAGCCTCGAGCTCTATACCCTTTAGCTTCAAGGCAGCGTTCTCTTTCTCCAACTCACTATTTTTCTTCACTAGCTCATCGCGTGAACGATATAGCACTGCAAAGTCAGTCACAAACTGCAAAAAAAAAAGACATTAGAAGAGGGAAACGGTGAAATTCATAAAAACATGGGAGAAGAAGGAAAAATCTTACCAAAGCTAGCCTCTAACTAGCCTGAAGGGCCAATTGCTCGGACCTCACCGCCCTTTGACGATCAGCTGGGAGGACAGCTCTCTCGAGCAGAGAGGGGGCCAACTGAGGGGAAATTGCAACAGAAGCCCCCTCGAGCAGCGCGGACATCGAGACTAAGGCCTACCTAGACTTTGTCCTCGCTTTTGCCCTCCTCTTCTCCTCCTCTCTCTCATTATCTTTCTTTTCCCTCTCCTCTACCCTCCTCTTCTCCTCCATCTTCTTTTTCTCTTCTTTCTTTTTTCTCTCTCTCCCTTACCTGTTCTTCTTCCTTCCTCTTTTTTTCCTGCTCCTGAGAAGAGGACCGGGAACCAGTAGCCACAACCCCAAAGCAAGATTTTTGCTTCCTTGACCTCTGTGCGAGAAGCATATAGTCTTCATCATCATCATCTTGAATCAGGTTCTTCCGGGGTTGAGCCATCTCCTCGCTTGAACTAGTGGACATGTTCGACGACTCTCGAGCTTCAGAACCTCCCCATGATCAGAAGAACTGCTACTACTGGAGCTCTCTCCCCCAAATTGCTTACAGCACCTACGATGTCACTTTCAGAGCTGCTCTCCTCCTCGTCCAACTAGATAGGATCCACATCAGTCTCTTCGGAGGAACCAAACTCTGGGATACTGTCCACAGTCCTTGCTATGAAACTATAGCCAACGTTCTTGTACTCAAGAAGGAAAGCAGCAGACCTGTGATGCTCGTCATCACCCAAAGGCTCCTGGATATTCCAAGCCTTAACCAATTCCGAAAGGCGAACCTCGCTGAGAGCGGGTTCCAAGTTCTTTGACCTCGCCGTGGAAGAAAAAACAAAGAAGAATCAGAAAGATCACAAATCAATAAAAATCGAAACAACAGAGCAAAGTCTACCTATGTATTATTCCCCATAAAATGGAACAGAGAACCTCTCAGACCTCAACCCTTCAAATTGGGGAGGAAACTGCCAGTTTCTAACAAGGAAACCTTCTTGCTAATAGTCCTTATGGGAATCACGTAGATTTACTACCAATACCCTGTCAGGGCTCCTATCTTTGAGATAGAGGACACCAGAGCTAGTTCAAGAGAAGGAATAGCAAAAACAGACCTCGGTGATCCCTAACGTAGTACCATACAATTTATTTATTCTATGTACGCCATTAACTATTTTTCACACATTAGGCGAGCATTGTGCAGGAACAATATTAAAATATCCAAAGAAATGCAAGAACAAATCGTTGGGAGGAAAAGTGAGTCCTCCCTGGGAAAGCAACAAAACATGAATCCAGTGGGCGTCATCTATCTCTCTAACGTTTCTAGGAAGGGAAGCGCAGCACTCAATATCTACCCACTCAGGGATGTTATAAAACTTCTTTGACACCCCGCCTAATTAAACATTGGGTGATCAGGCCTTTATTAAATTAAAACAGGTTTCTCAAATGGTTCATTCTTAGCATCACTGTCGAAAACTCTTTTAATTATTAATCCCCTAAGTAAAATTAGACCGGTGAAATTTTTTATCTTTCTTAAAACAGATAAAACAACCATGCGGAACAAAGTAAAAATAATCATGTACTATAACCCAATCAACAAAGTAAAAGTCCAATAGAATAAAAGTATTACCGAATAAACCATCGGCTAAAAATCCCAAAGAACAATAGAATAACCATTAGTCTGAAACTAACATCTGAGACTAATACCGAACAACAAGTCCATACATAGAATAGTGTGAAATCCTGTACTAGATCTGAATGAGAGATATCGTCTAGTCAAAATCCTGTAAGCATCCACTGTGCTACAGCTCCGAGTCCCTGGTGGAATCATCATACATGGCGTCCCTGTGGCTGGACACCTAAAAGTTTTTGAAAATATTTTATAGCAAGAGTTAGTACTCAAAACATTTTGAAAATATTTAACAAGCGTTTATCACAATATAAAATGCGGTTATTGATTACACATGTTAGGTTCTCGTACACTCTCTTGAGTTTACTCACCCCTCATCTCTTGTGCACACCTAACGTTCTACATTTAGCCTACCTAGACATATCTTCCAAGCTATCTAGGACTAAGTAATCATCTAAACTTATCTATACTTAAGTTCCATTACTGCCCATACGGTACAACCGTTTCACTAACATCTCACGTATGTTAATTAATTCTCAGGTAACATTTCATCTATGTTATTTTTCAATACTTCTCATTTAGTTTCACTACTAAAATTACTACAATTCTCAAAATTGTTGACTTCCCACTTGTGTAATTAAGTTTCGCTACTTGAATTACTCAATAGATTTTCTCTATCTAAAGGTGCATTTCGTAATTAAGTTTCACTACTTAACTTACCAATTCAGTATGTATCTTTAAATACATAATATATATCAATCTACTAATACACAGAAGTAGAATATCATTAAGTATATATATTTCACACACAATATATACTAAATATCAGTCATTACTATTTTGCCCTTTTTATACACGTAAAGGACTCTGGGTTCGGAATTATTCATCGACCCCAAGTAAGAATTGGTTCGGAATGATACATCGACCCAATTATTTATATACATACGTAAATGATTCTTGGTCCGGAATGATACATAGACCCCAAGTGAGAGTTGGTTCGGAATTATCCATCGACCCCATCTATTTTTAAAAATATATATATACACATATTCTGGTTCAAGACTCTTTCATCGCGACACCAGTTCAAGGTTTGGTTCGGCATTTCTCATCAACCCCAAACATATAATAACTTTATGTTAGTTCGGAATGTCCCATCGACCCTAACATAATTAATTTAGGTACCAATCTCTCGACCTAAAAGATCACATAATTCAGTAGGTACACGCACGACCAATTAATTATATATGTACGTAATATTTTAATCTCATATATCTACCGTACAATATTCGCTTTATGATTTATCTCATTAATCGCATTTATTTGAGTATTCACATAACTCTAAGGGTCCTAGTTACCCCTTACATATAATTTCAGTAGTTATTGCTTACCCTACTGGTCTATTACTTAAATTGAATTTACTTCACCCCGTAACACAATTTCCGAAGTCCCCGATACTCTACTAAATCGAATTATTCTCCTCGGTCTGTAATCCAAGCCTTACTCCCAATGGCCTTATCGGACCTCGATAATATACCTATTGGTCTTATTCTCACTCCCATATAAGTATAATGTAAATCCTAGGATACTCATTCATTCCTGAAAATCAACGAAGAATTTAAACACAAAAATTTTGGGAAACAGCTTACGTCGATCGATCGACGGCTGGGTTCGATCAATCGACATAGTCGATCGATCGATAGTTCGAGATCGATCGATCGATCGAACAGGGACAGGCGCAGTTTGTCTTCTTCATTAAGAATTTTCCTCCATTAACAAATCTTCAAACTCCATTATAGTCCACCAAACTTTGACCCAATGATCCTAACATATTTTCACATATACTAGGACAATTTCTAACGTGTCAAATACCTCAAAACTCCAATTCCTTTAAAGAAATAGTGAATTAAACCCAGAATTTCTTGAAACCCTAGTTATGGTATTCTTCCCATATTTTCATTCAAAATCCATATTTTATTCCGAAAAATCATCAAGTCTAATCTGAATATTAATCCTCTACATAAGTTAAACATGCGATTACTATCCCAACATGTATAAATATCATCATTCTCCTATCAAGATATTGATTTAAACAAGACTATTCAAAAACCCTACACATGGGTATTATAACTTTATAATTTTTGCAATAAACAACTTGCCTTATGATCAGTAGGGTCTGATTTCGTGGTTGTCGTTGATGATTGATGATCTTCATCCTTCAATCCTTCTTCCTCAACAAGTTGATAGTGAAAATCTCCTTTGAATCCTTCCCAATTCTTCTTTTTGCCTTGAGAATGGTTTCTCTCTTATCTCTAATGGCTATGGTGTGTTTTCATGGGCTTTCTAACCCTAACCCCTCTATCATACGGCTGATATAAAGCTCTCAATTTCGTAGGTCTCCATACCCTCTCATGTTAAAAGACCAAAACTCCCCCGAATGGTCTCGGTTTAGTCCAAAATTACCCCGGGACTCAACTAGTACCCCCGGGTATACTATTTTGACTAATTTGACCCTTCCAGACTCATCTGTGACCTCTAAATTATTATTCGAGTCACTTAAATAAAATTACTCGTTCTCACCCCAACACGGTCTACACGCGTTAAGTAACTATTTACCACTCGCACTAAGTAAATATAATGAGGCAATATAAATCGGTAACCATCTCCTGATTGATATTCCAAGATTATAATTTTTAATAAATCCCATTAAATTACTCCTCTTACGTAATTTAAATTAAACTGTATTTTCTCATTTAATTCTCCAATTTAATTAAATAAAATATTCAGAAATACGGGGTATTACATACTTCCCCCTTGCAAAGGAATTTCGTCCTCGAAATTAGGATAAGGCTGGTATTAAGGCTAAGGACCTTAAATATAATTGCATCCTCTAATACCCAATACCAAATCATAACATCCTAACGGTCGCCCCAAGTACATGCCTTGCCTCATTATAAATTCTTATCGCATGTTACCCATGCCGCATATATCATAATTAAGTCTCACTACATAATTTCTCATAGATTTTCCCAATCCAATGTTAATTCTTGAAATTAAGTTTCTCCCTACTTAATTTACCCATTTGATGTATATCTCTATATAACATCTAAGTGTCTACTATCACTCATAAGTAGAATATTATAAGGTATATGTTTCACACACAATATATACTTTAAGGAAAATTGGTTCGGCAAAAATCATCGGCCCCAATAATCCTATCGTTTACATTGGTTCGGGAATTCCTCGACCCCAAGGTAAATGTAATGCACATGTTGGTTCAGACCTTCCGTCGATACCAATATTTATCATCGATTTGGTTCGAAAAATCATCGACCTCAAATCGATCCCTCATTATTGGTCCGGAACATCATCGACCCCAATACAAAGATTACGCACACTTACTATTGCACATAAGTAGGAAAAATCAATAGGTATATATATCGTACACATAACATATACTATTAACACTTATTTTATAATCACCCCCCTTCTATAACACTTTTGGGGTTATTGGCTCGGAATTCCACCTCGATCACCAATAGTGATTAATTACTTGTCTCGGAATCACATCTCGAGCACCAATATATGTATATATATCTCATCGTACATGAGTAGACAATTTGTGAGCCATATATTTCACATTTCATATACCCTAAAATGTCACACTCCAATAGAATGTCCTCATATCACGCGTTAAGGAATAAAAGTTTGAAATGTCTCCTCGAACCACACCTCAAAGTACATGTATTGTTCGTAATCGGTACCCACGAACCTAATCCTCATGTACAGTCCATATAGGCACTCACTCTACCTATAAATATGCTGTTATAGGCATACATTCAACCTATGAATTGATCAGTGGGCTTCTCCAAAATTCCACTATCATAAGGGCGTATCATTATTCTTTCTCACTAACATTGAGTCGTAGGTAACACAACGTAATCAAGATAAAACTTTATCTCTATTCCTTCTTGACCATCTCTCACAGGGTGGAATTTTAGGATTTCATCCTGATTCACAATCATGTAGAGCGGCACCGTGCACTCTCCCTTTTCAACTCCATACTAATCCATCCCGGTCACCCCATTTCACTACCCCAACGAAATGTTGGCTTAATTATGATGTTCACAACCCATCAATAATTTATAAGTCTGTCTCCTCATTCCATCATTGGAAATGTAGGTTCACTACCACATTCTGGTTGCTCATTTCGAGTCTATCTCGCTCTATTAACTAGAGGTGTATCTGGAGACAATCTCACTATGTCTCTCCTCAACATCGCTTCCCACTTACGTCATCTTTCCTCAAGTGGTACTCTATTCCCTTTTCTCTCCGGGTTTATTATACTTTACAATCCGTGCACTCTTCGTAATTGGCGCACTTTTTGGGGTTGGTTACTTTTTAAGAATCAACATTTTAGTAACACGTAAGTCACTCACAACACTCAGTCAAAGTAGCACCTTGCGCTACTTCTTCACCACAGTTAGGTCTCCCATATCAAGAGATAACCTTTGAACGATTTCCCACCGACTTTCATCCCATAAGGTGTGCTGGATCTCTCAGCACATATAATCTTGGATCATCGTTTATCTCCCATAACGTTCAACCCATTTCATCGATACGACTTGTTTCCTAATTTCCCCACCGTCGTACAAAAATTTCCGCATCCCTTTATCTCGGATGTCTAAGGAATCCAATTGATTAGGGCACCCATACACCCTTTTCTCCGTGTACATTTGCAAAAACATTACAAATGTCGCACCCGTAACATGCTTTTCTTCAACTCCAGCCTAGTCTACATGACGTGACTACAATATTGTGGGTATTCTCAATACCCTATAAACCAAAAATCAAAAACTTTCCCACAAAGTCCCACTTATCCCTTCGTGGTGAGGTAAGCCTTTCAGTGTTTCTCCACAACACTATCGGCTCCACTGATGCCCTAGCATCTAACAATGTCTCTTCGCCTGTCGTGCATAAAAATTCAGTCGTATTCCCTTTCGTAACCGAACTTAAACAAGGGACTTCTCCCCATGTATTCTTACTGAGCATTGTCGGAACAACACATAGTCAAGATACTCAAATTTCATTCCTCGACAATATGTGCAACCATACCCCAATATTTCTAAAGGAGTCAAGTGACACTGGGCTTATACTATCACTAAGTCCTTAGCACTAATTACAACAGCGAGCTCGATCTCTCCGCTCAGCAGTCATACGACATACATTGACTCACATCATTTAGGTTCCTATACACCGGAATCAATTACTATGAGACATTCATAGTCCCTGAAGTCCCTCACCTATTGATGAATAATGACAACTCGACCCTCTTTCAGGTGAAGTATCGTCACATACCCCATTCACTCGAGGCTAAAACCCATATACTTCCTTATCCATCTCTCTGGTGGTTCAGATGGTTTCCGGACATAACACGCTTGTCCTCTCCGAAATGCAAAACTTATCAGAGTTATTATTTCCTCAAATAACCTCAAGCTAAAATAAAACGCGTGGCCCTACAAACCACACTAGACATCTTTACAAAAATCCCCTTACTCCAGGCCACACTGACCGGTTTGGGGTATCCCTCCTCTCGAACTTGGTAGCCTCAATTCTGAGCACTATCATCCTAGTTCCCTTAGTTCTGCTGACCAAGAGGAACGCACTATGGGGCTTAACAGTCCCGACTTAGAATCTAATCATTAAATCCTCTAGTGGGTTTCCACTTATGGCTTGCACCAGCCCCATTACATTCAGTCTTACTCTTTGACTAAATCTTTAAACTCTCTTAACTTTGCCCCTAGGAGCATTTACCCCAACCTAGTAAGAAGTACCATGCTGCCTTCACATACATAAGTCATTCAAGAAGAGTTTTACCAAAAATTGTGAATTATAACTCGAGAGTCCATTCTCTCAAGGGCTCTTTTTCCCTTATACCTATCTCCTCGGTACAAGTTCCATTCAATGGATAAATTTCTCTCTCACGATTGGCCTCTACCAGGCTTTCACGTGAGGGGTTTAGATATTCCCATTCCCTCCGCTTTTGAATCATCATTGGAGAACTTTGCGGTTAAACTATATGTAAGGTTCCTCTATTTATATACGGACCCTCGGTCCGGATGTGGTGACTGGTATCCCCGCCACGTTGCCTCAAAAATTTTACCCAAATTTTCACTTCTGGGTATTTCAACTCTATCCCTAAATGCCAAAACCTCTGTACATTCTACTTCCATTGGTTACCATGCACAGTCGCCGTTTTATCACATATTACAGGTCACTCTCATCAAAAATTTCTTCAGACTCCCTCCCACTATCACTGCGTTGGGAAGGTCTAGATTAGCATTCCCCCTTGCCGTCGCGACACTTGGAAAATGCCTGCTATGCCTCAACAACCCTTGCAGCATATACTTCCATTTCACACTAGGAGTGACCTCGACAACGGTCATCTCTCCTATGATTACCATCTTCGAACACCCCATGATTTATGCTGAGCTCCTCCCTCCTGCAGTCCTTCTAACGCCAATGCTGGTCCTACCACCATATTCGACGTACCGTGCCCAATCGAACTCGTATATATAACACTACATCTACTAAATAGTAGAAGAACGTAAACTACGTACGTAGAGGAGTACAATAATCTTAAGATAGGGCTCTATATCAATCAAACGATACGCTGAAAACGTAGTAAGTCGTACAGATCCTATGGACACTAGAACCTGATGCTCTGATTCCATCTGTGACACCCCGCCTAATTAAACATCGGGTGATCAGGCCTTTATTAAATTAAAACAGATTTCTCAAATGGTTCATTCTTAGCATCACTGTCGAAAACTTTTTTAATTACTAATCCCCTAAGTAAAATTAGACCGGTGCCAAATTTTATCTTTCTTAAAACAGAAAAAACAACCATGCGGAACAAAGTAAAAATAATCATGTACTATAAGCCAATCAACAAAGTAAAAGTACAACAGAACAAAAGTATTACCGAATAAACCATCGGCTAAAAAATCCCAAACAACAATAGAATAACCATTAGTCTGAAACTAACATCTGAGACTAATACCGGACAACAAGTCCATACATAGAATAGTGTGAGATCCTGTACTAGATCTGAATGAGAGATATCGTCTAGTCAAAATCCTGTAAGCATCCACTGTGCTACAGCTCCGAGTCCCTGGAATGGAATCATCATACATGGCGTCCCTGTGTCTGGACACTTAAAGGTTTTGAAAATATTTTATAGCAAGAGTTAGTACTCAAAACATTTTGAAAATATTTAACAAGCGTTTATCACAATATAAAATGCGGTTATTGATTACACATGTTAGGTTCTCGTACACTCTCTTGAGTTTACTCACCCCTCATCTCTTGTGCACACCTAACGTTCTACACTTAGCCTACCTAGCCATATCTTCCAAGCTATCTAGGACTAAGTAATCATCTGAACTTATCTATACTTAAGTTCCATTACCGCCCACACGGTACAACCGTTTCACTAATATCTCGCGTATGTTAATTAATTCTCAGGTAACATTTCATCTATGTTATTTTTCAATACTTCTCATTTAGTTTCACTACTAAAATTACTACAATTCTCACAATTGTTGACTTCCCACTTGTGTAATTAAGTTTCGCTACTTGAATTACTCAATAGATTTTATCTATCTAAAGGTTCATTTCGTAATTAAGTTTCACTACTTAACTTACCAATTCAGTATGTATCTTTAAATACATAATATATATCAATCTACTAATACACAGAAGTAGAATATCATCAAGTATATATATTTCACACACAATATATACTAAATATCAGTCATTACTATTTTGCCCTTTTTATACACGTAAAGGACTCTTGGTTCGAAATGATTCATCGACCCCAAGTAAGAATTGGTTCGGAATGATACATCGACCCCAATTTTTTATATACACACGTAAATGATTCTTGGCTCAGAATGATACATCGACCCCAAGTGAGAGTTGGTTCGGAATTATCCATCGACCCCAACTATTTTTAAAAATATATATATACACATATTCTGGTTCAGGACTCTTTCATCGCGACACCAATTCAAGGTTTGGTTCGGCATTTTTCATCGACCCCAAACATATAATAACTTTTTCTTAGTTCGGAATGTCTCATCGACCCTAACATAATTAATTTAGGTACTAATCTCTCGACCTAAAAGATCACATAATTCAGTAGGTACACGCACGACCAATTAATTATATATGTACGTAATATTTTAATCTCATATATCTACCGTACAATATTCGCTTTACGATTTATCTCATTAATCGCATTTATTTGAGTATTCACATAACTCTAAGGGTCATAGTTACCCCTTACATATAATTTCAGTAGTTATTGCTTACCCTACTGGTCTATTACTTAAATTGAATTTACTTCGCCCCATAACTCAATTTCCAAAATCCCCGATACTCTACTAAATCGGATTATTCTCCTCGGTCCGTAATCCAAGTTCTACTCCCAATGGCCTTATCGGACCTCAATAATATACCTATTGGTCTTATTCTCACTCCCATATAAGTATAATGTAAATCCTAGGATACTCATTCATTCCCGAAAATCAACGAAGAATTTAAACACAAAAATTTCGAGAAACAGCTTGCGTCGATCGATCGACGGCTGGGTTCGATCAATCGACATAGTCGATCGATCGATAGTTCGAGATCGATCGATCGATCGAACAGGGACAGGCGCAGTTTGTCTTCTTCGTTAAGATTTTTCCTCCATTAACAAATCTTCAAACTCCATTATAGTCCGCCAAACTTTGACCCAATGATCCTAACATATTTTCACATATACTAGGACAATTTCTAACGTGTCAAATACCTCAAAACTCCAATTCCTTTAAAGAAATAGTGAATTAAGCCCAGAATTTCTTGAAACCCTAGTTATGGTATTCTTCCCATATTTTCATTCAAAATCCAGATTTTATTCCGAAAAATCATCAAGTCTAATCTGAATATTAATCCTCTACATACGTTAAACATGCGATTAATATCCTAACATGTATCAATATCATTATTCTCCTATCAAGATATTGATTTAAACAATACAATTTAAAAACCCTACACATGGGTATTATAACTTTATAATATTTGCAATAAACAACTTGCCTTATGATCAGTAGGGTCTGATTTCGTGGTTGTTGTTGATGATTGATGATCTTCATCCTTCAATCCTTCTTCCTCAATAAGTTGATAGTGAAAATCTCCTTTGAATCCTTCCCAATTCTTCCTTTTGCCTTGAGAATGGTTTCTCTCTTATCTCTAATGGCTATGGTGGGTTTTCATGGACTTTCTAACCCTAAACCCTCTATCATACGGCTGATATAAAGCTCTCAATTTCGTAGGTCTCCATACCCTCTCATGTTAAAAGACCAAAACGCCCCCGAATGGTCTCGATTTAGTCCAAAATTACCCTGGGACTCAACTAGTACCCCGGGTATACTATTTTGACTAATTTGACCCTTCCGAACTCATTTGTGACCTCTAAATTATTATTCGAGTCACTTAAATAAAATTACTCATTCTCACCCCAACACGGTCTACACGCATTAAGTAACTATTTACCACTCGCACTAAGTAAATACAATGAGGCAATATAAATCGGTAACCATCTCCCGATTGATATTCCAAGATTATAATTTTTAATAAATCCCATTAAATTACTCATCTTACGTAATTTAAATTAAACTGTATTTTCTCATTTAATTCTCCAATTTAATTAAATAAAATATTCAGAAACACGGGGTATTACAACTTCCTAAATTCAGAGACCGACCTATTCCCAATCTTCGCCATTGGAAAACCCTAGAAAACTACAAACTCAAAGAGAAAGTACAAAGAAAAGGTACAGTAAACTTACAAGATAGAAGATCGATTCGAACGATGGAGAAGCACGGGCCCAAACAACAAGGAAGCAATGAAAATGGAGATTGAGAGAAGGAGGAACGAAGTGCTAGAGCTCACAGGGAATGGAAGAGTGCTGGAAAAATTGAAACGACGGTAGAAAAGTGGCTATTCCAATAAACCTTTTAATTTTGCTAATCATAGTGCACAAAATACGAAGCGGTTGCCGCCAAAATCAGCTTCCTAACTTTCAAAGAGTTACACAATGTACAAAAAAAGCCATTATGACTAATCATTTAAATTTAGTGAGCCCAAAACATGGCCCAACAAACTTAGGGGCAATTGTGGGTACCCAAAATTAAGATCATGGGCCTGGACAAGTAGCCCAATTTTGGCGGCCCAAAGTCCAAACCCCCCATCTCTTATTTTGATTATTATTCGGTCTCTTCCCACGTTCCCATTAAGGGAGGTTATAGGGAGAGATGGAAGACGTGGGGGAATCCAACACCCCCACTTACCTAAATGTACATGTATATATTGAACCCTAGGTCCGGGGCAAAAGGACAAGTGATGTTCTCTGTAACCACTCTCCGGAGGATATAGAAATAACACCGACTGCACCACCGTGGACGTAGGCACATCTTTGCTGAATCACGTACATCCTTTGTTGTGTGATTATAATTTTACATTCCTTGTTCTTATTTGGTTCTTTCCTTTCTCCTATTTGTTTTTGTTGCATAATAATTGTCACCACAAGGACCTATTTTAATATGTAAGTGTCGGGTCTGCATACCCACTCCCTTTACGGCTATTTACATTATGTTGAGTCGAATTTATATAGTAGTTTTATTTTCAGATGTTGGGATTTTGTTATGACAATTTTAATTTCTAGTGTTAGACTTTATTACTATCAATATTCATATCAAAGTGTTTCAGCTTCCACTTACCTTGTTTAGTTATTTTACTTTATGCATTTTCTTATCGCCAGTCATGCTTAGAATGATACTTGTATGTATAGACTTCTATTTTATTTATTTTAGATTTAATCGATCTATTATTAAATTTTATAGGGTGTCATAGAAGTGGAAAACTATTATTTGGTTAAACTTATTGAGGTTGATGAAGTTGACGCAGACTCCCTTTTTCGCTATTCTTTCTGATTACAATGATAATGGAGATCTAGTCTGGGAATTGGACCTCGTTGATGAAGCCAGGAGGAAGAAGATTTTCGACTTCATGTTTTACGACCCTTACTTTCTTTGGTAATCACATTATTACCTTATTCTTAACTAGCTGAGAAGTTGGATCTGTGTGGAGTAGATGACATGCAATGTCCTTATCAATTCCTAAATGATCACAATATTTCCAGGCAACACGTCCATGTTTGTCTTGAAAAAGTGAATGAGTTATTATGTCTCATCCTTAGGAAACTTTGAGTTGATCGGGAAGGTTTTATCTGGATAAGATGAATCTAGAGGAATGATAATTAGTTCCTCCATTACTTAGTTGTAGAGGGCTAGTTTGATCTCCTCAACCTCCATCCAAAATCCTTTTGGTTTCTATTTAGGTTAGTTTTCCCCTGATTCATCATTATTATGAATTTTATTAGAATGAGTCTAGTTGGCTTTAATGATTATGGAGAAACAACTATGAGATTCTGCATTATCCCCATAATTTTCACAACTCCCTGGTCGCCCAAAAACTTGATCTTTTGATGAACAGAATATGAGACGACCCTCATAGTGTGGATCCAACCTCTACCAAGAATGGCATTGTGGTGACTAGGATGGAATGATGTGAAACTTTATCTCACGATTGATAGGGCCGAACTTTATTGGTAGATTTATCTTCCATAAGGGGGTCTCCATGTCTCTATTTAAGACAATCAACGACCCCACCTTAGTGACCAAAAAATGAATGGTTTAACCGATTAACAAACTGAGATATATAATTTTTGAATAGCCCCCTTTATCGATACATATTCTCTTCATGTCAAAGTTCTCCAACCGTAGAGTGAGAACCATTGTGTCTTTATGGTGCACATTAATGATAACTATATTCTCATTGATGAACATTATTTCCTAGTCAGAATTAATATCCTCGTGCTTTCGCTTATCCCAAACAGGCTTAAATACTTCTACCCGAAAGGCTTATTGGACGCAAGCTTCAATCTTCACCCTTCATCTGATCTTCCCGAAAGTGAATTACGAGGGATCAGTATAGTCGTGTATGTCTATGACCATTCATGAGGGTGAGAGGTAATCATCATCGCCTATTTTTTTAACTGCATTTCCCTGAGTTGAAGACTTCATATTTGTTGTGCCAACATACTTCTTGAGATGTTTGTCTTGTACGAGATCTTTGAGGTTCTGCTTGAAAATCTTGTAGTTATCTGTGAGATGACTGTAGTATTAATGACAGGGACACTTGAGGTTGGCGTCCCTATTATTAGGATCACTATCCATCTTGGCTCATCTCTTGAACAATGTCTTGACATCTAATGAATCAACTTGTAGATCGGTTTATTGAAGAAAGTGTCCATTTCTTGATAGATGTTTTCACTGTCTTATGCCTTGGATTATCCCTTAAAGGTATCAATCTTTGCTCCCTTCTTCCTTGTAGTTGATTGGTTTCCTCCCTTGGATGTTTCCTTTGAGTTATTATTCTTGGATTTCTTAGGACACTTCTCGGTTGGGGTTTCTACATTGAGGATCATGTCCTCCGCCTTAGCATACTTTTCAATACGCTTCATAAGAATGTCCAAAGTCTACGATGGCTTCTTGGTTATGTACTAATAGATATCGTTTGATCTAGAGATTCCAAACTTGAAGGACGATATTTTCAACTACTCACTCTAATTATCAATCTCATTGAACAACTCCAAATAGCATTGAGCATACTGCCTAAGGGATTCCCCCTTCTTTCTCCTGAGGGTGATCAACAAATTGACCTCCTTAACTGCCTTGCTGATAGTCATTAATCAAGTTATAAACTGATTGACCAACTCTTTAAATGAGGAAATAAATCTAGGGGTTAACTTTTTAAACCATCTGATGTTGATCTCTCCCAAGGAAAATTGAAAAACATGGTACATGAGGGCATTGTGATGACTTCATAAAGACATCATCTGCCTATAGCATTTGATATGATGAGAATGGTCTTCCTTATGATATTATAAGCTATAATTTTTAGGATGGAAAACTTATTCATTATACGTCTATATATTCATGGTAAATGGTTATGTCGAGCTGCGCCCAAGTGACCTCTTAGAAAGGTCCTTTGGAGTTTATGATAAATTAAGATTCAACTCTTCCTCCAATTCCTTCTTGATGAACTCTCTGTGATCATCGCTCCTGACTTTCTTTCACGAAATTATAGGTATGGCCCACTTAGTGTTGTGTGTAAATTCTGTTGGTGGAACCGGAACATGGTTATATAAGTGGAATGATGAGATGTCATGGGATTAACTCATTTATGGTTAAGCTGCACTACATGAGGGCTCTTTGATCTAGAACCCCTTCTAGTTTTATTAGATCCATTGCACCCAGGGGAATGAATATTCCTTTTTTTGTATCACTCCAACTTATGAGAAATGAAGTTATGTTCCTCTGATTGCCCAGTCAACTAGCTCTTTACACGGGAAATATATTCATCTCACTAGTCCAATGGCTCCTCGTTATACTGACCCATAATGAATTTACTTTCCTCGCAGATCGCTTTATAGATGAAGTGTGGCATCATTGGCTAAGACCAGACCTTCTAGGTGTGCATCCCCTTGACCCTATTTCACTGAAATGTGTAGGGGACCTCAGAGGAGTCTGTTCCCTCGTCATAATTCATACCTCTAATTGGAAGTGAGTTATAGTTAAAGAACGTTGAGATTAATGAACATTTATATTGTGGTGTGGCTAATATTTCACGATCGTGGCATTCAAACATTTTACCACAAATGATACAAAATATTTGGGAATATTGAACCCGTAATAATTTCAAACTACTTATTGGCCCCAAAATATTAATGCAATATGTAAACAAACATAGAAAATTTATGTGGCTCGACAGATCATCCTACCAACGTCCAAGGGGAAAGGGGAGAATTTTATATTAACTCAAAATAATGAAGGACGACTAGAATGATAAGGTTTTTAGCTGATAGTCCAAGTCATCCTAATATCAATACAATTGATCGTACACCAACTAGCTAGGGTCGACCCTATTTATAAGTAAAAGTTGCCTATTAATGTAGGTTTATCCTCTTAAATCTTATCTTTTGAGCTGTAGAGTTATAGTTTTATTGTTTCATCCATGTTAGGCTATGATCATTCTCCATTCTCAAATAGTAATTCCACGATATACGACCAACTACACTGCCTCGACTTTTAGATGCCATGTGGCGTAATAGGCCAAATCCCCTTCAGTAGTCTAGGTAAACTACTATAAAGTATCAGTGAAAAAATTTACATCAAAATGACATTGGAGTCTAGGATTACATAAACATAAAAAATGTATATCAAATAATCCTAACTCATTAACCAAAGTAGCTTTATCCATTAAAAACATTCATTCCGAAACCTTGGCATTACCACATCCATCATCATCATCATCATCATCACCATCTTTGCTAATTCTCATCGTCATTTCATCTAGCATTGTATGTAGTGCAAAAGGCCTAAAACTCGCCACTAAGGTCCACAATGATATGTTGGATACTTCTAAACTCATTCTCACTAAATTAGTGCATTATTTATCCACTAAGATCTGAGCCTAATTGGACTCAATCAGTTATGCGATATCGGGACGAAGGATATCCATTTTCTATCCACGAATGTAATTCATTTTTTATTTGGACAAGTGACCTAATAAGGAGTGTAGGACTGTCTCGCTCCTAATGTTCTACCTATGGCACTAGTCCTCGGACGATGTGGTGAAACTCTTGCATCCTAAAAATATTCACCCCTAAATGGTTCATTCCCTTCGGTTTCCACTATCTCAGTAACTTATTTATCTTCACTTCTCTTATCCTCGTCATCAAGATCCACTACATCATCCATCAGGGGTTGCGGGATGGGATTTTCACTATTCCTCCTTCCTTCAAGAAATAATCTATGTGTGATGTTAGGAAGAATTCTAAGAGAAGTTTCACCAATCATCACTTACACATACTCTTATCTCAAAACCTTGCATACGATCTTTCCATATATAAGAAAGGGCCTCACATTCCCTTGCTTAAAGATGAATTTCTCATTTTGTAGTACATTTCATTAGCTAGGTTTATGGGAACACCCATACTGATTTTGCAAAGAAATGAAAAATAGGGGTTCGAGAGGGTATTGTGATGGGAATTTAAAAATATGTTATACAATATAATCATATGTAAGAAAATAGTAATGATCGAATAAGTTATTTTCCTCTAGATGATTCCTCACATAACACATATATAAGTTGCTAGTGATTTCAGTCCATACCTCATCTTTTGACAATTACTCATGTCCTTGATGTGGGTAGTCAAAATTTTCAACTCTTGGAAGTTTTTAGTGTTGATAGATGATGTTGGAAGAAATTTCAATCCGGATTCCACAAATGTTGGTGTGAAAGTAGTTCTTGTATTCATCATCGAATTTAAATTTTGTGTAGAATTTTTTGGCCAAATTTGGAAACATACTCTCAATTTTAGTTCTGTGAGAGCATAAATGAAGCCATCCTTTATTTTTGAACTCATTATACACCTCGACATATTGTTATTAATTGATAGCCAATCAACTGTCATCTGAAAAATAACATTTCTTTCAATGAAATATGTCAAATAATGTTCTTCTTGATATTTCATTTCAAACTCACAGGCTTGAGTTCAGAATATTTTGAGTGAGGGAATTTTGTGGAAGATCTTGTCATATCTTTTGAACAAATAACACAAGAAAAAGAACATAGATACTCTAAGTCAAAATTAAACTAGGGTTTATACCTAAAATGAAAGAGGAACCTATTCCAAAATGTGAGTAGATTTTCAATCCACTGTGTATTAGTCGAGAGGTTATCATAAACTCAAGAGGTCCTAAGTTAACTAGAGTTATTTGATATGAAATTTATTTTGGCATTGGAAATCCATCATATTTGCATGAAACTAACTCTAGATAACTAAACATATGTCAATAATCAAAATAATTTCACCGTTGATTGTTGTTTAACAAAATTAACATAAACTCCCCCAAAGCTAGGCATTTGATAAAAAATCATAACTTTAAGAAAAGGAAACATGATTACCTAGACATGAAGAAGTTGATTTGATCTTTAATCCTAGTATATATTACTTAAATCAATCGAAATAGGACACTTAAATACTTTGAGAGTGCGAGCTCTCGACACTAGCTACCCACTACAAATTAAATTATCGATTTAATGATAAAAATTAATCATATGGATGAAAACATCCTAAAAGTTCGTGTATCAATATTAGAATCTTAATCAAATTTCATCTTCAATTTAACACAAGTAATTCTAATATGCAAAAAGATATATCAAATCACACAACGCCGGATGTATAAGGAAAAGCCCACTCACGAAAAAACAACTTAGGTCGAAATGAATAATAATCATACAATGGTAGATTATTACCAATAGAAGACAATGACTTACAATCCAATAATGCACTAACAGACTATCAACTCTTTCTTACCATATTCTTTGAGGATAGCACTAACAGTTGGAGTATGCTACACACCCGTGACCAATTTTGAACTAAGTCAATGTTTTCAAGTCTTACGTCACCAAAATTTTCTTTTAAAGTGAAAGGGAACTTTATTAAAATAGAACGGAATCATAGAGTAACCACTAACTATAATTAGGATGTGTAAGGATATCCCGTGGATAAAAATATTTGGTAAAAAGTTTTGTTTATATCGTAAAAAGGCTATACTCATAAAGGAAAATTATTTGGAAAATGATTTGTGAAAGCTTCATTGAGTACAAAAGTTTTACTTTCAAGGATTTGAATATGGATAAAAAAGATTTAAAATCATATAAGATATGAACAATGAAATATGTGAATATTTTATATCTTTTTAAGATTTTCCTCTTAAATCAACAAGGTAGAAGATGTATTATAAGAGTATGTTTAGTACTTATGTATGAAGACACGATGGTAGATACTCAAATAAGGAACTATTATTGGCTAACAAATAATCTTTGTTGGCTGTAAACAAATATTGAGTCTTGGGCAAAAATTCTAATGAAATCTTAATCAAAGGATCTCAATAAGGTAAAGAAGACGGTTACAACTCGTGGGTATATTAACTTCAGCAAAGACTTTTTCATTGATGTGAAGGATCAAAGAACCATGTCACGAATGTAACCAGATATTTTAAACTATGGTTACGAAAATTTCATGGCCATGGAGATTTGACCTTCACTGAAGAAAATACCATTTTGTTGAAGAGAAGCCCCAACGAAGAAGATTGCTAGTTGTCCTATACTTTTACACTGACTTAGTTTTCACATGGTCGCGACTAACGAAATAGAATTTTTTTGATGCGAAGTCCTGTTTCACTGCAGTGAACCCCCAACAAGCAAGGTATGGAAACATAAATTACCCCATTTTGTTATTTTTCACACAACACGAAATTTTTGCATGTTCAAAAAAGCATAAGTTTTTATGTAGGAAGAATATATCATCTTTGGATTTGGCAATCTACAAAAAATAGTCATAAGGTTAAATGATAAAGCTTTTACAATTATAAAAAATATTTTAACCAAGGGTTAATCTAGTTCATCTAAAACATACCTTTATCGTAAGTGATTAACTTAGGGTAAATGGCACGCATGATCCGATATGAGTTTGATGAATATTTTTGGAAACCTCTTGGATTAGATTCAAAATATATTTTGTTGAACGGAATAAGAAAATTGATAATCTCATGAGACACATGACTATTCTATACTCTTACAATTTTCCCTTTAGTCTATCATGGGACAAAAAAACATAAAACAAAAAATTACGTGATGCCAAATCAAATGTATCACCTACAACACGACTTTCCCATCCAATGTCGTAAAATATATACAACTCAATAGCAAGTAACCAAACAAAGATGCTTCAAAGAACTTCTTGTACTTATTTTCGTTCACACAGAGGTAAACTTATAAAATACTAATGTGTATTCTTAAGACAAAAAAAATAAAAGATTAATACTATGGAATGCATGAATATCACAATGTGTACATGTAAAATTCAAATTATTAAAGTAATCCCCTGAGCTACAAGCAATTCCTCTTAATAAACATGAATTAGTATACAAACCCTATCATTAATGCAACATGCTCAATAATATGTACTCCCCCTAACTATAAATTTCTCCCCCTTTTTGTCACTCAATGAGAAAACGGAAAGAACTAACTACATATTGAGATAAGTAGTATCCAGAAAATATCGAGAGTAAATACGCTAATTAAACTATGAAAATGATAGAGAACCATATAACGAGTAAGCGATTGATACAATAATTTAGGCTAAACACGAAACATGTGATACACATGCCTAAGATATAATACCAACAACTACACATGGCGATACACGATATATCAAAGCAAATATATACAATAAACTCATGCCAAAACTTGAAAAGCATTAAAAATAAAATAAAAGTTATAGGATTTATACAAGATATGAGCATTTAAAGCTAAATCCTAAATCTCAAACAATAAAGGACCTAAAACAGAAGGTAACATCTCATATCTATCTTTTATTCTCCATCAAGCTTTTAAAAACCCCAAATTTTTATCTCAACGTTATGTCAGGTTTCTGACAAGGAGAAAATCGAGTGTCGTGTAAATATGGTTGTCGTTGTCATTAGTTTTGTACCTCAATACAAAAATTTTAACTTTAATACACATGTTTTATGTATACTGAAGAGTTCAAGTATCGAATCTTAAGAGGATGTCATTTAAAATTTGATTGATTTATTACTTTAAAATAAAAAGTGAAAAATATGATTTTTTATTTTTTAATGTTTTTATACTACAGCTAATCTAGGCAAGTATTGAAACTAAATTTATTAACAACCATGAAAACTATAGGTTAACAATTAAATCCCTCACCTCAGAATACATAGTATAAATGATCAGATAGTTAGACTACTTTAAAAAACGGTTAATACTTATTTTGACGATTTATTTAAACCCATAATGTCACTCCCTAAATTTCTATAAAAGTCTCAATGCAAGTTTGGCGTCAATAATATTCTCGAAATTGCACAAGCAATATAGCAAATATGGTGCATATGTGATATACCCCATTAAGGTTCTCAGGTGTAAAATTGAGAACAATTAATCCATCAAAACAAGTCATTCTCCATAATACCATAGTGAATCAAATAAATAACCACAACGAGTTCATTAATCTGAATCTAATTTAATTTATCTAGAAAACATTTTCAAATAATTAAATAAAATAGTTTATGGTAAGAACTAATTTTTAAAGAAAAAATAATTTTTAATGTGAATAAACTAATTCTAAAGATGTTTAACTAATTTTAAATGTGAATAAACTAATTATAGAAAATAATTGAATTAATTAAAAGAAACATTTAATAGAAACTACAATTACATTACACATTGCAAAACTAAACTACATATGGGACTAAACTACACTACACTACACTACACTACACTACCAAATATATGCCTTTTATTTTGTCCCTTTTATAGGTGAGCAATTGATATGAGGTGACATATCTTAATAATACAATGGAAATAATGGGTCTTGAAGCACGAGGCTAAAAAGTTGGGTAAAAGTATAAAGGGAGTAGATGGTTGTGAAGGAAATGATATAAAGAAAAATGAATAAAGTATATGGGCATGGAGAATTCTTGGCATTAATCATTTATTTAATGTGTTGGTAAGGATTATCACATATGGGAAATGAAAAGGATGATGGGGGTAAAGGGATTAGATTGAATTGAAGAATTAAATCCATTTTTTATTCATTTTTAGAAGAAAACTCATGGAAAGAAGATGATGGGAGGAACAAGCTTTTTTAAATGGAACCTCGCACCAGGGGTCACATGCGCGTGGCACGTGGGAGAGGTGGGTCGCGCATGGCACGAGGTTATTTTGGGAGAGGGAATGGAGGGTTGTGGCATTGCCACGAGGCACAATCCTTGTGATCCACGTGTCATGCCCCCAAAATAAATGGCAAAACCCTCCTTATTTCTGATGGGGGCGAGACTCGAACCTATTTCCCACCAAATAATCCTTCGCTCTAGCCACAGAACCAAACAAGGTTCTTAATAATTATACAACATTAATAAAATATAACCCCTATTCAAAAATGACTTTCCAATATTAAAATTTAAACCCCAAAACTTTGTATCTTCTTCATTTAACCTCAAATTCCCACACTGCTTGAATCGACACACCCTCGCTTCGATGCCAATAATATTTTTGTAGTGTTAGGGTTATAAGGTCTGACTTCGGGGTTGACTCGGAGCTTTGAATTTTCATTTTCTTTTGGGTCCAATTATAAACAGTAATAAATTCTTCGTTTGAGAGTAGATTGACATGTCATTTGAACACATGCGATCCTCGTTTCTAAGTCGACAACTTTCATGAAGAACTAAAGTCATAAATTGGTCATCTGAAATTATTATTTTTCCTTTTAAAGTGTGTATTTGATGTTTCTTGCTCTGATTATTTTAAAACTTCACCATTAGTATCCCAAAATTCTGTAAATACTCAAATAAACCTTGTACAATCGATGAACTATGATTATTTAAGGTTATACAATAAATGAGTATAACACGAGAGTTTTAACGAGTAAATATCAATGACTACGAGATTCTACCAGTAATTTTTTTTACAATGACCATTATGTTAATGCAATTCATGAGATTGATATGTACGTAATTTCTCAATGTGTGGTGTGCGTCATAAAATTTATGAGTGAAATTGTATGATAGCCTTTAATGACTCAATTTCAATTCTTACTAGTGATTACACTAAAAAATGAAGACACTCTGAATTGGTGTCAGTCACTTGGATCATGTAGTCATCAATAACAAATGTAATTGGAAACAAAGCCATGCTCATGTCAGTGATGAAAAAAATTAATATAAAATGATAAAACGTAATCTTATGAAAGAATACTATTTTTAAAGAATGTGAAAATGTAATATTTTAAAATTGAGAAAATCATGTTAATCTTGTGATCATTTAAGGACTTTTTAGGATGAAAAATATATGAATGGATGATGCCGGTAAACACCCCAAAATGATTTTGTATTTTTAAAGGATGAGTGAACTTTGAAGAGCTACTTCTTTTTCTTTTGTTTTCTTTGCAATTATTTGCACTTTTTGAATTCATTTATTTATATTTTTCTCTTCTTTTTTCTTTTCTTCTCTTTTTCCTTCTCTTACTTTCTTTTTTTCCAGTCCTATTTTCATGTTGCATTTATTTTTTTAATTAATTTTCAAGATGTTGATGAAATGAAAGAAAAGATGAAATGAATTAACTTTAATAAAAACTTAGGTTAAAACATGATTTCAATTTTGGTTTCGTAAAATATTATATCACCATTCTTTAGTCCATAGTTAAAATAAAGATATTGATATTATCAATGATTTAAAACATTTTTAAAAAGAATAATTAATAGGGGTTTACCTCACTCAGAATAAAAGAAAAAGAGAATACAAATCTCACATGGTACGTTTACTTATGCTTCTTTAGTCATTTAGCTTTTAACAAATACGAAGTATAATTAGATTTTTCCATAAGGTGTCAATACATGAATATATGAATTAATAAAGAATAATAGCGATGGTATATAAACTAAGGAGATAGGTAGGTCAATCCTTAGAATTTATTTATTTCTTTATTTAAAAGAATGAGATAAAATAGCAAAATCTACAAAAGAAATAAAATATTTAGGCAAAAATCTTAAAGGAAAGAGAAAATATTTTTTAATCTTTTAAAAATTAAGGCCGATTTTACCGAGAAACTTCTGCCAATAATTGTGACAACCCGCTCACCAAAATAAGGGGTGGCCAGCCCGATACTCCAATAATACAGGAATCATGGATGTAATCATTCTCAGCATCGTAACAATATAAAGAGTATACGGGATAACCACTCAACATTTCAGAAAACGGGTTGCCAAAAATTTTATTTTATAATTTAAAGAAAGCATTTTAAACAACCCATAATTGAAAAGAAAGTGGAAACCCCAAGAACATATAATACAACAACAATAAGTATACAATATGGAGACCGAATATGCTATCGGTCAACACGTACATACAATGTATAACAAGTTCCTTATGTTACATATTACATTCATTATACAATTACAAAAGTTTGGGCCACACGCCCGATTAAAAGATCCGAACATAACTAGAGAACAAAAATGAAGGCGTCTGTATTAAATATCCCTTGATATCCGCAAAATTTCATGGCTCCTCAAAAGACACCGAAATGGGGAGGTCAGTACGGGCGTCCTTATGACAGAACACCTGAGCGGATACAATATTCATGCTTAACAAGAAATATGAACGGGTCAGGGCCCAGTTTTATGTGATCACCAGATAAATAAGAAGTATGACAATTATGAATAGTTTATCATGGATGATAAAGAGGATATTCTAACATGGAAACCTCATATAATAAACTCAGGCAATTAAATGATTATAAATTAAATTCAGTTATACAAAAGGATATAAATAATCATCATTAATCAAAACCTTTATCATCTTTCACCTTTTCATTTTATCTTTCCATTCCTTATTAGGAATACAAATTTTATCATATGCTCTTTATGGCATGTATCTCAATTGTATGCTCTTTATGGCATTTCATTATGCTCTTTGTGGCATTAATATCCATCAAGTCCCACTTGATTTTAGAATAGTTATAAATATACATATATAACGATTCTAGGACCGCCCGTCCGGGTTTCACCACTGTGCGCGCCCCTAAATGACCATCATCTTCTAGGGCCTATCATCAGAAAACCTGGGATCCTAGCGAAATGTTGGAAAGCGGCCATATGCCTGCGGGGTAGTCATAACCACACCTGGAATTACCAACCCATCGCAGAAAATAGACAAAAAGTGCCCATATGGCCTAGGACTATATAAACCCTACATTCACTAGCCAGGGGGCTTCACCTCACGTGCGAACTTCCCTTAAGATGGCATTTAGAGAGGGTGTGTTTCAACCATTTTATTAATTACCTCATCATGATTTAGTAAATTATCATTTACTTTACACATTTCCAATTCCATTTCCATTTTATCAAATGCATTATAGTTATCCGGAGCTACACGTAGTTCACATCATCATAATAACCTCAATGAGTAAATAAACTCCCCAAATTATTCTTCAAACCCTTTAAGGGTTTTATAATAAACCACAAAGACTATCATATCTCCAAATTAGTCTCTAAGTCTCCCATTACGATCCTACAATCTCCTTAACTCCTAATGATTAAGTAAAGGAAAGAAATGCACTAACATCTATTTACATACCCCCGAAATAACCCCCACATAACCCATTTCTAAGGTATGGCAGTCAACTAAAACATCTAAAACTCTAGGACTCTAAGTTTACTTCATATAAGAAGATTCCTAAGTCCTAAGCCTAAGGAAAAAGGGTTGAAATTGAGCTAAAAAAAATCACTCAAAAGTGCAAGATTTTTTAATCGATTCGGACCAGCCGAATCGATTCGATCAGGAAAACTAATTTTCTGCATAAATGCCAAATCGATTCGAACCAGCCGAATCAGTTCGGTCCACCCAGACCTGGAAACAGTCCCTAGGCGAATCGATTCGGTCTAGACGAATTGATTCGGTCCTATAATTTTGCCAAGTTTTGGCTATGGAGTCTTGGACTCCAAAATTCTACAAACTCAAATCCCTCCAAACCAAGATCAATAAATACAATCCACTACTCATAAATACACCTAGCAACAATAAATAACCCCAATAAATATCTCAATCCACTTTCAAGGGTCCAAAACTCATAAATCCATAAAAACCGTAACTTAATTAAACCATGATTAATACACAATTATCCATACTAATCATTCATCTTAAATCACATTATAGCAACTAGAAAAATTTCCTTGAGCTTATAAATTCAGATTTTCCTTTGCTAGTAACACTCTCCAATCCTCAATCTTCAATCTCTTCTCTTTTCTCTACAATTTATCTTCCTCTCTCTTTCTCTCTTTGTTTAATAATAAACACTTAAGAGAATTAAATGAAAAGCAATACTTAATCGTGCCTTAAGTCTAAAATTTACAACTTAAATGGTTAATACCACATTATAATGACTCACAAATACGCGTTTAAGTCAAAACCAGTCAAAAGTTCCCAAAATATAAAAATACAGTATGGCACATATTTTGACTGTCTCGCACATTCCGAGACTAATTACGCCCTCCAAATTATCATTGGGAAATTTTATAACCCATTTCAAGTTCCGGTTTCATTTAAACCACAATGTCATTTAAGTCACATGACACTATAACACCTGCTACATAATGATATTTACTTACACATACAGTAAATATGCAATAATCTAGTAAATATTAACTTTTAACTCATTAAATTATTATTTACTCCAGTCCCAACATTTTATATAATTACCTTATACGGTAAATTAATATAAAATTAGCCTCCTAAAAGCGAGGGTTATTACATACTCCCCCCCTTATGAGGGAATTTTGCCCTCAAAATTCGGGCGTACCCCAATCACATAAAGGGCCTACTATTCTAAACTATCGTCCTATCACCCTCAACAAACCCCTCGTCATTGTGACGTACCAAATGGACTCGAACTAAGGTCGTCTATATCGATCTCAGTCTACATTCTTTGTGCTCTATCATAGCACCAAATTATTCATCACTAACTATCGATCCTACCTATCTATGGCGGACGAAGATCCCCACAAGACTCGGCGTAAACCGCCATACTCTGTAAATCACTTTACATCCCTCCTCGGG
Organism: Sambucus nigra; assembly: GCA_949130495.1. NCBI lineage: Eukaryota > Viridiplantae > Streptophyta > Magnoliopsida > Dipsacales > Adoxaceae > Sambucus > Sambucus nigra. The sequence goes on from OX422212.1 coordinate 224,687,990, forward strand.
GATACCTACACTAGCGCTAAATCGCTTAACCCCAACAAAACTCAATTTCTCCTCGCATAGGCATAGCCCTTCAAAGCATATGGATCAAAAATCCCAATCACTAAAGAAATGTTCCGGGACCACTCCAAGTCCAAGGAACATATTGTCCGCTGGTTTCATCCAACAAGTATGCAAATTACTCAACCGGTTACACAAGGCCACTCACAGTGCCAAACCTTAGGAGATGGTCCGAATTACTGTACGAAAATTTCCATCCATACAAGCTACTGCTCCCCTCTGTCTATTTATCCTAAGGCGCACATTCGAGGTATGACTTTCGGCATTAGGTTAACTTCCTCCATTTCATTTATCCACTTTAGGATGGTAAGATATACTCCCTTTCCATACGGTTCCATTACTTCCTGGAAACCTTATCCAACCTTCGACACGAATGTCTAAACTCAGTCCACCACTACTTTGATAGACACTTCATACGGTTCTACCACTACTCCATAAAGAGTGGGGCGTACTCCTCTACACATCGTCCGTCCATAATGGCCAGAAAAATAGTGATTTGGTCAAACGATCCACACTTACTCAAGTAGGACCATGGATAGTTTGGTGCCGCCAATTCAATGAAAACATCCATGAATACACCCTCCTTCATTTCACCATTTCTCTCCTCACACGAGTGGGTGAAATGATCAGTCATAGACATGAATGCTCTTGCTACAAAGTCCTCCTAATTATGCTCGTTCTACTAGGCTTTCCATGCCTTCACAAATTTCCCCGATGGCTTTTCTACTCGACGCATCAACTACCCCATTCGCATTCTCTTAGTGAAAGGAAATATCTCATTGATAGTTCTTTATGAACTCCACACAAAGACTCTTTTCCATTACATAACATGTTGCAACAACTTGTGTCTCGCGAGAAAGACCAAATTTCTGCCCAGGAAGTAGTGACTTATCTCTTTAAGGCGATCACTATCGCAAATTAATCTTAAATCAAGCATGGAATAACACCTCCCACAATGTTTAAGCTAGTGATACGCATAAACAATGGGTCCATGCTCCAGTATTATTACTCCCCATTCCTGGCAGAGACTTATTCATTACATCCACCCTCGAGCTTAACAACATGGGCTCAGGAGTAAGGGTCAAATTATCCTTTTAAGTCCCCGAAAGTTAAGTTACCAATGTAACACTCTATCTAAGAGAGGCCTCATCTCCTTCGGCCTAACCTTCCAAACCCCTTGAGATTCCATACATCTCATTCCTAGGGGCCTAATCCCTCTTAGAGTTAACCCACAACCTATACGTGGTCAACTCCCTATAGCCTTCCTAAATCAATGTCACATGCCCTAAAGGCCTTGCGTCCTAATAATTCCAAAGTAGATATATATCTATATATCCTATCTAAATAGTACACATATTATTTTAAGTGTATCCCTAGTGCCCAAGACCTTTCTCAACTTCCGACATTCACTCGGTTTCATGCGTGGGACGTCTCGTCGAAGCGAAATCCAAACAAGGAACCCTCCCGTTACACTACTACATCGCATCGTCGGTTATTAAGATATAATGGTATAAGACACGTGATCGGGACCAGTAAAATTCTAACTCACAACCCTACTAATAAGATTCTACTTCCATGTCTTACCATATCAGATAATTAAAGGTTTCAACTAATCAGACATTTACTTTCTGTAAAGTCTTACAAATATTTATCCCACTACATACACATGGCCTTTTCGTCAAGGCATAACCAGAAGTTTCAAATTGACTTCATATCTCAGTCTCCCTCACATCGATCAGAGGAGAGAACTATATACAGTGCTTCTATCTCGCACTTTAGTAGCCCTTAATTACTCAACTACGTGATTCTCGGCTAAACCTTTCAACCCAACTCTCAACCAAAAAAACAAAAGAAAATAAGAGAAAGAAAGAAAATATCATCTCTCCACTCCCAACGTCGTTAAGTGTTCATGCGTGGAGTGTCTCGCAAAGCGAAATCCAAACAAGAAACCCCTCCGACACATGCCTACTTAACTTGTTGGTCGAGGAGATAAGACATAACAATCATAAACAAAGCAAACAACTAACCAAACACTCAAATAAGATAACACAACAAGTAATGAAAACCTCTTACTTACCTCAAACCGCCTCTATAAAGCCTCAACCTGTATCCATGAGAGAAATTATAGAACAACTAGTTCCATCCTGAAACTAGAAGTAGGATAGCCTCGTAATTTATTTTCTTGCTATCACCCTAATCAAACCAAAATTTCTTTACTCGTATAATACACATAGTACAAGTAGCACATAACACACATAATACTTTTAAGAAAATATCATCACTCGCCTTATAACGAGTGAAGGAAAATATAAAACCTCCCCACCACGGAAGTCATATAGTTCCCTTTTTATAATAGAGTCAATACTACCACGAGCTCAACATACACACCCGAATCTAGAGTAAACACAATACTACTCTATCTTATCATGGGGGATGCACCACCCACTACTAAGGTGGAATTCCCACCAATATTCATGCCAATCACCCCGGATCAATAAAAATGGTTCTCAGACACCTCACTCGAGCCTTATCCGAACCAAGTTACTTCCATCTATGACCCAGCTAGGCATTCTTATCCTTGCCCTTGTTCTCCAATCAATAGGATCAAAATGAGTGGTTCTACACTCCACGTCATAGAAATTTTTTTTGACCCTGGATGTCAAATAATTACCCACGCAACCCCTTTTTCTTTCTCAACAAAAGAGAGCACGCTACCGGCATCCCCTTCCTTGGTTAAATGAATCCTCCCTGGGCAGATATCCACCAAATGGGGTTTCATGAACACCGTTACTTCAGGAGTGTTAACGACACTTATTCTGGAGCCTATCATTCCACTAAAGTTCTCTTTCTTCCTTATACCTACCTTATTTTGGTGTATGACCTTCCTAACCGTACAACTTTTTATTCACTATCACCCTCTGACCGAACCTCGTGTGAACATTTGAGAATCCACCTTCTCATTAGTCCAGTTATCCTAAAGAAACTCGTTGTTTCAAGTGTCCACCGGGTTTCTCCATGGGTAAAACCTCTTGCAGCCACAATTATGGTGACTACATTCCCACCATTTCAACGCTGCTCCTATGGGTGAAGTATTTTCCTCCATCCTTTTAATATGGGCACTTATATACCCCTTCCTTAGGGCCAAAGCTCCTGGACCTTACGCATCCACCGAACGAGGATACATCTCCTCCATCTTACTTCAACATGTGGACCTCGTCATGGGTTCCTCTCCCCTTAAATTTAACGTCGCTTGGAATCCCAAGGTTAGTAACACTCTCTACATTTCGCGGTACTTGGAAAACTACATCAACTGTAATTGGTAGTCGCAGTAACAAGATAAGAAAATGCCACAAAAAGGAAGTGAGCTCCAAGGGAGTCCTCATCCCCGACCACAAATTATAGTTCTTAGTAACTCCATCTCACGACGAACTTCCCTGGCGCCCTTCTTCAATCTTCCTATGAATCTCACAAGAATGCGCAAAAGATTCTATGGGTTCTACCTCATGGTAAGAGAACGGAAACTCGCAAGAGAAATCATCGATCTTAATCCTAAGGCTCTATGTCAAATCAAAAGCAACGCTTAAGACGTAACACGTCCACACAGATTCCTAAGGACTCTAGAACCTAATGCTCTGATACCATCTGTGACAACCCGCTCACCAAAATAAGGGGTGGCCAGCCCGATACTCCAATAATACATGAATCATGGATGGAATCATTCTTAGCATTCTAACAATATAAAGAGTATAAAGGATAACCACTCAATATTTCAGAAAACGGGTTGCCAAAAATTTTATTTTATAATTTAAAGAAAGCATTTTAAACAACCCATAATTGAAAAGAAAGTGGAAAACCCAAGAACATATAATACAACAACAGTAAGTATACAATATGGAGACCGAATATGTTGTCGGTCAATAGGTACATAATTGTATAACAAGTTCCTTATGTTACATATTACATTCATTATACAATTACAAAAGTTTGGGCCACATGCCCGATTAAAAGATCCGAACATAACTAGAGAAGAAAAATTATGGCGTCTATACAAAAAATCCCGTGATATCCGCAAAATGTCACGGCTCCTCAAAAGACACCGAAATGGGGAGGTCAGTACGGGCGTCCTTGCGGCGAAACACCTGAGCGGATACAATATTCATGCACAATAAGAAATATGAACGGGTCAGGGCCCAATTTTATGTGATCACAAGATAAATAAGAAGTATGACAATTATGAACAGTTAATCAGGGATCATAAAGAGGATATTCTAACATGGAAACCTCATATAATAAACTCAGGCAATTAAATGATTATAAATTAAATTCAGTTATACAAGAGGATATAAATAATCATCATTAATCAAAACCTTTATCATCTTTCACCTTTTCATTTTATCTTTCCATTCCTTATTAGGAATACAAATTTTATCATATGCTCTTTATGGCATGTATCTCAATTGTATGCTATTTATGGCATTTCATTATGCTCTTTGTGGCATTAATATCCATCAAGTCCCACTTGATTTTAGAATAGTTATAAATATACATATATAACGATTCTAGGACCGCCCGTCCGGGTTTCACCACTGTGCGCGCCCCTAAATGACCATCATCTTCTAGGGCCTATCATCAGAAAACCTGGGATCCTAGCGAAATGTTGGAAAGCGGCCATATGCCTGCGGGGTAGTCATAACCACACCTGGAATTACCAACCCATCGCAGAAAATAGACAAAAAGCGCCCATATGGCCTAGGACTATATAAACCCTACATTCACTAGCCAGGGGGCTTCACCTCACGTGCGAACTTCCCTTAAGATGGCATTTAGAGAGGGTGTGTTTCAACCATTTTATTAATTACCTCATCATGATTTAGTAAATTATCATTTACTTTACACATTTCCAATTCCATTTCCATTTTATCAAATGCATTGTAGTTATCCGGAGATACACGTAGTTCACATCATCATAATAACCTCAATGAGTAAATAAACTCCCCAAATTATTCTTCAAACCCTTTAAGGGTTTTATAATAAACAACAAAGACTATCATATCTCCAAATTCGTCTCCAAGTCTCCCATTACGACCCTACAATCTCCTAAACTCCTAATGATTAAGTAGAGGAAAGAAATGCGCTAACATCTATTTACATACCCCCGGAATAACCCCACATAACCCATTTCTAAGGTATGGTAGTCAACTAACACATCTAAAAATCTAGGACTCTAAGTTTACTTCATATAAGAAGATTCATAAGTCCTAAGCCTAAGGGAAAAGGGTTGAAATTGAGCTAAAACAAATCACTCAAAAGTGCAGGATTTCCGAATTGATTCGGACTAGCCGAATCGATTCGGTCAGGAAAATTGACTTTCTACATAAATGCCAAATCCATTCAGACCAGCCGAATTGGTTTGTTCCACCCAGACCTGGAAACTGTCCCTAGGCAAATCGATTTGGCCTGGCCGAATTGATTCGGTCCTGCAATTTTTCCAAGTTTTGGCTATGGAGTCTTGGACTCCAAAATTCTCCCAACTCAAATCCCTCCAAACCAAGATCAATAAATACAATCCACTACTCATAAATACACCTAGCAACAATAAATAACCCCAATAAATATCTCATTCCAATTTCAAGGGTCCAAAACTCATAAATCCATAAAAACCCTAACTTAATTAAACCATGATTAATAAACAATTATCCATACTAATCATTCATCTTAAATCACATTATAGCAAGTAAAAAACTTTCTTTGAGCTTGTAAATTCATATTTTCCTTTGCTAGCAACACTCTCCAATCCTCAATCTTCAATCTCTTCTCTTTTCTCTACAATTTATCTTCCTCTCTCTTTCTCTCTTTGTTTAATAATACACACTTAAGAGAATTAAATGAAAATCAAGACTTAATCGTGCCTTAAATGGTTAATACCACATTAAAATGACTCAAAAATACGCGTTTAAGTCAAAACTAGTCAAAAGTGCCCGAAACATAAAAATACAATATGGCACATATTTTGATTGTCTCGCACATTCCGGGACTAACTACGCCCTCCGAATTATCATTTGGAAATTTTATAACCCATTTCAAGTTCCGATTTCATTTAAACCACAGTGTCATTTAAATCACATGACACTATAACACCCGCGACATAATAATATTTACTTACACATACAGTAATTATGCAACAATCTAGTAAATATTAACTTTCAACTCACTAAATTAATATTTACTCCAGTCGCAACATTTTATATAATTACCTTATGTGGTAAATTAATATAAAATTAGCCTCTTAAAAGCGAGGGTTGTTACAATAATCACTTTAAAAAATTATTCAAATTTCTTATTTTTTACAATTTTTTATTTTTTTAAACACATTTAACGATTTTGTAATAATGGAAGTGAACATGATCTATGAAAATATGTTATGACACCCATGACTAAAATGTTAGATTGTCCTCAATGTTATTAAAAAACAATATTCAATTAAAGTGATATCAGTGTGTTATTCAATATGGGGCGATCCCCAGATATCACGTTCATTATTTCTGCAAAGTACGTTAGAAAACAAAAAATATATCTTTATTTTTTATTTCAAATATATATATATATATATATATATATATATATATATATATATATATATATATATATATATATATATATATATATATATATATATATACATAGTAAAAAAATACCATCTTCTAATTTACCATAAACTAGAAGACAAACTTTTGAAAGTCCACCCATAAAATATTTTGAATTTATGGGATTAACAGTGGACTCCCATGAGGTTTCATGCATACCAAAAAAATAGGAGTTCCGTTTATGCAATGGGGGGCATTTCTTGGGCGAAAAATTTGAACCATCACAAAATTTTGAATAAACATATTTTTGGATGGTGGGTGGTTTGGATATAGTTGGTAACAAGTACAACTCGATTCCAAGGAAATCAAAATTTCCCCCAATGATTTTTCAAATAGAATGGGAGGTGGGGCGCATGTTGAAAAAATTCCAATCATCGAGAACATTTCAAGTAATCATTTGCAAGAAGCATTGAATCAAAATCATCAGAACTCTCATCTAGTTCTTGTGGTAGTTCTAATGGTTCCAATAATGGTTGAAAGAAATGATGATGAGAGAAATTCAATTTTCACAAATTCATCACACACGAGCTGGATTTTAAAAGAATTAAAGTCATTTTTAATAAATTGATCTTCTAAAAAGGATTTAGATTGAACAAGCATTTCTAAATCATATATATTTTTGAAAGAAGATTTCAATTCATTTAAAGATATCTCTTGTTGATACCAAATTTAATCTGCTGACATGGCCCAATTGAATAAAGACACGTGGCAATCTACATGGCAACAAAAAATACTTTCGAGGAACTCACACGCTCCGAGGAACAAGACTATAACGAGGAAGACTATTTCCCTGAGGAACACTGCTTCCTCGAGGAACTCATATGCTCCGAGGAACTCTTAAATACCGAGAAGCTCAGGCGGTCCGAGCTGCACCTCGAACCGTGTATTAATAGCTGGATAACCAACAGTTCAACTGATTCATTAAATGCTTATCATTATGACGCACACGCTTAAGGGGAATTAAATGTATTACCCTTTCATGTGTACCTCATTTAATGTACTACCCTTTCACATTACAGCCTCAGGGCTATAAATACATTGTACAATCCTCATTGTATGGGGGGTCGAACCCAGACCGGAATTTCTTGATTGAACTTGTAATCGAGAATTCCCAAACACTCAGCAATAACACAACAGTGGACGTAGGCCATTCTTATAAGGTTGAACCACTTTAAAATTATTTGCCTCATTTATTTATCTGCGATTGAATAATTAGAGTGATCTAATTTTTTAAATCAACAGATTGGCGCCGTTTGTGGGAACGACTGGTAATATCGTTTTTCACCAAAAATAATCCATCACAAATGGCTGATATTCCTGAATCCAGCAATCGTAACACTGGAACCCCTCCAAATCCATCTGCTCCACCAAATATTCCAGATTTGGCTGGAATAATGACAAATCTGGCTCAGGGCCAGAACGTTATGCAAGAAACAATGCGACAACTCGTCCAAACTCTCCATGGCGGTGCGTCAGCCCATTCAGGACCACGAAGTATTCAAAGAAACACCCGTGCACCATCCTCACGTACTAGGCGTACCAATTCATATCACAATGAGGAATCCGAAGACTTTTCTTATCAACCTGGACGAACTTCGTTAGTGCGAGCCACAGATACTGAACAACATGTCACTCTCTCTCCAGAAAGGACCAGCGCATTGGAAAGATTAAGTAGGGTTTTTCCTTTCGACCGATTAGGCCCTAGGAGGAACAAAAGTCCTCTTAATGCAGCGTCGAGGAGCTTTCGACGAACATCAGATTTAAGGGAAGGATCTGCCCAGTCGCGACCAGATGCTCATCAAGATAGATCCCAGGAAACCACTTCAACGCGATCAGCTGCTCGAACCAATAGGTCCGAAGAAGGAAATGGTGCATGGAAAGGTTCTATTCAAAGGCTGGAGGATAAATTAGGGGAAATTATTAAAACCAAGAACCCTTTACAACGAACCTTTGTTCGAGGAACACCTTTTGTCTAGGCCATTGTAGATTTTCCAACACCATCAAAGTTCAAAGCACCTGTTGTGACCCCCAAATATGATGGAAAGACTGACCCTGTTCTTCATATAGAATAATATCAAGCTGCTGCCGACATCTATGCTGTCCCAGACAAGATGAGATGCAGGGCATTCTCGGGAACTCTTACCGGATCTGCTCAAATATGGTATAATAATCTTCCTCGGGGTAAGATCTCAACTTTCTTTCAGCTGGCCGAGTTATTCATTGGAAATTTCTGCTTTGGGGAAAAGCCAGTTAAACGAGTAGCACATCTGTTAAGTGTTAGACAAAAAGCTGGTGAAAGTACCAGAGATTATATAACTCATTTTAATAACGACAAACTTGAAGTCATTGATTATGAGGAGAAGATAGCGATCACTGCCTTGATGAGTGGGATGTTGCCTAACAAGTTGTATTACACTTTGGCCAAAGATCCACCCACAACTATGTCAGAATTGATGGCAAAAGCGGCCAAAATCATGAATGCCGAAGAGGCTATGGCTGCGAAGAAGAATATGGATAAAGAAACCAAGGTGGAAGTCGACAAAGCCAAGAAGAAATAGCATAAGAACAATGGTGGTGACAAATAATCCAAAAATAGGTCGTCATGGGAGGTATTGAAGAAATTTGATAATTACACTCCTTTGAAGGTAGATATCAACCACGTCCTGGAAGAAATTAAGAGCAACGAGGAGTTAAACTGACCAAAGAAATTGAAGGCAGACCCTGACACGAGGAATAAGGAAAAATATTGCGAGTTTCACAAAGATCATGGCCATATGACCAAAAATTGCATAGCTCATCAGAATGAGATCGAAACACTCATCCGACGAGGAAAGCTGTCAAAGTATGTTGATCGTGGAAACGAAAGAAGAAATAATGACCGAGTAAGATAGAGGTCTAGATCTCCTCATTGAGCAGAGGAGAACAAGAAAAGAAACCATAAAGTTGATCCAGAAGACGACCCCGATCTTCCCAAGAGACCAAAGCATCCAGAACGAGAGGTATTTTCAATACGCTTTAGGTCGTTTGACTGTAATGTTATAACAGGTGGAGATGCATGAGGAGGAGACCTTACTACAGAGAGAAAATCTTACCTCGGTGAGGCTCAAGCTTGCTCGTACATTCAACGAATAAATCTAGTTGAGGAGGATCGCCCGAGAAAGGTGAACAAAGAGAAGTTGGTCATTGGGTTCTCAAAAAATGACCTCGCAAGTGTTCTATATCCTCACGATGATCCACTGGTGATCAAAATGAGGATGAAGGAGGTTATGATTTCAAGAGTACTGGTCGACAATGGTAGCTCGGCAGACATCATGTTCTACTCGTGCTTCAATAGTTTAAATCTAAAGCTATCTCAACTAGAGCCTTACCACAGACCCCTCATAGGTTTTGCTGGCGAGAAAGTATTTCCACTTGGGACGATCAAGTTCGATATATTCATTGGTACGTGGCCTGCTTGTCGGACAGAAAGAATACGTTTCTTCGTGATGGATAAGAATGTCCAATCACCGTACAATATCATCATGGGAAGAGTAGGATTGAAGAAGTTCGAGGCTGTACCATCTACAGTGCATTAGTGCCTAAAATTTCCAACAAACTTTGGAGTAAGAATTGTGAAAGGGGATCAGAAAGTAGCTCGGGAATGCTATTATTCATCCGTCGAGCAAGAAGAATTGGAGGAATCAGAGAAAAAGACTACTACCTATCAAGTCGATGAAGGTGCAGAGATTGAAACATTGGATCCTCGAGATGAGTCGCAACTCATGAAGGGTCAAGTTGTGGAAGCTACTGAAAACATCATTCTGGACGACGAACACCCTGAGCGAACTACTCAAGTAGGTTCGTCGTTGGAAGCCTCATTAAAACAGGAATTGATAACTTTCCTTAGAAGCAGAAGACAAACTTTTGCATGGAGTCATGAAGATATGCCTGGGATAGACCCAAACTTCTTATGTCACGAGCTCAATGTGAATAAAGAGATCAAGCCTGTGAAGCAGAGAAGAAGAGTATTCAGTCCCGAGAAGAATCAAGCTATACAGGAGGAAGTCGAGAAGCTCCAGAAAGCTTGTTTCATTGAAGATGTTAAATATCCAGACTGGTTAGCCAATGTGGTGATGGTAAAGAAGAAAAATAACAAGTGGAGGATGTGTGTAGACTTCATCGACCTCAACAAAGCATGCCTAAAGGATCACTTTCCACTGCCCCGAATTGATCAACTGGTGGATGCTACCTCGGGACATGAGTTGCTGAGCTTTATGGATGCTTATTCTGGATACAATCAGATCAAAATGAAACCTGAAGATAGGGAGAGTACTCCTTTCATTACCCCTAGGGGAACTTATTGTTATAATGTTATGCCTTTTGGTTTGAAAAATGCAGGTGCAACATATCAGCGACTGATGAACAAGGTCTTTGCTGAACAAATCAGTTGCAATATGGAAGTCTATGTTGACGACATGCTGACGAAAAGCAAGAAAGCTGTCGATCATCTAGTTGACTTAAGTCAGACTTTTGATCAACTGGATAAATATCAAATGAAGCTGAACCCGACGAAGTTCATATTTGGAGTACGAGAAGGCATGTTTCTCGGTTACATTATCAATCAACGAGGCATTGAAGCAAATCCTGAAAAAATCAAAGCTCTATTAGGGCTGCGATCTCCAACGACGAAGAAGGAAGTGCAGAGTCTTACAGGACGAGTAGCAGCACGCAACAGATTCGTGTCACGAGAAACTGATAGATGTCTCCCATTCTTCAAGACACTCAGAAAGACTTTTGAGTGGAATGATGAATGTGAGAAGGCTTTTCAAGACTTGAAGAAATACTTGGGAGCACCTCCACTATTATCCAGGTCAGTGATGGGAGAAAAATTGTATTTGTACCTTGCAGTGTCCGAGAATGCAATTAGCTCGGTGTTGATCAGAGTGGAGAATGGAGTGCAAAAACCAATTTACTACACAAGTAAGGCCTTCCGAGGAGCAGAGATCAGATATCCAAGGTTGAAAAAGTTAGCACTGGCGCTTATTGAGGCAAGTAGAAGAATGAGATCATACTTCCAGGCTCATACCATAATAGTATATACCGATATGCCATTGAGGCAAGCCCTTCATAAACTAGAAAAATCAGGGAGATTGATGTACTGGGAAATAGAGCTCGATGAATATGATATAGTTTATGAACCCAGATCATCGCTAAAAGGGCAGGCTGTAATAGATTTTATAGCATAGTTCACCTATCCTGATACCCTCGAGGAGCAAAAGTTGCTCGCTGATCAACCTGTGGATGTTACAGGATCAACAAACACTAGCTTAAACCAATTTCGATTGGTAAAAGGGCAAGTGGATATTACAAAATCATCAAATTCGAGCTCAGACCAATTATGATTAGTAAAAGGGCAAGAAGAGATGATCGACGAAGATAAAGAAAAATTCGGGGAGGATGAAAGAAAGCAGCAAATATTTCACCGAGGAACTCTGACTGATCAGAAATTTGAAGACGATTTAACTATATGGAGGCTATATGTAGATGGTTCATCTTGCACTACAGGATGTGGCGCGGGGATAGTTTTGAGCACTCCAGACGAGGTCGACATGGAATACGCCCTGCATTTCCAATTCAAAGATTCCAACAATGAGGCTGAGTATGAGGCCATGATTGCAGGACTTAGTTTGTCAAAAATTATGGAGGCGCAGCAGATTATTGTCTTCAGTGATTCTCAATTGATCGTAAATCAAATGTTGGGAGTATATACAGTTAGAGGTGAATTAATGATCAGATATCATGCAAAGGCAAAGGAGCTAGTGTCAGAATTTGCTGCTGTTCAGCTAGTCAGAATACCAAGAATGGAGAATGCGAGAGCAGACGCCCTAGCTCGACTAGCATCAGCTACTCGCACCGAGCTACGATGAACATTCCCAATTGAAGTGTTGGTTGGTCGGAGTATAGATGAAGATCTGACGATGAACTTTATTACCCTTGATTTAGGACCATCTTGGATGGATCCCATCAGGGCATATATTAAAGAGGGAGAATTACCAATTGACAAGCTCGCAGCCAAGAAATTGAAGTTTAAAGATGCTCGGTATGTATTAACTAACGATATTCTGTATAGACGAGGAATTATGGCAGGTTTGCAGAGATGTGTATATCCTCCGAGGTGAAAGATTTGATTGAAGAGATCCATGAAGGGTCCTGTGGAGCACATGTAGTAGGTCGGATGCTTTTGCAAAGGATGATGATGCAGGGATACTACTGGCCGACAATGAGAGCCGATTGTGTAGCCTATGCTAAGAAATGTGACAAATGTCAGCGCTTTGCCTCCATCTGAAGAACTCCACAAGCATTGTTGACACCCATAACTTCCCCTTGGCCATTTTCCATGTGGGGAATTGATTTGGTTGGGCCACTGCCAACGACCCGAGGAAGGTTCAAGTACCTCGTCGTCGCAGTGGATTATTTTACTAAGTGGGTAGAAGCTGAGCCACTCATTGATATGACGTACGATAAGGTGTAACAATTTGTTTAGAAGAACATCATTTTTCGATATGGTCTTCCTCATGCTTTCATCACAGACCATGGAACACAATTTAATAACGAGGAGTTCGCTGCCTATTGCCATCAGTCAAACATTTTGAAGGTCCACTCAGCACCAGGCCATCCTCAAAGTAATGGACAAACTGAAGTGACAAACAGAACACTACTAAATGGCTTGAAGAAAAGACTGGATGATGCAAAATAAAATTGGATCAACGAGCTACAATCAGTACTCTGGGCTTACCGAACTACTCCCCGAGTAGCAACTGGAGAATCACCATATATGTTGGCGTTTGTAAGTGAAGCTGTTATACCTGTCGAGTTGGGCCTCCCAACACACAGGGTATTGAATTTTAATTCCCCGTCAGCGACTTAATGAGAAGACTAGATTTAGACATGCTCGAGGAAGTTAGAGAAGAAGCAGCCGTCAAAAATGCTGCATACCAGCAGCGAACATCTTTGTTTTACAACAAGAGGGTGAAGAAATGCGACCTGAAAGAAGGAGACTATGTGCTGAAGAAAGTAATTCAAAAGCACAATAAACTGGAGGCAAATTGGCATGGACCATACCGAGTTACAGAAGTTGTTCGACCAGGAACTTACCGAATAGCAACTGTAGAGGGGGAGGAGTTTAAGAATGCATGGAACGCAGAGCACCTGCGCAAGTATTATCAGTGATGTATATTCCCATGTAATGCAGTTCCATCAATATGAATAAAATGAAGATATTCTGCCAAATTTTTCCTTTTATTGAGAATTTTTCGGGGAATACTAGTGCTACACACTACTCGGCAAAACTCGGCAAAGATCAGACTACTCAGCAAAAATATTCCTCAAAATGCCAACCTCGATTGGTTAGGAAACAAAATATTCCTAAAAATACCAACCTCGGTTGGTTAGGAAACAAAATATTCCTAAAAATGCCAACATGTTTGGCTAGGAAACAAAAATATTCCTAAAAATGCCAACCTCGGTTGGTTAGGAAATAAAATATTCCTAAAAATGCCAACCTGTTTGGCTAGGAAACAAAATATTCCTAAAAATGCCAACCTGTTTGGCTAGGAAACAATATATTCCTAAAAATGCCAACCTGTTTGGCTAGGAAACAAAATATTCCTAAAAATGCCAATTTTGTTTGGCCAGGAAACAAAATATTCCTAAAAATGCCAACTTATGTTGGTTATGAAGTAAATATATTCTCGAAAATGCCAACTTATGTTGGTCGGGAGGTAAATATATTCTCGAAAATGCCAACTTATGTTGGTCGGGAGGTAAAATTATTCCAGAAAGCACCAAAGTCTACTAACTATGGCTGGTTGGGGTTAAAAAACCACCAACTGTAGTTGGTCGACAAGGAAAATTTATCGACCTTGTGATGCGAGGAAAACCGAGTGTTCGTGTAGGGACACTATCGTTGATTTTGGCTCCCGCTCGACATGCAAAAGAACCTAAACTACAGCTACACTTGACAAGCAAGTAGAGAGGTAAGTCGGGTATCGAGATTCCACAGGGAGTAATTGAATTTTAGAAGTTAATTGTTTTAATTACTTCAGGAATAAAAGTGTAAAAGATGATAGGTGGTTATGGTGACAAAAGAAAAGAATAAGTTAATGCTAAATTAAAGGAAAGCGAGGATTGGGATCGCATTCTACCAAACGGATCGAAACAACTACTAACTAGAGTTAAGGCTCGAAAGCAATCTAATCGAGCATTTACAATTAAGCATAAACATCACACAAGAAGGAATTTAACCCAAAGTTGCGAGATTAAACATTTAATGGAAAATGGTCGCACGTGGATTAAATTCGGATTGTCGCTATAAACACTAAAGTTGCGTGACAAATAAAGTTAAACGCATAACAATCCAACTTTAATACACGCGGGTTCAATTAAACGTGATTTTGCACTAAACCTAGTTTTCGGAGCTCGGGGCCCGAAAATGGCGGAAATGAAATCCTGACCCTATTTATCTAAGGGTGCATGGTGAGTTAAACTAAATTATGCTAATTAAACTAAGAAAGCAAGAATTAAAGCAAGTAAACTAGTTAGAAAGCATTGAAACTAAATTACAAGGCAAGAGAAGAAGAAGAACAAACTATATTAATGGAGAGGAAGTGAATAATTCAATCTTACAACCAATTAGTGTGTCAATCCAAGAGAGGAAGAAGATGAACCCTCCAAAACCAAACCCTAACTAAACTATCTCCATCAGAATATATGAGTCTCTAAGTGTGTATATGTATGTGTTATTACAACAAAAACCAACTTATATAGTAAGTTGGAATAAAAGAAAGAAAATATCTGCAGGGGAAAAACAGGGGATCGATCGATCGACAGTGGAAAACGTGGCAAAAATAATAATGCTCGATCGATCGACCCCCAGGCTCGATCGATCGATCAAGCAGGGGCAACTTGCAATTTCCCCTGCATTGGCTTACAATCCAACGTCGCTCAAATCGTCGTAACTTTGTCGTTATGCATCGGAATAGCGCACCGTTCGCGGACACGCGAAGCTAGCGAGGAGAGCTACAACTTCCGTGTAGATGTCAGGCTAGGTGCCCAAGCTATCAAAAGACTAAAATGCCCTTGCGCGTGCAGTTGTGTACGGAAATCGAGCGAAACGCATCCGAAGTTCACACTAAGCATCCAAACACCTACAAAAGCTCAATTAACCCCTGCAAAACATGTTAACATAGAAATCTGAGGTTGTCTGGTTAACGAGCATAAATATAGGGAATAAGATACCCGAGGGGGCTAATAACGCGTAGGTTAACGGGTGAAATACGCAATATTTCCACCGTATCACACCCCCTAACTTACACATTGCTAGTCCCTAGCAATGAAATAGGAAACAACAAGAAGAACTAGTAAACCAACACGGGAGAGAGTACAAAAGTATGGTATAAAAGCAATAAAAAAGATAAGGCCACTTTCGCGGGCGATTCGATTGCATTTAGCATATGCAATAAGCCGTTAAACCCCTAGGTTACCCTAGTGGACGAGAGTCGTCTCGTGAGGGTTTTCAGTGATGGAACCCACAAACATCATAAAGTTTCCTCCAAATATGCCCAATCAAGTAAGACAAACTCATCAATGCGAACAAGATTTCAACATGTTATTATCATAGCAAACGAATTCGCATGAGAAGTCCGTAGTTATTAACATTATCGAATGCACCTCAATGAATTGAAACTCTAAAAGTTGGAGGGGGAGAGCATATGCAAAGTATGATTTGGCGAAAAACTTAAATAACTCGGATACTAAATATCAAAGCATGCATAAATTTAATCCTCACGGGTATTACGCTCAACAAATGAATTTACTATGAAAAAGGAGGTAATACACGGGACATGCGGGCATAAGGAGTAAATGTAAATGGAAACTAGGCCGCACACATGTCACAAAAGAAGAACGCTATATAGGAAATAAAAAATTGCAATCTCAGTGAAAGGATACTGCACACTAAAAGAGGCGAAATGCATTTTCACAGATTATTACAACTATTTAAACATTTGAATTACATCTACTTAAGATCACATAGGACTTGTAATAGGGTTGTAATGTATGGCTAGGTTAAGGTACGAAATGAAAGGGATGTATATACGAATTCAAAGTGTTTGTGGATGAAACTCAGAATAATGTAAAAAGTGGGAAATATCAAAAGTTGGACAAAAATGTCCAAACGAGCATAGATATAACAATCGAGAGATTAATCAAAGCTTATTGAAACAGTACAAACAATATTTACAACTTTCTCTTTCTTTTTCTTTTCTTCCTTTTTCTCACTTTTTCTTTTGTTTTCTTTTGCTTTTTGCTTTCTCTTTTTCTTACACTTTTCCACTACTTTCTTTTTCTGACACTTCTTATTCATTTCATACTCAAATTGCAACCACACAATAATAATAACATTCAATTCCAAGCAACAATCCAAACAAGGGTATGTAAGGTAATATATATGGTATAAAACTCCAATTTGGAGTTAGTTATGGGATTTTGGGTAATGAAAAGAAAGGCTAGTATTTAGGCTCAAGTGGGTTGACTAGGGAACAAATAAAAGGTGAGGTCAATGTCATATGGGTGATATACCAAAGAGGGCCTATGATCATTTCACAAAGTATACGCAATTCTCGAGTCAAAACAATATATGAAAATCATGCTCAAGTAACACATTTCAAGTATGAACTCAATTAATGAACGGTCAATGAAAGAATAAAGAGAGTACCAACGAATTTAACATTTTCAAAGAGGAAAGAATAGTGTATACACTCACAAATGAAGATAAGTCTCTAATCTCACTCGGTGTAAGTATATACAATGCAACAAAAGCATATCGAGTTATAAAAATCTTAAACCAAATCAATGTAACAAGAATGGTGCATATGTTCACGGATAAAGTTTAATTCATGAAGTTATTCATAATATCAATGATTTAGGGACTAAAATCTAATAACTTCTAAAATCGAGAACATGCGTAGTTGAATTGTCTATTTGATCGGGTAATTATTAAAATTTATCATCGGAAACAGGGCAAAATGCCCAATAAAGGAGAAAAAAGAAAGAAAATATTTTTGAAATTTT
This sequence comes from Sambucus nigra, assembly GCA_949130495.1. Classification (NCBI taxonomy): domain Eukaryota; kingdom Viridiplantae; phylum Streptophyta; class Magnoliopsida; order Dipsacales; family Adoxaceae; genus Sambucus; species Sambucus nigra. Next base: position 224,705,800 of record OX422212.1, read on the forward strand.
TCAAATTTTTAACAAAAACATGCTTAGTAACTAAATTGTAATCAAATCCAAGGACTAAACAGCTAAATGGATAAAATATCCTACACCCCCTAACTTAAATGTTGCATTGTCCCCAATGCGTCCATTAAAGAATACAACACAAAGCTAGGAAAAGAATGATATTACCCACACGTGGAGCGATTTCCATAAGTACAAGTCCAAATGAAGCTGCAAAACAAGTTAGTACAAAGCATATGAAGAATATGTACCGATGTATTAAGCTAAGAGAATCTATGTCACAAGTCACAATAATATAGAGGGGCTGAAGTGCAAATACTAGATAAATTGATGGTGAACTTTTTGATTTTATAAAATGGAAGGTCACACACATCAAAATCCAATACACAACCACAAACTAAATTTTCATTTCTCATTTCATAAGTTCAATACAAAATTACTTAATACATTACAACTTCTGAAATAAAAGAAATACAAATACAAATACAAATAAAAATAAAAATAAAAATAAAAATAAAAAGTACAATATACTGTCCGATCCTGGAATACAAAAATGAAACCCAGCATAGCAACAGCCTAGTGTCCAGAACGACTAGGATCGGAGGGGTCCTAAAAATGAGGAGGCATTGGTGAGTCGGAATCACTGCGCTGCAGATAAAGATCTCTCATCATCCTCTGCATCATCCGGTAATCCTGTCTGCTCTGTGCCCTAGCCTGCCTCTGCAAAGCCCACTCGTGTCGCTGCTCGGCCTGAAACTGCTCCTGCTGAGCCTGCTGCTGATCCAGGCGGGACTCCCAAGTCGCCCACCTGAGTTGGGTCTCCTCCCAGCGCTGGTCCTGCACGGCCTGGTATGCCGCAAAGCGGACATCATCCTCTGTGTGTGGCGCGTGAGAACCCTCACCCGTCTCCATCTCTATGATCTCATCCTCCTCGTCGTCGGGCAAGTCAGGCATCTCTGCCCTCGGTCTCTTCCCATCCGGTTGCCCCCACTCGCGCTTCAGCATTTTTGCGATGTTGTCTTTAGAGAGAAGCCCGAGTGGCACATGCTTACGGTCTGCGTCCATCTCCGGGCAACCGTGTGAAATACATATCTTCGTGATAAGGGCAGGAAAAGGAAGGGAAAATCTCCAGGCGACCTCCTTCGCAGTAGCGCACATCATATCTAACAAAATAGCGGGCAGGCTGATACTGCCCAATCCATTCAGCATAGTGTAGATCAGTGCGGCATGTTTGTGACGAACCTCAGACCGGTTGTTCGTCACCATGAAGGAATGGACATTGATGTAGTGTAGTAGTCTAGGCAAGTCCTCCATCGCAGCCGAGCGGAAAGCACCCCTCTTCCATGGCTCGCCCGGTGCAAGGGCCTCTATCAATGTCCCGCGCCCGAAAATACTCCCATCGAGAAAACGGACTGGATCCGCAGGGAGAGGAACATCCATAAAATCCGCTAAGTCTGAAATACTAAATGGAATCCTCACCCCATGAACCATGGCCTCATATGTAGTCGGACCATCACTGCTCTTCACCTCTACTAACGTCGTGTAGAAAATCCGTACCAACTCCTCGTTGACGCGCCCGTTAGTAGAAAGGAAGGGCTTCCACCCCTGACGGCGCAACAGAACCCTCACCTCTCTCGGTATGTTCTCAAGGACCCATGCAAAATGATGACCAAGCGGTCACTCAGAAGTGTAGAAATGTGCACGGAACCAATCCCGCTCCTGTTCTGAGCGGAACCCATCGACGCCCCCGGCGGGCACACACCTAGTAGAAGAATATTTTTTTGGTGCCATATCAACCTACAAAACAAGAATTTACACAAAACAAAGCAAGTGTAAGCACAGTTTATGGTTAGTAGTGTAAAAGTTGAAATGGTGGTGCAAATGCGCAAAACCGAGGTGAAAATATGCAACATTGCGATGAAAAATGTCAGAATGCGACTAGGCATGAAAATCACCCAAGTGTGCGTCAAAATAAGGATTGAAATCTGTTTTTGGCATTTTGACGAACACTTGGCGTGCGCAATGTGCGTCAAGGTCGAAAATACCGAGTTTGAACCAACAAAACCACCCCACTCATGAACAATCAACAATGCAGCAATCAAAATATGTTCATGAGTGGAATTAAATCAAGAAACATGAGAAAAACAGTTGGTTCAAAACGAAATCAGGGGGTAACACCAACATTCAAACAATGTGTCAAACTAGGGTTTTAATATGCAATTTGTGACACAATTCAACAAAAAGCTACAAATTCATGTAAAACAAGTTAAGATTATACCTTGGATGTGTAGCAATTGGAAGAAAAGTGGAGAATGTGGTGTGGGGAATAATCTAGGGCTAAATCGGTTTTGAGAGAGGAGAGAATAGAATAAGAGAAATGGGGGAAAAATAGGCAGACCTCGGCTTAACCTGGTCGATCGATCGATCGAAGCCAGGCTCGATCGATCGAAGCCAGGCTCGATCGATCGATCGAGCAGGGCCAGGCCTACTGCTTCCAATTTTAAATGAGGGGGGAAATTGTAATTTTGGGAAAATAGGGGGGTCTAAATGTAAAATAACTATATATATAGTATATATATATATATATGTATGTACATAAAAATATGAAATAAAAATAGAAAAATAAAAATAAAAATAAAATAAAAATAAATACACATAGGCATAATTATACATACCAAAAAGGCCTAAGCTAAAGAAAATAAAATAAAATAAAATAAATAAAAATATGTACAATGAGCAACGCACACGCATATTCACGACAACAAAAGAAAAATAAAATAAAAGAAAAATAAAAACAAATGCAAATGCGTGAGGATGCGTGTGTGAAAAACAAAGGAAAAAATGTTTTTGTGATTTTTGATTGTTTTCTTAACAAATGTGTGTCGGGGCGCATATCTCCGCAAATTCAAGTCCGTTGAACCTACAAAAGAGTTAGAACCAAGCATACGAAAAGAAATAAAAATAGATTAACTAATTACACTAGGCTAAAATTAAGAAAAACAAAAATGAAGAAGTTAGTATATACAACCTACACTTAGGATGTGCAATTAACTATATACCAAAAGTTGAAATTTTTGAGGGTCCATCCAAAACACGATTTGACTTTGGAGGATCAACGGTGGACCCTCCCGAGTATGCATGCCTCCCGGAAAATAGGAATTCCGTTTGAACAACGGAAGGCATGTGGGCGGTAAAAGAAATGAACCATCGTCAATTTGAAATTCTAGGCGGACGATGGGGGATTTGGATAACAAGGGGGAAAAGTACACTTGAGGTCCAAGAAAAATCGATTCATCTCCCAAAGGTTTTTCAAATGGAATGGGAGACGGTGCACACGTCGGGACAACATCCATCGAAAACAAGTTCGGTAAAGAGTCCTCGTCGGCAAAAAGTGTAGAAATTTTAAAAGTTTCTACCGACTCATAGGAATCAACCGGTAATTCTAATGGTTCGATCACGGAAAACGAATATGGTGATGAAACAAATTCAATCTCAATCGACTCATCGTCGGAAGGAGATTGAATTTCGAGGGAGAGAGATTCACACTCGATGAGAAATTCTTTGAAAATTGAGGTGAAACACAAGTTTCCACCTCCTCGTTGTTTTGTGCATAATAATTCATCTCATCGCAAAGTGAACCAAGTCTCATTCCAGCATCATTTAAGCCTTCCAAACCTTGGGAGTAAAGAAGAAAAGTCTCTTCCAAAGTAGGCTTCCTCGGCTCAAGAGCCTCGGACTCCTCATTTGGTTGAAACTCGTCTTCGAAAGTAATGAAATGAAAATCGTCATTGGATTCGAATAATGAATCCAACTCAAGATCCCAATAACGATTTTCATTCCGATAAATGTTTTCAAGTCTTTCATTTTCAAGAAAATCTTGAAAATGGAAAACTTGAAAACTATCCCCAAAGTATGAATCATTAGAATAACCGTAATAACTATAAAAGAAAGACATGGTTACCTCGTTGTTGAAAGATGGAGAATCCAAGAAAGAAAGTGAGCAACCGCGAATGAAAGTTTCTTAGCGCTCAAAGTATGCAAATCCTACAAAAAAGGTTAAAACAAAGAATACAAATACAAACGGAAAAATACTATGAAATAATAAAACAATTACTATCTAAAACAATCTCCCCGGCAACGGCGCCAATTTGATGCGAGGAAAATCGAGTGTTCGTGTAGGGACACTATCATTGATTTCGGCTCCCGCTCGACATTCAAAAGAACCTAAACTACAGCTACACTTGACAAGCAAGTAGAGAGGTAAGTCGGGTATCGAGATTCCACAGGGAGTAATTGAATTTTAGATGTTAATTGTTTTAATTACTTCAGGAATAAAAGTGTAAAAGATGATAGGTGGTTATGGTGACAAAAGAAAAGAATAAGTTAATGCTAAATTAAAGGAAAGCGAGGATCGGGATCGCATTCTACCAAACGGATCGAAACAACTACTAACTAGAGTTAAGGCTTGAAAGAAATCTAATCGAGCATTTACAATTAAGCATAAACATCACACAAGAAGGAATTTAACCCAAAGTTGCGAGATTAAACATTTAATGGAAAATGGTCGCACGTGGATTAAATTCGGATTGTCGCTATAAACACTAAAGTTGCGTGACAAATAAAGTTAAACGTATAACAATCCAACTTTAATACACGCGGTTTCAATTAAACGCGATTTTGTACTAAACCTAGTTTTCGGAGCTCGGGGCTTGAAAATGGCGGAAATGAAATCCCGACCCTATTTATCTAAGGGTGCATGGTGAGTTAAACTAAATTATGCTAATTAAACTAAGAAAGCAAGAATTAAAGCAAGTAAACTAGTTAGAAATCATTGAAACTAAATTACAAGGCAAGAGAAGAAGAACAACAAACTATATTAATGGAGAGGAAGTGAATAATTCAATCTTACAACCAATTAGTGTGTCAATCCAAGAGAGGAAGAAGATGAACCCTCCAAAACCAAACCCTAACTAAACTATCTCCATCAGAATATATGAGTCTCTAAGTGTGTATATGTATGTGTTATTACAACAAAAACCAACTTATATAGTAAGTTGGAATAAAAGAAAGAAAATATCTGCAGGGGAAAAACAGGGGATCGATCGATCGACAGTGGAAAACGTGGCAAAAATAATAATGCTCGATCGATCGACCCCCAGGCTCGATCGATCGATCAAGCAGGGGCAGCCTGCAATTTCCCCTGCATTGGCATACAATCCAACGTCGCTCAAATCGCCGTAACTTTGTCGTTATGCATCGGAATCGCGCACCGTTCGGGGCCACGCGAAGCTAGCGAGGAGAGCTATAACTTACGTGTAGATGTCGGGCCAGGTGCCCAAGCTGTCAAAAGACTAAAATGCCCTTGCACGTGCGGTTGTGTACGAAAATCGAGCGAAACGCATCCGAAGTTCACACTAAGCATCCAAACACCTACAAAAGCTCAATTAACCCCTGCAAAACATGTTAACATAGAAATCCGTGGTTGAATGGTTAACGAGCATAAATATAGGGAATAAGATACCCGAGGGGGCTAATAACGCGTAGGTTAACGGGTGAAATACACAATATTTCCGCCGTATCACCTTGGTTGGTCGAAAACTTTTTATGGGCAAAATTATTTCAAAAAGACTAACTATAGCTGGTCGGGGATAAAAACCCACTAACTATAGATGGTCGACATGAAGAATTTAACAACCTTGGTTAATTGGAAACATTTTAAACATTTTTATACTTATTGCTAAGTTGGTCGAGAAACAAAACTTTATTATTAAATGATCGAGCAACATTTTTTATACTCGTAATTATTACTAAGTTGGTCGAGAAACAAAATGTTGTTTTTGCCAAATGACTATCACAAGTTCAAACTACACAATATTATTATCTTTTTATCAGATATGCATGCCCAAATATAAAGTGTTATAAGACAATAGCGAATAAAAATGAAAGTCTTTCATTGAATTCAAAATAAATTACATTGATAATGAAATGAAAGTTACATTGATATTGAAATATATACTAACTATTACATCAAAAATTCCTATTATACTGGTTTTTTCCCCTTTGCTTTTGACACAGGTTCCTCGCCAGCAGTCAGATCATTTAAAGCCAGAGGAGAATTGATGAACTTGAGATCCTTTAACATCCTGACATTCATCACGGATGGTCGATCCAAAAGATGCTCGGGACGAGATATCTCGACTTTTGAATGAAGATTGTAGTCACCAAGATACTTTGAAATCAAGCTCCGAGGAATGGCCCGTGCAGGGATCCAACTGTATGGTGGCACAGGTAAGTCGAGCAACCCGGGATCGTGGTAGTCCCATAGGTAATGACCCTGTTCGAGCTGCAGCACACCTAAGGCGTTCAACCAGCCTTGTCTATAGCCCTCATTATTGGCATTCTGGATACGATCGTCCAAGTGGTAGAGCGCTTGATTGTATCCAGCCATCCAGAACTCCTTGGGCTGTTTGTGGAACTGATATGTTAGTCTGTCCAGCTGCTCGTGGAGATTTTTGACGAAGAGCTCTTTGTCTTCCAAGGTAGATTTCTGCTCAGAGAGATGCTCTTCCAAGTCCCTAATCTTCTTTGAAATTTTAGCCAAAGCCTGGTTCTTCGCCATCAGCAGGAAGGCCTAGTTCTCTAGGGCAGACTGAGTCCTCTGTTCCTCGACAGGAATCCGAGCTGCTCTAGCTCGTCCCCGAGGTGCTCTTCCTCGTCCCCGAGAAGATGTGGAAGGGCCAGACCTCTTCAAAGTTTCCAACTCGTCCCTCAAGTTGGTGTTCTCAACTTCCAGGAATGAAAATCCCTCATCGATTACTGGGATTAAGGCTTTTAAAGAACAGGCTGCAGACTTCAACTGTGATAGCTCTTTCTGCAAGTTGTTGTTCTCTTGCTCCAACAACTCGGAAATCTGTCTGCATTCCATGACCTCACCTTTCAGGGTTCTCTCCCTCACATCGTACCCAGCAAAAAGATTCTCATAGCCCTTGTCGGCAATGATCAGCTTGTACTTCTCGTACCCCTCATGCAACATGGAAGTGTATTCTTTGTATTGAAGCTAAAGGTCTTCGAGGGTGCCTTGGATATCCTCGATCATATCATAATAGGCCACATTATTGGCCACCGCTCGATCAAGTAGACACTTCAGATATTGATATGCTTCAACTGCCTATTCTGAAGCATCCTGGCTGAGGATGTCGACAACTTGTACTGCACTCAGGTCTATATGATCAGCTTTAAAATATTCATTACATTGTCGCAGAAACTTAGTATCATGGGCAGATAGTAATTCCATCCTGGCCAGAAACTAGCAGAGAAAGAAAGATCAATCATCAATAACAAATATAAGCAGAGTATGAATAGAAGATAAACAACAGTATGCAAAAAAGTCCAAGTTTTATTAGATCATAAAGTTCAGAGTTACATATGTGGGTTACATTTGAAAAAGAAAAAGATGAAGAGAAACCCAAACAACTCTACACCTTTTCCTTGTCTCCCAAAACCTTCTCGGGAGGCTGAAACGAGGAAGTAGGTTGCTCGAAGAGAATGGATAGTTGCTCGGGGAGCACTGGTAGTTGTTCGGAGGAAGTAACAATCTGCTGAAGTTCCTTGGCAGCAGGCTAAATGGCTGGGGGATTATCCCCCATCACCATAGAATACTCTTCTGAGGCAACTTCGTCCTCTTCAAGATCTTCTGGGGTTGGAGGGGGACCAGGAATGTGTTGCTGGAAAAGCTCAGAAGATTCATCAACTTTCATTTCCTGGAGAGCAGCAACCCATCCATCCCTAAAGTATTTGAGGCTGCCATAGTCCACTTGCGACACCATAGCAGCCAACCCCTTGTTCCACCCCTTGTCCCAACCAGCGTTGAAGGACTTCTTCACAGCCATCTTCCTCTTCAATTTCTCCAAGGAGAGCTTCTCGTACAGCAGGTTATCAGCAGCTTTCAATTTGTTTTTGATCTCCTCCTTCTGTCGACCAACTTCCCTAAGTTGAGCCAACTCCTCCTCAGCAACCTTGAGCTTATCTTCAAGCTCCCCAGCAGTTTTGAGCTTCTCTTAGAGCTCCTTATTTGCCTTCTCTAGGGCATTTATTCTCTTTTACAACTCCTTGGAGGCATCAACAGCTCGATCTTTCTCTTGCTCGGTGGAGGCAAGCTTTTTCTCCCAGGCAGCCTTGTCAGCAGTGTATGTCTGGCGAGAATCGTCCAAAGACTTGATAGCTTCTGCCAGAACTCCCTCCACACTGGACGAGGAGCATGGAGCTTTAATTACTTCATCCTTCTTCAGGATTATATTAAAGCAGCTCGTCAACTATGAAAGTAAAAAGAAAGCAAGTCAGAAACATAAATAACAAAGGAAATATGAAAAGTTCAAAGTAAGAAGACTTACAAAAGCAAGGTGACGAGCAGCTAACGAGGTGACCATGTCCCGAGTAAAGTTTTCTTCAGTACCTTGGACCTCGGGAATGATCCAGGACTTTACCGAGCTCATGGCAGAGCTCGAAGGAATAAAAGTAGGAACCCCTATCCCAGCAGTTGTGGGCTGAGTGATAGTGTCAGCCAAATTGACCGAGGAGCTCTTCTTCAACCTCCTCGGGGGAACAGGAACAGATTCAACCAAGGAAGAACCCTTGGTCGGTGATATTATAATCACCTCTCCAGGAGCAGCAGACCTGCTCGGAGCCACTGCGGGCTTCTCTACAACCTTCACGACAGCAGCCGAGGAAGCATCATCATTCTTCTTTGTCCCCTCCCCTGGGACATCAACTTTATTTCTTTTTTCCTCTCCAGAACCAGAGGTAGGTTTCTAGAACAAAGTGGGAGGTCTTCTTCTCTTCATCCTTTTCTTAAAGGGACGTGAGATTCAAGCGAGGAACTGGTGGAAGCTGGTACTGGCTCTGATTCACTTATCACTGGATGAGAAGTGAAAGAAGTGGTGTAGCTCTTGTATTGCAGCAGATATGAAGCCGGCCTGATATGCTCTTCAGCAACAGATTGATGCAGACTCCAGATAAGCTTTAGATGTCTTATATTCACGTCTGCTTCCTTTGGACACTTTCTTTTACTGTCAACTGCAAATAAATAAATATTGCCATCAGTGACACATTTTATCAAACACAAAAGAAGCATGATTTTAAAATAAGTCAAATGAAATAAAAGTAACCTATCCCATTGCCATAAGGAGGGCATCTGGGACCCTGGTAAACCTCATCTCCAGTTAATGGAGGGTGTTGCCAATTTTTTATGACAACCCCGTGTTCAAAATAATCCCTATTGGCATCAGGGAGATTGATTACTAGGGATCTATTTAAAAATCTAGTTTTTAAATAAAAAATGTTATCATTAACTGCCCATCTATAGAAGTACATGATTTCTGGAATTCCTATGCGAGTTCCATGGACTTGATTTAATTTATGAACCCCATTAACTATTCTCCATGTGTTGGGGGCTATTCTTGTAGGAACAACGTCAAAGTAATGACAGAATTCCAGACACAAGGGATTTAGTGGAAAAGAAAATCCACACTCAGCAATAAAGAGGCTGGGGAACCAATGTCCCTCAGCCAAACGGAAATAATCAGAAGGCTCAGAAAGCTCTTCCAAAACAGCCCAAGAGGGAATGGAAAAATCAGCGCGAAATTTGTCAAGAGATTCAACAGGGTAAACCATGATGAATTAAAGAAATGAAGAAGAATGAAGAAAATCTTACAGAAAAGAGTGGATCTGATTACAACGAACGATGGAAAAGATGAATACACAGGAGAGAAAGATACTATGGATAATTCGAAAAAACAAATTTGGAAAAGTAGAAGACAATGGGATTTTCAGCAGCGTTTAAATACTCTACCTTGGGAAATGGTAAACTAATGATTACAAAAAGAAACAATTACGCTACCGGAGGCTACAGAAACAAAAAGGGCGCGGCAATCGAAGCAAAAAGAAACGATTAAGCTACCTACGGCTAAAAGGACAAAAAGTATGCGGAGATCGAGGCGGTCCTAGAAAAATTCAAAAAGCCTGATTCTACGAATTTGGAAGAAAAAATAAATACAAGGGAAACGCTCCTAAAAATCAGGAAGATCATTTAAAGCTACCATGTTCCGAGAAAGAATGTTCCATACTCCTCAAATTTCGAACTATGAAATATTGGGGGCTTCTGTTGATACCAAATTTAATCTGCTGACATGGCCCAATTGAATAAAGACACGTGGTAATCTACATGGCAGCAACAAACACTTCCGAGGAACTCACACGCTCTGAGGAACAAGACTACAACGAGGAAGACTATTTCCCCGAGGAACACTGCTTCCCCGAGAAACTCATACGCTCCGAGGAACTCTTAAATACCGAGAAGCTTAGGCGGTCCGAGCAGCTCAGGCGGTCCGAGCTGCACCTCGAACCGAGCATTAATAACTGGATAACCAAAACTTCAACTGATTCATTAAATGCTTATCATTCTGACGCACACGCTTAAGGGGCATTAAATGTATTACCCTTTCATATGTACCTCATTTAATGTATTACCCTTTCACATTACAGCCTCAGGGCTATAAATACATTGTACAATCCTCATTGTAAGGGGGGCCGAACCCAGACCGGAATTTCTTGATTGAACTTGTAATCAAGAATTCCCAAACACTCAGCAATAACACAACAGTGGATGTAGGCCATTCTTATAAGGCTGAACCACTTTAAAATTCTTTGTCTCATTTATTTATCTGTGATTGAATAATTAGAGTGATCTAATTTTTTACATCAACACCTCTAATCTTATAATGTCCTAATTTTTTAATATTTCTTCAATTAGAAGAAACTGTGAGAGAAAAGTCTCCATTTCCTTTAAGTTTTGGGTCATTAGGGATATATTTTTTTCTAAGAGGTCAATCTTTGATCAAAATCCTCACATTCTTCATATGATTCAATTACCTATTTTAATATTTGCAAGAACTATGTCCAATTCTTGTATTTTGTTGAATTTGTAAGTAATCACCAAAAGACATCGGATTTGAGACAAACTCTTCATTGCCAAGAATTGGAACGTCATTATTATAACTAGTAACAAGAATTTAATTATAAAAATTCTTAATATTATTATTATAATAGTTTACAAACTATTATTATAATAATTTTTAATCTCGTTATTATAGTTTTTTTGGCCCATTATTATAATAATTGTTTTCATAACTTCCAAAAGATGGAGTTTCAGAATTTTTTAAATATTCATTGAAAGAGATCGGTGGTGGGGAACTTTGAAAATTAATATTATAATAAAAATGCAAACCATTATCAAAACTATTATAACTATCGAAAGAATTATAGTGAGACATACTTACTTGTAGTGATTCGTAGAAGAAAACTCCATTAAGTCGTATGCGACTGAGAGATTGACGGTGCTAGAAGATCAATTGTGCATTTTCGGTGAAAGTGGAAATAAAAAGTATAGACAAATATATGTACAAAGCAATAAATATATCAATTTTTGAAACAAAATACTACCCGACAATGACACCATTTTGATTGGGTGCATTGTCGGGATCAAACCAATAAATTAATTAACTTTCAAAGAAAATCAACTCCCGACAACGATGCCATTTTGACAGGGAAAAAATCGAGCGCCTTGTAACTACGCTTGTTTTTTTCATCATTTTTTCACTTCATTAAAAAAAATCTAAACATTCATGACACATGTTTTATATGTATATTGACGAGTTCAGGTATGGAATTCATAGATAATGTTGTTAAAAATTTGATTGATTTATTACTTTAAAATAAAAAGTGAGAAAGATGGTTTTTGATTTTCTTAATGTTTTTACACTATAATTTATCTAGTCGAGTATTGAAATTAAATTTAACAACAAATATGGAAACTATAGGTTGAGAAGTAAATCTGTCACCTCGGAATACTTATCATAAAGGCATACATGGTTAGAATAGTTTATAATATTGTTAATACTCATTTAAATAATTTTTTTAAACCCTAAAAGTCAGTTATTAAATTTTCATAAAAGTCTATATATGAGTTTAGCATCAATAATATTCTCAAAATGACACACGCAAGGTAGCAAATATAGTGCATACATGACATACCCCATTAAAATTACTAGTTGTAAAATCGGGAACATTTAACCCATAAAAAAATATCGTTATCCATCATACCATAGCGAAGCAACTAAATACCCAAAGTGATTTTATTAATCTCAACCTAATTTAATTTAACTAGAAAGCATTTTCAAAAGATTAAATAAAACAATTTATGGTAAGAAATAATTTTTAAACAATGAAATAATTTTTAAAGTGAGTAAACTAATGATAGCGTGCGTGTAGGTGCACAGTCGTTATTTTCTGTCTCGCCGCGACTATACAAACAAACCTAAATTACTACTACACTTGCGACGCAAGCACATCGTTAAGTCGGGTATCGAAAATCCACAGGGACGAGATGCTAAAATTTATAAGATTTAATATTCTGAAATAAAAGTGTAAAACATGATTATAAACTAAAAAGTAAAAGATGCATAAAATTTAAATGATTATTCTAGGCAAGGGTATTGAAACTGGATTATGAACGCGAGTAAAACTATAGGTTGCATCGAATATCCCTCACCCGGGTTAATTTGTATAAAATGGTTACATGGGTCGACAAGTTATTTAGAATGCATCTCGGTTCGACAGTTAATCGAACCAAGGGTTGTCACATCCCTAAATCCGCATAAAAGCCTAATATGATTTTGGCGTCAACAAATATCCCAAAAATTGCGCACGAAAGATTGTAAGCACGGGACATACATGATATGCTCCGTCAAATCTCCTAGGCGTAATAACTAGGACAATGCACCCGAAATAAACCCGTAAACACTATCACCAAGCAAAGCAGCGCGTTAACCCAAGTGAGTTCCATTCAAACACAACCTAATTTAAATTACCTAGAAAGCATGTTAAAAACGCGATAAATAAGCGGTAAAGAAACGTGATAAATTTATACTAGAAAGCGTGTAAAGAAAGAAACTAAACCTAATTTAGAAAGCATGTAAACTACACTACAAAGCAAGAAATTAATGAAATACAACTATATTAAAGGAAGAGGATGAAGAATAGTGTAACTTACAACCCAATTGGATGTCAAACCAAGAAGAATCCGATCCAAACTCTCCAATACCCTCAAACTCTAAGCTAACCTAAGCTAAATCGTATATATCTGTTTATTACAACAAAATTGGTATATATACTAAGTTGGAATAAAAATAGAAAAGAAAAGAGAAAAGAAAGGAAAAATCAAAATATCTCCTGAAAATAGAGGATCGATCGATCGACCAAAAGGGTCGATCGATCGATCAAGGAAAAATTTCTACTGTACAGAAGGATCAATCGATCAACCAAAAGGTTTGATCGATCGATCAAGCAGGGGTGAGCCAAGAAGCAGCACATTGCATTCTTTTTCTTCCCTTTTCTCCTCCTCTTTTGATTTCCTTATTTCTCCCTCTGCTGAAATCGTCGTAACTTCTTCATATGGACTGGGAAACGTGAACCATTCGTGGCCATGCTAAGCTAGCGAGGAGGGATACAACTTTCATGCAGATGTTGGGCCAGGTGCCCAAGCTGTGAAAAGATTTAAATGCCATTGAACGTGCGATTGTGTACGGAACTTCAGCGAAATGCGTCCGAACTTCATACTTAGTACCTAAATACCTACAAAAGCCCAATTATACCTCATATAGCATGTTAACAATATAAACCGAGGTTGTCTTGTTAACGGGCTTAAATATAGAGATTAAGGCACCTGAGGGGGCTAAAATGCGTAGGTTCGAAGGATGAAATACGCAATATTTTCGTATCATCACACCCCTAACTTACACATTTCTAGTCCCTAGCAATGAAATAGGATGCAACAATAACTACAATCAAACCAAAAGCAGGAGATAGTACAAAAGTATGGTATAAAGGTAATAAAAAATAAGGCCACTTTCGCGGGAGATTTGATTGCATTTAGCGTATTCAATAAGCCGTTAAACCCCTAGGTCACCCTAGTGAACGAGTGTCTTCTCGTGAGGGTTTTCAGTGATGGTAATCACAAACATCACATGGTTTCCTCAAAATATGCCCAACCTAACATGCGACAAGCCCAATAATGGCGAAAAGGATTTCATACACATTATTAGCACATTGAATGAATTAAAATAAAAGTCCAAATCATTAACATTATAGAATGCACCTCATAGAATTAAAACATTAAAATGTGGGAGGGGGAGTGAGCACATACAAAGTGTGATTTGGCGAAAAACTTATATAATCCAGATAAACGTTAAAGCAAGCATACATTCAATCCTCACGGGCATTACACTCATCAAACGAATTCACTCGAAACAGGGAGGTAACACACGGAACATGCGGGCTGAAGAGTAAATGTAAATGGAAACTAGGCCGCACAGATGTCACAAATGAAGAACGCTATATATAAACTGAAAAATGTAATCTCAATGAAAGGATACCGCACAGTAAAAGAGGCGAAATGTATTTTCACAGATTATCAAAACTATTATGACTTTTAAAGGATATCAACCTAAGATCACATAAGACTTCAATAGGGTTGTAATGTAGGTTGGGCTAGGGTATGAAATCAAGGAATGTATGTACGGATTCAAAGTGTTCGGAATGAAAACTTGGAATAATGGGAAAATTCGGGCAATATCAAAATTGGAAAACAAGTTCCAAAACGGCATTAGATATATCATCGGGGAGAGTAATCAATACTTATTGAACACTATACAACATTTACAACTTTCTCTTTCTTTTCTTTTCTTCTTTTTCTCTTTTTTATCTTATCTTTTCTTTTACTTTTTGCTTTCTCTTTTTCATCTCTTTTTTCACATCTTTCTTTTCTTTACTTTTCAAACTCTCATATGCCTAAATTGCAATCGACATCATAGCATCATCATTCAATCCCAAGCAACATTCCAAACAAAGGTGTGGAAAGTGTATATATGGCTTATAACTCCAATGTGGAGTTGGTTATGGGAATGGGTTTATGAAACGAAAGGCTATATTTAGGCTCAAAGGGGTTAACGAGGGTAAACATATAAGGGTGAGGTCAAGGCTAATATGGGTGATATAACAAAGAGGGCCTATGATCATTTCACAAAGTTTACGCAATTCTCGAGTCAAAACAATATATGAAAATCATGATCAAGTAACACATTTCAAGTATGAACTCAATTAATGAATGATCAAATGAAAGAATAGTGAGATTACCAACGAATTCAACGTTTTCAATGAGAAAAGAATAGTGTATACACTCACAAACGAAGAAAGGTACAAAGCTTACTCGGTGTAAGTATATACAATGCAACAAAAGATTACCGAGTTATAAGAATCTTAAACCAAATCAATATAACCATAAAAGTGCATGTGCTCACGGGATTAAAGTTTAATTCATGAAGTTATTCATAATATCAATAAGTAAGACTAAAGTCTAATAACTTCTAAAATTGAGAACATGCATCATTGGGTTGCCTATTGGATCGGGCAATTATTGAAATGTATCATCAAAAGCAAAGGGAAAATGCCCAATAGAGGAGAAAAAAGAAAGAAAATCTTTTTGAAATTTTTGAATTTTTCTAAGAAAAGCATACTAAGTAACTAACATGTGAGAAAAAACATGGAGTAAATAAAGAAATGGATAGAATATCCCACACCCCCTAACTTAAAACTTGACATTGTCCCCAATGTCAATTAAGAACCAAGTTAAAGAGAGGAAAAGATCGATATTACCCAAAAGTGGAGCGATCCCCATAAGAACAAGTCCAAATAATCTACAAAACAAGTTAGTACCAAGCATAGCAAAAACAAATAACAAAGAGTTAACTAATTACACTAGACTAAAATAAAAAGAAAGAAAGAATAAAAAGCTAACTATATATAACCTACTATTTAGGCCTCACACTAACTATACACTAGAAGTCTAAATAGCTGAGGGTCCACCATAAGAACGGTTTGACTTTGGAGTATAACCGGTGTACCCTTACATACAAGCATGCCCTCTGAAAAAGATGAATTCCGTTTTTACAATGGAAGACATGTGTAAGGTAGAAGAAATGAACCATCGCTAATTAAAAATTTTGGTGGGACGATGGGGGGTTTGGATTGAACGGGTGACAAAAACAAGTGGGTACCGAGAAAAGCCGAATATCCTCCCAAAGATTTTGAAATTGGAATGGGAGGTCGCGCACACAAAGTAAAAGATGCGATTGTGGAGGGCAACTCGAGCAAGTACTCCTCATCGGTGATAGGGTTTAAAACATTTAAGTTTGAAATCGAATCATCGGGTACTTATTCCGGTGTGATAATAGAGAATGAAAATGGGGATGAAAGAAATTTAAACGTATGAGATGAATCATCATCGCATGAAGTTTGAGTTTCGAATGAAATAATATCATTTTCAATGAAATGTTCTTCTTTGGGGGCCAAAGAAGAAATCATTTCATTGCAAATAGATATTACGTCATTATCATCCTCACTTTCAATAACTATTACGCAATGGGAAAAATCTAGAATGGCTTGTTCCAAAGTAGGCACAAGTACCTCATTTGGTTCAAAACATTCCTCGACTTCGAAAGTCTAGGAAGCAAAATCATCATCAGACTCGAAAAGTAAATCCAAGTCATGTTCCCACGAACGATTTTCTTCCCGATAATGAGTTTCAATTTTCTCATTCTCTTTCTCTGGTCGCTAACCCTAATTAGGGTGCATGGCAAAGTCTAATTCATCATTGTCCCTCCCCATCAATCCAAAACCTCCTAATCCTTCAAACCCTTGGCAAAAATCCTTTGCAAGCTTGCTGAAAGAACCTTCCTTGCCGCATGCAACATCTCTCAAACCTCTTTCAAAATACCAAGGAGAACCTGCCATCATGTTCACAAATGAAGAAGTAGATCAACTTTCACATCCTTACAAATATGCGATTGTTGGAAAATTCTCTCATGGGAAACCTACAATGGAATTCATTAGAACGAATTTTGAAACCTTTGGTCTCAAGGCTGCTTATCAGATCGGACTGTTGGATTACAAATATATCCTCATTCGTGTTAATTATCAAGAATATTTTATGCGATTGTGGATGAAGGAGCAATGGTACATTGGTAAAAGTCCTATAAGAACATTCAAATGGACTCCTCAATTCATAACTGATCAAGAGAGCTCTATAGTTCCAGTGTGGATAAACTTTCTAGGTTTACCTATTCACTTCTTTGCAAAAGATTCTCTCTTTTCTATTGCTCAGGTAGTAGGTAATCCCCTAAAACTTGATAACTCAACTACTAATGTCAATAGGCCTAGTGTGGCACGTGTATGTGTTGAAATTGACCATGTAAAACCTAGGGCTCAAAGAATTTGGATTGGGTGTGGTGATGATGGGTTTTGGCAAAATATAGAATTTGAAAATCTTCCAGGTTATTGCTCCTTATGCGAAAAATTAGGTCATCAATAAGATTAATGCTTACAAAATAAATCAGGCCTCTATATAAAGGAATCTAACAAAGGTAAAGCAATAGTGGTGCAAGAATTGATTCCCAGTAAGTATCCAATCGCAAGTAAAGAACCCATGCAAGTATATAGGATTAAGAAGAAGTAGAAAGCTGTTAATCAATATTAGTTTCAGAAAGGAGGCAGTGGTGAAGATTTAACCAGAATAGGGATGCATACTATCCAATCCGAAGTAGTCATGAACTCTGATGGAAAATCTATTCAAGTAGATAAGAATCAAGATAGTGTCCAGGAGGAAATAGAAGATTATGAGGAGGGCGAACGTAAAGCAGTCCCTGATGAGGTATTGAATATTGATGATCTTCTCAATAGTAAGAAGAAAGTTATAGAAGAAGTTGAAAAAGATTATAGCTCAGATGTTAAAGAAGTGAGATCTGGTAGGAAGAGTTGGCCTATTAAAAAAGGTTATTTCTCGGAGAATGATAAAAAGGAGAAGAAAGACATATCAGTGTGGGAGGATATTATTAAATTTTCAAATCTCCTTTCAGCAAAGATTGCTGACTTCCAAAGGAAATCAAACAATCAAGAAGTGGCTACATCT
Organism: Sambucus nigra; assembly: GCA_949130495.1. Lineage (NCBI taxonomy): Eukaryota > Viridiplantae > Streptophyta > Magnoliopsida > Dipsacales > Adoxaceae > Sambucus > Sambucus nigra. The sequence goes on from OX422212.1 coordinate 224,723,873, forward strand.
GACTCTAAAGGCAATCTGCCTAGTCAAGAAGTCAAATCAAAGAACTCTAAGAATGAGAAGAATAAAAGAATTAGTACCAAACTGAGAATCACCAGATCAGTAGTGAAAATAAATAAACAAGTTTCTCCAATCTCTTCTAAATGATTAATGGTATTATTTGGAATGCTAAAGGAATGGGGAATAAAGCTACGAAAAGGAGATTGAAGAAATTATGCAGGTATCATAATGTTTCTTTTTTGGCAATACTTGAACCAATAATTGATAGCTCAAAGATTGATTACATTAGGAGTTTACTTAAATTTGAAGGCTTCTCTTTTAATCATGTTAATAAGATATGGTGTTTTTGAAGGCATGGAATCTCAAGTGAAGTTATGTATGATGGTAATCAAAATTTTCTTCTGGTAGTGGAGCATCCTCAACTTAATTCTAAGATTGGTATCAATGTGGTCTATGGCAAATGTACAAGACAAGAAAGAATATGTATTTGGGATGATATTACTGAAAGTTCAATAAGGTGCAACCAAATTCCTTTGTTAGTTATGGGGGATTTTAATATTGTTTGCAATGGTGAGGAAAGAATTGGAGGAAGACCAATTAACTTAGGAAGTGCAGCTAATTTCAATGCTTGTATATCAAGTAGCTCTATTCAAGACATGGGGTTCTTAGGATCTAAATTTACTTGGAGTAAAGAAGTCAATGGTTCGATGATGTTTGAAATATTTGATAGAGGTCTAATTAATTCCAATTGGATTAATTGGTTCCATAACTCAACCTTAAAACACCTGAACAGAAACTGTTCAGATCATAGCCCTCTTTTAATCTCTATTCCTAGCCCCACTATTAAAGGCCCTAGGCCTTTTAGATTTCTGAATTTTTGGACTGATCATGAAGAATTCCTTTTAACTGTTAAAAATTTCTGGGATGATCATTCTACAGGTAATCCGATGGTTCTATTTACTCACAAATTGAAAAGGATGAAAGGTAGACTCAAAAAGTGGAGTAAAATTCAGTTCAAAGATTTATTTGAAAATGGAAAGTGTTTAGAAGATCAGCTAGAGGAAGTAGAATTAATACAGGAACAAATGCCAAGTATGGAGCATAGAGAGAACTTCTCTAAAGTGAGAGCTGAATTAAATTCAGCTTTAGCTAAAGAAGAGCAATATTGGCTTCAGAAGTTCAGAGGTCAATGGATAGATAATTGTGACAGAAATACTAGATTATATCATTCCTAAGTGCAGCAGAAAAGAAGGAAAATGTGGATTCACTCTATTAAAGATGAGCAAGGCAGAAGTCATGAAACTCAAGAGGGGATTGCTAACATATTTTCTTCTTATTTTTTTTCTTTATTTTCTGCAGGGATGCTTGAAGACAAAGGATTGTTACTCAGTATTCCAAAGCTTATTACTGAAAGAAATAATCTAAACTTATCTTCCATTCCTGAAGAAGATGAAATTCTGAAGGCTATAAAGGAAATGAACCTCAATAGTGCTGCTGGATCAGATGGTTACAATGGATTTTTCTATGTCAAATGCTGGGAGATTATAAAGGAGGACTTCACTAAGGCTATTCAATCTTTCTTTTTGGGAGCTGATATTCCTCAATCTTAGAGATCAACTAAAATATGCCTTATTCCTAAAGTAAATAGACCTTCCTTTTGCTAGGATTTTAGACCAATTAGTCTATGTAACTTTAGTTATAAGGTTATTACCAAGATTATTAACTCAAGACTGGGACCTATTCTTCCAAATTTGATATCTCATAATCAATCTGGTTTTGTGAAGGGGAGATGAATTCAAGATAATATCTTATTATCCCAAGAGATGTTTCACTTATTGGATAGGAAAGTGCCAGGAAGTATTGTTGTTATAAAGCTAGATATGGCTAAGGCTTATGATAGAGCTTCTTGGATCTTCATTATTAAATCTTTAAGATCTTTTGGTTTATCAAAAACTATTATAGATTTAATATGGAGATGCATATCCTAAACTTTGTTCTCTCTCTTAATTAATGGTCAATCTATGGGTTTCTTTCAACCTTCTAGAGGTTTAGGCAAGGGGATCCTACTTCCCCAAGCTTATTTATTATTATGGCTGAAGTTTTCAGTAGAGGGTTGAATTCAAGAATGTCTAATGGATCCATCTATGCTTTTTCTCATCCAAAGAATTTCCCATTGATAAGTTATTTAGGTTATGCAGATGACCTGATTATTTTCACTAATGGTAGTAAGAGGAGTTTGAAGCAGTTTATGAGGTTCTTGAATTATTATGAACAGAAATCAGGGCAATTAATTAGTCAGGATAAAAGTTGTTTTAAAATCAGCTCCAAAGCTTCAGCAGCCAGAAAGAGTAGAGTAGCAGATGTCACTAGTTTCAAGAGTATTAATGGTCACCTCAACTACTTGGGCAGCCCTCTCTTTACCGGTAGAAGTAAGTCTTCATATTTTGATTCAATTGTCCAATCCATTGCTTCTAAAATTCAGAGCTGGCAGACCAAGTTCCTATCTTTGGGAGGTCGAATTACTCTTATTCAATTTGTTATTTCTTCTATGCTTTTATATATATTATTGGTTTTAAACCCCCCATTCTGATTTTAAAATAAACTAATCAATTGATCAACTCTTTCTTTTGGGGGGTGAACAAAGATTATGGGAAGGAATTTCATTGGTTAAACTGGGATTCGATTTGTTATCCAAAAGGTGAAGGTGGCCTAGGTACTAGAAACTTGTATACTGTTATTACAGTTTCAAATATCAAAGTTGCCTGGAATTTAAAAGAGGCATCAAGTCTATGGGCTCAATTTTTGAATGCTAAATACTCTAATACGGAAGTCTCCAATGGTTCAAAATGTTTGAAAAGAATTCAATCAGCAATGGAAGTTGTGGAGGAAAACTCAATTTGAGTAGACAATGAGCTGATATGGAAGCCATCTTTTAATGGAGCATTTACTTTCTAATTTGCTTATGAAATTTCTAGAGGTTCCAAGTTAAATTCATTGGCTTTTAATTCTGTTTGGCACCCAAAAATCCCTCCAAATATATCAGCTTTTGTTTGGAAAGTGCTTGCCAAGTGTGTTCCTATTGAAGAAAAGGTGCAATCAGTGGGGATTAGGCTAGCTTCTAGATGTTAGTGTTTCCATTCTAATATAGAATCATTGATCCATCTGTTTAGAACTGGTCCAATGGCTTCGAAGGTGTGGAACTACTTCAATGGAGTTTTGGGAATCACTCAATTACCATCTACAATTCATGGTTCTATAATAAAATGGTGGCTTCAATCAGGTTCTTATGAATTCTCTAAATGGTTCTATAGGTTTGTTCCTCTTTGCATTATTTGGGAGATATGGTTAAGCAGAAATAAGGATATTTTTGAATCAAAACCTATGAAACACTTCATCATTATTGATAAGGTTATTCAGAGAATCTCAGAGCATGGTCAAAGAGCTATTTTTAAAGGAGGTCATAGAGATTTTGATCAAGAAACTTTGAGTATTTTCAATATTTCTCTAAAGTGTCATCCTGTTAGAAATAAAGTCCTCAAAAGATGGATCGCTCCTATTTCAGGTAGCATTCCTTGGCAATATAAGCAAGATTTCAAATAAACTGAAGTCCTCTCTCATCATATCCAAACATCTATCAAGCTGTGCCCTAGAGAATCGAACAAATCCGCTGTGATCTTATCTTCCTTTGCAATTAGTCAAAAAGGTTCCCATACATTTCATCATCTTTAGGACACTCCTCATCTAGTAAAGAAGTATATTAATCTAGATGCTCCAAGGTTTTCTTTTGTTAGGCAGACTTATCTTCTTTTGTACTGCCACTTGAGAGGGCTATTCTCTCTTTTATCAATAAATTCTTTTTTATTTGAAAAAAAATTATCCTTCTCATACATACACAAACCCTCACCGAATGTCATGGGTCGAGGTGGGGATGCATGAAAATGGGAACTTTGAAAATTACTATCGGACTTAAACGAAAACTCATTATGATAGGAATTTTGAAAAATATTCGAATTCGTTTCACAATTCCTATTATAAGGAGGTAAAGGCCCAAAATCATTGTCATCATCATCAAAATTCCAATAACCTAAGTTTTGACTTTCGTTATACTTGCCCAAAGTCATAATTGAATTTGTTATACTTTGGGATTCTAAGTATTGACCGAAAGTCATAGGCTTACGAGAATTTTGAGAATTATAACAAGGATTGCCGAAAGAATTGGAATAATACATGCTTACCCCAAAAAATTCTTGAAGTGGCAGATTCCGCAGACTAAGTGCGCGCGGGAAAAATTCGAGCATTTTTAAGTGCTCAAATGTGGACGTCCTGCAAAATATTAGCAAATAATACAAATAGAAAGAATATACAATGAAATACTAAATCAAATAAAGTATAAAACAAACTAGTCCCCGGCAAAGGTGCCATTTTGATTGCGCGCGAGAGAGGTGTGCGCGTATAGGGGCACAGTTGTTGTTTTCTGTCTTGACGCGATTATTCAAACAAACCTAAATTACTACTACACTTGCGAGGCAAGCACGACGGTAAGTCGGGTATCGAAAATCCACAGGGACGAGATGCTAGAATTTTTAAGATTTAATATTTCAAAATAAAAGTGTAAAAGATGATTACAAACTAAAAAGGAAAATATGCATAAAAGGTAAATGAATATTCTAGGCAAGGGTATTGAAACTAGATTATGAAAGCGAGTAAAACTATAGGTTGCGTCGAATATCCCTCACCTGGGTTAATTTGTATAAAATGGTTACATGGGTCGACGAGTTATTTAGAATGTGTCTCGTTTCGACAATTAATTGAACCAAGGGTTGTCACACCCCTAAATCCACATAAAAGCTTAATATGATTTTGGCGTCAACAAATATCCCGAAAATTGCGCACGAAAGGTCGTAAGCACGACACATACATGATATGTCCAGTCAAATCTCCTAGTCGTAATAACTAGGACAACGCACCCAAAATAAACCCGTAAACACTATCACCAAGAAAAGCAACACGTTAACCCAAGTGAGTTCCATTCAAACACAACCTAATTTAAATTACCTAGAAAGCATGTAAAAACACGATAAATAAAGCAGTAAAGAAACGCGGTAAATTTATACTAGAAAGCGTGTAAAGAAAGAAACTAAACCTAATTTAGAAAGCATGTAAACTACACTACAAAGCAAGAAATTAATGAAATACAACTATATTAAAGGAAGAGGATGATGAATAGTGCAACTTACAACCCAATTAGGTGTCAAGCTAAGAAGAATCCAAACAAACTCTCCAAAACCCTCAAACTCTAAGCTAACCTAAGCTAAAATCATATATATTTGTTTATTACAACAAAATTGGTATATATACTAAGTTGGAATAAAAATAGAAAAGAAAAGAGAAAATAAAAGAAAAGGCAAAATATCTCCTGAAAACAGGGGATCGATCGATCGACCAAAATTGTCGATCAATCGATCAAGGAAAAATTTTGATTGTACAGAAGGATCAATTCATCAACCAAAAGGTTTGATCGATCGATCAAGCAGGGGTGAGCTAAGAAGCAACACGCTGCATTCCTTTTCTTCCCTTTTCTCCTCCTCTTTTGATTTTCTTATTTTTCCCTCTGCTGAAATCGTCGTAACTTCTTCATACGGACTCGGAATCGTGCACCGTTCGTGGTCATGCGAAGCTAGCGATGAGGGATACAACTTTAGTGTAGATGTTGGTCCAGGTGCCCAAGATATGAAAAGACTAAAATGCCCTTGAACGTGCGATTGTGTACGGAACTTCACCGAAATGCGTCTGAACTTCATACTTAGTACCTAAATACCTACAAAAGCCCAAGTATACCTCATGTAGCATGTTAAAAATATAAACCGAGGTTTTCTAGTTAACGGGCTTAAATATGGAGATTAAGGCACCCGAGGGGGCTAAAATGCGTAGGTTCGGAGGATGAAATAAGCAATATTTGCGTATCATCAACTAATTATAAAGACATTTAACTAATTTTGAATGGGAATCAACTAATTGTGGAAAACAACTAAATGAATTAAGAGAACAATTTGTTAAGAACTAGAATTACATTACACTTTGTGAAACTAAACTACATTACACTACCAAATATGAGATGCCCTTATTCAACCGATTCGGGTCCTTTTTATAAGTGAGCCATTGATATGAGGTGAAATATTTTAATAATGCAATGGGAATAATGGGTCTAGAAACATAAGGCTGGAAAACTAGGCAAAAGTATAAAGGGAGAAGATGGTTATATAGGAAATGATATAAAGTAAAAGGAATAAAGTATATGGGCATGGAGGATTCTTGGAATTAATCATTTATTTATTGTATTGGTGGGTCTTATCACATTGGTAAATGGGAAAAGATGATGGGCTGTAAATGGAATAGATTGAATCAAATATCCAAATCATTTTTATTCATTTTTGGACGAAAACAAATGGAAAGAAGCTGTGGGGAAAGAGGGTTTTGGCAAATGATATTTGGCACCAGAGATCATGTGCGCATGGAGCATGGTAGAGCTGGGTCATGCATGGATCACTATTGTTTTGGGCAAGAAAATTAGGGGTTGGGGTGTGGACATGTGGTGCAATCCGAGCGATCCACGTGGCGCGCCCATAATAAATGGAAAAACCCTCCTCATTTTTGATGGGGGTGAGAACTCGAACCAGTCCTCCACATGAGCCAGTAAATCGAAGTAGGTTCTTAATAATTATACAACATCAATAATATGTGACCCCTATTTAAAACTAGTTTCTAATATTATAATTTAAACCCCAAACTTTGTATTTTCTTCATTTGACCTCAGATTCACGCATCGCTTGAACCGGCATGACCCTCGTTTCGCTGCAAAAAATATTTTAGCATTATCCGGGTCTTAAGGTATGGCTTCAAGTTGACCCGAGACTTTGACTTTTGACTTTATTCAGGATCCAAATTTGAACAACCATAACTTCTTCATTTAAGATTGGATTGACATGTCGCTTAAACCCACACGACCCTCGTTTCTACGATAAAAACTTTCATTAGATTTCGAGTCCTAAATTGTCATCTAAAATTTCTATTTTTCCTCTAAAACTTCTTATGAGATTGTTTCGTACTTCAATTGCTTACATACTTCACTCCTAGCATCCCCAAACCTTGTTAATACTTAAATAAACCTTGTACAAGCTATTAACCATTATTATTCAAGGTTATATGATGAATGAGTATAATACGTTAGTTTTAAAGATTATGGGATTGCAATCTTGCACATAAATCAGGAAATAAAATACAATATTTAGCACTAATCAGTTTCCTTAATGTAAATTAGTTGAACCTTGGTGTCATTTTGATATGCTTCAGAAGAACAAGAGTAGGAAGAACCCAAATACAGTAAAATTTGAGATTAAAGAGAGGAGACCTTACGGTTAGCAATCCTATCCAAATCTCTATCATGCATTGTATGCATGTACGTTCTTTGAGATGTACCAGAATAATGTGGAGCATGATGAGGAGGAGGCATAAAATGAGATGGAACATGTAATCTTTTGTAGTCACCTAATTGAGTGATCGATCTATAGTATGAATGAATTGGGATCATTCCTTTAGGTTTTTGATTACTTCATCCCAAAGAAGCAAAACCTCGGACTCTAAAATAAAACATAAGTTCATAAAATGAAAAAAGAAATACATGAGACTTTATCTCATCCTTTGAACAATACGCGATAAGTTCAAACATCATTCTTGTCAAATCCAAACTATAAGCATATTTACCAATTGTGTACGATAAGCCATGTTCAATGGAAACCTCGTGTGGATGCATAGTCGACAAATTATTAGACGAAACAACCATATTAAGAATCTTGTAATCCTTAGCCAAAAAGACTTCGGGAAAATTCTTACAAGGACAATGAGGGAAATGGTTTTTACTCAGATGCAAAATTTCTTATGTTTAGGAAGTAGATGGACTATTCTTTTGGAATGGGTAATTATGAGAATCGAAAACTTCGAGATTATTTGTGATCATCTCAACGTGTAAACACACCTTACACCATGAACCACACCATTTATAACTTCTACTCCTGTTTTATCATTTTTTTCCCTTAATAATCGCATAAAGTTCCCAAAGCAGGTTTAGTTAACAACTCTCGATTTGACAATAAATTCCAATCCACCCACCTTGTCTCATAATGTAAGGCACACATGTATCGAAAAAAGATTCCATATCATCCAAACATTACTAATGCACATCGCACATATAGAATATTTCATCAAATCTAGAACAAGTGTTGTCAGAGGTTAAGTCACGTGAAAGTGATTTGGTAGTCATTTCAATAACCTAAAATCACGAACTAAGACAAAAAAACAAAAAAATCCTATCATCAGTAGATACTCTAAAGGATCATATACCAAATATTTGTGAGAGAGTTTCATATAAGATACAATGTCAAATAATCATGAACTCTCTATGATATTTGACAAGAAAGAAACAAAGTAATAAAATGAGTGAAGTAAAGTAATAAAGCATAAGGATAGACATAAGAACAATAATCTAAACCAAATGATTCTCATCTCAAAAGAAATAATTTAATCTATCATAGAAAAAACTGAAAAAACAAACTAAAACGGTACAACAACAAACCCTAAGAACTAAGAAAAGAAAAATCTATAAAATCTAGGAAGAAATATTACCACGATGATAAATAGCCTCTTATATCTAGAAGGTAACGCCTAAACTCTCAAAATTTGATAGGGGTAGGAATTAAGATGAGAAAAAAGTGAAAAGATATGTAGGTTTAGGTGGGAAAAAATAAGGCTTCAGAATTAGATTTTAAAGAGATTTTACTCTCACACGCCAATTCGCTGACGTGATGGTCAAGCTTTGCTAGTCACAACAACTCTCGTTATTGTGAAATTCTAGTTTGTGGGTTACGAGATAGGATATGGATCCAAAATGTACTGGGAGAGTCAAAGGAAAGTGTACACATAGTTTTCTTAGTTTTTAAATAAGTAAACTATGTCCCCGTTTAAAATAAACAATGATATGACCATAAATACTTTCAAAGTCATACTCAAGGTTTATGTATATGTCAAATACTCCAGAAAAGGAATTGTTTAGCATTCGAAAGTCACAATGGTTCAAATTATATCCATATAAAGAAGAGTGATTTAAGACATAACTTGTGATGAGGGTGAATAAAATATGTATTAAAATATAAAATAAGTAAGGGTGATTAATATTTGATCTCACTTTTTGAAAATTTTGGGCTTATGCAACTTTGATAAGCTTGATTTTATTACTTCCTCATTTTGCAATCATTGCTTAAAATCTTTAAAGTCTCGTATATTTGGTGTTACTCAATTTTAGATAGATCAAAATCTTTGAGACATCGCAAAAAAATGCTTTTGCAAGTGGTGGTTTTCAAACACATATGCGAACAACTTATTTCAAATTTTCAAGTGTAAATATCTATTTTGAGCTAATGTCGTAGTCCTAATGACTTTTTCCCTCATGATTTTTTTTAAAGATTATCTATTTCTTTTTCAAACTCTCTCATTCAAAAAGGTTTACAATGGGTAACCTTTTTTCCCAAGCACCACATAAGACTTTTAATTTCCTTTAGAAAAAGAAAAAAAAATACCTTAATTTTAATTTATTTGGAAATTTCTCAAGTCGTAGCGCGGTATAGTGTATGAGTTATGACTAAATAGTCTCAAATTTCCAAGCTTAATGTACTAAGGCATTTCAAGTATATAATTCTAAACAAGGGTTATGAAAGTCATAAAAGAGACTGATTCTACAAATGTAAGCACATAGGTTAAAATTTAGCACATGGGATATATGAATACCCACATAAATAGATAACCATATTGTACAAAAATAAAGGTTATGGGAATGAACAATAAAATAACAATACCAACTAAATAGCATATGATTAACCAAACATATATACAACCAATGAATAAAATGTGAATTCTAAAGCATATCCTAGGCATATCTAAAGAATCATATCTCTAATTATTTAGAGGAGGGAAATGCATTTTAATGAGTTAGAAGTTTGTCTATCTAGGTTATATCAATATCGAGGTTCCTAGGTCGACTATAATGTGAGGTAGTGGACTTAGCTATCACTTTTAGAATAACATTGGCTTATTTTCTCATAAGGGCCTTGCTAGGGCTCCCTCTATTACTCTTATCCTCTGGATCAAAACTCTAACTATCATTAAAGATCATCAAATGCATGGATGATTTAATTAAAACACAAAACACTATAATATGTATACTTGTAGTTTTAGGTTCTACTTAAGAGATCAGGTTTTTAAGAGTATGCTTATTTGTCTTGAAACAAAACTCGTGCAAATGTCCCTCTTTGTCACAATGGGAGCAAGTGAACTTCACCTTCCTTTCATTATTCATAGATGTATTTCTCAAAAAATAATTCTCTAAGGATAGTGGACACATTGTTGTGATGTGGGGCTATGACATGAGACTTGACTACATGGAGATGAAGGAATCTCACTTAGAAGCCAATTTCACTCTTGTCTTTTGATGATCTTCCTACTAAAAACATCTTAACCAATTTCTTGAGATGTATCCTCCAAATCCATCTTTAAGGTGGAAGAAGATAATAACTCGATCTCATGCACATAGATTTTATTCATTAAGGCAATCCAAGAGTTTTCACTCTTTTTCAAGATTTTACTCAAGTACTCAACCTCAACTCGAAGGAAACCATCACAACCACCCTCTACATTTAGTGGTCTACCAAACACCACATTATGAGATACTAAGTCTCTCTCACAACTTTCACCCAAGAAATCCCTTTGTTCTTAAATGTTGTCTAATAACTACAGAGTTTTATGTTCCTCTTTTGAATTCAATGAAATACTAAAAATTTTTACAATACTCATTTATGATATCATAATCCATACCATCATTATCATCCAAAGAGGTAGTAGTACAAGGGAGGAAAATAAAATTTCTCCAGCTCTATGAAATCCTCAAAATTCCCCCGAGCTATAAAAGTTGCATAGTCATCGTAATATCCCACTCTACCACCATTGATATTATCCCCAATTTAACAATTGCTGGCAACAGTATGGGGTTTATTCCATCTCACATCCACAAACTAGTGCCAATAGGGTTTGAATACTTGACATGTGGTATCATAAATCACATGGCTTACTATTAGAGCTGAAAAGTTCTCAAAGTTAGAAGAGTGATAGTCTACATATATGAACCATTGCCTTCCCTCACCCAGGTGATATGGGATATAACTCTCTAACTACCAAATCAACCATGAGACTAGTCTGCTAGAATCCACCCCCTTAGGAATCCCAACGTTCTTGGTTGTATAAAATCAGCCACCACCTAACATGTTAGCACACTTATTTTGGATGGACACTACACTAAGAACAATAATCTAGCACGGTTTAAAATTCTGTCAAATCAAATCTGGCATGGTTTTGAGCTGTGCCATAATCAGGTATTCTAAAATGGCCATTTTTTCTAGCACGGTTTTAAAGTGTTCCAGATTTGACCAAACAGGAACACTTCTGTCACACTTTAAAACCGTGTCAGAATTTGATACTTCTGGCACATTTTTGACACACATTATAATTGTGCCATATTCAGTACATTTTCGGCACAGTTCAAAATCATGCCAAAAAATTTAATCAAAGAAAAAAAAATTATTTGAAAACCAAAAAATTAAAAAATTGAGAATCTTGCAAGTTGTTGATAAACTAATGTACATACAAACTTCAAAATATTACAAGTCTTAATAGTTCATAGATCGAAACAATTGGACAAAATTTCCTCTATTTTCTGCACATTCTAAAACCTGCTAATATAAAACCTTCGTAATGTAAACCCGCACGACCATAAAATATAACAATAAAATTACAAAAGCTCGCACGACCATAAAAGCTAACAATAAAACTACAAAAGTCTGCATGACCATAACACAAAAAATAGAATCCTGGATATTAACGACATTAAATAATTAATCCCCTTGTTGTAAACCTTTGACTTCGTATGTTCCACATGGATAAAAGCTAACGACAAAATGTTATCCCGCAAAAAAATAGGATACAAAAAATAGATGATATTAGTAACCACGTAATTTTAAAAAATCTTATTCATGATGAAAATTTGCATATACGAGTTACAATTATTATTGTATTCTCAAATCGAAAGTCTTGTGACTACGTGGTCAACTCCTACGAGTTACATTACTCCCATGCGAGGTGTTAGTGCCTCTTATGGGGCCGTTTGAGGACTAGTTTGAGTTTTCACCCTCAAATGACATGTTTTTAAGAATAATCTAAATATTTTTAAATTATCATCATATTGTCAAACCGAGAGACCCGTGACTACATATTCAGTTCCTTCAAGTTACATTGGTCCCATGCGAGGTGTTTGTGCCTTTTACGAGGCCGTTTGGGGGTTGGTTTTGGTTTTCACCCTTTAACAGCTTGTTTTTAAGCCTAATATAGATATTTTTAAATTATCATTATATTCTCAAACCATTGGTCCTGTGCGAGGTGTTCGTGCCTCTTACGGATCCATTTGGGGCCTAGATTAGGCTTTCACCCACTAATAACATGTTTTTAAGCCAAAGTATATATATTTTCAAATTATCATCATATTCTCAAACCATATGTCCCGTAACTACGTGGTCAGTTCCTATGTATTACATTGGCCCCGTGAGAGGTGTTAGTGCCTCTTATAGGTCTGTTTAAGGACTGGTTTGAGTTTTCACCCTCAAACGACTTATTTTTAAGAATAATCTAAATATTTTTAAATTATCGTCATATTCTCAAACCAGGAGACCCGTGACTACATTGTCATTTCCTAAAAATTACATTGGTCCCGTGTCAGGTCTTCATGCCTCTTACAGGGCCGTATGGGAGTTAGTTTGGGTCTTCACCCTTTAATCAGACAACTATAACCACAAGATGAATCAATCGAACATGAATATAAAGAAATTTACAAACCTGTAGAATCGATATGTCGATTTAAACAAAGCCTACAGATTCCATTGTCTTGCGTATCTCCGATACAATCTACATAAGGAAAACATAGATCAACAAACTGAGCTTTATGCACAAGAGTTTGAATATTGAGTAATTTTTTTACTTTCACTCTCACTATTATTTGAACTTTCATATTACAGCCTCACTTATATAATAATTTGAGATACACTCACAAAAGCATCGCTAAAGCTCACATGATGTAATACAAGGCCCTCAAAATGACACTTAAATAGATTTACCAATACTTTGGGGAATATATCTCAAACTTAAAAAAGAGGGGTTATAATAAATAAAAGTAAAGGAGGTTGTGAGAACGAACTCAAAAACTAGAGATTAATTTCAAATGTTTTTTACCTTCTCAAGTGAGCAACATATTCTTGGCGGCTCATGTTCTTCATAGACTCGAGGTCTTGTTGATAGTTTTCCAACTGCCAAAATATCACCGAAATTTGTACGTAAATTTCAATGACCTGAAATATAATAGCATACTAAATACACCTACCCAACATTTTATCAAATCATATCGAAAAGTTGATATGAGTTAAAGGTCCCCAATACTTAAGCGCCACACAATCGTAAGCTCTTACAACTTTCTCTTCCATAGCATAACTGCCTGAAATAGCATACATATTATAATATATATTAATTGTCTCATGTTGCATAAACAATATAAATATGAGCACATTGATATATAATAAAAACAAAAGGCTCTACCCGATAAAATGAAATATAGGCACCATGGGATTTGAATAGCATATCCCTAACATGCATGAGCATGACAAGGAATTAATGAAACAATAAGTCAAATCATGAACCAAAAAAGGGACCATATATGGAATTGTAAAGCAACACTTCCAAACACACAATTTAAATAACTAAAGTACATTTTCGGTTATATTTTGTTTTTATTTCCTGTCTAACCTTGTATTTCCTTTTCTAGTCTGCCTTTCCTTCTTACAACTGTTGTCCCATAAATGAGCTTCATATCTACCTATCCACCTATTCCCGTAGATCATAAATGAAACTAAACATATACCATTGAATAACATCACATGATAGAACAAAATGATACATATTGACAAAAAAAATGACATACCACTTCTTTTATATGTCTAAAGATAAGAAAAATGAAAAAGTCGCCACTAAATTAAAATCGCACACCATTAAATAAAAATCACACCGAAACATAATCACTTACCTTTTAACACCTCTATATTGCGAAGTTATCTGGCCAAAAGTATCAATAGACTTCCTATAAACAAGCTGTTTTGGTATGACTTTAGTAGTGTGTGACACCCCGACTAATTAAATACCGGGTAGCAACTCCTTTATTCAAATTAATACAAAATTTCAAGTTGGTTCAGTTCATAGAATCACTGTCGAAAAATGTTTTAACAACTACTAGCCACCTAATATTTAAAAACTGAGTTTTCAATTTTAATTAAATCCGATTAACATACAATAAGTATTAAATTATGAAATAATGATACCACAACCACATTACAGTCACATTACAATAATAAAGGAATAAATGAATCTAGAGGAACACTCCTCGGAAATAATACGAAATACTGAATAAATTTGAATACAAAGTCTGAATCACTAAATAATTACAACCCAAAATCTGAAATAAAACTGAGTAAGTAAGATGTATCTAAAAGAAAAGGGGCGACATGCCCTACAGATGAGTAAATCTAAAATAGAGTCAAGATAGAAAGTGGAGGAGTCTACTATAGAGGTCCTATAACTTCCATAGCACCTAGAGCACGTCACTAGAATGGAACTCCTACGCTTGGTGTCCTTGTGGCTGGGCACCTAAAAGGTTTTTACAAGAAAATAGATTTAAAAGCAAACAGGTCAGAGCCCGATTGTGAAAACAGTTTAAAATACAGCAAGTGTTTAATACATTAAACAGTGAATATAAAATACATGATAGAGCATGCACTAACATGAGTTTCTCACCTCTCAACTAATTGTGCACTCCTATGTACCCCTACCCATTCTAGTTATTCCATTAACTAACTAGTATAATTCAATATCTAATTTTTTTACTTTACTATTCATGGTTTAATTCCCGACGTCTTAATATAAACTGAGAGTTTTACCTTCATTCCTCTGAATTAATTACAATAATCACTAAGAGTTTTCCCATTTTAAACTCTATAAAGATGTTACATTAATTCACACTTGTACTTATATAAATAGTTCATCTCAATATTTCAGTATATCAATCTCATCATAATTATATAATAATGGAACCCCTAGACTAAGCTGCGGAGCACACATACTCTGCTATCAAATCCCGATACATCACGTATATAAGGATCACGTATTCCGAATCTTTCAGGAATCATTTCGGCAAGTAACAAACACACATAATGGAGGCGAACGTAGTTCACATCACATGGGTCATGCACATACCTACGCTCCCATGATCAGCAGACTTATTAACTCCTCAATAGGTCATTCTCTGATCTATGTCCTCGAGGTACCAATCTAAATCCCCCGTAGGCACACAAAGATTAGATGGCCCTGATCGAACGCTGACCTCCCGTGATAGCAAGTATGGTAGGTATGTTATATATAGATAACCACATATGCTAAGCATTAACACATCTTAGATATCTCATAATATTAATAGAGATATATTTTACATTCCTATACCTTCATTAATGTAGTATACTTACAAGTCCCCGAATAATGTACATCATAGATAATCAACTCTTCTCACGTCGCAAATTCAAGTACTTATTTCCTAACCCATAGATGTCATTAGGTTTACTACAAAATCTTAAGTTTTAATCCTCAACGTACTTCAAATCTCACAACTATACCCACTAGTCAACAAGGGAAGGTTAACACTCAATTAAATAAGTCTACTGGAAGTTCGAAATAAAATCAGGCCTAAAAAGTCCATTATGTCAACTCGTTAGAAATCTCATTCGAACGAGGTAGTTGGAACGAGTGTCGTTCAAACGAAGGGCTTCGAATGAACTCGTTAGATGGGATACTGTCATCTCATTAGAAGTCTCGTTCGAACGAGGTCGTTCGAACGACCTGGGCAGGTCTTCTAATGAGATGGCAGAAAACGCCCAGAATTTCCCAATTTCGTTTTTCTTCATTTTTCTCTTCTCTAAATCCATCCTAAGATCATCCCAATTATGTTTTAAGGTTTTAAACTACTCTAAGTCCTCCTAGGTCCCTTATTAACATATTATTGGGGTCAAATCCTCCTAATCAACATGCAATTATTATAAATCCACAAATTTTTACCCCAAGCCCTATGAACATGAACCCATAATTTTATTGTACCTAAATACTCATCATTAATCCATTTTTAAATCAACAAAGTTAAGTTTTTGGGTACCAATTTCGTCCATAATCATTCTACATGCAATTCCTAACCAAAATTAAGAGTTTCTACAACAATCCCATTGGGTTTTCCACAAAACTTTCAAAGCATATAAGGTTTCTACACTAAACATGGAGGAAATATTCATTGCAATTAATGACATCAAATCACTTGCCTTAAATCTGATGTTCTGGTTCATTGTTGATGATCAAGGTTGACTCTCTCTATTCTTTCCGGTCATAAATCCTTTCAAATTTCTAGTGATGGGAGATGGTTTGGTTTGGAACCTCTTTTAACTTCTCTATAACTTCTCCCAAAACTCCCGTAGCCCACTCTCTTGCCTTTTGCTAGTAATGACCTTAGTGGCCTCTTTAAAAATATATAATTAAACTCTAAAATTCGTGGGTAAATTTTAAAATTACCAAAATACCCTTCTAAGTTGCCGGTTTGGCCTAAAAGTGCTCCGAAACCCAAACCAAACTCCCAGCTAGTGTTTTCTGACTATTTCGACCCTTCCGGACGCGTTGGCGCACTCAAAATGATGATTCGGTTGATAAAAATATAATTTACTTTTTAATTTAAATAAATTTATTCCTGACGCGACTGACACGCGTGTCCCAATTAAATTCCCCAAATTGTCGTATTTTTACCTCGTGACAATTTTAATATTTTCAATACTCATATATTACCATATATTCTCAGTAATATTTTATTTTAACATTATACTCAAATACCAACTCACGTCTCGCTAGTATTTACATCCGGATTAATTCCCAATTAATTCTCATTTAATTCAATTAATCCCTTAATTAAAAATCAATACAATTACGGGGTATTACATACTGCCCCTAATAACAGAATTTCGTCCCGAAATTCAGAACTAAAGAATACCTGGTAAAAATAGCTCTGGATAACGTTCGCGCATCTCATCCTCGTGCTCCCATGTGTACTCCTCAGCATTATGATGTTGCCACTGCACGCGTACTAATGGTACTATCTTCGACCTCAGTTTCCTATCACTGTGGTCCAGAATAGCAATCAGCCCCTCCTCGTAGGAACTATCAGGCTGAAGATCGATGTCCTCTAAAGAAATGTGAGTATGGGCCAAATCGTCCCTAAGATATTTCCTTAGCGAGGAAATATAGAACACATCATGAATCCTATGTAAGTGCTCCGGTAACCCAAGTCTATACGCAACTGTCCCAATCCTTTCGATGATAGGAAATGGCCCCACATATCTTGGTGCCAGTTTCCCCTTCTTCCTAAAATGCATAATCCCCTTCATCGGAGATACTCTGAGTAGCACCTGGTCCCCTACCTGGAATTCTCTGAAGAACCTCTTAGCATCAACATAGCTCTTCTGCCGGTCCTGAGCTACCCGAATATGGCTTCGTATCATCTTTATCCTTGCTGAAGTGTCTTAAATCACTTTCAGCCCAAGGAGTTTGTTATCCCCCACCTCTAACCAACATGCTGGGGAACGACAAGGTCTACCACATAATGCCTCAAATGGAGCCATGCCAATGGTGAACTCGTAGGAGTTATTATAAGCAAACTCCGCCAGTTGAAGGTACTGCTCCTAACCACATTCAAAGTCTAAGATGCACATACCCAACATGTCCTCCAACATCTGATTCGTTCTCTCTATTTGCCCATCTGTTTGCGGGTGGTACGACGTACTCAGCCGCAACTCCGTACCCATTGCCTCTTGGAAACTCTCACAAAATCATGAAACAAATATCTTGTCTCAGTAATACACGATATTGAGAGGCACCCCGTGAAGTATCACTATCTATGCTATGAAAATCTGGGCATACTATCTCGTAGTGTAGTCTGTATGGCCTGGCAGAAAATGAGCAACTTTGGGCAGTCTATCCATGATTACCCATATGGAGTCGTGACCCCTATGCGAAGTAGGTAACCCCGTGATAAAGTCCAGGATATGCTCTCCTATTTCCACATCAGAACCTCTAACGGCTGTAGAAGTCCTGTCGGTTTCTGATGGTCCACCTTTACTAGCTGACAAGTGGAGCATTTAGAAACGAACACGACAATATCCCTCTTTATCCCTCTCCACCAGTACTTTCATCTCATGTCTTGGTACATCTTATCCCCACCAGGGTGTACCGCGAACCGTGAGCCATGCGACTCTATCATGACCTCGTGTCGCAAGTCTTCCCATTTCGGAATGACCAGTCTCCCATTGAAGCGTAATCCCTCGTTTGAACTAACGGTATAGGACTCAGCTCCATCTGCTAGTAATTGAACTATCTGCTCCTGACAGAACGAGTCTTTTGCCTGGGCCTTTATCACTTTCGTAACAATCTGAGGTGTAACAATCATCACGGACATGAATGATCGGGCCACTGCATCCTGGTGTCCCAACTCCTTCCACTTAGCTTTCCACACCTCTGCCACCTCATCTACTGGCTTACGGCTCAATGCGTCTGCTACCACGTTAGCCTTCCCTGGGTGATATTGGATATCAAACTGATAATCCTTCACAAACTCAAGCCACCGATGTTGAAGCATATTCAGTTCCTTCTGCGTGAAGAGGTATTGTAGAGACTTATGGTCTGTGAACAAATGGAATTTCTCCCCCAGGAGGTAGTGTCTTCAAATCCAATGAGCGAATATGACTGCCACTAACTCCAAGTCATGGGTGGGGTAATTCTTCTTATGAGGCTTAAGCTTACGGGAAGCATAAGCTATAGCCTGACTCTCCTGCTGCAGTACACCTCCAAGTCCTTGTAAGTACGCATCGGTGTAGACTAGATACTCAACTCCCGATCTGGGCAATGCTAACACAGGCGCTGCGGTTAACTTGTCCTTCAGCTCATCGAATGCCAACTGACAGGCATCGCTCCAGATGAATGGCACACCTTTGCAAGTGTCAAAGGACCCGCTATCTTTGAGAAATCCCAAATAAACCTCATGTAGTATCCTGCTAGGCTTAAGAAATTACGGATCTCAATCGGTGTCGTGGGTTGTCCCCACTCCCTCACCGCCAATACCATCCCCGGATCAACAGATATCCCCCGATCTGAAATGATATGCCCCAAAAATTGAACCTCCTTCAGCCAAAACCCACGTTTCTCATACTTTGCATATAGCTCGTTTTGACGCAGCGTCTGTAAAACCTGCCTCAAATGCTCAGTGTGTTCCTCCTCTGTCTGGGAGTAAACTAGAATGTCATCAATAAAGACAATGGCGAACTGGTCTAGGAACTCTCTGAATACCCTATTCATCAAGTCCATAAACACGGTTGGGGCATTGGTCAATCCAAAAGGCATAACCCAAAACTCGTAAGAACCATATCTCGTCAAGAAAGCAGTCTTCGAGATGTCCTATTACCTGATACGCAGCTGATGGTATCTCGATCGCAAGTTAATCTTTGAGAATAAGGAAGATCCTCTCAACTGGTCGAATAAGTCATCGATTTGGGGCAACGGATACTTATTCCGTATCGTGACTTTATTCAACTCCCGGTAATCTACACACAACCTCAACGATCCATCCCTCTTCTTTACGAATAGTACAGGGGCACCCCACTACAAAGTACTCCTTAGGATAAACCTCTGGCCCAACAATTGCTCTATCTGATCCCTTAGCTCTCTCATTTTTGCTAGAGCCATACGATAAGGGGCGCGGGCAATTGGCCGAGTGCCCGGCATTGAATCGATAACAAAATCTATATCTCTACTAGGAGGTAGTCCAGGTATATCCTGAAATACATCAGCAAACTCCTTAACAACTGGAATCGAATTGAATGGTAATACCACTTCCTTATAGGTCTCCTCCTCTATATAGTACAAGTGAGTGGACGATCCTCCCTTAGGGCGAGGCATCGCCACTAAAAACATCTCTTGACCGGGAATGGCAAAAATAATACACCTGCTGAAACAGTCAATCATGGCTCGATATGCAACTAGCCAATCCATACCAACGATCGTATCATACTCAGTCATCTCTAATACTAACATATCAGCAGGTAAAGTAAACCTCCCGATCTCTATACCCACACCTCTACAAATAAGAGAAATCACAGAACCCCTACTTAACGGTGAATCTACGCAAGTAATAATGCTCTCTGCAGTGTCTAACAACCCCAAAGTGAATGCCAATCTCTTGGCAATGAAACAGTGTGTGGCCCCCGTATCAAATAAAATACGCCCCATAGTCCCCTGAATAGAGAACAGACCCTTAATAGCAAGTGGATCCTACGGGGCTGCAGCCTGCTGGAGTTGATAAACTCACCCATACTGAAGCTATCCTTGCCGGACTGGGACTGCTGGAATGGGTGGCAAAGCTGGCATTTACGGTGGTGCTGGGAGGGCGGCGGGAAACATAAGTATCTGGGGCTCATGTTGATCACCCTACTGCTGCTGTGGGGACCTGCCCTTATCAGGACACTCCTGGCATTTGTGGCCGATCCTGCCACAAGTAAAAGATTTCCCCGCAAAATTTTCCCTTCTCTGACCCTGCTGCCCACGGCCCTGGTGGCCGTTGCCATACCTCTCCTGGCCGTGCTGGCCTTGATGAACTGCTACTGTTGGCCCTGCTGGCCCTGCTGACCCTGATGGCTGTGCTGAACCTACTGGATATAATGAAAACCTCCCTGACCATTTCTGAAACCCTCAGATCTAAACCTCTTAAAATCCCCCTGCTGGGAACCCTGATCACCCTGCATGTGCTGACCCTGAGATGATTATGCCCCACCGAAACCATTTCCCCCTGTCCTACCCTGATGGCTGGACTCTCCTGGTCGCTTACCCTCTGACAAGTGAAAGCGGTGGTCTTGGCAGTAAAGCAGTGCTGCGTTAACCACATCAGAATAAGTGGCCAATGAGAGATTACCCAACAAGTGCAGACGGATCCTCCAAGTCAACCCATTCATGAACTTCTGAAAATTTTTCTCCTCGGTCGAAATCTCATCGGGAACGATGTTCAAGAGATTAGTGAACTTGGACTCATACTCTGCCACGGTCTTCCATTCTTGCTTGAGGTTCATTAACTTTCTCCTTATTTCGATGTGAACGGCTGATGGAAAATACTTTCGGTTGAACTGCACCCAGAACTCCTGAATAGAAAGGATGTCTCTCTCCTCCATGGTGGTAATGGACTCCCACCATTGCAACGCTGATCCTACTAGGTTAAAAGTAGCTAGTATGTGTTTCTGTACATCCGTGCACTCGTACATCCTCAAGTGCCTTTGGATGTCCTTCTTCCACTGACTGGACACAACGACGTTGGAACTACCGGTAAACTCCGAAGGGTTTGCTTTCTGAAAAGCATCATGAACACGTTCCCAAGCAGACGGGAATGCATGAGCCTGTACTGGTGCTACTACCGACGCCTGAGGTGGTGCCTGCTGCATAACTGCTAGAGCATCATGTACCGCTTGGGCTACAATAGCGGCAATCTCTGCGGCATTCATGGAGCCCTAAATTGGTGCAGGCTGTGGCTCGGGGTGAGCATCCCTGGGAACTCGTTGTGCACGTCGTGGAGGCATCTGAAATGAGAGTAAAGTCTTATAATTTCGCAGTTATTATCTCAAAATACCTGAAGAGCGAAACATACACAATAGAGTACAACAATCCTAAAATATAGGGCTCTATATCAAAGAAAGCTACGCGAAAACATAACAAGCTGTACAGATCCTAAGGACACTAGAACCTGATGCTCTGATACCACCTGTGACACCCCGACTAATTAAATATCGGGTAGATACTCCTTTATTCAAATTAATACAAAAAGTCAAGTTGGTTGAGTTCATAGCATCACTGTCGAAAAACGTTTTAACAACTACTAGCCATCTAATATTTAAAAAGTGATTTGTCAATTTTAATTAAATGCGATTAACATACAATAAGTATTAAATTATGAAATAATGATACCACAACCACATTACAGTCACATTACAATGATAAACGAATAAATAAATCTGGAGGAACACTCCTCGGAAATAATACGAAATACTGAATAAAACTGAATACAAAGTCTGAATCACTAAATAATTAGAACCCAAAATCTGAAATAAAACTGAGTAAGTAAGATGTCTCTAAAACAAAAGGGGTGACATGCCCTACAGATGAGTAAATCTGAAATAGAGTCAAGATAGAAAGTGGGGGGGTCTACTATTGAGGTCCTGTAACTTCCATAACAGCTACAGCACATCACCGGAATGGAACTCCTCTGCTTGGTGTCCTTGTGGTTGGGCACCTAAAAGGTTTTTACAAGAAAATAGATTTGAAAGCAAACGGGTCAGAGCTCGATTATGAAATCAGTTTAAAATACAGCAAGTGTTTAATATCATTAAACAATGAATATAAAATACATGATAGCGCGTGCACTCACATGAGTTTCTCACCTCTCAACTAATTGTACACTCCTACGTACCCGTACCCATTCTAGTTATTCCATTAACTAACTAGTATAATTCAATATCTAATTTTTTTACTATACTATTCATGGTTTAATTCCCGACGTCTTAATATAAACTGAGAGTTTTACCTTCATTCCTCATAATTAATTACAATAATCACTAAGAGTTATCCCATTTTTAACTCTACAAAGATGTTACATTAATTCACACTTGTACTTTTATAAACAGTTCATTTCAATATTTTAGTATATCAATCTCATCATAATTATAAAATAATGGCACCCCTAGACTAAGCTACGGTGCACACATACTCTGCTATCAAATCCCGGTATATCACGTACATAAGGATCACGTATTCCGAATCTCTTAGGAACCGTTTTGACAAGTAACAAACACATATAATAGAGGCGAACATAGTTCACATCACATAGGTCACGCACATACCTACGCTCCCATGATCAGCAGACTTATTAAGTCCTCAATAAGTCATTCTCTGATCTATGTCCTCGAGGTACCAATCTAAATCCCCCCGTAGGCACACAAAGATTAGATAGCCCTGATCGAACGCCGACCTCCCGTGATAGCAACTATGGTAGGTATGTTATACACAGATAACCACATATACTAAGAATTCACACATCTTAGATATCTTATAATATTAATAGAGATATATTTTACATTCATATACCTTCATTAATGTAGTATACTTATAAGTCCCTGAATAATGTACATCATAGATAATCAACTCTTCTCACGTCGCAAATTCAAGTACTTATTTCCTAACCCATAGATGTCATCCGGTTTACTACAAAATTCTAAGTTTTAATCCTCAACGTACTTCAAATCTCACAACTATACCCACTAGTCAACAAGGGAAGGTTAACGCTCAATTAAATAAGTCTACTGGAAGTTCGAAATAAAATCAGGCCTAAAAAGGCCATTCTGTCAACTCGTTAGAAATCTCGTTTGAACGAGGTAGTTCGAACGAGTGTCATTCTAACGAAGGGATTTGAATGAACTCGTTAGAAGGGGTACTGTCACCTCGTTCGAACGAGGTCATTCGAACGACCTGGGCAGGTCTTCTAACGAGATGGAAGAAAACGCCCAGAATTTCCCAATTTCATTTTTCTTAATTTTTCTCTTCTCTAAATCCATCCTAAGATCATCCCAATAACGTTTTAATGTTTTAAACCACTCTAAGTCCTCCTAGGTTGCTTCTTAACATATTATTGGGGTCAAATCCTCCTAATCAACATGCAATTATCATAAATCCCCAAATGTTTACCCCAAGCCCTATGAACATGAACTCAGAATTTTATCGTACCTAAATACTCATCATTAATCTGTTTTTAAATCATCAAAATTAAGTTTTTGGGTACCAATTTCGTCCATAATCATTCTACATGCAATTCCTAAACAAAATTAAGAGTTTCTACAACAACCCCATTGGGTTTTCCACAAAACGTTCAAAGCATATAAGGTTTCTACACTAAACATGAGGAAATATTCATTGCAATTAATGACATCAAATCACTTTCCTTAAATCCGATGTTCTGGTTCATTGTTGATGATCAAGGTTGGCTCTCTCTCTATTCTTTCCGGTCACAAATCCTTTCAAATTTCTGGTGATGGAGATGGTTTGGTTTGGAACCTCTTTTAACTTCTCTCTAACTTCTCTCAAAACTCCCGTAGCCCACTCTCTTGCCTTTTGCTGGTAATGGCCTTAGTGGCCTATTTAAAAATATATAAATAAACTTTAAAATTCGTGGGTTTTAATTCCTAAATTTTTAAAATTATCAAAATACCCTTCTAAGTTGCCGGTTTGGCCTAAAAGTGCCCCGGAACCCAAACCAAACTCCCGGCTAGTGTTTTCTGACTATTTTGACCCTTCCGGACGAGTTAGCGCACTCAAAATGATCATTCAGTTGATAAAAATATAATTTACTTTTTAATTTAAATAAATTCATTCCTGACGCGACTGACATGCGCGTCCCGACTAAATTTCCCAAATTATCGTATTTCTGCCTCGTGATAATTTTATTATTTTTAATACTCATATATTACCATATATTCTCAGTAATATTTTATTTTAACATTATACTCAAATACCAACTCACGTCTCGCTAGTATTTGCATCCGAATTAATTCCCAATTAATTCTCATTTAATTCAATTAATCCCTTAAATAAAAATCAATAAAATTACGGGGTATTACATAGTGCCCCTCTTCTTAGTTTCAACAATAGTAGTCCTAGTGGGTGAGATCTGCCTCTAAGATTTCACACAACTTGACTGAGATCCAAGTCTCTTTGACAAAGTCAAAAATTGTAAATCACCGCAACCCATTGAAGAATAACCACTCCCATCATCAATCATGTTGCTACTCATCTGCTGGTGATCAATCTCTCACTGACCTGAATAGGGTCCGAATAACTATTATGTATGAAATTATATAATTGGTTATATGTCTGTTGTAGAAAATTATTGGAGTTTCTCTTCGTAGGAAAGTAAAGTATTGATAGACTTAATTTAGAAAGAAAATATAGAAAAGTAACAAGATAAAAAAAACGTTAACCTTGATCCCTATAATTTTACCAGCCATTTCATCCACTACAATGACTCCAAATCCACGGTGTTGAGTCCACATCTGCATAACCATTGCATCCCAATCCATGCTCTCGGTTCCACTAGCTCCATCTTGAGCCTATATTTCGTACCAAAAAATCAGACATTAAATGGTATTAAATATATAGGCTGCTGATTTTTCTCAATGTGCCTTTAACTATTTCCTAGACGTTCTTGTACAAAACAAAAAACAGAAGTTAAAGAAACTTACATCAATAACAAAATCTAAATTGAACCAAAATCTTGCAAAACTCACTATTGTTATAAGAGTCCTCCCATGAACACCGTGCTTTTAAGATCTTAAAATGACTAGACAATATTGCTAGACTGGTCCATAACTCACTTATTACCTTTACACAACATAAATCTTATTGGGATAGATGGACGAGACGTCTATTTATTTATAATCGATTGAAATTTAGCGAGTCTGACACAAACCATACATTTACCCTATCCTATAGGCTCATTGCATGCTAAATATTGTAAGAATTTCATTACCTGAAAAGCAATATTAACTAAAACTATGTTAAGTATTTCACCTACTGACATCATAAATTCAGTTTTAATTTATATTGTTTTCCTTTCGAAGTTATTTAAAAAAGAAAAGTAAACATGATATTTATGTCCACTTCCCCTTAATTATAATTGACCCCTCTTTCTCTATCCTATCCTTTCCTATAATTTTTTGATACAATGATTAACTCATTTATACAAACCTTCCATTACTTTCCCAGACTAATCTTTTATTTTTTTCATATCCCATTGCATATGCTAAATTACCAACAAAGAAATAGCATCTCTTATAAGAATATAACACTATTGTTTCAATAGAATGCTTTACAAATATTTTCAATGACTTGGTAAACCTAATAAAGGTATAATTAAATATAAAGACAATTTTAGTCTACTTCAGAATGCGTAAAGACATAATAAAGAGAAATAAGAAAATTAGCTTTCTAACAAAATTGTAAAGTCATAACCTTGAAGAAACTTAAGCCTATTTGGGTCTTGAGCATTACAATCAACACATATATAAATTTTCCTTCCACGGAATAGATCTTTCGGTCTTTTTTACCTACATGATTAGCCAAAAAAATAAAAAATCATATAATCCATGATAATATTACATCATGAAAAAGTTCCTAAAACTATTTTTTGTGAGAATCAAAACCCCAAATACCCTAATTACATGAATCTGAATGTCAAACACTACCCCCCCCCCTAGGTCAATGATTCAAACCCTCTATGTACAAACCTCCATCTCTTCTCTCTCAATTCCTATTTTAAGTTTTATTTTCAAACCCCCAAGTCAGTGATTCAAGCCCCCAAAATCGATTTTCTTAAAACCAACACAAAACAGAGAAAAATCAAGTTCTCTTACAAAAATTTACACCAATAAATAAAGAGAAGGAAATAGTTAAGAGGGAGAGGTACCGATGGTGGCCTACGTTTCATGAGAGTTGGAGACGATATTTCAACAAAGTCGGAGCATTGTTTTTTCCGCAAGCCCTAAAATTCATAATGTAAAAATAGGGGGAGATTTCTTTTGGCTCCCGCTTAAGTTTCCGCTAATAGTTTGGAAAATGTATAATGATTTTTTTAGAATATATTATATTATTCAAATGTACTCAATTTTGGCACACTTTAAAACAATGCCAAATTTGGGCACTGTTTTAAAGTGTGCTAGATTGTCATTAAACCATGCCAGAATTTGGCACAGTTTTAAACTGTGCCAGATTTTTAATATCACGGTGTGCCAAATTTCTTTTTTTGGTGTAGTGGGAGACTGACCCTGCTACCATTTTGTAATACCCCAATCTACCAACACATATATTAAATCCAATTTAACCATCGCTAGTAATGGTATGGGGTTTTATTCCATATCACATTCTTAAATCGGTGCCACATGGTTTGAACCCTTAACATTTGGTGTCATAAACCACGTGTCTTACCAATGGAGCTGAAAAGGCCTCGATATTACAAGAGTAGAAATTTACATAACTGTAACTATTCTATTACATTTAGTGTTGGAGTTTCTTGATCGGACTTTGAGTCATCATCACTAAAAGTGGCTTAATATACGATTTATCCATTACCTTTCCCGATTAAGTAGGATATGTTTTGGAATAATTTCCCTTTCCACCACATATATAACATGATATGACACTTAGGGAATGTTACTTCCTCTCCCCACTTTCTTGATCGGACTCAAACCTAGGATGATATGATATTTCATTAAATTTGGTTTAAGACTTCTTTTGACATGTCTTAGAAATTTTCCTAGTAAGTAGGGACATATCTTTTTCAATAAGTCCAAAGGAATTTGATGGAGGAACCTTATGAATTTTTGTTTTGAAAATTTAACTCTTCACTTTTGTAGGTTCTCTGGGAAGATAAGTCAAATTATCCTCACATGATTAAATTAATCACACTTATTAGTATACTTTCAAGTTTTAAGTAGGGCTTGAACTTCTCCGATGTTATCAACCCCTCCATGGAACTTTGAGAGTAGGGACATAATTATTTTATCAATCATAATATTCTCTTTGAAGACCTACTTTGAATTAAACATCGAATTAACGATGTCGATTAGTTGAGTATATAATTCATCAAAAGTTTTATTATCCTTCATGGTAAGGATTTCAAAATGGGTGGTGAGACGTTGGAGATTTTCATGCTTCGTGGTGGAGGTGCCTTCATAGGTTGTTAATAAAACTTCCAAGGCCTCTTTTGACGTTGAGCACATTGAAATATGCCTAAATTCTCTAACGGTTACACAATTATAGATAGTGTTTAAACATTTTATATTCTGCCCACTCTCTTTGATGTCGTTCTCATGGCAACTAAATCATAATTTATGAACTTGAACACCATCAACTACGGTAACCGAAGGTTTACAACCCATAAAAACAATTTGAAATTTGCCATCCATTGACATCCTATGTTCCACCATGCAAATTTTCCAATAGGAATAGTTGCCACCATCAAAAGGATGAGGTCGGAGAGACGAACAACCTCCATCTCACAAGCAAAGTATATACCCTAGGGTTTTAAACATAAACAATGAGATCTTCACGCTTACTAGATAAGAGTGCAAGATCTCGACTATAGCTAACTAATAAAAATTAAATTATCAGTTGAGTAATACAAAATTAATCAAATTTTTTAAAGCATCCTAAAAGTCTATGTGACAAAATTGGTTTATCAATATTTGAATCTTCATTAAATATTATTTTTAATTTAATATAAGTGATTATAATATGCAAAAAAATCAAATAACATAACACTAGATGTACGAGGAAAACCCCATTAATGGGAAAAAAAAAACTCAGGTAGAAATGAACAACAAATGTACTATGGTAGAGTATTACAAATAAGAGATATTAACTTATAATCCAATAATGCACTAACTTACTATCAACTTTTTCACGCCATATTCTTCAAGGAGAGCACAAAAAACTAGAGTAAAATAGATAATTGTGACTGGTTTTAGACTTAACTAATGTCTTCAAGTCTTACGATGCCAAAATCATCTTTAAAGTGAAATAACAATTTGTTCCAATTTAAAGGAATCGTCGAGTAGTCACCGACTACAACTAGAATTTGTGAGGATATCCTATGTTTTAAAAGAAGTAGAAAAAGGTTTGGGATTCTCTTTACAAACTGACAAGTGTGTTTCCAAGCTTAAAAGAAGGCCATATACAAGAATATATAATATTTGGAAAATAATTTGTTAAGTCTTTCTTGTATACAAAAGTCTTACTTTCAAGGATTTAAGATTGAATAAAAAATCTTGAAAATCACACAAGAGATACACAAAGAAGTATGCCGAGAATATTGTATATTATTAAAATTTCTCTCTTAAATAAATAAGGAAGAAGATGGATTGTAAAAGTACGTTCAGTACTTTGTGACACCCCGACTAATTAAATACCGGGTAGCTACTCCTTTATTAAATTAATTCAAAATGCCAAGTTGGCTCAGTTAATAGCATCACTGTCGAAAACATTTTTATTATTACTAACCACCTAGTATTTAAAAAGTAAGTGCCAAATTTTATTTAAAGTCTGATTAATATGCAACAAGTGTAATAAAGAATAATAACACCATTCACCATAAAGTAGTAAATAGAATAACCATCACATAACGTAAATAAAGTCTGGAGGAAAACTCCTCACTACAAATCCCACAACTGATAAGTAAACTGAATACTAAATCAATACATGCCAAAGTCTGAAAACTGTAATGGAAAAGTAACTCTAATAGAAATGGGCGACATGCCCTACAACTGATAGATAATAAATCTGGAATCTAAGTGATAGAAGCGTCTACAAGCAAATCCCTGTAGCTTCCACAAACAGCTACAGCTCGTCACCAGAATGAATATCCTATGCATGGTGTCCTTGTGGATGGGCACCTAAAATGGTTTTACAAAGAAAAAAATAGATTTGAAAAGCAAACGGGTCAGAGCCCGAATGTGGAGTTATATTTTAAAAACCTGCAAGTGCTTTAAAAACATTTAAAACATTAAATGCAAAGTACATGTTAGGACGTGTACTCACATGATATTCTCACCTCTCGTCTAACTGTACATTCCTAACGTAAGTACCCATCTACAACGACACAAACCACTAGCTAAGTGCCATCATCTCTAGCTAGACTGTCATAGGTCCTACCCTTATTACTCGGTTCTATTGACATTATAACGCTCGCAATTAAATAGGGATTTAACGTCAACTCAGATGCTCAATATGAAATATATTTCACTATCAGCTAACCCGTTATGTTTTTCTCGAAACAATACCGTAATTATATTCATAACATTAACATGAAGGTTCCCATTAATTAAGTGTATATTATTCACATCATAAATATACAATAAAAGCACCCCTAGAACTAAGCTGCGGTGCACACATACTTTGCTATCCATCCCAGTACATCACGTACATAAGGATTACATACTCCGAATCTCTCAGGAATAGTTCACAGATAACAACATCACAAATAATGGAGGCGAACACAGTCACATCACATGGGTCACCCACATACCTACGCTCCCACGATCAGCGGACTTATTAATATCCCAATAAGTCTTTCTATGACCTATGTTCATCAAGGTAACCAGTCTAAATCCGGGTAACACAAGGATTAGAGGGACCTAAACGAACGCAAACCTCCCGTGATAGCAAGTATGGTAGGTATGTCATACACACAATTCATATACCAATACTAAGTAAACACACATCTTAGCAATCCCGTAGTTTAATCGTAGTACATGTCGCATTCTCGTACCAACTTATAATTATCACAATTTATACTATTCCGATTTATAACCATACGCGCCATAATTTATTCTCTCATCGTAGTAGACACTCACGTCTCAACCCAAACCGTCCATTTAATTTAACTCTCGTATATAATTTACTCCTCATAATAACCCAAAAGTCCCAAATCCATTAATACATCATCAAAGGAATGTTAACTCTACCCTCGAACAAGTTTACGGGACTCCAAAAATCAAAACAGGCCAAAAAGGCCCAAACTGTCAACTCGTTAGAAGTCTCGTTCGAACGAGGCTGTTCGAACGAGGTTCCACTATCGGCTCGTTAGAAGTCTCGTTCGAACGAGACTGTTCGAACGAGATCCAGTTCGTTCGAACGAACTGTACCTTCTAACGATATCTCGTTCAAACGAGATTATCGAACGAAGTTCTCTTTCGTTAGAAGCTACTGGTCAATTCGTAAGAAGCTCGTTCGAATGAGTTCGTTCGAACGACCTGGGTAGGGGCTTCTAACGACCTACCAGTTTCGTCCCAGATTTTTCTAAATCTCGTTTTTCACCATTTTTACTCCTCAAATCTCTTCTAAACTAAGTCCCAACAATCGTTTTAAGGTCTCTAGACAATCCTAAACATATTATAATCACATCCTAACACGTTTTGAAGGATTAACTTACCCTAACATCGATTAATATACAAATTTCTACACTTTTTCCCCAATTTTCTCAAGAACATGAACCCTAAAACTTGTAATCATCAATAGCCCATTCTAAATTCGTCTTTGTTACATTCAACATACATTAATACCAGAATAATCATCTCTATGGGATTCTACATGCAATTTGTCCTCAATATTCAAATCCTAAGTCCATATAACATGCGTTTTCATTCATCTTCCAAGAACAATTTTAATTCTTCAATTTTCTAACATGGAAAGAACATTCTCTGAATTTAAATATAATTAAATCACTTGCCTTGATTGTCTTTGAGTCTGGTGTAGGTTTGATGAAGCTTTTCTGCAGAATTTCTTCTCTCTCCAAGTTTCTTCTCCAATGGTGGCTATGGTGGCTAGGGTTTGCTTTGGGAAAGTTGGAAACCTAAATGATAACCTCCGTAGCTTAATGGGTTAATATGGGTTGGTTAGTGGGTTTAGTGGGTTAAATCCACATCAGATTAAAACTCCCAATTTTCGTCATTATTAATTCCTCAAAATACAAAATTACCAAAATACCCTTTAAGTTGCTGGTATGGCCTAAAAATACCCCGGAATCCAACCTACACCCCCGGCTAGTGTTTTCTGACTATCCCGACCCTTCCGGACGTGTTAGAGCACTCAAAACGACCATACGGTTTATAGAATTTAAATTCACTTTTATAATCAAAATATTATACCGTGACGCGGCGGTCTCACGCGTCTCAACAAAATTTCTAAAATGTCGTATATAAATCTTACGACAAATTTTTCATAATTCAATATTCATATAAAAACATGTATGCACATAATCAAATACCAACTCGCATCTCGTTAGTATTTATAACCCGGATTAATTTCCAATTAATACGCATTTAATTAATTAATCCCAAAAATAAATATAGCCAAAAGTATGGGGTATTACATACTTGTGTATGAAGACACTCAAGTAAATCACTATCATTGGCTAAGAAACAATCTTCGTTAAATGAAAATAATAATTGCCTCTTGGGTAAAACTTAAAATGAAATATTAATCAAAAGATATAAAAAAGGCAAAGAAGGGAGGTACAACTCGCGAGTACCTTCGCTATAGCGAATATTTGTCTCCGATGCGAAAGGTCAATGAAC
Source organism: Sambucus nigra (assembly GCA_949130495.1). Taxonomy (NCBI): domain Eukaryota; kingdom Viridiplantae; phylum Streptophyta; class Magnoliopsida; order Dipsacales; family Adoxaceae; genus Sambucus; species Sambucus nigra. The sequence goes on from OX422212.1 coordinate 224,756,356, forward strand.
CAGGTTATGGATGTAACTAGTTTTTTTGAATTATGATCATTAAAAGATCCCTTTCAATGATATGGGAACTTCACTAACACGAAGCCTATTTTGCTAAAACGAACCTCCCGCGAAGAAGGTCATAAGTTGTGCCATAATTTTACACCGACTTAGTTTCCACATGGTTGTAACTAGAAAAACAAACTTTTACTGATGAAAATTCCTATTTCACTATAGTGAACCACGAGCGAGCAAGGTCGCAGATGGAAACTTAAATTTCCTTCTTTTGCTATTTTTCACAAAACACAAAATTTTCTTATAACAACCCCCATTATCCACGTAGAGGTTAGCGAGACATAATACGTCGAAGATGAAACTTGTCTATCAATCTATATGATTCTCAACATCAAACCATAATAAAACATTTGTATTATTGAAACCACATGCACAATAAAATCGATTTAATTAATAATTGATAATAAATAATAAATCCAACATCGAGATAATAATAAAACTCCAACCTAAGTAATACAATTATCCAAGAAGATTGAGTAAAAAACTTGACCTTATCCCCATACAATATTTTAAATAATAAAGTGAGTATAATGGAAAATAGCAAACCTATGATAGAGTTAAATGAGCTGAAGTAATGGATGTGAAGATATGACCGTAAGTTTGATCTCTTGTAAACCCTGCTAACCTGTCTATGTAAACCTAGGGAGAACATTTTATAATTTGGGTCAGCGCCCTATTATAGAAAGAATTAACTTATAAAAATTAAGATGCAATAATACAGTTAATTTAAAGTATGTGCAACCCATTAGCACTCACATGAGTTAAGTACCTCACCCCTCATCTTAACGCAATACTACACACATATCAACCCAAGTCCCAAACTGTGAAAGGTTAATAACCATAACAATAATAAACACATGGCGTATATAACATAAATCATGCATAGAGATAGCTATCTACACCAATATTTCCTTTTCCCAGAATATCCCAATCATACTACCCACAAAACTAAGATATTTATCTATTATGCATTTTACGTAGTATTGGGTTCATAATTGGTTGTCCACTTCTTTAGACTGAGTAATTAATCTCAATTAATTTATATGATTATATATATATATATATATATATATATATATATATATATATATATATATATATATATGTGTGTGTGTGTGTGTGTGTGTGTGTGTGTGTGTGTCCTTACAAATTTACAACACCTAAGGGCATCTAACCTTAGTATCCCATACATGCTCTAACGAGAAGTTCGTAGGAGTCCCTCATCCAAATGGAAATCATAAAACACATACAAGTGGGTTGGTCCCTATGTAGTACACCATTGTATAGTCCATACCCAACGATGGCAATGGATCCTAGCATCTACACCTACCTCTCATAAGTGGCGTTGATATATAGTACCTAAAGTAATGACATATACAATGCCTGGCCAGCCAGTGTCGTCGCATGCCCCAGTCCCGAGATGTACACAACCCCAACTGGCACTATACCAAATATACTGAATTATCACAGTCATTGACCTTGACAAGTGATCGTGACAAGTTAGACTTGTCAAGGTCAATGACCGTGACAATTCTGGGGGTGACAACTTTTGTTGTCAGGGACTTGTCATAGTCATTGACCGTGACAAGTTCGTTAGAATTGTCACGGTCATGCCATGATCCTTGAGCTTGATAAGTTTTATCACGGTTAAGGACCGTGACAAACCCGTGACAATGTTTAAAAAATTGTTATGGCCATTGACCGTGACAAGCCCGTGACAACAATCCTTTGTCACGGTCAATGACAACGTTGTACCTGTTCAAGCATCATATATCCAAATAAAATAGAAATAATGCAAATATACATTCAAGATAGAGACAATATACATCACAATATAAACCAAATATAATAACCAAATATAATTCAAATGTACCAACTTAAAAACAATTCAATTCAAATAATGTCACTACATGTATTGGATAAGGTTAAATTTGAGGAGGTGAGTAGGCCACACTCTATAATAATTGACACAACCACTGATATACATCGTGTCGTATTTTTCACGCAACCACAATGGCGAGTTCTCCTTCCCGAGTATCACATGCGTGACGAGCACCTTGGACTCGATGTCTTGAAGCTCACGTGTATGAACTAGTCCACCTTGGACAATATTTGGGTCCCTCAACCCCCGCCTATCCTCTAGCCATCAAATATGTCCAGTATAAACACGCTCGGCCAACCAAGTGTCGACATCGATCGGTCGAGGGGAGTCAAATAGGGAAGTGGATCATCAAAGTCCGCACGTGTCGGCGATGAAGCAGCGAGGTCCACATCGTCATCATCCTGCACCTCGTCCTCCACCACATTCTCCTTCCCTTTCCCCTTACATTTTCCACCCAACGAACGCTTCATGAATGAGAACATATCTTGGACCGTCGCCTCCAAATGGGACAGCTTAGCATCATGCGAGTCCACCATTCGCGCTAACCCGGTGTCGCTCATCTCCAATCCGATGATCCTAGATTTGGCCACCCGCGAGATCACCCCCTTGTCCTCCCCTTGCGATCAGAGCCAAGCACTTGGTTGAGTGCGTCTGTGAAAAAAGATGCCTTGTCGACATCAGACTGCGACTCATGCACTTCCTTAAGCTTTGCCTAAAATGACAAAAAGTACATGATTAGTAAAATAAGTAAATTAAAAAATTATAACATAATTAACAAAAAGTAAACTGTTGGATTACTTACAATCGTGGACGTGACGCTCGGGGACACCTCCTTGTCCTTCCCCTTCTTCGTCCGAAGAGCCACATAAGTATCGATCCTATGTGGCCTACCCCCAAGGCCACTCCCTGTTCCCTGAAATAAAATAAAGTAAAATTAGTATTGGCTCCGCAAAGTAAAATAATGCAGAATAATATATTTCTGTAGTTATAGAAAAATTAAATCTTACCATCATCCTATCCTCCACCTCAGCGTAAGACGTCCATCTGGAGTAGTGCACGTCCGTCTTTTTTGCTCGATTTTCCCTCCCTGATTGGCGAGATGCCAATTGTCTCTCCCCGATCTCATTGTCAATGAACTGTTTCCATTTTTCCAATGAGATCGGCTCCTTCGGCGGGATGAATTCACGTATTTCGATAACGAACTCTCATGTCTTCCTAAAGTATCGGGTTCGCATATTTTTCTTCCACGTCTTGTGTTGCTCCCTCAACTGCTCCAAGACGGAATCACGTAGCTTTGGATCCAGGCTGAATTGTATTTGTCCAACAAATACAATGTTAGTTGCGAATAAATATAAACATAAAATGAAATTGAAATAGAAATTGAAATTGAAATATTCATATAAATATAAATATAAATATAAATATAAATACATTACCTGTAGTGACACCCAAACATCTAACTTGAGATCATATGGCACCTCCTTCCAACTAATGTACCCCGGGACGATGATCGTCTTTACCAGCTCGAGCGATCTCGCCAATAGCCCCGACTTGTTCTCGATGGCCATCCCCAATTTTCCATATTTAGGGAGCCAAAGGGTCGAGGAGCCCTCGTCGCCTCCGTTACCATCGAGTCCATACGTCATCATCATAACTAGCATCATCATCCTTGCCTTAATACCTGAAGGAGACATTTGTTGTAACAAATTATTGTTAGTACAAATCAAAATGAATTAGAAGAAGACATGAAAATATGTACAATTACTACAAATGAAAATGAACTGTTACTATTAAACATCCCCCCATCCCTGCCCCCTCCCCCCACCCCCCTCCCCACCCACCACACACACGCACACACACCCTTCCCCACCCCCAACCATACACACACACACACACAACCCCTCCCCCCTCCCCACCACACACACACACACACGCACGCACATATATGTACAAATAAAAAAGAATTGTTACTACAAATATGTACAATTACTACACACACGCGCACACTACACATCCCCACCCCCACACCCACCCCCACCCCTACTGCCCACACGCACGCACACTACACAAGAGTGAAAATAATAAAGTGGAAATCAATTAAAAGCATTAAAAATGGATGTTTCGGTACAAATTGGAATATTTATTACAAATTAAAAAATTATTAAAATTCGGGTTATCATAAAAATGGATTGATATTCGGTAGGAGCAGACAAGTCATCCACACTACTATTTAGACGCGTTGGCGCATGTTGGACAATTGACCACGGCTCGTTATTGATATACTCCGAGTAAAACACTTGGTTAACCTTTTGAAAGGCACAAACAAACGGCTCATCGCTCACATGGTTGTCACTCTTCAACTTGGACAAGTCAACCATGATCAAATTGGTGACAGGATCAACTTTACGAGCATTTTTATCCTCAACTCTTACCTAGTCACAGTAAAATACAACCTCCTTGAAGCTTATATAATCCAATTCAAATATATTTCAGATTACACCATATTAAGTCATTTCAGCTTCAATGAGGGTTTTATCTTTTGTGCTCGCTCGAAAGAAAGTAAGAGCCTTGTATGAAATGCCCGAGTTCTGTACATTTATAATTTCCTCATAAACTTTACCGTCGAAAATGTAACCGTTCAATCGATACTTTTTGTACTCTTGTACCACAAACAAGGGTCCAGTGGCTAGACGAGCAAGCCTTGATGTCGCATCACCCGTCTTTAAGAGCTGAGAATATAGATAAATTAATTATATTAGTTGTGAAATTTGAGTGTAATGTAACGTTATATAACGACCATTTTCATTATAATTACCTGTTGTGTCAACAACAGCCTAAATTCGTTGTCTGATTGTACCATTATTTTTCGTCTTTTATTGTTCCCACACGCTTCATATTTTCTGCATATTACAAAATTAATCATGTATAAAATAATCTAAAATAATGTTAAACATTATAATAATCGAAACTTACTTTTTCTATTCTTGGACATCTTCATGTGTGTCAAATAGATAACGAGCTACTTGTTCATGTTGCAAACTCGTTAATTTCACTCATTTTTCCATCACATGACCACCATCATCGACGAACTCATCAGTGTCATCAACGCTGGTCGAGTCAGGCATATATTCCCGAGTATATATTGATGACTCCACGGTGATGTATTCCTCTGCAATTGATCTCCAATGTATTACGTATTCTTAACGTAATCTTTAAAAACTTTCATCAATCTTTCAAACGGATAAATCCACCGATATCTAATTGGACCACAAAGAAGTGCCTCATCGCATAGGTGTACCAACAAGTGAACACTTATGTCAAAGAATGCTGGGGGAAAGTACTTCTCCAACACAAAATTCGCTTCGACCACCGTAAATTTTGCGGCCACTATGTGTTCTCGATTGACTACCTTCTCACACAAGAGTGATAAGGTAATACTAATTTGCATAATAGCCCTCCACAAATCCTTGTGCTTAGAGAAGCAGTTCTAAAACAATAAAGGAACCAATTGCATGATCACATGCCAATCGTCGGACTTACACGTATATAAATCATGAGTAACATAATTCACAATCCTTTGCAAGTTGGAGGCAAAATTAGATGAGCCCTTCAAATTATATATTGTGTCTAAAAGTACCTTCCTTTCCCCACTCATCAAAGTAAACGCACCAGGGGGAATTATTGTCCTTCCCCTACTATCTTCTTTCAACCATAGTTGTGGCTTAAGTTTCAACGATTTAAGGTCTTTTCGTGCATTTTCTCCATCCTTCGAATGATTCCCCCCAAGGCAAGTGCCCATAATATAATCAACGAAGTTCTTCTCTGCATGCATCACATCCAATACATGGCGCACCGGGTTATTCTTCCAATAAGGTAAGTTAAATAAAATTGACCTCCTAGACCATGCCTTTCTTGTCTCAGTTTCATTCCAAGTTGGGTATTCTTATAATTAACATTATTAAATTTAGGATTCTTACCTGGCATATTAAGGCCATATTTAGAAGATTTACTTTCAATTTCTGAACCCGAAAGTTGTCTCGATGGTAGCCTATGTTCAACCCCGCCTACTAAAAAATTGGAACCTTTCTCAAATCTAAACTATGAGCCAGGGGTAAAAGCCTCTTGTGGAAATGGTATATATTTTTTGAGCTAAAGGATAGATGAAGAGATTCAGTCTCCTCTCCACAAATAGGATACCCCAACTAACCATGTACTATACAACCGGATAATGCCCCATAAGCTGGAAAATCATGAATTGCCCACATCAACATAGCTTTTAGCATAAACTCTTCTTTTTGAAAAGATTCAAATGATTGCACACCCTCTTTCCACAACTCATTTAATTCTTATACCAAAGGATCCAGGTAGACTTCGCTATCATCACTTAGTGCCTTTGGCCTAGGTATCAACAAAGCCATCATGGAAAATTCAGGTCTTATAAAGTGTGAAGGAGGGGGGTTGAGTGGGCCTAGGATCACTGGGCATACACTCTGATTGGTGCCTAGATTTCCTAATGGATTGAAACCATCTATTGATATAGCCAAAAGAATATTGCATTGTTCTTGAGCAAAATCGGGATAGTCATAATTCATCCTCCTCCAGGCTGTAGAATCAATAGGATGATGTAAGATATTACCCCTACTTCTGCCCTAGCATGCCAAGTCATTGCCTCTGCTATCCATGGTACTGTGAAAAATTGCTTTAATCTAGGCCCAACGGGAAAATATTTCAACACTTTTTGAGGCACTTTTGAGCTTGTGCCTTCCTTACTAGTAGATTGGACATATCTAGGTTCATCGCATACCGGACAACGATCGAGATTTTCATACTCCTTTCGATATAGTATGCATTCATATACACAAGCATGAATCGATTGATACTTCATTCCCAAACCTTTCAAACTGTTATTCATAACAGGATACCTATTTGGAAGTGTATTCTCCTTGGGTCATAAGCCCTTCACCCATTTCAGAATTCCTGTCACGCTATTTCCAGACACACTGTACTGCATATTCAAACTGTGCAAACCAACCATAGCATGTAAAGTTGTTTGATCTTTCTCACAACTAGAGTATAATGGTTGGGTCGTCTTAAATTTTAAACTTTGGTAGTCATCGTCAACTTTTATCGTTATATCTTCACGAGCACTTGAACCTTCTACATCATTAGTAACCTCATTCTCCTCTGCTTCATAAACTCCGTACGCATCATCAACTAAATCCTCTAACATATTATGATCTACGTCATCCCCTTCTACATCTATCCTACTTATTGAAGGTTGTTGTGAAGGTTGGTCGGGGATAAAAGGAACTTTCAATTCACCATAAAAACTTCAAAATCGATAACTATCTTGCATACCCGATCTTAACAAATGTAGTTCAACTGTTTTCCACTCAAACACCTTACCATTATTACACCTAGCACATGGACACGGAAAGTCGTCATCATTATGACATCTCTTTGCGTATTTTATAAATTTTTTAGCACTTCTACGAAACACATCCCCCATTCTATTTGTCTCATCCACCCACTCTTTGTATTTCGGATATCCCATCACAACTACCACAACTAATCACCTATTAAAGGTAAACAAAACTAGATTTATAGTATTTTTAATTTAATTATGTCTTATTTATAGTCGATTTTTAAATTTCAAATTCAAATTCAATTTATAATAGAAATTTATATTTCCTCCATCTCCTCTAAATGGTGAGTGGTCTTATCCCATTCAAGACCGCATTTTTTTGTAATATACTTAACAACTCATGCACATTGTTACGATTTGAGAAAAATTTGGCAGCATATTCCCCTAGTTCTCCAAGTACACGACGTAGATTGGCTAGTATCTATGCGAACTATATGTAATTTCAAGTATTTTCATTTAATTATCATACTATATATATATATATATATACATGTAGTTCGCATATATATATATATATATATATATATATATATATATTGTTCGATATACAAAATAATTTTCAAAAAAAGTTGAAAAATCCCACCCCCATATGGATAATAATCCAGTGGTCATGCCACTTTTAAAATTAACCAACCCAACATCGATCCACTATAATCCAACAGCAACGTCAACAACAAATGTGTATCCCGTACTCCTTCTAATTCATCTACTCAATTAATTATTTTCATTAATTAAACGAACAGTTAAAGTATACAATTATTAATTTACTAATTTACAATGAAGGGAAATCCTACTTTCATAATTAATCATATATTAATTTACTAATTTATAATTAGGGGCAATCATATATTAATTTACTAAAAAAATTAGTAATCAATCAATTCGTTTACAAGGGATACTACGCACAAACACGCACACTACACACATATATACACACACACGCGCGCAACCCCCCACCCCTACCCCACCACCCACCCACCCATCCCTTCCCCCTCCCCCCACCACACACACACAAACAACCCCATCCCCATCACACACACGTACACACACCCTGCAACCTTCCTCCCCCCACCCAGCCGCCCCCTCTCCCCCCCCCCCCCACCCACCACACACACATATACACACACACGCACACATACATATATATATATATATATATATATATATATATATATATATATATATATGGGAGAGAGAGAGAGACAGAGAGAGAGAGAGAGAGAGAGAGAGAAACTAACTCGAAAGTAGAGAGAGAGGGGGGGGGGGGGGGGGGGAGAAGCGTAGAGAGAGAGAAAAAAGGAGGGAAGAAATCGATGGGGGGAAAAAGGGTGGGGAAAGGGTTTTTTGCTGGGAAATGTGTCACAGACGTGTCACGGTACTTGACCGTGACAATATTATAAGAATTGTCATGGTCAATGACCGTGATAAGTACTTGTCACGGCCTTGTCACGATCATTGACCATGATAAAAAAATGCCTATTTTTTAGTCACGGGCAATGACCGTGACAAGACTGGCCCCTGGAAGGGTGCCAATTTTCTCATTTTGGTGTAGTGTGATAGGCTATCCATAAACATGAGTATGTCCACACAAATAAATAAATACATATCTTTATCACATAATATGTATAGGAAATTAAATCTATAATTAACCCCATGAAGTCTATTGCATAATTCCAATTAACATTTCTACTTTAACCATCTAAATAATCGTTAACTTCACACTTAAGTAATCACACACCTTTCTACTAAATTTGTCTACGATTAAGTTAAGGTATTTCCCAACCTTCCCATTTTGTTCCTTGAGGTGCAATCTTAACTCACAGACTCTATCCATCATCTCTCACCCTAACTGACCCTCTATAAATCACAAAATCCAAGGGGGACCAGCCAGACAAACCGATCCGGTTCGCTTGGCAAGACGAATTGATTCAATTCATGAACCAGTTCGCCCCCTGCCAGAGAATCGGTTCGGTTCAACAGGTTGCCCTGAGGAAGCAAAGAAGTTATTTGGTCTTCTCCTTTCAACCAAAACATCTCTAACCCTTACCAAACATTATGTATGAACTCTAAGAAATTTCTCATCATGAAACAACAGTTTTCTCCATGAAAGATGTTCCTAACACATATCAAATTCATCTGGCACTAATTTTCTGAGGAATTGTTAAATATATAAACCCTAGTTTTCAAAATTGAACCATTTATTTTTTAATCCATTTAACAACCCTTATTGCTTATTTATTTACGTTGGATTCAATATTCCAACAACATAAGACTCGAATATTTCTCTCCAAATCAATATGACAAAAAAAATCGGGTTCATTGTCAATTTATCAATTCTCAATTCATAAAAATTCCAGATTTGTTCTTCTACATGGATAAGGTATAATCCCATCCTATCATCATCAATTTATATATTTAAACCTATAAATTTCATGAGAAAATACACCAATGAATTAATAAGTATATTGGAAGTTACTTTTAGCAAGATAATTCTTGCCTTATGATGAAGATTGAGTGTCTCTCTTCTTGGATGCTTAATCTTCTTCCCTCTTTTTGCCTTAATAACTTCTCTCTATGGATGTGGAGTTTCTAGGTTAAATTTTTGTAAATGAAATGAGCCTTCTTAACACCTAATTAACTTATAATGGGTGATAATCTCGAGTTACCCAATAACCTCTGTATTTGGCCCCCCAAATGAACAGGAACCCATAATCGGATTGGCCCAACTTCTCCCCAAATGGTATACCTATACCCTAGACCTAATTTTAGATGTAAAAAACACCTAAACGAGTCTCCAAATCATCCTGTAATGTGCTCAAATGGTTTCTACCCAACTTACACATTTTTTTTCAATTTGATTGCACACCACATATCAATTATTTAATTTACATGGAAATTTATTTTTCTACGAGTAACACATTATGTACAAATGAACCCGAATAAATATGCAATCATGAATAAGAAATTTATTCTCAAATTAAGTTCTACCATTTTAATTTAAATTTCATTTATTCTCCAGTTTATTTAGTTATATTCCAACATAATAATTTATTTCGAAAAGACAGGACATTACATTCTCCCCCACTTAATAACAGAATTCCGTCCTCGAAATTCACTGGAGCATAACATCACAACTTAATCCGCATAATTTTTGTAAGTTTATACTCAATTAGTCTATACTTGTGTCCCGTGGAATAAAATAAAAAGTCTCATCAACGCTTATCAGGTGTAATTGGGATGTCCATACATCACACATTACATGCACACACATGCACAAACATCAAGTATGAATGACACCTATGCTTCCAAACCGAACCATACATACCATATATCTCTATAAAGAAAAGTATATTCCGATAACCTACTGACCGTAACTCAATTCATATAGAGATCGTTCCACTTATTCCACTAGTGGTGTAAACATTACTAATTGATCTCATTAATGCACTCCTTGGCCCCGCCGGCCTTAACTCGTGTAATATAATGTCGCCCGATGCGTTATATGTCCACACACGTAATATGTAGTATCAAAACAACCTAAAATCCAACATTTCTCAACTCCCAACGCTTGCCAATTTCAAGCGTGGGATGTCTTAATAGGCACCCAAAAGTGTTCAAACAAAACCCCAAATAGATTATTTTCAATTGCTAATTCTTGGTAAAATAGGTCTTATGCGCATACATGTTTATTTTGTAAGTTAAATGTATCTTGCGAAGTTTAAAACATTAAATCAATGGAAAATGTGACATATATGCACTTAAACTACTCTAACATATCCCCTAACCTATACCTTGTCCCGTAGCCTAAACTTGTCTCGAGACAAGCCCTGTCCTCCCCTAACTTATCATATACATCCTCAGTGTGTGTGTATGAAATTATTTCTTTTGTTTTTAATATATATATATATATATATATATATATATATATATATATATATATATTTTATTTAAGTTGTGTCATTTTTTAGGGTCTTTATTTTATTTTAATATTTTATATTACGTGTGTGTCTTTAAGTCTGTGTATGCACATATTATAGGTGTCCATTTTATGATAATTTTAATTATTTTTTTTATTTTTTTTTATTTTTAATTTTAATTTTATTAGTTTAGTTTTATTTTTATTTTAGTTTGAGTATTTTATTACTAAGTTAGGATTTTATTTTCTTAATTATGTTAGTATTTTTTTAATTAGATAGCATTATTTTTCTTTTAAGTACAAATCTAAACACACACACACATTAGGGGTGGCCATAGGCCCGAGGCCCACCAAGCCCGCTCAACCCCCCCAATAAAAAAATAGGGTTTGGGTAAGGTAAATAGGCCCGCAAAGCGGGCTTGGCAAAATTTTATAGGCCCGATTTTTTTTCGGGCGAGCTTGGGCACGAGTTCTTAAACCCGATGAGGCCCGGCCCGAAATATATATATATATATATATATATATATATATGTGGGGGGGGGGGGGGAACTTCTATAAATATAAAAATGTATACCAAGTCTTTTCATGTAAAGTGAGAAACTTTATATATGGACTTTGTAATATATGGAGTTTAAAACAGATTTTTATTAAAAAAATTGGTCTTTAAATAAAAAAATAGGTTTTTTAATTTAAAAAAAAAATATCTTTTAACTAACATAATAGGACCCGATCGGGCGGGTGTAGATAAAGAGCTTTCAAATCTGGGCGGGCTTGGGATTACATAATAAGGCCCGATCTAGACCCGAGCGGGCTTGGGATAATACTTAATTTTTCAAGTCCGGCCCGAGCCCGACCGAGCCTGCCCAGGCCCGGCCCACGGCCACCCCTAACACACATACCATACATCCTCCCCCCCCCCCCCCCCCCCCAAAAAAAAAAACACCCATGATCATCTTCCACATCACTCTTCTCTCTCCTACCTCCATTAGCAAACACCTCATAACTCCAATACCCATTAAAAACCAAAACCCCATATCCATATATTCAAACCAACTTTGTATTCCCTTGACCTAATTTCAAACCCAGATAAACGCTATCGGACCTCCCCAGTTAACCTGCAACCCATAGAAAAACCCGGGATCCCATACCTACTTCTAAAACTCAATACCGTACCCCATTCCAACTTAAACCCGATGGCGACCGACCCAAGTTTCGACCACCCATCTGTCCTTAGCCCATTAAGGCTGGCAGCCCCTTACCTCCTAACCTATCTACATCTACCCAGAATCCGACATAACACCAAGAACCCGCTGCCTTATAGACCACCGCCGATGACCTCCACTTTCCATACCTGCTTCGATTTCATCCCCCAAGCATACCTGAAATCCCAAACAGAGGCCCTATTTACCCACTGTCATCCAACTTCCATCACCCGATTCAGACCCGGGAAAGCCCTTCCATACCTACCCAAATCTCAAAATAAACCCACTTCGCATCTTGTCCAAATGCGATACCCGATTTGGCCCCAAGACCAATCCCCTTACTAGTTGCCAAATCCCATTTCCCTTGACTCATAACCTCCCCAATACACGATTCTGTCAAAAACCCAAACAAAGCCAAAATTGAAACATTCACGTGTTAAATGCCACCCTACACCCATTTTCTCAAACTATCCTCATTAACCCCATTATGCACGTATACTCATGTGCGTTACTCTTACCCCTCTCTCACCTTGACATCTCTCATGCACACTAAGACATCCCCTATACCCTAGCTTTGAGAGAAATAATTGAAGAGTTCATTCTAATTCAAAGACAACTTTGGGTTTGATCTATTCCTTCCTAATTCATCTTGTTTAATCATGACATGTTTTTATTTGTTTGTCTTATCTTGGATGATGATTATGGAGGACTAATTTCTTATTTAGGACATTAATTGAAGCAGCTATGAATCTAATTGATTTAGTTTGTTAATTTTTTTTTTTTGTTTTCTTTGATTAGTAAATTTAATTCCTACTCTAATTTTCGCATTGAGAAATGAAAAATCATCCTTGAGAAATGATTGAAAATTGTGTTATTATTTTATCATTTGATTCAAACTAGAGATAGGCTTATCAAATTGATTAAAATCTTAATATAATTTTCTTCTACTCTTATTTTTTATTTTGTCTAATTAAAATTAATGGGGTGAATTGATCCTAGCGGGTGATTCATTTGATTGATTTTAATTCATTTTGAGGAGGGTTGTGGGAATTAAAATTACTTTTCTAAAAGAATATTTAATTAGTTCATTAGTGTAATGAGAATTACATCTTGAGTTAAATGCATATTTTGGAAATCAATCAAATTAAAATAGTTCAAGTTAGATTAAATTGTGTGAAATGGAGGTGGATTTACATACCTTGATCTTTCTCTCTCATATAATTATATTTCACTCAGTTTCATCACACACTTTTTAATATTTCTTTACATCTTCCTTCTAGTTTAATTCTTGTTCTTACTTAGTTTAGTTAATTCAGCATCATCACAAAATTGTTTTAATACAAAAAAATTCATAAAAAAATAGAAAGCAAACAAAAAGTAAAATAGAAAACTCTAGAAATAAAATAACTAGAAACTTGGATTACATCTCTATTCTCGTGTTTCACTCCATTAAGTTGGATTGACACCCTTACTTACCTCTCTACGAGTTCGTGTAATATATTTTTGTTGGTAAATAAACGATATTTGTTTAGAGAGGTTATTCAACAATGACATAAAATAGCCTTTTCCATCACATCTTACAAGAGAAATGCAAACAAGGAACCCTCCCAATACACTACAACATAGCTTAGTCAGCTATTGAGTTCCATCAGTCCAAGACTAAAAGAAAAAATATGCTAACCACATGGATTTCAACTTGTGATAATTTTAATAAAAAGCTCATCACTTCCCGGGGTTAAACTAAATACCATTAAATTTATCAATCCGGTAATTCCAAGGACATCATGTTACTTTTTACAGATAGGACAGGACACCCTCTACCCATCCTTAAATCTAGTAGAGAGCTTAATCACTTCAAATCATCTAAGGATATACCCATCCCAATAAAGCCTACTATCACCCATTTTCAATGATAATGTCATTATTATAACACTATTTATGATCGTACACATCTTCATGTAGCCGAGACTCACAACACCAAATCCTGCGAATAGTCATGGTATTAGGGTCACGTCATATCCAAAATGGGCGTGGTGAAGCCCATGATTTAGTGTGGTCATGGATCCTCTTTCATGTCGTCACGAACCACAGCCATAACTCGTGTGGATCAGGGATATGAGCCTTGATCCATCTGTGACCATTATGGCTCCAAGTTTCCCTCCAAATGTGGTCTCGGATGGGGTCACGGTCTATGGTTGTCACCATAACCCAATGCCACACTGAGATGTTCAGGGTTTGGACCGTGACCATACTCGGAATCGAGTCATGACTTTGGGTCGTGACGAATGTATTATTTACATTCTGACGTGTTAAAAATTAAAGGGATCATGGCATGTGGTCACGGCTTAGGGTCGTAACCAGTGTCTTTATACTTAATTCCCAGCCGAACTTTTTATTTCCCTCGAAAATTTCTAAACCCTCTAAAGTTTCCCTCTCTCCGGCGATTTCGGTTCTCAATCTCAATCTCAATCTTTCTTTCTATCTCAAAGGCAATATTTTGTGCATTTGTATTTCTATGTGTGTATTTCACTGTGTATTTCTGAGTGTGTATGTATGTGTGTATTTATCTCTATATGGGTGTGTATGTGTGTGTATACATGTGTGTATTGTGTATGTATGTGTGTATACTATATGTGTGTATATGTATATCTATATTGTATGTGTGTGTGTATTATGTATGTATGTGTGTATTGTGTATGTGTGTATGTTATATATGTATATGTATATGTATATGTATATGTATATGTATATGTATATGTATATGCATATTGTATGTGCGTATGTATATTGTATGTGCGTATGTATTCTAGAAATAAATATATGACTAATCCTGGTTTAAGTTTGGGGTTGAAATATAAAAAATATAAAAAATTATATGTGTGTATACGGTATATGTGTGTATATGTATATGTATATTGGATGTGCGTGTGTGTGTGTGTGTATTGATGCTATATTTGGGATTAAATTTAGGGGTAATGTTTGTAAGGGATTAATTTTATTACTGATGTTTGTAAGCGTTAATTTTACGACTAATGTTTGTAAGGGTTCATTTAAAGGTTGATGTTAGTATCGATTTTAGGGATTGTTTTCTTAAATGACAAAAGTAGATATTCAAAACCTAATAAATTAATGGTGAGATACACACACATACACGAGATTCGCCCGTGGGAGACTACATGGCTCCACTGGTTTCTTTGAAGTTTTGTTTGGACAGTCTTTGGACCAGTGCCCTACCTTTTTACAACTGATTTTAGATGGTGGAGTTCGATTTTGTTGAGTAAGGGGAAGTAAAGCTTGTTATGAAACTATAGTTTGATTCCACGCTCTCTTTCTCAAATGCCATATTTTTTGTGGGAATTTCCATTATAAAGCGAAGACTTAATATGAGCGAGAAAGTAATCCTTGTGTTAAGGAAATCAAATGTCGGATCACAAAGATTTCGTGACCGTTGTGTGAAGTAAGGACGTAACGATCGCAAAAAAGTGAGGTTTATTTTGGGAGTATTTGACCTGATTTGACTCCATAATCGCATACATATATCTTTACATAATACAGCCACAAAATGGCCAATGCAACCCATAGGAACCGACCGCGTAGTCACGGGACCCCCGGTCTGTGTGCGTATTTCTATGTGTATGTGTGCACAGGATTCACGCCTAGTACATAACAACTAGTTAATGATTCATTAGAGCCATTATTTATAAGAATGATATTCACACCATTGTTCATTTTTCCGAGGGATAATGAGTCACGGTGATAATAAATGGAAGCAAGAGTGTGAAAGGTTACAATTAGCCCGCACTCGTACCTCTTTCATTAATGAGCCTCATTCAGTGGGTACTCTGATTTATTGGTATGGATATAGGAAGATCGAACAATTTAACTAACTTGTAAATCATGGAGTTCATCTCCAGCAAGATCACTTGTTCAATTATATTATGTTTTCCCTATAAGAGTGCTGGAATGAAGCTGTACAATATATATTTCGAGTACATAGTTCTGATACAGCACTAACCTTTCTTACGCTGTTAGAGAAGGCAAAAAAAAAATTCACCCATTATGGATAGAATTACATACAAAGAGCAATGTCGAAGACTGTGATGTCTCGTGACACATGAACGTCAAATTCAATCTTGCCAATAGGCTGAAGAGGATAAGATTTTGAGTTCATGTCATTGACATCTATGCATCCATTATAAATAAACTTCCTCCTAATTATCCACGAGCGAAAATCCATAACTTTTTAAAAACAAATCTCAATTGGTTAGAGATTAGACACATTTAACTTTTATTAAAGTCTTATCATGAAAAGGTAGATTATAATATATGGTCAAAAAAAATTATTTTATTAGTTATAATATCATATTGAACTTTGAAATTATGCATCTATTATTATATATACACATTAAACTTTTATTATTTTTGTAGATAATGTCGGGCGGTAATGGAAACAAAGCTCGAGCTGACGACGTGACACCAGCACAAGGAGAATTTTCATCACCAATTGATGAGCAATACTCAACTACACCAACGGTTAACTCCATTACTCCAAGTTCCAGAAGGAAAGGTACTACCATTAATCCAACAAACACACCCACCGCTCCTGAAACTGCCGGGTCAATTGTGAAGAAGCCCATTGGGTTCTCTCTATTGGGAAATAACCTCGTAGAGGATAAGAATCACATTCAATAATTTAATGCCCAGTGTTTGTCCGCAGAAAAAATTAATATGGGAGTGGGAGGAGATGATACTTGGAACCTCATAGATAAAGACATTAAAGATGACATCTACGAGCAACTCAACAAGCGGTCTGAATTTTTTACAAACTCAAAAAATTAGGTTCTTTGTCGGGTTGCTGAACAACTCCAAACATATCGGAGAAACCTTAGGCAAAAGAATTTCCATAAGGGAGCATCATGCTCTGACATTTTGGCACTCAAAGACAAAGTCCCTTCAAACATTGAGATGTCAGTCAGTCAATGGAATGATTTTCTAGAAAATGTGGTGAAGGACTCGAAAATGGAGAAAAGGGAGAAAAACATACATAATAGGGCCAAAAAAACTGGTGTCCACCTGCTTAGCTCAAAATCTTATGAATATTTGGAGAACGAGTGGTCGAGCAAGACAAAATCATCCTAGATGAAGGAAAGACACCGAATAAGGCCAACTTGTACGTGCATGCAAGACGAAAAAAATAATAACTTTCCTCCTCACTTGGCCAAACTTTAAAATCAATATAGTCTCTGAGTAGTCATTAACTTCAAGCCCATTCAACGACATTGATAATGATTCCCTCGCACAGACCTTGGGGAAGGACCATAGAGGGGGATGAGAGGTTTGGTATCACATATGTCAAAAACAAGATTCAAACACTTCACACCTCTCGTGGATGAGCTTTCTTCTGTTAATAAGTGTTTCTCGTCCAACGATGAACGTCATTTTAGAACTGAAGGGGATGTAATGGGGCTTCGAAATGAATTAGGAGGCGTGAATGATAAAATCTCACAAATTGTGTCCTTTTTAACCGGTCGTATGCCCCTTCACCCCCAATATATCTCGATTTCCCCTTACCTACTCAAAATTTTCCTCCTTCTCCATTACCCTCACAAATATCGGTTCCTCTTTCAACATTCCCCTTCTCAGTGCCTCAGCATGCCACAGGTCTTGGGTCATCGTCAATAACCCATGGTGACTATGGTGAGAAAAACTATATGAAGGACCTGGGCGATAAAGTTATCATTGGGGCGTGTTCACGCTCATATCCACTCAAGTAGGCACTTTAGTACATAATTGTCCTTTGTAGGAGGGTGAGTGTCAGATCATGGTTGATAAAGTATATGTCAGTTACGAAGATACTCCAGTGCACGTTGCCAGCGGAGAAGGGAATTTGTTAAAAAATTATATAAACTATTTTACCACTTGGCTAGTTTATCATTTAATGAAGATGTAGTAATATTTTTCTTATGATGTAATAATATCATAGACAAATTTATTTAATTTGAGTTTAAGTGGTTGTGGAGTATCACTGATTGGGGTGTTCTTGTATTTAAGTTATTGCATAGTTTGATTAATTGGTGCGTTGTTGATATTTATTCTTTATTACTATGCAAAATGATATTTATTTTATCATGTTAACACGGACTGCAATTTGAAGATTATTAACTGGATTTTTCACAATACAAAGAGTGGATGGAGGATACTGACTGAATACCTAATAGTTGTGTTAAACGCATTCACGAATTTATTAGCTACGCTTTTAAGAACCTTAAAAGTGAGAAGATTTCGTGTCCGTGCACCCATTGTATTAACAGAAAATATAAATCTTTAGAAGATGTTGAGTTACATTCAATAATGTGGGGAATTTTTCAAGATTTTAACAAATGGACATACCATGGTGAAAAACATGTACCTCATGTTCCCGAAGAATTACAGATAACCGACCGCGTAACAGGCCACCAATGAGTGGAAGTGCTAAACAATTCGCCAACACATCATCCATTGACCGACAAAATTGACGATGCTTACGAAGTCCACGACGACAAAAATCACCAATCTATTGAGATAAATAATGTGAACAATGAATAATTTGATACTAAACTACCAGGAGACCGAGAATATATACAGTTAAAAGACCATGCGACTAGACTGTTGTATAAAGATTGCAATGAATATCACTCGGTATTATATGCAATGATTGGTTTGCATAAGAGTCATTTTGGTTTGTCTTGGAACAGCGTATCCGGAATTCTTAAGTGGGTTAAAGAAATTCTCCCAAAAGAGAACAGGTTTCCAGACAATTATCCTACCATAAAGAAGATCTTGAAGGGATTGGGATTGAAATACAAATATATTCATACATGAAAGTATGTTATCATATTATACCAGAATGAGCACAGAGAGAAGGATGAATGTCCAGTATGTGATGAGCCTAGATATGTCGTTTGTGAGAACGTAAATGAAAAACCTAAAAAATATCAAAAGAGATCGCAAGTCCCACAAAAGGTTTTGAAGTATTTACCACTTAGGCCATGGTTAAAATGATTTTTTACTATACAATGGATAACGGGGTCCATGACATGGCTTGCTCGATGCGAGGGAATATGATGCGTCATCTGGTTGATTCACTCATCTGGAAAATTTTAAATGCACGACACCATGAATTTGCAAAGGAACCATGTAACATTTGTCTTGCAATCTCAACTGATGGGTTTAACCCTTTCGGTAATTCAAGTACTAGTCAGAGTTATTGGTCAGTTCTCATGACGCTTTTAAGTCTCCCTCCAACATTGTGCATGAGAAATTAGTTCACATTTTTATCTTTATTGATACTCGAGTCGAAGGATCAAAGCGATGTTATTGATATATTCTTAGCCCCATTAATCAAAGAACTTGAAGAGTTGTGGGGTAAAGGTGTGATGGCATTCGACTCTCCCAAGGGTGAAAAGTTCACACTTAAAGCAATGGTAATGTGGGCGATCCATGACCTTCATGCTTATGGGACCTTGCCCGATTGTAATTTTCATGGTTATTATGGATGTACCATATGTGAGGAGGAAACTGAAGCCATTTGGCTACAACATAGTAGTAAGATGGGTTACATGGGTCATTGTAGATTTTTGCCAATTAATCTCCCTTTCAGGAATCACAACTCTAACTTTTAGCCTATTGGTTAAAAGCGCCCGATGGCACCTGCTCGACTTTTTGGTCAGCATATCGAGGAGTAGGTGGAGGCTGTGACTGTGGGGAATAGGTACGTAGGCAAACACCTCAATTTTTTAAACCTGGAGCCTAAAGCAAGGGGAGATCCTAATGACCCTAAGAAAGCAAAACCATGATCCAGGCGATCAATATTTTTTGATTTGCCGTTTTTGAAAGATCATCGTCTAAGGCATGTAATGGATGTGGTGAACATAGACAAGAATGTTATAGAACATCTGATAGGAACATGTCTGGGTGGATCTCATTCCAAAGATGAAGAGAGGGCCCTACAATATCTACAAGATATGAAGCTAAAAAAGAATCTTTGGTTAAAAAATGATCCTACAACAGAAAGAATTTCTACGCCTCCAGCTACTTTCAGTTTGACTACTAGTGAGAAGAAGATCCTCTTAGACACGTTGTTCAACTTGAAGAGTCCAACGGGTTATTTTGGTAATTTACGTAGGGTAGTAAGCTACCAATCAAATGACTTAAAACAATACAAGTCACACGAATGGCATGTAATCATCCAATTAATCCCACTGTTATTCCAGAATTTATTCTCTGAACACAAAGATCTTCGTCTGGCAATTATGAATATCAGTGTGTGTTTTACTCTAGTTTTTGCAAAAATGGTAAACATAAGGCGCATTAAAGTTTCAAAATCAACTTTAGAAGAGGCAGTTTATGTATTAGAGAAATATTTTCCTCCGTCATTCTTCGATATCAGCTTCCACTTGCTTGTGCATTTATACGATGAAGCTTTATTATGTGGTCCCGTTAGGTATCGTTGGATGTACCTTTCGAGTGCTTGATGAAAACCTTTAAAGATTACATAAAGAATACACAGTATATTGGAGGGTCAATTGTTGAAGAATACGTAATTGTGGAATCGTCGCTATACGCTAGGGAATATATGCCAGAATAAGAGGTGAGGAGGTCCAATCCAACCCTAAAGAGGTGAAACTCACAAATATACAATACTAGCAAACAACTCGTTATGTTTTCGAATCACAAGATGAAGTCGAAGACTGAAGAGAGTGAGTATATAATGAATTTTTCTTCTTTTATAATATGTATTTTATATTTTATGATCTAAAATCTACAATTTACTCGTAAGAAGTACGAGAACGAAATTACCCAAAATCAAAGGAGAAATTGCACGAAAACTAATTTTAGGGCATGGGTATCAAAAGAGGTAAATTTCGCATCTTATATGTTCGATTATTTATTTGTGTGTGACTAAAACATGCTCTTATACAAATTAATTAATAAATGTTTCTTCTAAAAAGAGGTGATTTCTTTTCGAGGCTTGCACGCCTAGTAAAAGGCCCTAATTTTCGTGTGAAAGAGTTTAAGAAAGTCCTCATCAATGGTTTTCATTTCATATCCATATGAGGAAAAGATTTTGATGCAAAATAGTGAAATATCAATTTCATCCTTGACCACCTGAATCTCTAGCAAAAGCGATAAAAATTTAAAGAAAATTCGTTAGAGGTCGAAACCACGAACCACCCTCCAAGTTGTCCCGTGAGAGGAGCCAACACCTCCCACGGGACCAACGTTTCTCGTAGGAACTGACTGTGTGGCCACGGGACCCACGATTTGAGAGCACAACCCAAATTTGAGAATATCTTCACTTAGGCTTGAAAACATGACGTTAGATGGCGAAACCGCAACCACCCCCAAAAGGCTCTGTGAGCAGTGCCAAGATCTCCCATGGGACCAATGTAGCTCTTAGTAACTGACCATGTGGCCACGGGACCCACGATTTGTGAGCACGACCCAAAATTCAGAATATCTACACTTGGGATAGAAAACATGTCGTCAGAGGGTGAAACATGAACCACCCCCCAAACAACCCCTTAAGCAGTGCTAACACCTCCCAAGGGACCAACGTATCTCGTAGGAACCGATCATATAGCCACGGGACCAACAGTTTGAGAGCACGACCCAAATTTTAGAATCTTGTCGTGCTCTCAAATCGGGGGTCCTATGACCACACAGGCTTTTATAATTTATTGTTTAGCATTATGGCCGAGCAGGGTTTATATTACGCAGGTTTTAGAATATCCTAAAAACAAATAATATTCTGCCCATTTTTTAAAAATATATTTAATAATTGTCATGGACATAGTCCATGATCAACCCTATTTTTTTAGGGGATCTTCCTATTAAGTCCTATTTGAAGGGGATATTTCCTAATAGGTACTATCACAACATTTTTTTCTTAATAGGTCCTATTTGTACATATAGTGAATATTCACTGTATGTTTACAAATAGGACGTATTGGAACAAAAATCTTATTTCATGGGACCTGATGGAGCAAAACAAAGATGTTAGGACCCATTGAACTACATACTTAGTAAATGGAACTAATTGGTAAATCCCCCTTTTTTTATCATGCATAAATGGGGTCACGGCTTAGGGTCGTGACCATATCCAGATCATCAGGGGGTATGGGTTACTGTCTAGGGCCATGACCAGGATGATAACATGAAAGTATGGGTCACGGTCCAGGATCGTGACAATATCTGTGACCATTTTAAGGGCTAGTCACGGCTTTGAATCGTGACCCTCTTTGTGAACATTCACATAGATTGAAGGGTGGGTCATGGACCAAGGTCGTGACACTATATTTCGTGACCCCTGAGGTCCATGACCAATGCGGCGGTTGGGGATATGGGCCATGACCACTGTATATGGTTACACCCGATTTGGTCACGGGCCAAATTTGCGACCCACAACCTGTGGTCACCGATAAAATCCATGACGAATCACCCAGTTTGGTGTAGTGGCTATCGCTAGCCTTAAATCTCTTAGAGTAACCAAAAACTTTTACAATACGATTTCTTCTCATTATGCATTTCCTCACCTACTAAAATAAATCCGTTCCTGGATAACCATTGCATCACTTAATCCTTTAATGTATGCCATCATTAGCATCTAGTCTACGTCCGTACCCTAAGTCGAACATCCAATGTATCTGTAATTCATAAAATACGCTGGTAACCAAATCCTAAAATATTAACACTTTTTTGCCTACTCTTGATAAGGAAACACTTACCAATTCACACAATACCCATGGCTATTATCCCATTGCCCATAAAAACTCTCACTTTATAGGGTTCATAAAATTTCATCGAACCATCATTGGTCTATCTCCAGAATTCATAATTGGACACCTGCTTGCCTATAAACTTTATCCATAATTAGTAAATAAATAAAACACACGTCTATGATGCGCAATTTACATTATCCTCGTACAATAAATATTGCCCAGTCCAAATGCATTATCAATTTGACGCTCTTTAATCAGAATTTGTCTGCCCCCAAAACTTTCCTCAAAATTCTCACGATCGTCTCAATATGTTGTTATCTCTTAAGCGCACAAATTTCATAACATCATCATTCAAATCTCAAGTTTACATTTCCATTCATTTTACCCTAACTAGACTCAAATCATGATAATTTCCACAATAGCTCTCACACTTATGGAGATGATTATTGTCCAACCGGTTGTTCTACATTTGACCATTAATTCTAAACGTTCCCATAAAAATCAACACAATCCCTAAAAGTGTCTTACTGATCCATCCCTAGGATAATATTATATTCTAACATAACTAATGTAAATAGGTCGGCCTAAAACCTAAGTCTCCCAGTGTCAATCCCTATATCTCTACACATGAATCGTATAAGTGTTCCTTTACTCATGGGTGAATCAACATATAACACTATGTCAAATGATAAATCTACCATCCTTGATGAACCAACAAGGTAGTTATAACGATTAAGTACTATGCCCAATGTATCAAATCAAATAGGCCTTACATGTTTAAGAATAGGGAACATTCCCTCCATTTCCTATGTTAGTGTTGGTCCCTCTCCAGGTGCGATGTGATACACACACGCATACTAGAGTTGTGGTTGTTGTCCTTGAGGTTAAGAAGGCAACACTTGTAATGATGGAACTATTTCCATTGGCTAAGCCGACAACGGTTGATACTTCCACAAGGGTGCCTCGTACCCTCGTTATCCCCCTAAATCCTGTATCGCCCAATTGCCTTGAGGGAACTTCTTTGCGAAGTGTACCTTCTCTCTATAAATGTAGATATTCCCCTAAAACTATTGCTTATTTAGATGTTTCCCCTATTGGCCTTGACTATGTTGTCCATGAACTTGGCAGCCCTGGCCCTATTGGCCTTGCTTGTTCCGACCGTCAAAACCTTCGTATCTCTTATACTAGTAACTAGAATGTGGTACCCTATGAGGGTTGTCTCCCTGACTGCTACTTCCATTTGTCCTACCCTATTTGTTCGATGTCACTGAGTTGGGTCTCTTCTCCCCTTTATTTTTTTGAAAGGCCCTGTGACCCTGACAATGCAGTAAAACGTCATTCACCATGTGAATGTAAGTGGTAAAATTTAGATTCCCCAACAATGATTACCTGATGTGCCAAGCCGTCCCTGACACATACTTCTCCATCTTTTACTCTTCAGTGTTTACCTCGTCCCTAGTAAAATAGGATAGTACAATAAATTCCTCCTCGTACTCAACTATTGTGTGACCATCCTGCTTAAGGTTTATGAACTTTATTTTCATCTCATATTTCATTATCGATTAAAAATACTTCCCCTCGATCTTTCCCCCAAACTCATCAATCGTTAAATTGTCTCTTTCCTCTAATGTGATGATAGACTTCACCACTGTAAAGATTCAGTAACTAGTCAGAATGAGGCTAACATCTGCTTCTGTAATGGTGTGCATTCTACCATCCTCAAGTGTTGTTGTATATCCCTTTTCCACCGGATGGCCACCAAAATATTAGGAATTCCAGTAAACTCTGGTGGGTGGCCCTTAGGGAAGGCCTCCCTAGCTCTATCCCATTCTGAACCAGGTGTCTGCACTGATAGCACCACCTACTGTGTGTGTGTATGGGGGATTATTGTTGTCCCTGTGGTAACTAAAAATCCTATAGTATAACGACATTCACTGTGGAAACTGCTTGAGTCCCAATAGTGGCAATCTCTGCTGGACCAACTACATGAGGGTGTGGTAGTGGTGGTGGTTGTGGGTGTGGTTGGTGATCCTGTTGAGACCCCCCTCCTCTATAGCCTATGCGGTGACATGTTGCGGTCTTCCTCTCCTACCATTTGTCATCTGAATGCAAACAAGGTTCGTCTTAGTAACAGATTGTAAAGAATACAATGATTCCTAAACATAGGGCTCTACTCATCAAAGAACGCAACACTAAACATAATGAAGACAACACATATTCTAAGGATGATAGAAACTAGATTGTTTAATACCAACTGTAATAACCCCCATTTTCCACGTAATGGTTAGTCATACACAATACGTCAAAGATGGAGCTTCTCTATCAATCTATATCATTCTCAGCACCAAACCATAATAAAATATTTGTATTATTGAAACCACATGCACTATGAAACTGGTTTAATTAATAATCGATAACAAATAATAAATCTAACATCGAGATAGTAATAAACTTGGGCTTATGCCCAATCAATAATTGAAACAATAAGTTAACTAGAATGGAAAATAGCAACCTAGGATAGAGTCAAATGAACCAATGTAAGGGATATGCAAATATGACTGCAAGTCTGATCTCCTGTCAACCCTGTTGTCCCTGTCCATGTAAACCCGGGGGGAACATTTTATAATTTAGGTCATCGCCCTAGAGTTGCAAGAATTAACTTACAAGAATTAAGATTCAAAAATACAGTTAATTCAAAGTATGTACCACTCATTGACACTTGCATGCGTTAAGTATCTCACGCCTCATCTATGTGTAATACTACACACATATCAACCCAAGTCCCCAACTTTGAAAGGCTAATAACCATAATAATAATAAACACCTAATGCATCTAGTACCTACAAAAGTAACATAATTATGTATTATGCATTTTATGTAATATTGGGTTAATAATTGATTGTCTACATCATTTGACTAAGTAATTAGTCTAAGTTAATATATATATATATGGGAGAGGGGTGCTTGAATAGTAAAATGATCCAACGATCGTTGTACAATCCAAAAGTGCCAAAGTGTGCCATGTCATATGGGAGGCATATGACATGGCAAAAATGAAAAACCCCACTTGAAACCATGTGCAAACCCCTAAAAAAAAACTACCCTCATTCTATCCCTCAGTCACTCAGCGCCTTCCTCTATCATTATCCCCCTATCACTATTTTGGTTGCCTCCTCTACCTCCACCTCTCACACACACACATGTACTCACTCAACCTCTCTCTCACACACATGCACACAGACACACAAACATGCACATAATCAGAGATCTACATTTTTTAATGGGTTTTTGAAATTACAATTTTGAAAGCGAGGCAAATGGTTCTGATTTTGTGGGTTTTTTGAAATGGTTTTAATTTGTTTCAAATGGTTAGGATTTGAAATTCAAAACCCCATTAATATTCAATTTGTTTCAGGTTGTTACGATTTGAAATTCAAAACCTCGTAATAAACTTCTCTCTTCTCTTTCTAATAGCTTTTCTCTTCATTTGTTTCAGGGTTGATTCAAAGTTTCGGTTACACGGAGTTTGAGAGATTAATAAGGTAATATCTGTGTGAACTTCAATGTGTAATTTTTTTAATTTCTCTCTCTCTCTTTCTCTCTCTCTCTCTCTCTCTCTCTCTCTCTATATATATATATATATATATATATATATATATATATATATATATATATATATATATTAGGTTACAGGGTTATTTTTTTCATTTTGTGTGTTTAGGTGATTCCATCTACGATTTGGTGGATTTAGAGCTAACTAATTTAGGGGAATTTTTCTGTTATCGCTTCGTCAGGACATATTGGCCTAATATCATAAAAACAGCCCGGTATAACAAGGACCATTTTTTGACCTAGCTTATCCTTCTCTTGGCCTCTTCACTAATAATTATTATAGTATATATGTACTGAAACTGTGTATAACAGAATAGTACTTAAACTGAAATTGTGTATATTAGATTAGAATAGAAGTTTGTAACCCAGATGATTAATGTGTCTGTTTTAAATTTGAGACTAAATTCTCACTTTTCTAATTCGTTGTTGTTAAGACGCACACGACGAGTGTTGAAAATTTATCTACTAAGTTTTGTGCTTTGGTTGTTGGCAGCTGGTGTGTTTCGATTTTATAGGATTGTTCCCATGTACTATTGTATTGTAAATATTTTTCGATTTTACTGATTTTATCTTTGATTGGAGTGCACTGAGTGGAGTAAGTGGGAGACGGTTGACAGGGCAAGAAGAGTTTCTGGGGAATATCCCCATCCGTGTTTGTGAATGTGGTTATGCCTATAATTTTTTTTTGTATGTAATTGATTTTCCAAAATGCCATTAGTGCTTTCTACTAGATCAACTTCTGATTCATTGTTCGATAACACTATCAAAGTTAATTTCAGGCTATTTGTTTTTTTTTTATTTGATTCATAAAACTTTTATTATTCTCATATATTGATTGATTTAATATCATGTGTTCATTTTTCCTATTTATGAAATTTTCTGTGATTAATAAATCTCAATATCAGTAGGTATTAGGGGAAGCTTATCAGGTTATGAGTGATGGAGTGCAAAGAGATGCATATGATCAAAATGGAAAATACTGCATATCGAAGTAAGGGTTTGACAGTTATTTACATATTAATTTAAGGCCGTGGTGATAATTATTTGTATGTATTAAAGATAATATAGATACAAACAGTGCAAGAAATTTTAAATTTCATCACTTTTTCTCTTTAACAATTTTTTCTCTTATATGTTTTATAGATACAGTCTTATCATATATATTTGAATCCTGCAACTGAAAATAGAGTTGAATCCTCCAACTCAAAACAACATTCAGATCGTTATCATAACCACTAAGCTCAGTGTAATGTTACTCGATTTTTATTTTATTTCATAACTTCTTTTTTATTATTTTCTGGAGCAATTGGTTTATTGTGTTAACAACATTGCTTATAATTCTAGCAGGTCCAGAGGTGTTGATTTAGATAAAAAACTTTATGTTAATGAGAGGCTCAATTAAAGGTAATAGATATATGTTTTTCGCTTAGCTACTAAGGATATTCTTCTAGTAGTAACTAGTTTCATTCTATATGTATTGAGTAGATTCTCTTATTCGTTTTGTATTATACTCGGATGAGTCCATCTAACGCTAAATTTCTTTAAAAAAACTTACATTGTTTTGTTTATTTTCTTTATAGGAACAAGGGTTGGTTGGCCAGCTATTTTAGATTGGGTTCTGTGGAGGTGATACAAAACAAACACAATTTTTTCCCATTTCTTTTAGATTTTTGTTAACAATATTTCTTTTAGTTTTTCAATTTCGTATGACTGAGTTTAACATCTTACGTCTTGATCATTTGTTTCAATTACAGGTTTAGGGCTGTGTAATTTTGGGGTTTCACCAATTTTAGGGCTTTTTTCACATTTTTTTTTGGTTTAGTATAATTTCTTTATTTCCTTTCAAACTATTAGAGTTCCAACACTGGCTTCTTGGGGGGGGGGGGGGGTGAACTTCAATTTGTAGGAGGGTTGATTTTGTTTGTGTTTATGTTTGTTTGTTTTATCTTTCTTAGTGCACATTAGATTCCGTTTCAAGTTATTTTGTGTTTAATTTGTATTGAAATATTATACTATAATACCTCATTTTTATGACTTGACCATACGATTCATACTCGGGAGAATTTTCGTCGTGCCTTTAAGTACGCGAACGACTTTGGAAATTATGACCAATTTTTATTTTATTTTACTTTGTTTTGTTATGGAACAAATTTTTTTCCCATTTTGTAATTAAGTACTTTAGAAATTTCGTCATACCTTCAGGCACGAGCATACACTAGTATATATATATATATATATATATATATATATATAGTTTTTAAACACTTCAGTAGGGCCATATAAAAAAATCAAGTCAAAGTGAATTTTTTTACTATTTTAAAAAAATCGGTCAAACTTTGTCAGTTTTTAACAACTTAAAAACTGACAAAGATTGACTGATTTTTTTAAAATAGTAAAAAAAATCATTTTGAGATGATTATTTTTTATGGTCCTATTGAAATGTTTAAAAATCATTAAAAAAAAAATTAGCCCAAAAATATTATTTTTACTATTTTAAAAAAATGATCCTCATTCGGCGTCCTCAAACTGGGACCTCACTTGATCCTTTCCCTATATATACGACACCAAAGGGTATCTGCCCTTAATGTCCCATTCATGCTATATTGATAAGTCCGGAGGAGTCCCTCATCTAAGTGGACATAACAAAACACATACAAGTAGGCTGGTCCCTACGCAGTACACCATTGCACGGTCCATACCCAACAATGACATTGGATCCTAGCATCTATACCTACCTCTCATAAGTGGCGCTGCTACGTAGTACCAAAAGTAATGACGTATACAATGCCTAACCTACTTATGCCGATAGTGCTCCGATCTAGAGATGCACGCAACCCCAACTGATAGGTTGTCCGTGAATATGGGTTTGCCCACACAAATAAATAAATACATATATTTATCACACAATATGTATAGGTAATTAACTATATCATTAAATTTTTGGATTTATTGTCAATTTGTCAATTCTTAATTCATGAAAATTTCAGATTTGTTCTTCTACATGCATAAGGTAGAATCCCATCCTTTCATTATCAATTATATATTTTAACTGAGAAATTTCATGAAAAAATACACCAATGAATCAAGAAGTATATTGGAAGTTTATTTTAGCAAGATAATTCTTGCCTTATGATCAAGATTGAGTGCCTCTCCTCTTTTATCCTTAATATTCTTCCCTCTCTTGGCGTTCATAACTTATCTCTATGGATGTGGGGCTTCTAGTTTAAGTTTCGGTGAAGTAAAGGAGCCTTCTTAACACCTAATTAACTTATAATGGATGCTAATTCCGAGTTACCCCCTAACCTCTATATTTGGGCCCTCAAATGAACTCGATC
Organism: Sambucus nigra; assembly: GCA_949130495.1. Classification (NCBI taxonomy): domain Eukaryota; kingdom Viridiplantae; phylum Streptophyta; class Magnoliopsida; order Dipsacales; family Adoxaceae; genus Sambucus; species Sambucus nigra. The sequence continues at coordinate 224,786,542 of OX422212.1, forward strand.
CCATAATCGGATTGGCCTAACGACTCCCAAATAGTATATCTATACCTCGGGCCCAATTTTTGATGTCTAAAACACCTAAACGAGTTCCCAAATCATCCCGGAATGTGCCCAAATGGTTTCTACCCAACTTACACATTTTTTACAATTTGGTTGCACATCACATATCAATTATTTAATTAACATGCAAACTTATTTTTCTATGAGTAACACAATATGCACGAATGAACCCAAATAGATATGCAATCACGAGTAAGAATTTTTTTCTCAAATTAAGTTCTACCAATTTAATTTAAATTATACCAATTTAATTTAAATTATACCAATTTAATTTATTCTTGAGTTTATTTAATTAAATTTTGACACAATAATTTATTCCGAAAACATGGGCTATTACATTTCAAATGTTCAACCAAGTACAAATAAAATTCTAAATATAAAGACGCATTAAAAACATAAGTTTTTGTATACGAACAATATAGTTTCTTTGGATTGTCAATATAAAAAAAAAAGAATAACAATGTTAAATGAGAAAGATTTTTTTAATTATAAGTAGTAATTTAACCAAGGGTGAATCTAGGTTTGCTAGACAAATACCTTTATCCTAAGTTATTAAATCTAAGAAAATGAAATGCATGATCAGGTGTAAGGTTGATGAATTATATGGAGACCACATGGACTAGACTCAAAATGTATTTTATAGCATAAAATAAGACAATTCATAATGTCGTGGGGCACATGAGTATATAATACTCTTACAGACATTGGAGGTTTTTGCGGATAGGGAAAACAAAGAGTCGTTTTAATGAAGAGTCTAGAATGAAAATCATTTTTTATTTTTATAACCCAATTCTCTTACTCGAGCAAGCCTTCGCTGGTGAGAGTGACTTTGCTAATGTGATAGTATGTCTTCATTGTTTGTGCTAGTGACCAAAACTTTTCTTCCTCGAATATGTAATTTTTAGGGTAAGAGAAATTTTGTCACGGGCCGAACTTAAGCCCAGAACTTTTTTAGTTCTTTTTGTTTGTTGCAGCAACCTATAATTTCCAAGTCGAGAGTATTTTTGCTACAGCAAAATATTCTTTCATAGGGCTCGCTATGCACCAGAAATATTTCATTTTCCAAATAAAAAAAATTGAAGTACAATACAATTATTTACAATAAGGTCCATATGTCAAAAGACATGATTAGAATATATGCGTTATAAACGTCATAACCAAGGTTTATGGTTATATCACATATATTGAAAAAAGACAAGTATGCAATTAAAGGCTTCAAATATATGCAAGTTCGATTAATTATTGGATATACTGCATATAATACGTTTGAAGAATAAAAGTGAACAATATTGAGCCTTGATCAATAAAATAAAAACTTAAGTTCAATAAAATATATTTTGGAAAATCAACTTTGATATTTATCATGAAAACTTTTCATTTTTCAAGAAAGTATAAAACATTCAACTAACACTTATGTCTTCCTCAATTTGGGAGATTAATTAAAATCTTTTAGTCCCATTGTGACGCTCAGATTTCCGGGAGTCAATGGAAAAAACATTTTTCACATTGATTTCATTTGAGAAACTTCTTTTTTGATGAAAAGTCTTTCTTTTACATTTTTGTGTTGTAAAATCCCTTTAATATAATTAGTAAAATGATGTTGAATTTATTAGATTTATAAGAACACTAGAAATAAAAGTGTTTTGATATTTTCGTAGTGTAAATGACAATTTAAGAAAGTCCACGCCATCCAGCCTTATTACAAACCTAATTTAAAACACTTCTAACTAGTTCTAAACAACTTAGTCAAAAGTTTCATTTAATTTACACATTTAAAGTAAGAAGTAAACACAACTCAACTGGAGCATAAATCCTTCCTTCCCGCTCACGATTTCCTTTCCTTTATCGTTCTCTCAAGTACCCGGCTGGGGGTTTGACAAATGGTGGGGTATGATCATACCCCGAGTAGAACAAATACAAGCAAAGTATTGCACACAAAAAACATCTATACATATAAAGTATATTTTAGCAGTTATGAAATCATCCTTAATTTGTTTAAGTATTCTTATGCAAAATGAAGCGTGGCATGCAATTTATGTTTTTACCATGTAACTCGGGCGATGAACCCACTCACACATAACCTTTCTTTTAATAATACCTATATCTCGTTAATTTATCCATTAATGTAATTTCACATTTTACAAGTTGTTTCATAAACTTTCTTTTCTATTCATGATCATCGTTCTCAAAATTATCTTTTCACTTTCTTATGAGTGTTAGATGACCTTTCATCTACTCCCACCTTGCCGGAATATACTACTGATAAGTGGTTTGGGGTCTTAGAATTAAGCCACATCCTAGGCTCCGATCCCTTCTTAAATTTCCTGAATACCTTCGAGTGCCTTTTACTTGTTACATCTTTGTATCCCTTTTTTCTCTGTTTCTTTCTTGTTCGTTTTTAAAACTTTTTTCTTTATTCCTTTTTATTAACTAATGAGACCAAATTTCCCAGACGAGACAAGTCCCAACACACTTAATTTTCAAGTTTCACAGATTATAAAAAGTTCATTTTTATTTCACCTTAGACTCGGGATTTCATTCTTTGAAAACAACTTTAATTTTCATTCCTTGTGAAACTTAACCTTTGAGTTCAAACACCCATTTATACGCTTGAATTTATTTTTCATTTCTCACACACACTTGTAAACTTGCATTTGATACATTTTGTCAAAAATGCTTCTTTTGATCTTTCCTTTATAAAAGATTATTTTTCACCTCATAAAATCTAGATCTTTAACTAGAGTCTTGGTTTTTTAAATCATTGTTAAGTCCTTATTTCACATAAAATGACACTTTTGTGATAAAACATTTTATTTGTCACTTCAAGACTTTACCTGTCAAAAATTTTAGTTTGCATTTCTACCTTATTTCTCATCATTTTAACTTGTTATTTTCTTCCTTTAAAATCAACTTTCCAAAACAACACTCTTTTTTTCAAATATCTACCTAGTCCAAACTTATTATAAAATTATACTTTTGACCCCAAAACCATACTTTTGACATTTTTCCTTTTATCTTTTAAAACATTAGTTTATCTTTTTCTACATTTTCTCATCATTTTGGCATTTATATATAGTTATAAAAACATACATTTGTTTTGATTCCTCGAGCCTTATTAACATGTTAATCTTTCCATATATACATCGATGCCTTAAATAATTAAAAAACTTTGCTTAGGCTCAACTGTTTATTCTAACAACCTCCATTGGTTTTAAAAAATCGTTCCCTTATAATTGCGTAATATTATATGTGATAGTGAATGATTTGCCTTCTCACTTTTTGTCATCAAGGAAACTTTTAAATCGCATACTGGTCTCCACGCCTTCCTTTATAAATCCTAACTTATCAGTTATCAGACAACACCCTATCGACCCTAGGCTTATCCCTCTTACCAAACTGACTACTCTAGGTGTAGACTTGGCTTTAATGATCAAACAATCATCAGAATCCTCAATTTCTCCTTTAAACGTTATTAGGTATTTTTTCGACACTAAGTTATGTAATTTATTTCACACAAGTTTAAACATCCATGCGGTTCCCTGCATGTATAATCGTAGCTCTAGCTTCTCCAAAATGTAGAACTTTTTCCTTACTATATACTATAATCACACGTTCGATTCATAAGTATTTTCGTTAACTCTTTCCCGTTTTAATGCTATTGTTTTGGGTCAAAACCCCTTTTTATTCATATGTCCAGAAATGCAATTCATCTGTATGACCATAAGATATTTTCCTAGTGTGACAGCCCGCCTAATAAAATACCGGGCGATCACTCGTATATCAAATTAAAATAGGAGTCGCATATGAATCATTCTTAGCATCACTGTCGAAAATCCATTTTAATTACTAATAACCTATTAGGATAGCGTCAAAATTTTACTTAACTACTATTTTCAAATGACTAAAATTAAAACATTCACACAGTTTATATAAATGAAACTGAAATGAAATAAAATTACCGAACACTCGGTCAAAATTATACAACCATATCGAATGCTGCACAAAAAGGCGGAAAAAGAATAAATAAATGCAATTGGGTAGTTAGACCGAATGTTTATACAATACCTACTATCTAGATTACAAGGATAGAAGCGGCTATCGAGAACCTGCATACATCCACAGCTGCTCCAGCAGACGTCTGACTCGAAGGAAGGGTCATCCAGGCGTCCCTGTGTCTGGACACCTATGTAATATATATATATATATATATATATATATATATATATATATATATATATATATATATATATATATATATATATATATATATATAGCAAGAGAGGAAAATATAGGAACGGGTCAGATCTCGAGTTGTGAAAATATTTTGCAAGTGCATAAATGCTTTATTTTTATAAAAATGTTTTATCTCATATTTAAATTTGGTATCGCACTCCCATGAGATACCCCTCACCTCTCTTCTAATAGTTCACACCTAGCGCATCCTAACAAAATACCCTAGTCAAGCGACCCCTCCTACTAGTATGTTAATCCCTCTTCTAACAACCCTAGTTATTCCAAGTGCTAAGGGCTAAACTTCTCCCCAGTCTCGACACTATGCCATGTTCGTGTGTGGGGTGTCTCGCTGAGCGAAATCCAAACAAGGAACCCCCTTATACACTACTACGCGGCAAGGTCGATCGTCGAGATCTATTAGACCCTCAGTACACAACGGATATACATACTATGTAATGACATACATAACATACTTACTCTAATATACATAATTCAATATACATCCAGATAATATCTCCCGGATAGAGGTTTACTATATATTCATCTTTTATATACATATCATGTTACACTTCCGAATATATGTCCTGAAATGAGAATTCATTTACTTGATATTCATCTTCATAATGCACATCCGGATATATCTCCCGGACTGAGGATTCATTTGCAAAATGTTTACCAATTCAATTTCATTTCAAAAATTTCTATTTCCTTTCTTCTATCCAGGAAATATATTTAAAGCTTGTTTTATTATCATAAAAATGCTTTTCCATTTCATAACATCCCATTTCCCTTCTTCCATCCAGGAAATATATATTAACATCTCTTCTTCCATCCAGGAACTGTATTTAAAGCCATTTTATTATCATAAAATGCTTTAACCTCAATAATGTCCCACATTATTGAGAATAGTTATATTACATATCATATAACGTTTCTAAGACCGCCCGTCCGGGTTTCCCCACTGTGCGCGCCCCTAAATGGCTATCATCTTCCAGGGCCTATCAATCCAGATAACCTGGGATCCTACAACGCAAGACGCCGGGAAGCGTCCATATGCCTGCGGGAGATTCATAACCACACCCAGAATTACCTCACCAGCGTAGAAAACATACAATAATCGCTCATATGACCTAGGACTATATCCACCCTGCATTCATTAGCCATGGGGCCTCACCTCACGCGCACAACTTCCTTTATGATAGCGATTTAGAGAGGTGTGTATACATAAATTATCATTTATGAAAATCATTTCTTTTTCCAATTTGAAAACATTCATATTTTACAATCTCAAAATCATTTATTCTCAATGATTAAGTACCAACTTTATAATGATCATTTCTTATTCTCATAGACATATATATTACCTTGTTCTCATGCACAAGGAATATACTATATAATACACATCCGTATCATATTTTATCTATACTTTAATCACATAGTATACATACTATATATTCCTCCTCGAATTTATATATAAATGTCCATAATTGCCAATCACATCTAGCGATGATCAATAATCCCAAAGATTCTATCAAAGAATCATAATCATGCATTCATATACGCATGATACTATACCCAAAGCATTTCCTCACTTTTATAGATAATAATTACCTTATTCTCATCTAAGGATTTAGTGGGTATCTTTAATTATACAAATTTACATTAACTAAGTAAGTGTATTCTCCAATTCATCCTATTAATCTCATAGGATTTATCCAACCGAAATCAACATAATTATGTTATCCCGCATGTATAATCATATAGGCCAAAATGGCCACTGAAACTATCCCCACTGATATTCGTCCCCGAACACCCTAAAATTGAATAGGTTGTGGATTTCCTTCCCTCAAACCTAAGGACTACATCTCGTCCAATTAATCATTTAATGGTCCCCACCCTATTTTAGGAACCCCAACATGCTAAATCCTCATCTTATCTATTTTCCTCGAAAATATAATTTAAGGGTTACACATTAAAACCCTCACCTTGCCCTCCTAAATTTCCTCAATTGGAGGACTATACACTCCTAAAAGGTCCCTTATGTTATCCCATAATTAACCTCGAATCAATTAGAATTGGAATTCAGACCATCCAATTCACCCTAGGAAAATTGCCTAACTTTCAGAAGGGGTCGATCGATCGACCCATGGCCCTCGATCGATCGATCCCCCATGATCGATGGATCGATCATGATGGGTAGCTTCTTCTCTGAGAAGCTATTTCAGCCATTAAAGCTTCTCCCAAGCTTTTGTCGCCTCTCCCGACATCCTACAACCTCAACCAACTACATCTACACATATAATAAGGGTTCTAAACATCCTAGAACCCGAAACCAACAATTAATTTCGATTAAATCCTAAGTTTCTCCGATTGGAAAATTATTGGGGTTTATTCGTTTTAACTCCCAAAAACCCGTTTTATCCACGAAAACGCAACCCAAAATCTTTGGGGTTCATTAATACCAAACTACGATATGAGATTTATGATCAAAAGTAAATAAAGCAAGTAAACACTTGCCTCGTGGATAAAATCCGACGACCTCGAGCCGAATCCCGCGGAGTTTGGCCGGAATCTCCCCTTTTCTCCTCTTTTTCTATCCTCCTCTCTCTCTTCTCTCTTTTCCTTCTCTTCTCTCCCCTTCTCCCTCTTTATATAGGGAGAAAAAGGGTTTTAACCCTTAAAACCCAAAAATGACTCATTTACTCAATTACGAGCCCTTTTAACTCTAAAATTTCCCGAAACTCCATTTCGATAATCGGACACTCTTTTTCAACTATCTCGGCCATTCCGAGACTCACGGCGTAGTCAAAATTTCCATCCGAGGTACTTGACCGCAACCCCCTATTTTAACCCATTTCATCTCACCGCGTATTTTCCAATTAAAATCTTACCTTTTGTCATTTTACTCAACAGCTACATATAATTAAAATACTTCAACATGTTTACTAAATCCCAAAGGTAAATATTTCACCCATCGACAATCATCAAATCCTTAAAAATCCTAAAAATTACTACATCGGGAAATACTCTAAATTCCAATTTATACTCAATTATGGAATTTAATTGTCTCCAAGATTACGGGTTGTTACATACTTCCCCCCTTACAATGGAATTTCATCCTCGAAATTCAGATACAACCTACACCGCCAATCCTAGAATCGGTCCAAATCCTAATACCTCAAGGGGAACGATACTAACCCAATGGTTCCCAACCATACACTATATGGCTACCTCAGTCATAAAGTGACTCCAATAGTGTCACATTTCACCCATCATTTCTAGTGCCTCACGTCGAAAGACAAGCCTACAGCCGCCGCTCTATCGTCCAAACACGATTCTAAACGTTCGCTCGTCAATACATGGATATCTAATTTCCCCCCAAAAAGAAATTACTCGAACGCTCGGCCACTCTCGTCAGTGTCCTTTATTATCTTGGGCACGACGTTCCATTCAACACACTCCAAATCCATCCGTGACTGCCTCACGGCATAATCTTCAACTTTATATACTTCGCCCCTTCTATTTTAGGAAGTATATAAAACCAACTCACTAAGGTGCCCATACACCTTTCTAACTCGTGCACATCTGCACAACCATTGTAAACACTCGACATATAACACTCTCTCTAAATAAGGGTCTCCTTTCCTCGGTGTAATACTCACACATGGGTCCTCCCAACCCGCGAAATTCAAATCTCCTTACATCGGCACCACTAACTCCACTGGCTTCACTGCCCAAAAATCCTAAGATCGAGGCGTTCCTACCTACGCAAAAGAGTACTACCTTAAATATCCTTAGTGCCCAAGGCCTTTCTCAACTCTCGACATTTGCTTGGTTTCATGCGTGGGACGTCTCGCAAAGAGAAATCCAGATAAGGAACCCTCCCGTTACACTACTCCCTCACGTCGTCGGTCATTGAGATGTAACGGCCTAAGGCACCCCAACGGGATGTCCTAAATCCTACCTCTCAAATCTGCTAACGTAATTCTACTACTCTATCCTATCAATCGGGCGCCTATTCTCTATCGAGATGGTACGATTATCATACCCAAAATATTCTTCCTCAAAATTTGCCTTTTTATTAAGGCCTGGCTATAATCCTCGAATCAATTTCTCTAAGTCCAACTTCACCCACCCACTTGTGGTGAGAGGAGCACTTTAGCGCTTTTCCATAGCACAATATTTCCATAAACATACCATCATAACATGTCTCATAGTCTATAGTGTTTCATCCACACTATATGACTTATCAACAAAACCCACATCCTTGCATCCTATAACATCTCTCCACTCCCGATGCCGTTAAGGTTCATGCGTGGAGAGTCTCGCAAATCGAAATCCAGACAAGGAACCCCTCCAACACACTACTACTTAACTTCTTCGGTCATGGAGGTCCGTTATTTTCGAATATGCAACCAGGATAATCCTATCCCCTCTCTCAACCAAATGTGGTCTCAACTCCCATATCTTATTCAGAAGCCATACCACCAAGCGCTCACACTACACTCAGTCCTTGCGCAAATAATAATGAGCTTAAACCCACAACTCAACAATAATCCTTGCGTGCCTTAAATCATATCTATAAGGTCGCCACGCACTCAAATCACAATAATGAAACCTCTGCTTACCAGGGATCCACATATCCCCATTAACAAAGGAGAACTCAACCCGTATCCAGGTGAGATATCGCAACCACAACCTGTTCCACCCTAGAACCGTGGACACGATAGTCTTTCCATCATTAGCCTGCTATCGCTCCGAACAACGAAGAATCTAATATACTCATAATATTACCATACTCGTATAAACATATAGGACGAGTATCATAAGACACACACACACACACACACACACACACACATATATATATATATATATATATATCAACACCCGCTTTCGTAGAGAATGAAAGAAAATAAAACTCCGCTACCGTGGAAAACACATAGATGTACATTATATAATGTTATCGAGACTGCCACAAAACTCAAATTACACACACGAGTCTAGGTCTAACAAACGTCGCAACTTTATCTAGTCACACCAAATATACCCTTTCCATCTGAGGTAAAACTCATAACGATAACTTTGCCCTGTTCCTTACAATCATCTTACTAGTCCTCTTAACTTCTCCGTTAAAAGAAAACTCCACTACAAGCTTCAATCCTATTTCAATAAATTCCCCGTGTGGATGTCCACCAAAGGGGTCCTCGAACACACCCATTCTCCATATTACTCTTTATTCACTGTCGGCCTCTGGACGATCCTTATGTGAATAATCCAAAACTGCATTCTTTTCATTCCCGCTAAATCATGGGGACTCACGGTTAAAACTATTCGTAAGGTCCCTTTCGAATCTTTAGCTTCACTGGAAAATTCAACTTTAGTACCAATCTCTACTACGACGGTACTACGGTACTCGTAACTACTATTCTTTAGTAGTCGTTGCAACAATCCTTAGCAAACACTACAAAGGAAGTGACCTCTACTACAGTCCCCATCCCCGACTTCACCTACCGCTCCAATTAAGCCCCGCCTCCTGCTGCTGTCCAAGCCCCGGACACGAATCTTGAACGAGCGCGCAAAAGACTACTATAATCTTATAACATGGCAGGAGAACGAAATCTCATAAGAGAAATCAACAATCCTAATCCTAAGGCTCTATATCAAATCGAGAGCAACGCTGAAAGTGTAGTACGTCCGAACAGATTCCTAAGAACACTAGAACCTGATGCTCTGATACCATCTGTGACACCCCGCCTAATAAAATACCGGGAGATCACTCCTATATCAAATTAAAACAGGAGTTGCATATGGATCATTCTTAGCATCACTGTCGAAAATCCATTTTAATTACTAATAACCTAATAGGCTGGCTTCAAAATTTTACTTAACTACTCTTTTCAAACGACTAAAATTAAAACATTCACACAGTTTATATAAATGAAACTGAAATTAAATAAAATTACCGGACACTCGGTCAAAATTATACAACCATATGGAATGCCGCATAAAAAGGCAGGGCCATCCAGGCGTCCCTGTGTCTGGACACCTATGTAATATATATATATATATATATAGCAAGAGAGGAAAATATAGGAACGGGTCAGAGCCTGAGTTGTGAAAATATTTTGCAAGTGCATAAATGCTATATTTTTATAAAAATGTTTTATCTCATATTTAAATTTGGTATCGCACTCCCATGAGATACCCTTCACCTCTCTTCTAATAGTGCACACCTAGCGTATCCTAACAAAATACCCTAGTCAAGCTACAGCTGCCTACTAGTCTGTTAATCCATCTTCTAACAACCCTAGTTATTCCAAGTGCTAAGGGATAAACTTCTCCCCAGTCTTGACAATATGCCATGTTCGTTCGTGGGGTGTCTCGCAGAGCGAAATCCAAACAAGGAACCCCCTTATACACTACTATGCGGCAAGGTCAATCGTCTAAGTCAAAATCCTGCAAGCATCCACAAGTGCTGCAGCTACGCATCCCTAGAATAGATCATCCTGCTTGGCGTCCCTGTGGCTGGACACTTAAAAGGTTTTGGAAAAAGGTTTTGCAAGTACGGGTCAGAGCCCAAGTAAAAATCATTTAAAAGCATTTAGCAAGTACTTAAATAACAGTTTAAATGAATTGTTATTAGATACACATGTTAGGTTACGAACACTCCCTTGAGTTCCTCATCTCTCATCTATAATGCGCACCTAACGTTTGCTACTTAACCCCACCTTGTCAATTCTAGCCAATCTAACTAGGCAACCATTATCTAACAAACCCAAATCAATATAGTTCCTCCGTACCACCCATACAGTACGCTATCGAATACCCTTAATAATTAGCATCTCTCTTATGTTATTATTAAACCCCAGTTACCCTTTCTACGTAGGTTATTGTTCAAACTTTACCATTTAAGTTTCTCTACTTAAACTTTATTTTAGATATTCACTAACTATCTTCCTACTATTCACACATTAGTAGCTTCATCATTATATAGATATACCCTATCTAAGCTCCCTACTAATTACTCTTTAGTAGATTAATCGTTCTTTAGATACATATAATCTCGTCTCTCTACTAGCACACATAAGTAGATTACCCTCCTAATTTTCCTCAGTTAGAGAGCTATATACTTCTAAAGATTTCCATAGGTTATCCCAAATTTACCTCGAATTAATTAGAATTGGAATTCATCCTATCCAATTCACCTAAGGATAAATTTCCCAAGTTCCTATAGGGTCGATCGATCGACCCTGGGTCATCGATCGATCGAGGCTTCGATCGATCGACCTCTGCCAGTCGATCGATCGACCATGCCGGGCAGCTTCTTCTCTGAGAAGTTGTTTTCGGCCATTAAAGCTTCCTTAAGCTTTTGGTCTCCTCATCTAACGTCCTATAACCTCAACCAACAACTACTACACATATAATAAGGGTTCTAAACGTCCTAGAACCCAAAATCACCAATTTATTTTAGTTAATTTCTAAATTTCTCCAATTATCCAATTTTAGGGGTTTACTCGTTTTAACTTTCGAAAACCCATTTTATCCACGAGAACCCAACCCAAAATCATTAGGGTTTATTATACCAACAATGATATGAGATATTTATGCTTAAAAATAGATAAAGCAAGTAAACACTTGCCTCGTGGATAAAATCCGACGTCTTCGAGCCGAATCCCGCGGGGGCTGGCCGGAATCTCCCCATTTTCCTCTTTTTCTCTCCTCCTCTCTCTCCTCTCTCTATTCTTTTTCTTTTCTCTTCTCTTTTCTCCCCCTCTCCCTCCTTTTATAAGGAGAAAAGGGTTAAATCCCTTAATACCCCCAAAACAACTCGTTTACTCAATTACAAGCCTATTTAACTCCGAAATTTCCCGAAACTAAATTTCGACAATCGGACACTCTTTTTCGACTATCTCTAAAGTTCCGAGACTCATGACGCAGTCGAAATTTCCATTCGAGGCACTTGACCGCAAATCACTATTCTAACCCATAAAAGTAAATGCGGGTTTTCTACTCAAACCCTTACCTCTTGTCGCTTTTCTCAACAATGACCTATCATTAAAATACCTCGACATCTTTACTTAACCCCAATAGTAAATATCTCAACTAGCGATAATCATTAAATCCTCGAAAATCCCAAAAATCACTATTTTGAGAAATTCTCCAAATTTCCAATTAATACTTAATTATGAAATTTAAATCATCTCCAAAAGGCCGGGTTGTTACAGCACATACCTACGCTCCCACAGTCAGCAGACTTATCCACTCACAGATAAGCCATTCACAGTACTATGTTCTTGAGGTACCAAATCTAAAATCCCCCCGAAGGCAACACAGGATAAGATTGTCCTCTTTCGAACGCCAACCTCCCGTGATAGCAAGTATGGCAGGTATGTCTACACATAATAAACAATAATATAGATACACATTCCACTTATATAAATATAACATCAGCGAGGTATTCACTACACCTATATATATATTTATAATAACAATACGGCACACACACATCCCATATCACAAGCCTCATATATAGTATATTTATATCCCGAATATTCTACGTATTCCATAATTTATAACTTCGTTTATTACCATAAATTTCCGAGTATTTCTCACCACTCGAAGGGTATCCTTTATTCCACATACAATATCGGAAGGTAAACTCTCTACCCTCTAATGGTATAAGTCCTCGTTCCTCTCGAATTCTCTTAACTCGAACTATCCTTCAATTTAGATTTTTCCTCTCTATTAATCCAAATTAATTTAGCCCTTAAACTTCCCTCATAGGCCACGTCTAAAACCCAAAATAGGCCTACTGGTGTTTCAATATAATTCCCTTATATTAGAAATTGAATCCCACAAATTAATTCCAAACGATTTACAAAGGTCCTAAATAAAAGGAAATTTTTGCCAAAATTGAGCAACCGAATCGATTAGAAAATTTTCTGGCAGATTAAACACCTGTAGTAAAATATCGATTACTCCCTCTACAAAACTCCAATTGACCTGATTCAAACTCATTTGAAAGATAAGACATAGATATTTCCAAGAATGTATGGATCTCACTCTAATTCAAAGTATAATTTAAATGGCATATGTTTAAAGTTACGTCAAAAATTCTGGTAGTAACTATGCTGGCATATCAAACACCCTACAGTAAAACATCGATTTCTCCATCTACGGGACTCCGATTGACCTGATTCAAAGCTCATTAGAAAGACAAGACATAGGCCTTTCCAAACATGTATGTATATAACTTTAATTCTAAGTAAAAGTAAAATGGCATACGTTTAAAGTTACAAACAAAATTCTGGCAGATTGACATCTTGTGTTCATCAATTAAACCCTAAGTCATTCAAGATTCATGTTCTTCAATCAAGAACCCATCAAGATTTAATCTTAATCATCAAATATACTCTAATATCAGTTTATCTTCGTATATAGATAAATTCCCAATGAAAGTTTACACAAAACATCAAAGATTAACCCCAAGAATCAAATTCTCCTTTAATTAACATAAAACCCCAATTTTTTTCTCATATTCATCAACTTTATAAATCAAGAACTCAGATTTCTGTCTTATTAAACAACCTAAACCCACTAATTTCATATTATCATCATTAAGTAACATCTCTACATGGATTCCCACTCTAGTTTATGAATTAAACCCTCCCAAATTCATATAAAACTTCCAAAAGCATGAAATCAAACCCTAATCTACATGGGTAGTATAACATGCTTAATATAAATTGCTATTTAAATACTTGCCTCTCAATAGCGGGTCTGAATTTCATTAACATGATGGTGTGGTTGTTCTCCCCTCGCTCCGATCTCGATTCCGTTGCGTTCGGCGTGAAAAACTGTGTAGGAAGCTTTGGCTTCCTCTTCCTCTTCCTCTTCAATGGCCTCTCTTCTATTGTGATTGTGTTAACACTAGACCCTTCACTCTAATGGAAGATATACACTTAATATTTTCGGAGTTCTCTAAACCTCCAACTCCCGAATGACCGAAATACCCTTAAACGATGTTGATGTTAGTCCAAAATCATCCCGGGACCCAAACTGTACACCCGAGTACACTTTTTCAACTATTTTGACCCTTTCGAAACCAACCGTCACCTCAAAATCACCATCCGAGTCCCTTTAATAAAAATTATTTTAATTCCACCTCAAAAAATATCGAACGCGTAATTGATTTACTCTCAATCACTGAATTATATAATTTCTCTAAATTAAATAAATTCCAAATCACCGAATCAAATAAATTCCAAATCATCGATTTAATTAAATCCTAGATCACCAATTTATTTTAATTAAATATCGTCAGAAATATGGGGTATTACATACTTTCCCCCTTACAAAGGAATTTCGTCCCCGAAATTCGAATAAGTCTAGAACTCCTAGGTTTCCACACTACCTTAAACATAGACTCTAAAGATCACTACATATATTTCTACCCCTCCCAATTGCGGGTTATATAAACATCTCCACCAACCAGGGCACCCAAGCAACCTATAAATATGCATAACTTCATCGATGCAACCTGGCTCCACTAGCCTCTCATTATCATATAGTTACTATCCTTTAGATATCACTTTATAAATAAAAAAATACTCAAGGTACTAAACCCATGTCTTAATGGCTAATCGTCTCCCCACGTCCCAACATTGTGCCAAGCTTCATGCGTGGGACGTATCGCAAAGCGAAATCCAAACAAGGAACCCTCCCGATACACTACTACGTAGCATTTTCGGTCATTGAGATTTGTTAAGCCCTCAGTCCATATTACGTACCCTCAAATACCTGTCGTTTGACATAAAAGTATAATCGTCCACTCGCATGCTACACAAGATAACATATATCACAATGCCTTTACTATCACTTGTTTCTTAGCGCTAAAAAGTCACGAGATATATCTCTCCGCTCGACAATAAGCCTTTCTACCCTGAATCACATCAGTAACAGTCCCTGCGCACCGGGATTAATTATGACTAGACAACATACACACAAAAGTCTACTACACAATATATATAATATATATACGCATATATATAGGATCAACCCTCTTTCAAGTGAAACCTCACAAAATAAATCATACTCTGGGACGGCGAACATGAGATATCACTATCACAATCTATGATCGCTCAACCCATTACTAACCAGTCAACTCTCGTAAGTAGTCTACCCTATTTTCACAACTCTCAAAAGAAGTAAACTAATACATAATATAAATGTCCTCTTAGTTCATTCTCTTAGCCCAATTCCTCTATCGAAAATCTCGCTCCTCAGACGATTTTTGTGCCTTACTGACACCATTTCTATATACTTTTCCAGTCCGAGTAGTCTCACTTTCTCACTATGGACAAGTTCAATATAGGTGGTCCAACTCTTCACACATAGGACACCTTTCTATACCATACCCTATCTCTAGAACAACTGACCATGCCGGTGTGTCCTTCTCTCAGACCTTATAATCATAGCCTTATTTGCTACCCCCGTAGTCCCTTTAGCTCCGCTGGACCTATAGACTCATTGCTAGCCTTGAAGGGCCTAATGGAATCCACCGTCACTCAGCAGGAATTCAGCAGATCCGAATTATATCAATGGGTCCCCTAATGGGTATACTCTCCTATGGTGTTTCAATGTCACCGTTAAATCCAATCTTACTCTTCATGTAGATTCTCTAACCCTCTTGGCTCCCTTCTCATGGAAGCGTTAATGCAAACTCGTAAACATACGACTTTTGATGACCTCAAAACTATTCATCTTAACCGTATTTCTCATCCATGCTTTTGTATTCTACTCATGAGTCCATTATCAACATAAAGAACCTTTATTTTCTTCCTATTCCCGTTCGTCGAGTAAAGTTCCCTTAAAAAGTCAGCTCCTTTCTCACAATCGGCCTATAACTCGCTCACTTGTGATAAGTTTAAAAACTTAATTCGCATCTATGTTCAAATAGCAGATGGAATATCTATCAAACAAATTTCACTCAAATTTCTCGTTTAATCGCATATACTCCTTATATGTGGTGACTAACTCTCATCACTTTATACTACCCCTAAGAGCTCAAAACTTTCCGTTCGAAATTTTAATCTCGGGTGTTTCTACACACTACCCTACACAATTGCCTTTGGATTTTATCCTTCCATTGGCCTATTACTCTCCTTTTTTTAGATGACTCTCCCAAAGAGTCCCTCTATTTTCCCCCACCTCTTATCGACAACACTGGGTGAGTCTAAAATTTTCACCGACATTATCTATAAAAGTTCTTAGGAAAACTTCTCCTCCCGAGTGATTTTACTATTGTCACCATCCTGAACAATAATCATAATGACTTCCATCTCAATCACCATTCCCAGAATACTATAGGTCTTTCTGCTGAGCCTCTCCTCCTGCAATCCTTCTAACGGCCCTCACTGGTCGTCTTATAATGTTCGGTGTATGAAGCCCAACCGAGATCGTACACGAATCACATCAACTATATATAATGGCAGGAAAACGTAATCTCATACGTCGAGAAATACAACAATCCTATCATAAGGCTCAATATCAAAGAACGCTATGCTAAAACGTGAAAAGCCGCACAGATCCTAAGGACACTAGAACCTGATGCTCTGATACCATCTGTGACACCCTGCCTAATTTAATACCGGGTGATCAATCCTATATCCAATTAAAATAGGTTTCTCATTTGGTTCATTCTTAGCATCACTATCGAAAACTTTTTAAAACATTACTAACCACCTAGTATTCAAAAAGCCGATGTCAAAATTTTAATCTTTTTATTAAACAATCAACAACAAAACATTATTACATAAATACATCGCATGCAAAAGTCATATAAATCCATCCACAATATAAAAGACTGGAATGAAATAATACCGAATAAACCATTGATTATAAAATCCAACATAAAGTCCAACCTGAATAAGAGTCTGAATACAAGGTCTGATTGTCATAAATGAAATAACTATGGGCAACATGCCCGAATAATCTGAATACAAGGTCTGACTGTCATAAATGAAATAACTGTGGGAAAAATTACCGAATAAAGTACTGCCCTGCACCCTACACTAGGAGTGAAGTAACTGAATCGTCTAAGTCGAAATCCTGCAAGCATCCAGAAGTGCTGCAGTTACGCATCCCTAGAATAGATCATCCTGCTTGGCGTCCCTGTGGCTGGACACCTAAAAGGTTTTGGAAAAAGGTTTTGCAAGTACGGGTCAGAGCCCAAGTAAAAATCATTTAAAAGCATTTAGCAAGGACTTAAATAACAGTTTAAATGAACAGTTATTAGATACACATGTTAGGTTGCAAACACTCCCTTGAGTTCCTCATCTCTCATCTATAATGCGCACCTAACGTTTGCTACTTAACCCCACCTAGTCAATTCTAGCCAA
The DNA here is from genome assembly GCA_949130495.1 of Sambucus nigra. Classification (NCBI taxonomy): domain Eukaryota; kingdom Viridiplantae; phylum Streptophyta; class Magnoliopsida; order Dipsacales; family Adoxaceae; genus Sambucus; species Sambucus nigra. The sequence goes on from OX422212.1 coordinate 224,804,235, forward strand.
TATTACTAGGGAAACATTATCTAATAAACCCTAATCAATATAGCTCCTCCGTACCGCCCATACAGTACACTATCGAATACCCTTAATAATTAGCATCTCTCTTATGTTATTATTAAACCCCAGTTACCCTTTCTACGTAGGTTATTGTTCAAACTTTACCATTTAAGTTTCTCTACTTAAACTTTATTTTACATATTCACTAACTATCTTCCTACTATTCACACATTAGTAGCTTCATCATTATATAGATATACCCTATCTAAGCTCCCTACTAATATCTCTTTAGTAGATTAATCATTCTTTAGATACATACTATCTTGTCTCTCTACTAGCACACATAAGTAGATTATTCGTGTAGTATATATATTTTACACACCATATATAATGTAAGTACACGCTCTGCTATTATATCCTTGTATCACACATCTAGGGCTATTGGTTCGTAATGTTACCCCGACCCCAATAGTTATTCCATATGTATTGGTCCGGAATGTTACCTCGACCCCAATATTTAGATTACTTTTAGTTTAGATACACACAACTAACTGGTTTGAAGTCATAAGTCTGCTACCCATAACTCATAGCGTCTACCCGTATTTCCATGCAAATACATTTATTAAATATATATCCATTTCTCTTTAATATGGGCAAGGCTTTTCAAATTTTAGGATTTAGTGTTCACATACCTAAGTCAAATAAGATTTCACTATCTTTCTCATCCATTAATTTTACATAGTAGATAACATAACAAGTATATATATATATATATATTCACACTTTTTAATATATATATATAACACGACACCACCCAGACCTAGCTGCGGTGCATAGTGTAAAGCATCTCAAAGGTATATATATTTATCATCCATTATATTTATACTAGTAAGGCACCCTTAGGCACAACTGCGGTGCATGCATACTCTGCTATCATGTCCAGGTACATCTCTCGTTGTACAAGGGACTATTGGTTCGTCTTCTCTCACGAACCATATATATCAAATCACATATATTGGAGGCGAATATAGTTCACATATCCATGGGTCATGCACATACCTACGCTTCCACCGTCAGCAGAGTTATCGACTCACAGATAAGCCATTCATAGTACTATGTTATTTAGGTACCAAATCTAAAATCCCCCCGAAGGAAACACAGGATAAGATTGTCCTCTTTCGAATGCCAACCTCCCGTGATAGCAAGTATGGTAGGTATGTCATACACATAATAAACAATAATATAGATACACATTCCACTTATATAAATATAACATCAGCGAGGTATTCACTACACCTATATATATATTTATAATAACAATACGGCACACAAACATCCCATATCACAAGCCTCATATATAGTATATTTATATTCCGAATATTCTACGTATTCCATAATTTTTAACTTCGTTTATTACCATACATTTTCGAGTATTTCTCACCACTCGAAGGGTAACCTTTATTCCACATACAATAGCGTAAGGTAAACTCTCTATCCCCTAATGGTCTAAGTCCTCGTTCCTCTCGAATTCTCTTAACTCGAACTATCCTTCAATTTAGATTTTTCCTCTCTATTAATCCAAATTAATATAGCCCTTAAACTTCCCTCGTAGGCCACGCCTAAAACCCAAACTAGGCCTACTGGGGTTTCAATATAATTACCTTATATTAGAAATTGAATCCCACAAATTAATTCCAAACGATTTCCAAAGGTCCTAAAGAAAAGGAAATTTTTTGCCAAAACTGAGCAACTGAATCGATTAGAAATTTTTTTGGCACATTAAACACCCTATAGTAAAATATCGATTAGTCCCTCTACAGAACTCCGATTGACCTGATTCAAAGCTCATTTGAAAGATAAGACATAGATATTTCCAAGAATTTATGGGTCTCACTCTAATTCAAAGTATAATTTAAATGGAATACGTTTAAAGTTACGTCAAAAATTCTGGCAGTGACTATGCTGGCAGATCAAACACCCTACAGTAAAACATCGATTTCTCCCTCTACAGGACTCCGATTCACCTGGTTAAAAGCTCATTAGAAAGCCAAGAAATATACCTTTCCAAACATATATGGATCTCACATTAATTCTAAGTAAAACTAAAATGGCATACGTTTAAAGTTACACAAAAAATTCTCGCAGATTGACATCTTGTGTTCATCAATTAAACCCTAAGTCATTTAAGATTCATGTTCTTCAATCAAGAACCCATCAAGATTTAATCTTGATCATCAAATATAGTCTAATATCAGTTTATCTTCGTATAGAGATAAATTTCCAATGAAAATTTACACAAAACATCAAAGATTCACCCCAAGAATCAAATTCTCATTTAATTAACATAAAACCCCAATTTTTTTCTCATATTCATCAACTTTATAAATCAAGAACTCAGATTTCTGTCTTATTAATCAACCCAAACCCACTAATTTCATATTATCATCATTAAGGAACATCTCTACATGCATTCCCACTCTAGTTTATGAATTAAACCCTCCCAAATTCATATAAAACTTCCAAAAGTAAGAAATCAAACCCTAATCTACATGGGTAGTATAACATGCTTAATATAAATTGCTATTTAAATACTTGCCTCTCAATAGCAGGTCTGAATTTCATTAATATGATGGAGTGGTTGTTCTCCCCTCGCTCCGATCTCGATTCCGTTGCGTTCGGGGCGAAAAACTGTGTAGGAAGCTTTCTCTTTCTCTTCCTCTTCCTCTTCAATGGCCTCTCTTTTGTGATTGTGTTAAACCTAGACCCTTCTCTCTGACGGAAGATATACACTTAATATTTTCGGAGTTCTCTAAACCTCCAACTCCCGAATGACTGAAATACCCTTAAACGATGTCGAGTTAGTCCAAAATCATCCCGGGACCCAAACTGTACACCCGAGTACACTTTTTCGACTATTTTGACTCTTTCGGAATCAACCGTAACCTCAAAATCACCATCCGAGTCACTTTAAAAAAATTATTTCAATTCCAGCTCAAAATATCGAACGCGTGAAATTAAACTTAAATTGAACTGATTTACTCTCAATCAGTGAATTATATAATTTCTCTAAATTAAATAAATTCCAAATCACCGAATCAAATAAATTCCAAATCATCGATTTAATTAATTCCTAAATCACCAATTTAATTTAATTAAATATCCTCAGAAATATGGGGTATTACATACTTTCCCCCTTACAAAGAAATTTCGTCCTCGAAATTCGAATAAGTCTAGAACTCCTAGGTATCGACACTACCTTAAACATAGACTCTAAAGATCACTACATATATTTCTACCCCTCCCAATTGCGGGTTATATAAACATCTTCACCAACCAGGGCGCCCAAGCAACCTATAAATATGCATAACTTCATCGATGCTACTTGGCTCCACTAGCCTCTCATTATCGTATAGTTACTATCCTTTAGATATCACTTTATAAATAAGAAAATACTCAAGGTACTAAACCCATGTCTTAATGGCTAATCGTCTCCCCACGTCCCAACATTGAGCTAAGCTTTATGCGTGGGACGTATCGCAAAGCAAAATCCAAACAAGGAACCCTCCCGATACACTACTACGTAGCATTTTCAATCATTGAGATCTGTTAAGCCCTCAGTCCATATTACGTACCCTCAAATATCCGTCGTTTGACATAAATAAGAAAATACTCAAGGTACTAAACCCATGTCTTAATGGCTAATCGTCTCCCCACGTCCCAACATTGAGCTAAGCTTTATGCGTGGGACGTATCGCAAAGCAAAATCCAAACAAGGAACCCTCCCGATACACTACTACGTAGCATTTTCAATCATTGAGATCTGTTAAGCCCTCAGTCCATATTACGTACCCTCAAATATCCGTCGTTTGACATAAAAGTATAATCGTCCACTCGCATGCTACACAAGATAACATATATCACGATGCCTTTACTATCACTAGTTTCTTAGCGCTAAAAAGTCACGAGTTATATCTCTCCGCTCGATAATAAGCCTTTCTACCCTGAATCACATCAGTAACAGTCCTTGCGCACCGGGATTAATTATGACTAGACAACATACACACAAAAGTCTACTACACAATATATATAATATATATACGCATATATATAGGATCAAACCTCTTTCAGGTGATACCTCACAAAATAAATCATACTCTGGGACGGCGAACATGAGATCTCACTATCACAATCTATGATCGCTCAACCCATTGCTAACCAGTCAACTCTCGTAAGGAGTCTACCCTATTTTCATAACTCTCAAAAGAAGTAAACTAATACATAATATAAATGTCCTCTTAGTTCATTCTCTTAGCCCAATTCATCTATCGAAAATCTCGCTCCTCAGACGATTTTTGTGCCTTACTGACACCATTTCTATATACTTTTCCAGTCCGAGTAGTCTCACTTTCTCACTATGGACAAGTTCAATATAGGTGATCCAACTCTTCACACATAGGACACCTTTCTATACCATACCCTATCTCTAGCACCACTTACCATGCCGGTGTGTCCTTCTCTCAGACCTTATAATCATAGCCTTATTTGCTACCCCCGTAGTCCCTTTAGCTCCGCTGGACCTATAGACTCATTGCTAGCCTTGAAGGGCCTAATGGAATCCACCGTCACTCAGCAGGAATTCAGCAGATCCGAATTATATCAATGGGTCCCCTAATGGGTATACCCTCCTATGGTGTTTCAATGTCACCGTTAAATCCAATCTAACTCTTCATGTAGATTCTCTAACCCTCTTGGCTCCCTTCTCATGGAAGCGTTAATGCAAACTCGTAAACATACGACTTTTGATGACCTCAAAACTATTCATCTTAACCGTATTTCTCATCCATGCTTTTGTATTCTACTCATGAGTCCATTATCAACATAAAGAACCTTTATTTTCTTCCTATTCCCGTTCGTCGAGTAAAGTTCCCTTAAAAAGTCAGCTCCTTTCTCACAATCGGCCTATAACTCGCTCACTTGTGATAAGTTTAAAAACTTAATTCGCATCTATGTTCAAATAGCAGATGGAATATCTATCAAACAAATTTCACTCAAATTTCTCGTTTAATCGCATATACTCCTTATATGTGGTGACTAACTCTCATCACTTTATACTACCCCCAAGAGCTCAAAACTTTCCGTTCGAAATTTTAATCTCGGGTGTTTCTACACACTACCCTACACAATTGCCTTTGGATTTTATCCTTCCATTGGCCTATTACTCTCCTTTTTTTAGATGACTCTCCCAAACAGTCCCTCTATTTTCCCCCACCTCTTTTCGACAACACTGGGTGAGTCTACAATTTGCACTAACATTATCTATAAAAGTTCTTGGGAAAACTTCTCCTCCCGAGTGATTTTACTATTGTCACCATCCTGAACAATAATCATAATGACTTCCATCTCAATCACCATTCCCAGAATACTATAGGTCTTTCTGCTGAGCCTCTCCTCCTGCAATCCTTCTAACGGCCCTCACTGGTCGTCTTATAATGTTCGGTGTATGAAGCCCAACCAAGATCGTACACGAATCACATCAACTATATATAATGGCAGGAGAACATAATCTCATACGTCGAGAAATACAACAATCCTATCATAAGGCTCAATATCAAAGAACGCTATGCTAAAACGTGAAAAGCCGCACAGATCCTAAGGACACTAGAACCTGATGCTCTGATACCATCTGTGACACCCTACCTAATTTAATACCGGGTGATCAATCCTATATCCAATTAAAATAGGTTTCTCATTTGGTTCTGTCTTAGCATCACTATCGAAAACTTTTTAAAACATTACTAACCACCTAGTATTCAAAAAGCCGATGTCAAAATTTTAATCTTTTTATTAAACAATCAACAACAAAACATTATTACATAAATACATCGCATGCAAAAGTCATATAAATCCATCCACAATATAAAAGACTGGAATGAAATAATACCGAATAAACCATTGATTATAAAATCCAACATAAAGTCCAACCTGAATAAGAGTCTGAATACAAGGTCTGATTGTCATAAATGAAATAACTATGGGCAACATGCCCGAATAATCTGAATACAAGGTCTGACTGTCATAAATGAAATAACTGTGGGAAAAATTACCGAATAAAGTACTGCCCTGCACCCTACACTAGGAGTGAAGTAACTGAATCGTCTAAGTCGAAATCCTGCAAGCATCCAGAAGTGCTGCAGTTACGCATCCCTAGAATAGATCATCCTGCTTGGCGTCCCTGTGGCTGGACACCTAAAAGGTTTTGGAAAAAGGTTTTGCAAGTACGGGTCAGAGCCCAAGTAAAAATCATTTAAAAGCATTTAGCAAGGACTTAAATAACAGTTTAAATGAACAGTTATTAGATACACATGTTAGGTTGCAAACACTCCCTTGAGTTCCTCATCTCTCATCTATAATGCGCACCTAACGTTTGCTACTTAACCCCACCTAGTCAATTCTAGCCAATATTACTAGGGAAACATTATCTAATAAACCCTAATCAATATAGCTCCTCCGTACCACCCATACAGTATGCTATCGAATACCCTTAATAATTAGCATCTCTCTTATATTATTATTAAACCCCAGTTACCCTTTCTACGTAGGTTATTGTTCAAACTTTTTCATTTTAGTTTCTCTACTTAAACTTTATTTTAGATACTCACTAACTATGTTCCTATTATTCACACATTAGTAGCTTCATCATTATATAGATATACCCTATCTAAGCTCCCTACTAATTACTATTTAGTAGATTAATCATTCTTTAAATACATACTATCTCGTCTCTCTACTAGCACACATAAGTAGATTATTCGTGTAGTATATATATTTTACACACCATATATAATGTAAGTACACGCTCTGCTATTATATCCTTGTACCACACATCAAGGGCTATTGGTTCGTAATGTTACCCCGACCCCAATAGTTATTCCATATGTATTGGTCCGGAATGTTACCTCGACCCCAATATTCAGATTACTTTTTGTTTAGATACACACAACTAACTGGTTTGAAATCATAAGTCTGCTACCCATAACTCATATCGTCTACCCATATTTACATGCAAATACATTTATTAAATATATATCCATTTCTCTTTAATATGGGCAAGGCTTTTCAAATTTTAGGATTTAGTCTTCACATACTTAAGTGAAATAAGATTTCACTATCTTTCTCGTCCATTAATTTTACACAGTAGATAACATAACAAGTATATATATATATTCACACTTTTTAATATATATATATATATATATATATAACACGGCACCTCCCAGACCTAGCTGAAGTGCATACAGTAAAACATCTCCATGGGTCACGCATAGGCACAACTGCGGTGCATGCATACTCTGCTATCATGTCAGGGGTACATCTCTCATTGTACAAGGGAATATTAGTTCGTCTTCTCTCACGAACCATATATATCAAATCACACATATTGGAGGCGAACATAGTTCACATATCCATGGGTCACGCACATACCTACGCTCCCACCGTCAGCAGAGTTATCGACTCACAGATAAGCCATTCACAGTCCTATGTTCTTGAGGTACCAAATCTAAAATCCCCCCGAAGGCAACACAGGATAAGATTGTCCTCTTTCGAACGCCAACCTCCCGTGATAGCAAGTATGGTAGGTATGTCATACACATAATAAACAATAATATAGGTACACATTCCACTTATATAAATATAACATCAGCGAGGTATTCACACAACCATATAATAATGATAGGTATTCACTACACCTATATATATATATATATATATTTATAATAACAATAGGGCACACACACATCCCATATCACAAGCCTCATATATAAAATATTTATATCCCGAATATTCTACGTATTCCATAATTTATAACTTCGTTTATTACCATACATTTTCGAGTATTTCTCACCACTCGAAGGGTATCCTTTATTCCACATAAAATATCGGAAGGTAAACTCTCTACCCCCTAATGGTCTAAGTCCTCGTTCCTCTCGAATTCTCTTAAATCGAACTATCCTTCAATTTAGATTTTTCCTCTCTATTAATCCAAATTAATATAGCCCTTAAACTTTCCTCGTAGGCCACGCCTAAAACCCAAACTAGGCCTACTGGTGTTTCAATATAATTCCCTTATATTAGAAATTGAATCCCACAAATTAATTCCAAACGATTTTCGAAGGTCCTAAAGAAAAGAAAATTTTTGGCCAAAACTGAGCAACCGAATCGATTAGAAAATTTTCTGGCAGATTAAACACACTGTAGTAAAATATCGATTAGCCCCTCTACAGAACTCCGATTGACCTGATTCAAAGCTCATTTGAAAGGTAAGACATATATATTTCCAATAATGTATGGATATCACTCTAATTCTAAGTATAATTTAAATGGCATACATTTAAAGTTACGTCAAAAATTCTGGCAGTTACTATGCTGGTAGATCAAGCACCCTACAGTAAAATATCGATTTCTCCCTCTACGGAACTCCGATTGACCTTATTAAAAGCTCATTAGAAAGCCAATACATAGAACTTTCCAAACATGTATGGATCTCAATTTAATTCTAAGTAAAACTAAAATGGCATATGTTTAAAGTTACATAAAAAATTCTGGCAGATTGACATCTTGTATTCATCAATTAAACCCTAAGTCATTTAAGATTCATGTTCTTCAATCAAGAACCCATCAAGATTTAATCTTGATCATCAAATATACTCTAATATCAGTTTATCTTCGTACAGAGATAAATTTCCAGTGAAAATTTACACAAAACATCAAAGATTCACCCCAAGAATCAAATTCTCCTTTAATTAACATAAAACCCCAAATTTTTTTTCTCATATTCATCAACTTTATAAATCAAGAACTCAAATTTTTGTCTTATTAAACAACCCAAACCCACTAATTTCATATTAGCATCACTAAGGAACATCTCTACATGCATTCCCACTCTAGTTTATGAATTAAACCCTCCCAAATTCATATAAAACTTCCAAAAGCATGAAATCAAACCCTAATCTACATGGGTAGTATAACATGCTTAATATAAATTGCTATTTAAATACTTGCCTCTCAATAGCAGGTCTGAATTTCATTAATATGATGGTGTGGTTGTTCTCCCCTCGCTCCGATCTAGATTCCGTTGCGTTTGGGGCAAAAAACTGTGTAGGAAGCTTTGGCTTTCTCTTCCTCTTCCTCTTCCTCTTCAATGACCTCTCTTCTATTGTGATTGTGTTAACCCTAGACCCTTTTCTCTAATGGAAGATATACACTTAATATTTTCGGAGTTCTCTAAACCTCCAACTCCCGAATGACCAAAATACCCTTAAACGATGCCGGGTTAGTCCAAAATAATCCCGGGACCCAAACTGTACACCCGAGTACACTTTTTCGACTATTTTGACCCTTTCGGAACCAACCGTAACCTCAAAATCACCATCCGAGTCACTTTAAAAAAATATTTTAATTCCACCTCAAAATATCGAACGCGTGAAATTAAACTTAAATTGAACTGATTTACTCTCAATCACTGAATTATATAATTTCTCTAAATTAAATAAATTCCAAATCACCGAATCAAATAAATTCCAAATCATCGATTTAATTAAATCCTAGATCACCAATTTAATTTAATTAAATATCCTCAAAAATATGGGGTATTACATAATAAAGATGCCATAGTAAATAATGTCCAAATACAAGAGTCCGAATAAATAATAAACCAAAAACTGAAATACTGAAAGTCTGCAACTACAACCTCTAAATAGGATTGGGCGACATGCCCTAACTGATACAAATGACTCTGAAGGAATCAAGAATAAAATGAGAGAGTCTACTACTAAGATACTTCCACAGCAGCTGCAGCACGTCATCCGAATGGAACTCCTATGCTTGGCGTCCCTGTGGCTGGGCACCTAAAATTTTTTTGCAAAACAAAAATAGATTTGGAGGAAAACGGGTCAGAGCTTGATGTGAAAACAGTTTAAAAGTTTCGCAAGTGATTTAAATTAGAATTACACATCACATATTATAAACACGTTAGTTGCGTACTCTCACATGAGTTTCTTACCTCTCAACTACTGTGCACGCCTAACGTATGCCTTTCACCCATCCTAGTTATGCCACTATCTAACTAGTTTATACCACTCCTGCCTTCGCATTCTAACATAGAGTATTTACACGTAACCCCCAAATAAGCAATAGTATAACCCATGTTCACATTCATAAAATTACTTATCTCAAGCATTAATTAAATTCTCATACTGAACCCATTCAGATATCTTAGTTATTCACATCTACTAAGCAATAATGAACCAGTCACAAGTACATAAGTATATCACTCTCACTACATATATACATCTATGGCACCCCTAGGCTAAGCTGCGGTGCTCGCATACCCTGCTATTAAATCCATGTACATCACGTATGTGAGGATCACGTGTTTCGAATCACTCAGGAACCGTCTAAATACAAATCACACATATTGAAGGCGAACATAGTTCACATAACCATGGGTCACGCACATACCTACGCTCCCATGGTCAGCTGACTTATCAACTCACAAATAAGTCATTCACTGTACTATGTCCTTAAGGTACTAGTCTAAATCCCCCCGAAGGCACACAAGGATAAGAGGGTCCTTTTCCAGAATAAAAACTAACCTCCCGTGATAACAAATATGGTAGGTATGTCATACACATAAGAAATCCATACACTAGGCATTCACACAACCTAAGTAATAATATATTAATATAGATGTTCACACATTTCATCTAGTTAGTCTCGTACGTAGTAAGTTTACCCCGAACATTACACATAATATAAATTTCGTTTGATAACTCTCTCGTCATATCAATTTGGGTACTTAAACCTATCTCAAAAGGTTACTAGGTTTCTTATTAAATTCTTATGTTATCTCAGCACTTAAAGTCACGCTGTTCCTTCCCTTAACATTACATCATCATAAATTCCCATTATAGTTTCAATTCGAACGCTCTTTAATCGTACCTCACTCGGTAGACCCTCATAAGCAATATCAATCAATCCCATAAGTTATACCATTCTCCGATAATAATTAATACCCTACAGATCTTATCTAAGTCCCACCATATTATATTTAACACTTTAATAACTAACATCGGCTTTGGAATAATCTGTAACCTTAAAGATAAACAATTGTCAAAAACGAGAAGGGGTCGATCGATCGAAGAAAGGGTATCGATCGATCGATGGATTCGATCTATCGACATTTTTGAGTCGATCGATCAATCAAGCAGGCATCAGCCCAGAAATTCCTTAACAGTTGCGGTTTATCAACTTTTTACACCTCTAAATCTTCGTTCTAATGTCCAAAACTCACAAATGAATATACTAATCATTCTACTAACATGTTTACTTCATTCCCCACATTTTAGATTCAGCAAATCAACATATAACATCACTTTCTTCGATCAAAATACCCAAAATCATATAAAACCTAATTTTCCTATTTCTTCAAGATCATCCCATGATCCAATCAAAATTTGAAATTCTCTACCCATAAATCATAAATTCGTAGTTGTTATCATCTCCAACATAAACCTACATGCATGTCCTACCCAGATTATGATTTAAACCATTAAAATCCATTCAATTTTCATTTTTCATGATAAATCTTCAAATCTATAAAAACATGTAAACTATATGCTTTGAATCTTTGCACGATAAATCACTTGCCTGTAAATCTGATATTCTGATCCGTTGTAGTTATTCAAGGGCTGGTCCTCTCTTCTTTTCGGTCACAATTTCGTCCAAATTGGTGGTGGTGGGTGGTGGTTTTGGTTTGGGGACCTTATTAAAATAAAACATGAATCTCATAGGGGTGGCCAGACCTTATTAAAATAAAACATGAATCTCATTTGGCTCATTCTTAGCATCACTGTCGAAACGAATTAATACGTATTGGAGGCGATCATATTCCTAAACCATTGAACATAACCATACCAACATTACCTAATTCGACTCCAACCTTATCAGACACACATGGCGCTATGATCTGGGGTCGATACTTATCATGCTCTCACTAGCTAGGGAGAGCATCCACATTGCGCAACCTCCATTAATAACAACCCTATAGTGGTATGTTTAATTAATTATATCATTCACACTGATATAATAATATATATATATATATATATATATATATATATATATATATATATATATATATATATATATATATATATATATATACTATCTTTTTACCAATATATATATTTTTTAAAATTCCATTTAACTGTGCCTATCCCTCTTGGCACATATAACCCATTTTTACAATATTGTTCATATCCATAATTAATTAAATCTCATCATATAAATTTATGGAACGTATTAGTCTCACTCAACCCACATGCCTATACTTTTGAATTTTCATCCAAATTTTATTATTTATTTTTGAATAAAATTCTTCCCATTTATTCTAACTTGCACCCCTGATAAATTTCAAATAATTTTAAACCACCATCTCAATTCATATATTTTTTTAGAAGTTCACGATTATCTCTGGATATTTAATTCAATCCACTAATTAAAATTTAAATATATTCTAATAAAAACAACACAACTTTCTATGGTAGGGGGTTCAAATCGGTTTGGCTGTGGGAATAATCGATTCGCCCCTAACAATTTATCTCGTTTTCTTAGTCCGAATTTCAATAATTTCAACCTAAAAAATGATAATCAACATAAATTATTTCAATCTCTATTATACTTGATATATTTTACATCAATGGGACTCATCATTACATATATTCATCATCTAAATATGTAACTTTCATGGGGATAAATTTCATCTCTACATGATATATCCTAAATTCAATCACAAATTTTATCTATATTAATTCCACAACATATGAACTCATGATTCAAAGTTTCATGAATAAAATTCATCCATAAATTTTCATCATCATATGTCAAAATCTATTTGCATAATTATTTCCCAAAATCCTTAACTTTGATATGCTAATTCCATAAAAATTAATTTTTCCAACTTTAATATGCATAAATTGAAAGTATGATTATTTAGCATGATAATCACTTGCCTTAATAGTTTGTAATGGTGTAATTTGATGAAGATGATGATTAATATCCTTGAATCCCTTCATCAATCTTCAATCCCTTAGTGTTCTTGAGTTATTCTTCACTTTATCACTTAAACCTTTCAGTTTCCTCTCTAATTCTCTGCACTTTTACTTTAACTCTAACTCTTGGTATCTCTCAACTAATCCTTTATAATATGAGAGTGACTTTTCTTTTTCACTCATTATTTTAATGTATAAGTAAGAATCCCGAAATTGACTTTCACATCCTGTGATCACGCAGTCATTTCCTACGAGTTACATTGGTCACGTGCGAGGTGTTGGTGCCGTTCACGGGGCCGTTTGGGGGTGTTTCGGGGTTTCTCCCTCTAACGCCATGTTTTCAATCCTAAGTGTATATATTCTCAAAATAAAATGGCCAAAATAACTTTTATGTAATCCCAACTAGTTTAAAAAGCCCCCGAAACCCAAGCACAACCTCCGGGGACTTAATTTTGACAATTTGAACCCATTTTAAATCCATTGTGCACTTGAAATCACCATCCCAGTCACTTATCAATATTTTTCTATTTTAACCCTCATAAATAATTCCCAGTTAAGATATTAATAATTCATGTCGTGTTTACTCACTTACGACATTATTCTATTTTATTTACTATTACACACTAGTAAATATACAGTCACTTAAATATTAATTCATTTCACATTCAACTTAATATTTAATAATTTCTCATTATTTCTTGATTTAATTAAATTATGACCCACCCGCATAATTTAAATCTCCAGTTTAATATATATAATCCAATTATATATATATATACTAGCGGATACCAATGCCTGAAGGCACGTTAGAAATTTCAAAAGTATTTAATTGTGTGGTGTTCTTTTCGAAAGTACGTAATCGCCAAAATACATGAGCAACCTTCTGAAGTTATTAAAAAAACTGAGGTTGAATTGAGGGGCGTGGTGTTCCTCAAAAGCTTTAACTAGTCTTTTGTTTTTATCCTGTACCCAAAAACATATGTACGCATCTTTGGCAATTAGTATAAACTTAGTTTGGAAAACATTTAATGAAATAGAAGTCGACAAAGGGTAGACTAATTATTAATGGAACAAAATTGAGAAAACAATGTCACGGATTGAAATTTTGAAAATATAACGTGTGCTTACAACACATTAGCTTTTTGGCCAAAATTTATGTGTAAATACACTACCTAAACTATCTTTTCAAATAAATTTTAACTATGTGCATGTGTTATGTGTGTGTGTGTTTCGAGGAATTTCATTAAACCATTTGAATTCTAAATTCAATAACTCTTTATTTGCAATTTTAATTATAAAACCTAAATATTTAAAAAACTAAGACGTCAACATATAAAAATTCAAATAATATCAATACAAACATATTTTAAATGTTGTACAATGTTGCATCAATATTTAATTTGAAACCCAAAAATTATGTGAAACATGTAAGATTAGATTGTACATGTTTTTCTTTAGCAACAAATATAATTCAAGTAAATTGGTAGATAGAATTAGAAAACAATAATTTATTTACAACATATATTATGCATAATAAAAGGTCATAAGCAAGTACCATTTCTTAAAGTAAAAGATCAAAAGAATATTTTCAACATCTTATTACACCTTAGTCTTCTTGAGATCTGATGCAGCTTTAGCAGCCTCAATTCCAGCAACACCAGTACAATCGATGTTTCTAATACTTCGTTTGCTACACTTGTAGGAAAACATACTTAAAAGGTGAGGTGAGTTTTCTATAATATATAAGCAACTGAACATGAAAAACACGCTTAAAAGGAAATAACTCATGCAATTAGTATTAGAAGAGAGAAAAATGATTGATTTCAAGATAAATCCTAAATCTTAAGGTCATATAAGAACATTATAGTAGAAAATGAAAATTCAATGTAACCTCTAATCTAACAACCATGGTACTATCCTAAATCTACCTGTACGTTTGATAGTTGCATTGGGATGATAAGGATAAAATAAATCCCAAGCCTTCACAACATCGTCTATTCAAATGCTAATAATAAAATAGATGCTTAAAGTGAACAATTTTGGAATAATTCTCTATTGATGAGATGATTAAAACTAAATCTAGAAAACATAAATATTTTATTCAGCTTGTAAAATAGCTTGTAAAATTCAGGAACCTCATTAACAACTTGTGAATCTTTGTTATCTGCTTCAACGAAAGATTGTGAAGCTTATAAACCTCATTAACAGCTTCCATCTTCTTTGTTAACTGCAATCAACAGAAACCAAATAAATTTCAAGGTATATACTCATTTATTGTATTTAAAGCTGCAAGAAAAATAAGGTACTACACATGGCATGCAACATAGAAGCATATGCAAGTAACACTGATACAACAATGCATGAGTAACAATTGATGACAGATTCTATAAATGTTGTGTTGGTGAATTTACAGTTGATGACAAATTCTGTTACTGTTAGAGAGGAGATGATGCCTCTGAGAAATCAAGCAAATGCGTCTGTAAATTCACAGCCAGATTCAGTATCTCCTACAGCGCCAATTATGAAATTTTCAAGGAACCAATGTTTTGTCTTTCAGGAACAGGGGGTGGTAGAAGACTCACCTGAAAATGAGGATGCATCAGTACGACCCGTTATGATTAAGACGGGAACATGAAATATTGGATGAGATATTATATAGATATCCTTAGTTATGGTTTGCCATTACAGAATCCGTTACTATTGGACTTGGCAAGTAAGCCCAAAATTCATTGCTTAGGCTTCACAAAACGTTAAAAGGAACCAAAAAAGTCATTGGTCCATTAAACCTTAAGACAAAACAAAAACTTAAGATTTGTGCGTGCGAGTGTGCATGCGTGTGTGCATGCTTGACAGATCTGTGCGTGCTTGTGTATGTGTGATTACGTGAAACAAACTGAAAGAACTTTGGAACCATGTGTGAGAAGAAAATGATATGAGTTTCAGCAAGAGCTAAAAAGAGAATTAAGAAGGTTGTGAAATCAATGTTCCCTCTAAAAAGCAATATTCCATAAAAAGCAGTCCAGGTGGAAATAAATAAAACGAATTAAAATTAGTTAGACATAGTGGCATTCCATCCCACACGCAGTATTCATAGTATGGCATTTCATCGAAAACATGTAGTATGTAGATAACATTTTATTTTTTGTATATAAATGAGTTTTAGACAAACTCTGTGAGAAAAGAAGTCACACCAGAAATCACCAAAAGAAGAAAGGCTTCAAATGCAACAATCTGAAGGTTTATTTTAAATAAGACAATATATCAAAACTGATATTAAGATAAAAATCATCCCAAAACTGATTAAACAGTACAACATTAAGATGTACAACAGGTATTAAGGTATTAAGATGTACAATATGGAAGGTTTCACCCCCTAACTGGCTCCAAGCAGATTGGAGAAGTCAGCGCATGCCCAAGAGTTGGGAAGGAATGGTAGGGGGGGTATGTATTAAGGAGGGGAAAATGGGGAGTGCATTTAACACAACTCATTTTCAAACTGCACAGGTCAAATCCTCACTTCAAATTTTAAGCCCACAACTTGTCATTTATGTGAGGGGTGTACTAACAATTGGATTAGGAGACTAAGTGTGATTGAGAATGCATAATCTGTTCTTGTAAATTATTCACTTACATCTCAATTACATACCCAGTTCTTGAGAAGCTCCCACAATTCATGGGGGGGGGGGGGGGTACAATTATGACTAAACCACATAAATATTTACATACCTTAGAAGATTGATGAAAACTATAAAGAATTATGATCCAAGAGGCTTCCAATAATGTTGAGAATCTCAACTTGGAAGAAAGGCCAAACTGGTTATACTGAACTTGATGAATTCTTACTGAACTGTGAACAGTTACTGATTTACAATATATTATGCCTTGTCTACAACTATAACATTAGGTGACTTGATGTCGATGTCACTACTCAATCAAAAAATATACACATGTAAAATTATGGAAACGCTTGAGTAGTAAAAAGAAAGATAGCAGTGTCAAAAATGCCTCACATCAAGTGCATCCGTAGCTGATATTCTCTTAGATGGATCAAGAGTCAGCTAATATTCATATAAGTTTAAGTCAAACCAACATCCGAAATAAACTTAGAACAAAACTCAGAACCAAAAAAAACAAAACCAACATCCAAAATAAACCCAGAACAAAAAAATATGCAT
Organism: Sambucus nigra; assembly: GCA_949130495.1. Lineage (NCBI taxonomy): Eukaryota > Viridiplantae > Streptophyta > Magnoliopsida > Dipsacales > Adoxaceae > Sambucus > Sambucus nigra. The sequence goes on from OX422212.1 coordinate 224,821,513, forward strand.
ATGAGTTTAAGTGAATCAATCAAAGTTGTTGTTAAAATAGTAACACAACCTAAAACACAAACCAATATCATATTATCATATGAACGGGATGATTCCTTCAAAGTGGAGGTTTAGAATACATTCTCCTTCGTTCATTGTTAAAACTTTTCCAAATCTGAAAAGGATACAAAGTTGTTTAACATTATAATGGGTATGAGCATACAGGTATGAGCATTATAACAAAAATGATACCTGTTTAACATTATAAAAAAAGAGCATATATAAAGATTTATTGGAATTTTCATTAATTTTCCTTAATTATAATGTTACAAACTTATGAAGACTTATTTACGTATTTACAACATTTCACAACTCTATATACTTTTGCACCTTTTAAATTCCTTTAGAAATACAGTATTTAACCGAAAGTGTAGATTTCTATGTGCTTGTCCATGAGAGGGTAAACATCCATATAATTGATGCCAAAGAGACAACCTAAGTACCCCTTTTTAGCATCTTGGTCTGTATTGTGAAAAAGAATTCTTAAGCAATTCCTTGTATTATTAGAACTATTTGAAAGAAAAGCCGAGGATATGTATACAATTAAAATGATAACATATGGTCTAAACAATATAGATAAGCTTGCGGAGATGCATAGTAATGCGCCTTTTTTGAATCAATAGAACTGAATGTTAGAATTTTTCAAGACAAAGAATGCAAAAATTTATATGATATCTTCACGAATAAAAACCAATGGAACATGAATAAATGGTTATAAACCTCACATTATCAACATAGATCGAACGTGCATCTGCAAATAAACAACATAAAATATTGGAATTCAACTTTAAAAACAACATAGATCGAACTTTTCAACTTGAGAGACAAGGTTGCTGGGTGATTCTTCTACCATTCCCATTAACAAACAGAATTCAATAAATATTGGAATTCAAAATTGAAATCCCACTAACAACATAAAATATTGCAAATAAAGTAAACCAGGTGACATAATTTTATAGGATAAAATAACTATCAGTCCATTCTCTTTTTTTTACCCACCAGCTGGAAAAAAAATCATCACATACAAAATCCCTCCAGAAGTTAGTTTAAAACACATTAATTAACACAAATGGGCATGTTTAAAGAAACATCAACTAATTAATTGATAAGAGTGATTACCTCACAATCTCTCATTTCAGTTAGGAAATAGGCATGTTTGAAGAAAGCACACATATGTTTACTACAATGCCCATTAATGAGTTCACAACCTGAAAATATTAGAAAAATATAAATCATATATTAGTAAAAGGTAAAAATTGATATAAAAAATCGGTTTCCACTTTCTGTACAACCGTAAAAGATATCTCACCTCCACCTATAGTTCAAACAATAAACAACTGTGAAACAAAATATGGGTGAAGTATAAACCAATTCACCCTCACTTTAAAAGAATAATTCTACTAAAACCCAAAATCTTAGTCAAACTAAAAACTTGAAAACCCTAATAAAATCAAAACTGAAGCTCCTAAAACTTAATCAAAACACATCAAGAAAAATAAACTAAAAGCATCCTAGAACCAAAAAATTCCAAAACGAACAAAAAGACAAACGAAAAACCTAAAACCCTAACATTCGAAAGTAAAAGCCTTAGATCCTCTGTAATCCAAAGGCTGAAATGAGAGAGAGGTGGAGAGATAGAAAACCTCCAAATTGTTAGGGTTTTTAAGGTCAGATTAGAAACAATATAAAATTGCAATCCCTCTAAAATTAGCAGAAAGAAAAAATATCTATCGAAGTTCTGTACCTGATTCCAACCCAAAAATGAAAAATACGCCTAAAAAACCATACATTGCAACCCCAAAAAGAAAAGTACCATATTAGAATCGGCGAGAATGATAGGGGAAGAGAGATACGACAGAGGGGGAGTGATAATATGAGAGATAGATGGGGAACTTTGAAATGAGAGTTATAGAGGGGAGAAAGATACGGTAAGGGTGTGATAATAGGAGAGAGACGGGGGCTTCGAAATGAGAGAAAGTTGTAGTTACTGAAGTGAAATGAAAAGTGAGATGGGGAAAAAGGTTTGGTATGTGCGTAGGTGGGATATCAAAAATGTTTAGGCGGGATATCAAAATTAGAGATGAGATCTGAACCCTTATTTTTTTCCCAGCAAATCTCCACCGTTATTGTGCTCATACATTTTTTGCCAATTCAAAAACCATTCCATCTTATTATATGAATATATATATATATACAGGGTATTACTGCATGAGCATTTCATTCGTGCTCTATTTGAGGATAAGGTCATGTCATTGAGCTTTGTGAGTACCAAACACCAATTAACCAATATTTTCACGAAACCTTTAGAAGTACCTAGATCAAGAATCTTAGGCAGTCTTATAGTATTTGTTCTATTGATTGAGCTTGGGTACTTTATCTAGTGTAAGGTGATTATCATGTTCATATTATTTATCCCTATTGGTAGATTGTATTTCTATGTAATTGTATGTTTATATGTGTTTTACTTGGAAAAATATTTAAAAAGTTCAAAATGTTTTTTGGTTTTAAGAAAAACATTTCAAAAGTTTCAAAAAAATATATTTTTTGATAAAAATTTTGTAAAAGACAAAGATTTTTTTATATGTTTCTAAACATATATGGATGTGCATTTAAGATGTTGAGTCAACCCTACATTCCATCCATTCATGTGAATTTTTCATGATGCTTTGATACATGGCTTCGTTTATTTAGTGTGCCTAATAATGCATGGTTGGCTTTTTGTTGTTCATTGATGATCACTTTCTTCATGCTAGACTTTTTATCACCTTTATTTCACACATGCATGGAGTTTTTGAATATTGTACTTGCTTATCATATGTTGAATATGATATTCTAATCTCAATAGTGTTTAATAACGAACCAAATATACTAGAGATAAGTTGTGCTTGTAAGAACCATTGCCCAGATTTCGTTTCCCAAATATTTTATTTTATGTTAAGAAATGGAAAGGATCTACAAAAGAAAAAATTCTCTTTGCGTTAAAAGCTACCATTCGCAAAAGAGCCTAAAATATTAATAGCACACAAAAAGAGCAGTTCCAAACCCATTTCTATTTTATTGATGCTTCTCTACACATGAGCATTATGATATCTTCAAAAATTTAAGAGTGAATTCTTAAATTTATGATATTTTGACAGTTTCATAAAGTACTAGATCAATGGGTTTGCATAATGGACTCTCTTGAAAAACATAAAATAGTTTGGCATTATGGTTTTGAGAATAGCATTTAAATTCATGGTATGTTGCATAAGTCGAGCCAAATTCATTTTTTTCAACATTCTTACACCTAAGATTGAAATTGAGTTTTTTCTTTATAAATATCTCATTGAATTTATGCGCCTATGTTTTGAATGCCTATCTTGATTTTCCTATGGAAAATATTCACACAAACACATTCCATGTTCATGATTATTCTTTTTTATTGTTATTCCATGGTGTGATGTATTTGTACGTATATATACTTTTACAAATATTCTTTTTTTACATGAGAAAGATTGGAAAATTTACCAAAATAGATTGTATTCTTTTTCAAAATTTTATCACATGTGCTTATTTGATTATCTTCATGAAATTATTTCATTTGGATTCGAGTTATGCTTACTATTCATGCTTAGTTTCGTACCCTTTATCTATTATGGACAAAAAGGGAGAGAACAAATTGAGGGGGAGTTTTTATTTGCTTTGAACTCTCATATGCATCACTTTTGTTCCATGTGTCTAGGACAATTCTCCTTAATGAGGATTTCATGGACCAGAAAAGATGAACACTTTCAGTTGAAGAATTTTACATTTATTCATTTTTGTTTCTTAGTTGGGGAGGGCATTAGTTGTGTTAGTCCTAAGGGTCAATTTTCCTTCGATTTGTTTTTTGTACCGATATATCCAAAGGGAAATATTTTTAAATGCGAAATTTGTAATTTTTTTCATATTAATTTTATGTGTCTTATCCTATTACACCCCATTGCACCTTCATAATCTCTCTTAAGTATTTGAAGAGAAGAATCGTTGGTGACATTTGCAAGATTTAATATTATTCATCACAACTTTACCGAAAAAGAGTTATGTGATTTGGTAAAGCTTAAATTATTCAAGGGTTATTTTTTAAAAAGAGTTTGTTTTTAAAATGTTTTTAAATCTTTTTTGAAAATATCGCTAGCTCATTAAAACAAATTAACATGTCATTTCAACGAGATGCATCAATTTTTTAGAACGAGATTCCCATGTCTGAATGAGATATGAAGCGTGACCTTTTGGCTAAACTTTAGAGTGTCATTCGAAGTTTCATTAGAAGCCCTTTGAATAAGAACCAGTACTTCGCTTGAACGAGGTGGCAGTTCGTTCAAATGAGTACGCCTGTTTTTCTTTTTAAAACATATCAAATGCAATATTTTATCCTTATCTCCTGATGACAATTGTTCAATAAAAAAATGATGCGGGGATGCGTTTATTTCTAAGCCTTTTTAGAGTTCTTTTTGTGATCAAACTCAATATTTTTTTCATCTAAACCCTTGGGATCTTCTAGTATCACTTTTCCAAACCAAGATGAACACAATCCAAACTTCTAAACCCTTGTAGAGAAATTCTATGTCACTGATTTATGGAGTTGAGGATCTACGGTTGATGAAGAAGAAGGGAATTGTATATCTAAAGGCTAATTGGTGGATACCAAGGGAAGATCAGATTCTCGTGGGTGGTGCTAGACTGTATCAATTTTTGTTGAAGATTCAAATATGCCATATAATTAAACTTAGTGGAGATCTAAGTTATCTGTAAGTCTATCATGTTCTGTTGAGTCTTAAACAATGCTAAATTGAAGATTTTTATCGAAAAGGATTTTGCCTCCATTTTTTCTTCCTCCTGTTTGGTTTGGAGATTTGGTTTGAATTTGGCTTTGCAAAATCTTTCATGTTCACTTTAAATTATATAAAGATAAAATTTGGTAAAAGTTAAATCTTTATGTGTGTGACCTAATATACTGACTATCCATATATCTTTTTCTTTCTCACTATGTCAAGACTTCAACTTATTAATTTTTGATTAAGATCATTTATATAGTGTGTAGGTGATACAATCCGATATAAGCATTGTTGTACTTTTTTGTTGTGGTAGGATATTAACCATAACTTATGCAAAGGATTCTAAACATCGTTTACAGTATATGTCGTTACTTTCGTGACATCGTTTTACATTTAGAAGTCATTTAAACACATTTTTCTTATGGTATTTCGTTGGTAAATATTGAGATTGAGAATAATTAAGCATCCCATTTTTATATGGAGTATATGAATCTATATTATTCAATGTGTTTTGAAAATTACTGGTTTATATCTTCCTTGAATACATTTGTGTTAAATAATAATATTCAAAAACATTAAAAAATGCCTTCTGATGATAATAATCCAATTGTGACGGTTTAGTGGAAAAGTGTTAAATAAAATAAACCTAGAGGGGTGGTGAATAGGTTTCTCAATTAATTAGCCCAATTTTAGTGAATTTAAAAGTTCTTTCCAATTATAACAATCCAAGTTCAACAAGCAACTACGTGAGATTATAAGACACATGTAGATCTAAAAATTAAACCATACAATTTTGAAATTAAAGTGAACTATGACAAAAAGTAACTAGATTCAAATCCTAAGGTAAATTTTAATGGATTTATGTAGATCCAGTCTAGATCTAAGTGCCGTGTGAGTTAGAGATGTGATAATCAAAGTGAATGACACACAATGAAGCTATAATACAAACCTATAAAAAAAATCCACTTAAGGGTAAAAAAACCTTGATGCATTATAATCTATGATTCAACTTGAAGTTTTTTTATACAATGCAAGAATATACGTCTCCCTAGTAACCTAACAAGAAATTATCTGATTAACATTAAACTTTCCCCCACTAAAAATGAGTGATCAATCCGAAAGTCTAATAGATGAATGATGAAATTGCATTCTCCTCCTTAGAATTGCACCATGCTTGAACTCCAAAATAAAGTAAATACCTTTTTTAGATCCAAGTTTTGATCTTTAAGTATGGTGTGGATTAATTAAATTGAATCTAGGCTAAGTTATCTTTAATTAGGGTCTGAAGTCGTGCACACTGGTATAAAATCCATCCATGTGCACAATTTTAGGCAAACCTTTAGAGTAATGCGCACAGGGCTAAACATAATCATGGGAATGGTTTAGGGAAGAAACATTATTTCTTCTTAAATAATTTGCTTTTTAAAAATCGGGCCTTTACTTGAGATTAAACACAACACATCTCAATTGAAACACTTTCTTAGTTTATAATTTTTTTTTATCAAAGTCAAATGAAAAATGAGTGTGTGTGAATCGCCTTATATATTCAATCAAAATTCATGAAAATGATGCATGTTTGATGATTTTGTCAAAAAATAGTTTTTTTAAGTAGACAAGTCATGTAAGATCATCAATATTTAATGTTCACTAAGGTTAATGAAGACTCTTTAGAAAACGTTTATATATAATCAAGCATTTTGGCTTAATAATGCATGACTCAAATAATTGACACGAAATTAAGACAACTACACTTTAATAATAAATATTTACAATTTTAATTTCCCCTTTTGGTTATTCTGTGGAAAAACTCCAAAAACACAAAATACTTTATTATAAAATATAAGAATCACTCCGCACTAGACATATAATGAGATGATCTTATCTCAATACACATGAAATCTAATAGATCGATAATATAACCAAAGTAGAGTCTGGGTTGGGTTGAGTCGCAATCGAGTGACGATACCCACAAAACCATGACCAATATTAAACTACCATGCATGCATTAGATGAAAAAATAAACTTCCCTTTCTTGGGAATTCTCTAAAAATATATCAATATGAATCCTAGGGTAGGAAATATGCGTGAAGAAATGGATATCAATGTAAAAAACTCCACATAAATCATATCAATATCAATATTGATACTGTAACTGTAACTGTAACTGTAACTGTAACTGTAACTGTAACTGTAACTGTAACTGTAACTGTATAAAATGATACAACTCTCCCTTAATCAAAAGTTTCTTCCCCTTTAAACAATGTTTCTCCCTTAGATACAAGAAAAATTATCCAAAGAATAACTTCCCATATCTTAGAATTTTTCCCCCTTTTGACACAAAAAAGTTACAAAATAGTAGAGAAGATATAGATAAGGAGTATATAGCATGGTAAGAAGCAAAATTATAAAGGACAGCGAAAAATAGGCTACCAATACATACGCAAGATTTCATGTGGTAAATCGGTGATAATAGAAACATAGTGTAAATCATGGTAATATTATCAGTAATGACACTAAAGGTATTTTCCCCCCAAAATAATCCCAAGAGAGGGGGGTGAATTATGATTATGGCATTTATTTAACATTTTGCAAATAAATGTTGTTTTCTTTCTTTTCACAAATCATTTTATATTCTTTCTAACTTTGTTAAAACATTTTCTAAGTAGGATTATAAAATTATTTCTCTTTTCATTGTTGTCTCGTATCCACACGCATTCACATTCACACTCAAGCAATAAGTGTATTAAGCATATTAAAGTAAATCAGGAATTTGAATAGGTTAAGAGATGAGAAAGGGCTAAAAGGAACATTTCAAATTAGTATTTAAAGGTGGTTCGGCCCTGTAATACCACGAGATTTTAGGGACAATAATTTATATATTTTTGGGCAAAACAAATATTATTTTAATTGGAGAATGAGTAAATTGGCATTTGAGGTAAAAAATTTAAAGATGTTTGAAAGTGATTCGAATGATGATTTTGAGTGTGCCATTGTTTTCGGAAGGGTCAAGAAAGTCGAAATGACTGTACTTGGAGTCTATTTGGGTTCCGAGATATTTTAAGTTCGTTTGGCTCGAATTAAAGTTATCGAGTCATTTAAAGTGCGTATTATCATTTAAAGTTGTGTATTTTAGGAGACAAGGCTTATTAAGCCTACGGGAGAAACAATTATCCTTAGAAAGAAAGAGAAAGAAAGAAAGAAAAAGAGAGAAGAAGAAAAGAAGAAGAAGAGAAAGAGAGAAAATGTGGGATTTTCGTCCATTTCGCGATCTCGAGGACGAATCATACCCTACTAACTTGAGGCAAGTGATTAAACTTGCTAAATAATTATTGTGTATCATTTATTTCATTATTTGTGGATTTAACTTGTAAATTTTTGGATAAATTGCTAAAACCTAGATTTTGGGTAAAATCTTAGATGTGGTGTGTATATAATGGATTTGAGGTTAGAAATTAGTTGAGGTGTGTTATTTGATGAGTATTAGGATTATATATATGTTTGGATTGAAGAGAAATGGTTAAAAGTTGATAAAAATGATTTTTGGGATTTTTGGCTTTGAGAAAAATAGTCATTTTTGTGTCTTCTGATAGGCCGAATCGTTTCGGCCCCTTACCGAATCGATTCAGATAGTTGCAGGTGCCCAGATTTGAGTGACTGAATCGATTCAGATCCCAGTCGAATCAATTCGGCCTGAGACAGAGGACCAGGTCTTATGACCCGAATCAATTCTCCTTGGAGGCCGAATCGATTGGGATTGGGCCTGAATCGATTCGGAAACAGGGCAATTTTGGGGATGTTTTTCTAGGGTGAGTTTCATCCCATTTCATTTGAGGTTATCGATTGGGAAGCTCTATATGGGTTATGAGAAGTGTGTTTTGGATACTATTAGGGAGTTTCCCTTATAAGAAATTATTGGAGTCATATTGATTTAGTTCGAGAGAATACCGATTGGAGAGTATTGTACCGACTAGTGGGGAAGCCCACTACCATTGAGAGTTCTATTTGGAGATAATTATGGGATTCTATGAAAGAGTGAGAATGCTCTTAGTGATATTGGATTTTCGAATCAAATCATATGATCAATTGAACCATATTTTGGATTAAAAATTATAAATGCTGATTGATGTGCATACGGATATAGAAAATATCCTTAACGCTAATTAACTTGGGAGATGTTTCACATAAATGAGAAATGCTGATCAAGGTGCATTAGGATATAGAGAATATCCTCAACGTAAATAGAATTGACAGACTATTCAAATAAATAGAAGTGAGGTGCGAACTTCAAGTGAGAAATAGTATAGTGTATGCTAAGTGGGGAAGTTATGTGAGTTATTGACGAGTAGTATATCGAGAGAAAAAATATACTAAACAATGAGATTCTTTCAGTTACGCCTAAGAGCGTATTATGAGTATGAAATAGTGTGATATATATATATATAGGTATACATTTATATGATGTGATCATGTATGTATATCTTGTGTGAATGATATATTTATATAAGTGAAGCATATCCCCTCCTTACTATCATGGAAAGTTGCGCGATGAGGGTGAGCGCCCTGGCTTGAAGAGCACGGTGTGGATATTCCCCAGGTCATAGCGTCCATTATTATTGTGTGATTATTTTTATTAGGGGTGAGACGTGGTGGGTATATTTTATCTCATTGTGTTATGGTTTTTGCCAAGGTGATGTGAGATTCGGACCATTGGTACCCAGGATGATATGTGAGTGATCCCCTGGTAGATGATAGCATTGAGAACCTGAATCCTCGAGTTATAGCTCGTTGAGATGGTTATTATTATACTAGTGTGAATAGTATACAAATTATATATGATTATGTGACATCATATTTGTCTCTAGAGTAAAGAGACATAAGAAGATTGCTTGAATCTCATTCCGAGAGATTTAATCCGGACTTAAATTTTGATGAATCAACTCAAAAAATAATGAGAAATTAATTATGTGTAGTTATAGTAATTTGGGTATCGAGGGCATAATGGACCTCAACGACCAACATTGGCAAGGAGTAGTGTATCGGGGGTTGCTTGTTTGGATTTCTCTTATGAGACGTCCCATGCACGAAACGCAGTGCAATGTTGCGAGTGAGGAGAAGTTAGTCATATTTATATATTAGTATATCTCGACGATCGACACTGCCAAGTATTAGTGTATCGGGGGGGTTCCTTATTCGGATCTCGCTTGCGAGACGTCCCACGCACGAAACGCCGTGCACTGTTGAGAATTGAGAATAATTATTTAATTAATTAATCTGTTATAAAATAAAAGAGAATTTGGGTTATACGCATCATGCATTGAGGGCGTAATGAATCTTGATAATCAATACTGCCAGGAGTAGTGTATCGGGGGGTTCCTTGTTTGAATTTCGCTTGCGAGACATCCCACGCACGAACCGTAGTGCGGTATTGAGAATTGGGAGAAGTTTTGTCCTTAGCACTTAGATGCTAATAACTCATATATATATATATATATATATATATATATATATTTATGTAAACTTTATATGTTAAGTAAGTGAACGAATAATTGAGATCGATAATATTAGAAATTGAAGGATTATGTGTTAGATGGAATTTTGATGAGTATCAATTGGGATTAAGTTAGATTTCCTTGCCTAGATAGATTCAGGCACTTATTTGGAGACCGTGTGCATACGTTTAGTGCACGCTTTAGTTGAGAAGTGAGTTAGATTTTATGGAGAGTGCGACTCCACTTTAATCATGTCATAATACCTTTATAATTATTATGCATTTTAATACACTTGCTATAAAATGTTTTCACACCTCGAGCTCTGACCCGTTTATATTTTCTCTTGCTATGTATATATTGTATTATTCTAAGTGTTCCTTCGCAAGGACGCCATTGATGTTTATCCATCCAGTGTAATCGTGGAGCTGTGGCAGTAGCAAAATGTTGCGGCGTTTTGTTATAGTCGATTCCTATATTTGTGTATCTATATTAGGATTCAGTTTATATATCGGGTTTATACCCAAGTGTTGTAGTGTAGCACTTTTATATTTTCTTTCTCTGATTATTGTACTGTCTATGACCCGACAGCATATTTGGGTATTTTATTTTGTACATTGTGTTGTACTCTTTTATATTATTTGAGCTTAGGTGTGTCTATTATCACAATTAAATGTTATGTCATTAGTTAGTTGTGTCATGATTTGTTTTAATAATGTTTTAAAATAAAAATTTTGACACCCACTTTTGTGATAATGGGTTGTCAGACGTGTTTATTTTAGAATCGTCAGTTGATGCTGAGAATGATCCACTCGTGATTCCTAATTATTTTAATATTGGGCTGGACACCCAATATTATTTTGAGCGAGGTGTCACATGTGGTATCATAGAATCAGGTTCTAGCGTCTTTAGGATCTGTACGGGTTACTGCGATATGCCGTAAGCGTTCTTGATGTAGAGCCTTATTATTAGGACTGTTGTGTTAATACGTCCATATTTTCTTCTGTGATGAGAAAACAATTAAAAGGCGTTCTGATACAATTGTTCTTGTTTCAGATGCCACCAAAGAGAAGTCGTTCAGGCGGGGCAAATAAAGAGGCTAAGAGTGTGGAACCCCATATGCCTAAAAGGACCATGACTACAGATGAAGTTGCCAATATTGTGGCACAAGCAGTAACTGCTGCCATTTCTACGATGGCGCAGCAACCTGCCGTTCACGCAGCCCAAACCCATTCAGGACCGTCTTTGTGGGAAAGAGTGAGGGGAGATTTTAGTAAGGGGCATTCCTCCGTAGTTCTCAGGGGGAGTTTATGCGATGGCTACAAGTTGATGGAAGAATAGTATGCAAAGGCACCTTGGTACGGTTGAGTGTAGTGAGGTGCAGAAGCAATTTTTAGCCACCTTTAAGTTAAAGGGTGAAGCTCTACAATGGTAGGAGTCTGTCACCACATCTGAACAGAGAGATACATTTCCCATAATTGATTTTTAGGAACTCTTTGACCGAAGGTATTTTCCTTTCGCGATTCAGAAGGAAATGAGAAGGAAACTTATGGGTGTGTTTTAAGGAAATAGAACGGTGGCCGAGTATGAAGAAGAATTTACTCGATTGGAAAATTTAGTCCACGAGGAGGTGAATATGGAAGAGAAGCGTATATCTAAGTTTATATGAGGTTTAGATTGGAAAATTTATCAATATTTATTACGGAACCTAACGTTAGTGACTTTCACCGAGGTAGTGAATGCGGCCCTATTACAGTGTCATGAATATCGTCTTCGTTCGCAAAGGGGTAAGAACTTTAGAGATTCGGGTTCATCAAGTGGGTCTGGTGAAGAGAATACCAGTAATGCCAGAGAGTATAAGCAAAATTTTAGAGGGTCTCAACAACGTTATGTTCCTCAAGATGGGCAGATAGGATTTACGGGTAGATGTTTCTTTTGTAAGGAATTTGGTCATAAGAAGAGAGATTGTCCTAATAGAGGTAAAGGAACACGCTTTGAGGAAGTTTTGGAGGTGCAACCCTTACAGCAGATTCGAGGTCATTTTAGGCCAAGGGAGTTTGAGTGGGAACCCATTGATGAAGAGAGGCAATCGGACTACAAAGGCATGATGTAAGTTATTTTCCTTTGTGTATAGGATTACACTATATGAATCTTTGGGAATGTCGTATAGGAGAGAGTTATGAGAGGGTCGTGCTATAACCCTATTATGTATGAAATGAATCAAGAAGGGAATATTGAGAAAGTGAGGCTATTATGTTATTATCTTTTGAGAGAATAGATTATGTTGTGATGTGCTAGAAAGAGAGCTATAATTTTGTTATGAATGTAAGAATTGGTGTTATGTATTGAGTAGTAATGATAAAGCTACTTATTTTTTATAGTCGTGTTAGACTTATATAATTGTTGTATTCCAGTTATGGAAGAGCCTAGTGAATGGCAAAATATATTAATATGATGAGAGAGATCATCACTGAAATGAATTCAGAATTTTGTGGATTATTGAGGGGCAAGAAATTTTAGCTCATAATTATGTTAATTTTGAGAACTACATATTATTATGAGCATGAGAATTGTTAAAACCTTGTGCCTTGGGCATAAGGTATTTTATTTAAATGTCAAAAGACATAAACTATTTTATAATAAATTATTTTCAAAAATAAAACTTTTTATAGGCCTTTGGGCCATATCAAAAAAATGATTTACGCAAAAATATTTTAAACTCTAGTCCGGATCTAACAAACTCTCAATCCCCGGTGTCGCTACATATTAGTGTATTGGGAGGGTTCCTTATTTGGATTTCGCTTGCGAGACCTCCCCCGCATGAAAGTAGCGAATGTCAGGAATTGAGAGGAGTTATATCCTTGGACCATTCAAGATTTTTATATTATTAGTATGCTAGTATAATTTAATATATTTCTAGTTATTGTACTATTGATATTGAAGGCAAGTGAAGCCTAATTGTGTTAATACGAGTAGAGCTCGAATAAAGGGTGTATGGGCACCCTAGTAGTTATAATTGGTTTTATAATAAATTAAAATAATTCGTCGTGAGAAGTGGGAGGTTTGGATATAGGATTAATGAGGTTAAGTGTAGTAGGAACTAGTTAGGCTTTGGAGTATTAGGCTTAGCTAAATTTTGAGGATGAAATTCTTGTAAGTGGGGAAGTCTGTAATACAACGAGATATTTGGGACAATAATTTATATATTTTTGGGAGAAACAAATATTAATTTAAGTAGAGAATGATTAAATTGGCATTTAAGGTCAAAAATTTGAAGATGTTAGAAAGTAATTCGAATGACGATTTTGAGTGTGCCATTGTTTCCGGGAAGGCCGAGAAAGTCGAAATGACTGTACTTGGGGTCTATTTGGGTTCCGAAATATTTTATGTTCATTTGGCTCGAATTAAAGTTACCGAGTCATTTAAAGTGTGTATTATCATTTAAAGTTTTGTATTTTGGGAGAAAATGCTTATTAAGCCTACGGGAGAAACAATTCTCCTTAGAGATAAAGAGAGAGAAAGAAAGAAAAAGAGAGAAGAAGAAAAGAAGAAAAGAAAGAGAGAAAAAGTGGGATTTACGGCCATTTTGCGATCGCAAGGACGAATCAGACCCTATGAACTTGATTCAAGTGATTAATCTTGCTAAATAATTATTATGTATCATTTATTTCATGATTTGTGGATTTAACTTGTGAATTTGGGGATAAATAGCTAAAACCTAGATTTTGGGTAAAATCTTAGATGTGGTGTGTATATAATGGATTTGAGGTTAGAAATTAGTTGAGGTGTGTTATTTGATGAGTATTGGGATTATATATATGTTTGGATTGAAGAGAAATGGTTAAAAGTTGATAAAAATGATTGTTGGGATTTTTGGCTTTGAGAAAAATAGCCATTTTCATGCCTTCTCATTGGCCGAATCGATTCAGCCCCTTACCGAAATGATTCGGATAGTTGCAGGTTCCCAGGTCTGAGTGACCTAATCAATTCAGATCCCAGCCGAATCGATTCGTCCTGAGACAGAGGACCAGGTCTTATGACCCGAATCAATTCTCCTTGGAGGCCGAATCGATTCGCAGGGCCGAATCGATTCGGAAACAGGGCAGTTTTGGGGATATTTTTCTAGGGTGAATTTCATCCCATTTCATTTGAGGTTATCGACTGGGAAGCTCTATATGGGTTATGAGAAGTGTGTTTTGGAGACTATTAGGGAGTTTCCCTTATAAGAAATTATTAGAGTCATGTTGATTTAGTTCGAGAGAATACCGATTGGAGAGTATTGTACCGACTAGTGGGGAAGCCCACTACCATTGAGAGTTCTATTTGGAGATAATTATGGGATTCTATGAAAGAGTGAGAATGCGCTCAGTGATATAAGATTTTAGAATCAAATCCCAAAAAGGGGATAACTTTAAAGGTTCATATGATCAATTGAACCATATTATGGATTAAAAATTATAAATGCTGATTGTTGTGCATATGGATATAGAAAATATCCTTAACGCTAATTAACTTGGGAGATGTTTCACATAAATGAGAAATGTTGATCGAGGTGCATTAGGATATAGAAAATATCCTCAACGTAAATAGAATTGAGAGACGATTAAAATAAATAGAAGTGAGGTGTGAACTTCAAGTGAGAAATAGTCTAGTGTATGCTAAGTGGGGAAGTTATGTGAGTTATTGACGAGTAGTATATCGAGAGAAAAAATATACTAAATAATGAGATTATTTCACTTACTCCTAAGAGCGTATTATGGTTATGAAATAGTGTGATATATATATACCTTCTGTGATGGTATACATTTATATGATGTGATGATGTATGTATATCTTGTGTGAATGATATATATATAAGTGAAGCATACTCCCTCCTTGCTATCATGGGAAGTTGCGCGATGAGGGTGAGCGCCCTGGCTTGAGGAGCACGGTGTGGATATTCCCCAGGTCAAAGCGTCCATTATTATTTTGTGATTATTTTTATTAGGGGTGGGACTTGGTGGGTATGTTATGTCTTATTTCCGAGGAGGAACTATGACCGCTTCCCGTACGTTGTGTTATGGTTTTTGCCAAGGCGGTGTGAGATTCCGACCATTGGTACCCAGGATGATATGTGAGTGATCCCCTAGTAGATGATAGCATTGAGAACCTGCATCCTCGAGTTATAGCTCATTGGGATGGTTATTATTATACTTGTGTGAATAGTATATAAATTATATATGATTATGTGACAGCATATTTGTCTCTAGAGTAAAGAGACATAAGAAGATTGCTTGAATCTCATTCCGGGAGATTTAATCCGGACTTAAATTGTGATGAATCAACTGGGGAAATAATGAGAAATTAATTATGTGTAGTTATATGTACTTTGGGTATCGAAGGCATAATGGACCTCAACGATCAACATTGCCAAGGAGTAGTGTATCGAGGGTTCCTTGTTTGGATTTCAAGACATCCCACGCACAAAACGTAGTGCAATGTTGGGAGTGAGGATAAGTTAGTCCTTAGTGCTCATATTTATATATTTGTATATCTCGACGATCGACACTGCCAAGTATTAGTGTATCCGGGGAGTTCCTTGTTTGGATTTCGCTTGCGAGACGTCCCACGCACGAAACGTCGTGCACTATTGAGAATTGAGAGTAATTATTTAATTAATTAATCTATTATAAAATAAAAGAGAATTTGGATTATACTCGTCATGCATTGAGGGCGTAATGAATCTTGATAATCAATACTGCCAGGAGTAGTGTATCGGGGGGGGGGTTCCTTGTTTGGATTTCGCTTGCGAGACGTCCCACGCACGAACCGCAGTGCAGTATTGAGAATTGGGAGAAGTTTTTTCCTTAGCACATAGATGCTAATAACTCATATATATATATATATATATATATATATATATATTGATGGCATAACTCGAATATGAGAAATTCTAGTAAGAAAATGTTTATGTAAACTTTATATGTTAAGTAAGTGAACGAATAATTGAGATCGATAATATTAGAAATTGAAGGATTATGTGTTAGCTCGAATTTTGATGAGTTTCAATTGGGATTAAGTTAGATTTCCTTGCCTAGATAGATTCAGGCAGTTATTTGGAGATTATATGCATACGATTAGTGCGCACTTTAGTTAAGGGGTGAGTTGGATTTTATGGAGAGTGTGACTCCACTTTAATCATGTCATTATGCATTTATAATTATTATGCATTTCAATATACTTGCTATAAAATGTTTTCACACCTCAGGCTCTGACCCGTTTATATTTTCTCTTGCTATGTATATATTGTATTATTCTAGGTGTTCCTTCACAAGGACGCCATAGATGTTTATCCATCTAGTGTATTCGTGGAGCTGTGGAAGTAGCGGAATGTTGCAGCATTTTGTTTTAGTTTATTCCTATCTTTGTGTATCTAGAGTAGGATTCAATTTGTATATCGAGTTTTACCCAAGTGTTGTAGAGTAGCACTTTTGTATTTTCTTTCTCAGATTATTGTACAGTTTGTGCCCCGACAGCATATTCGGGTATTTTATTTTTTACATTGTGTTGTACTCTTTTGTGTTATTTGAGCTTGGGTGTGTCTCTTATCACAATTAAATATTATGTCGTTAGTTAGTTGTGGCATGATTTGTTTTAATAATGTTTTAAAATAAAATTTTTGACACCTTCTTTTTGTGATAATGGGTTGTCAACCGTGTTTATTTTAGAACCGTCAGTTGATGATGGGAATGATCCACTCGTGATTCCTAATTATTTTAGTATTGGGATGGCCACCCGTTATTATTTTGAGCGGGGTGTCACTGGCCCCGCCAACGTTCACGCTGGAGATAATACTCAAGAAACATCACCATCTACGATTCACTGAAGACCTAACCAAAATCCTCATGGGGAATTATAACACTTTCCAAACTGCAACCAACAATATGCTAAACTCGCCCTTGCCAAAATATTACCCAAGGAAGCCAAAGTTCTTTATGCTCCGTGACTTCCACTAATAATTGCAAAACTGGCCGAGAAGATGCGATGAAGTTTTATCATAAGTGCAATAATAAGATTCGTAACCAAAATGTAAATTAAAATAACTTTACTAAAATGATGGTGAAATGGGCTTACTTTCTCTCTCTAGAAATGTAAACAAATAAGTTATCACTTATAATTTGATCAAGTGAGTAATTGGGTTGGGATATGTGCCTTAGGGGATTTATATTTTCATCTTTACGAACTCATCTTGTTTTTGGGTAACTTGGTTCAAGAGAGATTTTGTGTTTAAATTACTTTGAAACTAAAGTGGGTATTTTAGTTTGGATATCCGTTCTTAGGATAGTAGGATTTTAATCTTCAAGAATACATGTCGTTTTGGGATAACTTGGTTCATATGATATTTCGTGTTTAAATCACTTAGAATCTCAAATGGTCATTTGGGCTTGCAACTTTACTATTTTGAAATAGGTATTGATTTGTCTTTCTAGAAATCTTAATGATTTAATCTTGGGTTTTTATTTTTAGGAAAAATTATGTGGGATTTGAATATTTAGGACAAATAAGTATTAGGATTGGAATTTGACTAAAGAGAGTTCAGACCTTGAAGATTTGGTTAAAATGGGTTTCAAGTTTGAAGCTTTGCTTCAACGAAGTTTTTGCTTTAATGGAGATTTGGGTTTGAATCTCACATATATGGCGATGGATTTAGGAACTTGGTTTCTCTTTCTAGAAATCTCAATTAAGATGACACAATCTTGGGATTTGGCTTGGTGATTTCAATGAAGGTTTGAAGGTTATATTTGAGAAAAAACTGGTCACTGGAGGATAGTATAGTAAATTTAGGGGCTTTAGGGAATTCAAAATTTAACATCTACCCACTGGAAATATGAGTTTTCAAATACTTATATTCGACTATACATTTGAACTCCTTCTTGGTTGAAATGGGATTTTAAGTTTTGGAAGGCAGGTCCACTTGGTCTAAGTTAGTCGACTATACTCAATCTATAGTCCACTATACGTTGATTTATAGTCGAATAGACTTATTTATCATCGACTCACTTTTCCCTGGTTAAGGAACTATGATGTTGAGGTTTTGTTCCATCATCTGAGTAAGTATAGGTAAGTCTAGGAAGATTGATTTTGAGCATATACACGATCAAATTAGTTTACTTCGATTTTTACAATAGTTCCTAAATATCTTCAAGATACTGAAAATGTCTTTTGGTCTTTTATCACTCTTCTGGACTTCTTGGGACATGGGATGTTGTTATGTGTGATATCATGATGAAATTGCCTTCATAGATGGTTTTAACTTGAACTTACCTTGATTCTTTGTTGGATCTGGACTTTTTAGGGTTTGTTGGGTGCTTTTAATCTTCATTGTAATTCTTGGGTAATGGTTAAATGATTGAATTGATGATATGATCCTTGTAACATCTATCATCATATATTGAGTTATTATTTCCATATCAAGTACATTAGAGAGAAGATGGTGAAGTGTGAGCATATATCAATCGTCTTGTTATCATGCAAAATCAATTTTACATGAAATTCATTATGTTTTCAAATCTTCCCATTTTTTATGATGACGGTACAATTGATATGGATTCAGAAGATATTTGAAAGTAGTTTCCCTTTTCTCATATCAAATTTCTTATATCTCTCCCCATTTTTCACTATTGAAAAGGTAGGGTGGTTTTTGAAAGACCACAGTATGTTGAAGACAAAAAGATATTTTTGTTCACAAAGGCATACCAACTGAAATGATGGTTAGTACGACAATGTAGTAGATATATCCATAAAATTATATTCTCAATAATGTCTTTTGTGTTTCTCATTCCGAGGTTATGGTAGATGGTGAAAAAAGAATATTCAAGATGAGGTTTGGTAAAAATGTTCACAAGGTTACTTAAGGTATGAATAAAGTGAAGTATCACATCCTATTTTTGATTGATCCTCGTGGGTTTACTTCTTTCAATTAAACCTTCTTCCTCTTTTGTGTTCTTGGTTAGTCCTATGGAAAAGGTTTCTATTGCGTATGTATGAATTCTTAGAAGACACGGGTTCTTTTGTAGATAGGTTTGACTATTCATGACCACTAAAAAAAACTCTTTATCAGACATAGGATTAGGTTGCCTAAAATTTTCCTGATCATTTTGTATATAATGCTTCCACTAAAAATTGATATACCCAACGTATTATTTCTTTCCTATCCAAATTTTGTAGGCGAAGTCTACACCACATGTGCCTAAAAGGTTTTCCAAAAACAAAGTAAGATGTTTTATTATTTTATAGATAAGTGTGATAATATCAATGTATAATTTAAAGACTCAAGTATTCTGTGCATAGGTATATTGTAAATTACATATATTTCATTTTGCAAAAGAAATGTGGGATTAATTTGCAATCATCATTTCGTTTTTGTTGTATGTGGAGATAGTGTGGAAATTTGTCATGGACTCAGTTATTATGATGAGATTAAGTGTGTGCCATTAATGTTTTTTTATGTATAGGTTATCTTTAGGGTTTTTACCAAAGTATATCATTCTAGTGTGCGATTTTTCATTGTGTACATTAGTCTAAGTGTGAGAGTTCATCGAGGTGAGATTTTACACAAATGTGAGTGCTCATAAAATGCACTTGTGGTACCTAGTCTTCATATGTTTTCCTTTCTACCTATGTCTTTGACAAAGGTTTGCCTCAATGAGCAAAACATTTTGAAACTTTTCATTTGACTTTGTATTTTCCTTCTTTGATTTAATATATCCTATTTAACTCTATTAATTTACATTTTTTCTTAATCTAACCTCAATATTCCATGTTCACACACATACTTAAAAACTTTTCATTAATAGCATAAGTGTATGAAATTGTCAACAATATCATGTATGCTCTTTTGGATTCACAATGCTAGTCATGAGTCATATATTGAATAACCTACATCTCACACATATATATTATTTATAAGTGAATTCTCACGATGTAATGGGATTTCCATCACAAATATGATAATGGGATTGCCATCATTTTTCGTCTACACATGAATACCACATGGGGTTAATTTTTTTCCATATATATGGGATTGCCATTGCATTTTAGACTAAGTGAAAATCTATGTTTCATCGAAGTATGATCTTAAAAGGGATTTCCTTCTTTATCACAAAGGTAGGATTGCTACCAAAATGTCATAGTAATAGAATTTCCATTAGACATTCACAAAGTGGTATTGCCACATTGATCTCGTGAGTGGGATTGCCACTTAATTTTCACATTGATAAGAATACCGTCAAATCTTAGATTATGTGAGCATGTTTGAAGCATGACTTGAGTGTAGATTCGATGTCTAACAACCTTTGACTTTTTATGAGTAATATATTTAAATAAATATTTTCTCGGGCATGAGATTTTAAATCTTGGGTGAGACTTTCTTAAAGCAAGTTCTATTTAAGAAGGATAAGTATTTAAGCATGTTACACAATATAATTCATGTGACCATATAAGTGTGAGGAAGATATCATTTGAAAATCCACACTTCTTAACCGTGCTAATTACTATTCATTATTACCTACAAATCCCATATACACCTTATGGAGTATTCAAACTCTAAAATATCCTAAAAAAATTAAACTACTCTACCAAACTTATAACTTTACTTCATTACACAAGTACCCCTTAAAGTTTTAATATTTCCTCAATGCCCCTTGAACTTTTCAAACAAGTATAATTTGACCTATACTAAACCTTTAGATGCAAACCTTAAATCAAATCAAACCTCGAGACTTCAACTAACTAGAAGTTACGGTCCCAACACCTATATTTTTATAAAATACAAAAATGCCCCTAAAACTTATAAAAATACCATATACAATGCCAAATAAATATAGGAACTTCAAACCAAAGACAAAAACCTAAATTTTTTAATTTACACATTGCCCCCTCACCACATCATCCTCCACATAGGCAGTAGAAGCCAAAAACACATGGTTACACCATGTAACCATGTGAAGTTCAAGCTTTCACATTCTTATCTTCTTAAACAATTGAGGAATCCACCTCTAAATTTCTCCAATAAACTCCTCTCTTTCTATACTCTAAATCCCCCACAAAAAACAAAAAAAATATACCCCTTTAGTCAGCTCAAACTTCAAAATTTTCACCCTAAACATGTATTATATTATTTTATGTGTTAAACTTCATTCTTTCAATTCTAATAGTTTTTTATGATGGTAGTAAGCTCATATTAATCGAAACATCCAAGATTTTACATTCAAAATAGCCTCTATTCAAAGAATCCAGAAAAAACTCCGTTAAGGCTTGACCTTTAATGGCGAAATTTGATTTCGTGACTTTTAATCAGTTTCAAAGTAAGGAAATTGTTGCTTATAAACTTAGGAGCTCAAGTGCATTGATCGTTTTTGAATAATCATAACTTTTGAGCCTCAATTGCTCGAAGGTCTTTTTTTCATTTTAAAAAGACAAAAACTTTCAACTTCTCCACAACCAGACCACCTCAATCCTTCAAACCAAATCAAAATGCCTCCTTAGGATAACAGGATCACAACCGTATCCATAAGACCCTATACCATATTCAGTATCGCTTCAAAAGCTTGCTCAAATTATCTAAAAAATACACATTTTTGTAACTCTTTGAATACTGAAACTCAATCTACAAAACTTAAATTTTTTTATTCCTTGTGAAAAAATGGGTTGGATTTGTTAACGAATCATCTCAAATGGTTTCAAAAATCAGGAGTTATGTGAGATCAATTTTTTTCAAACTTTAGATGAATCATTAAGAGGTTGAAGATGAAGTTTCAACCAGAACCATTGACCAAGCGCGTGAGAGCGTGTGGTAAATCAAAAAATTCTATTTTTTTTTTAATATTTTCATTTTATTTTTCTGGTCAAAATGGTATAAGGTAAGACTATGTTTGGTCAAGCTATAAGATTCGGGAATTTCTTAACCCTAATTTACCTATGACTATAATTTAGACCCTCATAAGTTCTGTAAAATCAAAAGTGTTCTAATGAATAAAGAAGCTATGTTTAAAACCAACAACTTTGTTATATTAAATTAAACCCCTTAAAGTTTTAGTAAATTAGAAAAAAGCCCCTGAAATTTTCAAAGTAAGATAACATGAGATATATTTAACCACTAAACCCCAACTTTACATAAAATTAATCTTGTATACCTCAATTAATATAAAATTATAGTTTTAGCCATTAATAATTTTTGAATTTACCAAAATACCCATATACTTTACAAAAAGTTTACTTTTGAAGCTAAAAAAGTAAGAATATAAACAACGAAGGACTAAATTCAAAATCTTCTTGAATTATACTTCAAACCCTGTCCACATGCTACCACACATCAACATAAGAATTAAAACCACATAAAAAAAAACATGAAACCATATGCACCCCATTTACCCATAACCAAAACCTCACATAAACTGATTCAAATCCACCTCCCTTGAGCTCTAATCAAATCCCCTCATCAAGTAATATAAATACACCTCAACCCTAGCAGTAAAAGATCACCCCACATTTCAATTCTAAATTTCAAAATTTCTCCAAATTCTAGTATCTTATCATTTTATGCTTTATTTTCCATTCTAGTAGTTTTCTGTATAGTTAATATACTTAGAACACTCATAATATGCAAGATTTTACATGTAGAATGGCCTAGGATAGTAAAAATCAGTAGGAGCACCATTAAAACTTTAGATTTAATAGAGAAACTCGATATATTGTATTCATCTTTGATTTGAAGCCATATATAACTTCGTTATAACCTAAGGATCTCAATTGTAATGGTTAAAAGCCACGAATGTTCATGTAGTGCTCAAATCAATCAAAAGTTTATTTTGAACTCAAAAACTGAAAATTCAAAATTCTCTATGTACAATACATCTTAGTTCTTGAAATCAAAACCAAACTACTCCCACATATTGCATAACCCAAACCCAATTCATAAAAGAACTTGCCATACCCTAGAAATCCACGAAGATCAGGTCAAATATTCAGGGAAAAAAAACACAGTTTTAGAACTTGAGTTATAATGAATGTCAATCCATTAAACTTATATATTTGGATTCCTCATGAAATATTAGGTTATGTTTGTTAAGGAATCATCTCAAATGGTATAGCAATGAAGGAGAAAACCTCGACCAAAAACTAAAATCCTAAAAAGTCAAAATCGAAACGTTGAAGGTGAAGACTTTTTTCAGAAACCTTGACCACAGGCATGAGGCCTCGTGGGCAATCAGAAAATTTTGATTTTTCTCTCAAAATCTCAATTAAAATTTTTATGATAAAAATGGTATAAGGTAAGACCATGTGTAAATATTCCTAGCTCAAGTTATGCAAAAATAAGATTGTTACTTAAAGAAACTTTTTTAAAATTACAAATAAACCCCTAATAATTTTTCCAATTTATGAGTTTGATCCCTAAACTTTGTCCATACATACATCATATTATTTTAAGATAAAAACTCTCTTGTACCAAAGTTCAATAATCAACTTAAATTTAGTATTTTAAAGTCCCAAGATAATAACAAATAAGCCCCCGAAACTTTAAAAAAGATGGTTTTAATAAGAAAATGACTGATTAAACCCTCAATACTTATATACCACACATTGTATAATAGAAGATCAAAGCCCTAATTCATCTAAATATACTAGTGTGATATCAAGCCAACCGGATACCAATTAAGTAGGTTTTTCTACCTTTTCAATATTATACTGTTCATATATGAAATACTGCTATTGATATCACTATGTGATAGCCCCATTTACTCTAACTGTGTGCATGTTATTAAACTTCCATACTACATATTTTATTACACACTAATGGTATTTGAATTTATCACCGGTTTTTAAACTTACAAGTAGGTTTTTCCTATATTTTCAGTATTATGCTTTGCGTATTTGAAATACTGCTACTGATATCACTATGTGATAGCCCCATTTACTCTTAGTGTGTGCGTGTTATTATATTGCCATACTATATATTTTGTTAACCATCATCAGTATTTGAATTTATCACCAATATTTTAACTAAGGATCAATTTTAACCCTTCTCATCTAATAACTGATATCATTCATCTATTCATTCAGTTCACCCAAGAACTTTGTGCCATTTTTAATGTAAGCATCAATATTAACTAGGAAGAAGATTGATATGTTATCCCATAAAACATTCTACTTGGCGTAATGGTCTTATATGACTGAGAGCCATGATTTTTACCACATACGTATGAGTGCCACTTTAACTATGTGTATTGCAGGTTACTTTTCCCCAAAAGTTTTGGGTTGATTGATTATTATTATTATGAGTTAAACGATGGCTTAACTACTTCTATTGCCTTTAGTGAACTACTAAAAATGGGATTATTAGTTCAAAACTCCTTGATTTTCTTTACATGATCCTAAATAAACTTGTAATGAACCTTATTTCTTAAACAGATTAATTAATATGGAATTGTGAGTTCCAATATTTTAATGTTCTTATAACCTGATAAATATGGAATTATGTAAACATTTTAAACACTAATTCTATACACACTCCAACTCTCATTTATATCCATATCATTATTATAGAACCGGTAGAACATGCTTAGCATATATGTGTTAATTCCTTCTTTCTCCAGATGCTCCAGGAGAAATAAGATAGTATCTCTTCCCTACTAAAGATAGAAACCGATCACCTATTTTCATATGTGATCGTGTGGACAGAGATTAAACCAGATGGGAGCAAGGACTAGAGATTTTCAATTTTCTATATTATCGTATGTACTAAAAACGTGTAACTCACCCCTGTAAATGTTCAACCTTATGTAAACCTATTAATTATGTTTAAAGTTATGTTATTCCTCCTTAGCTTTAATTCATTGCTTTATGTGTACTTCTTGTTCATTCATACCAAAAGCATGGGTGACAAGTTGGTATAAGAGCATGTTTTAAATATAAAACGTATCTCCTGGTTATCATTATGTACGGGAGATAAATAAGATATTAGTTATTTGGAATTTTCATAACTTCTTTTATTACTATTATTATATGGTAAACCCATTTTGTAGTATGGATGGATGGGATACATTCCTGTTTAACATAGATCTCGAGAAAGATAGCAAATGGGAAACGTGTGTAAGAGAAAAGGCTTTAGCCAGGTTAAGAGAAATGATTCGTGGAGTTGAAGAAGACTGTTTAGTGCCAAGTAATGACATTAAAAGGCTAGTGTTGACCAATAGAGTGTTGGGCGAGATGCATATAATGAGAAAAGTAGATGATTTTTCTAATGATTCGATCAAACTTCAAGAACCTATAAACTTGGCACTTGAAAATAAACTACCAACTCCACCAATGTTCCCTGAAGTGACATCTAATGGTGAAATTCACGGAACGTATTCTTCCAGCACCACAGGTGGATCGGCTGACAACGCAGACTAAGGAGATTATCTAGTTAGCCCAGAGTCTACATCCAGTGACGAAGCAGTCGTTCCTACTTAAAAGAATCTAACGTCAAAAGTTGTTTTAAATGTTGTAGAATATAAATTTTGATGCATTGATACGGGTTATGACGTATAATATTATTGTACCATATAACTTTATGTTAAATATAGTAGTCTTCTTACTTCATTTTTGTTTATAAATTTAATTATTTAAACTATTAAATTTTAGGATGGTTAGTACTCGAATCCCTTCTACTAGAACTCAAACTGAACAGATTCAAACTGAAGGAATCATGTGGTGTTTCCAGGAACTTACTATATTAGCCCGATAATAACAGACTACTCGTTCTACTTCTAAAGATGTTTCCAAAGAAATTAGAAAAATGAATGCCTTTAAACTAAGACAACGACCCCCGTATTTTCTTGGAAATCCAGGTGCTAATGACGCTAAGAAATGGATGCGCTAGATTATGAAAATTCTGAAAAAAGTAGGTATAGCTACTAATATTCGAATAACTTTAGAAACTTATATGTTTGAAGGTGAACCCAATTTCTGGTGGCAAGCAGTGTTGCACAATCATAATGTTGTTAATTTTATTTAGAAATAATTTGAGGAGATTTATTTTAAAAAGTACTTTACTGAGACTGAGCGAGACCAATGAACTGTTAATTTTCTAAAATTGCAACATGCTAACCTTTTAGTTGCCCAATATGAGGCTACGTTTACCAAACTATCTCTCTATGCCCTGGAATATGTGGATACTGAGATAGAGAACTGCAAGCAGTTTGAAAGAGGATTACATACGAGAGTTAAGAATTCAATCGCTCTGTTACGAATCCTTGATTACCCTCACTTAATTGACATTGCATCCACTATGGAATGCAATTCTTATACCGTGATCTGATCTTCACCCCCAACCATCGAAAACAACCATGTCATTAGAACTCCATATCATTCAAGACCTCATTTATATGCGAACTCGAGTGGACAAGCTTATTCCTAGATCCTTCATAACACAAACCATTTCGAAATTCGTTGTCACGACTGTCATGACGTAGGACATATTTGGCCCCGAGGTCCAAAAATAAAATCAGTTGTAATCCACCACTAGCCAAATAAACCCTCAAAATATCCAAAATTTTGTTATGTTCCAAATCACTCCAAACCAACCCAGAGAGTCAAGCCAGTTTCGAGTTTTGGGAGGAATTATGCTATACGGCATATGAAAAATGCACATGAAGTAATAAAAGATATGATTATCTTTCAACATGTTCCTACACATATTTTGTTTGATGTATGATCTACGCATTCCTTTATTAGACTTAGACTAGATAAATTCATACAATTATATCCAATATCTTTAACTAATCCATTAGATATTGAATTACCCGTTGGAGAAATCAATACACCAATGCAAGGTTATAGAAATTATAAAATTTAGCTTGGTCTAGGAACTCTATTTGTTAACTTGATAATCCTAGATATTCACAGTTTTGATATTATTATTGGAATGGATGTGTTATCCAAACATCACATGTATATCAATTGTCAAGCTAAGAAAATTCATTTTCTAAAATAAGATAATTGTTCTTTTATGTTTCTAGGATCAGGTTCATCAGAACCTTCAAATTTCCAAATTGAGATTTCTTCTTTAATTCCAAATCTATTGGAATAATTTGAATACATTTTTTGTGAGGATTTACCAAGATTACCTCCTCTTAGAGAAATAGAGTTTAGTATCAATCTTTATCCCAATGCACTTCCTATTTCGATACCTCCATATCGAATGGCCCCTTTAGAAATTCAAGAACTTCGTACCCAATTAGATGATCTTTTAGCAAAAGGTTTCATTCAACTAAGTTCATCACCTTAGGGAGCTCCAATGTTATTCGTTAAGAAACATTATGGAAGCTTTAGACGATGCATAGATTATCTTAAATTGAATTTCGTAACTACTAAGAATAAGTATCCTTTACCCAGAATAGGAGATTTATTTGATCAAGTTAGAGGAACGAGGGTCTTTTCTAAAATAGATTTACGATTCGGTTATCAACAATTATGCGTTAGAGTGGAAGACATTATGAAAACTTCTTTTTGAACTCGTGCGGACATTTCAAAATTACTATAATGTTATTTTGTTTAACCAATGCCCCAACAGCTTTTATGGATCTGATACATATAATTTTTAGACCTTTTCTTTACTAGTTCGTTATCATTTTTATTGACGATTTTCACATATATTCTCAAAATCTGATAGAACATACCCAACATTTGAAGATAGTCCAAAGTACCCTTAGAAACCATCGATTATATGCCAAAAAGAGCAAATGTGACTTCTCAATGAAGGAAATCAAATTTTTTGGACATGTGATTTCTAAGAAAGGAATCCAAGTCGATCCAACTAAGATTTCATCCATTTTAGAATGGAAAAATCCTTCCAATATTACTAAAATAAAGAGTTTTCTAGGATTAGCTAGATAATATCCTCGTTATTGGGAAGGATTTTCATGGATTGCTCTCCGTCTTTCAAAACTAACTTGGAAGTAAGTTCCATTTATATGGATTGAAAAATGCAATCAATAATTCCAACTCTTGAAGGATAAGTTAACTACTACTCCTATCCTCACTATTCCTTCTAGTGACGTAAGTTATGAGGTGTATATCTATACTTCATTATAAGGAATAGAATGTGTGTTAATGTAAAATGAAAAATTAGTATAATAAGTGTCACGACAACTCAAGACGCATGAGCGTAATTATCCGATCCATGGCGTTATTACCTTTATGGTGTAAGTTTTCAAGTCTTTTCATATCACAAAAGTTTGAAATATATCTTTACCCAGAAGGACTTGAACTTAAGACGTTGATGTTGGATCAAATTTTTGGAAGATTACTAATTTAAAATCAATTACCATCCCGACAAAGGTAATGTAGTAGCCAATGCTTTTAGTCGAAATCCAGTAGGAAGACTTCATACTCTAATTTCCTACGATATTGCTCTACCATAGAGAAATATGATCTACAGTTACTTACCCCTTGTATAAAACTTTTAAACATTACTGTTTATCCCAAATTAAGCAAGAAAATCTTAACTCAACAAGCCCAAGATTCTTTTGTATAGATAATTTCAAGAAAAAATCCAGATTTTTCCTACGATAAAGAAATGGGACTACAATTTAGAAATAGATTATATATCCCTGACGATGCATCTCTACGAGAAGAAGTGTTATAAGAATCTCATTGTTCAAAATTTATGATACACCCCAGAAGCTAAAAAAATATACCATGCTTTGAAGAAACAAAATTAGTGGCCAAATATTAGAAATGATATCGAGAATTTTGTAAGGAGATGTATTACTTCTCAACAAGTAAAAATAAAACACCAACACCCTGGTGAACCTCTTCAACTCTTACCTATTCCCGAATGGAAATGGGATCATATTACCATGGATTTTGTTAGTGGAACACCTTGTACGTCCCAAGGACATAATTTAATTTGAGTAATAGTAGATCGGCTTACTAAATCTGCCCATTTTCTTCCTTCAAAGACCGTCGATTCATTCCAAAAACTTAGCAAGCTATATATTCGAGAAATTTTTTGATTACATAGAATATCTTTATCTATTGTATCTAATAGATATTCTCCTTTCATGGGAAAATTTTGGCAAGCATTGCAAGCTACAATGGGTACTAAACTTCACTTAAGTACCGCATTACATGCACAAAGGGATGGACAATCCAAACGTTAAATTCAAACCCCAGAAGATATGTTTCATTCTTGTACGTTGGATATGTCTGACCACTGGAATGTATATTTACCTCTTGTCAAATTTTCATATAATAATAGCTACGGAGCCAGTATTAAAGCTTCCCCATTTGAAGCTTTATACAGGCAACCTTGTAGATCCCCTATATGTTGGATGGAGTCAGGAGATAGTAAACACTTTGGTCCATAATTAATCCAAGAAACCAACAAGGTAATACAACAAATTCGAGTTGAAGATGACCCAATATCAACAGAAAAGTATTGCAGACCAATGCCGAAAAACTTTAGATTTTTAAGAAAATGAGCAAGTATTTCTGAAAGTTCCCCCCCCCCCCCCCCCCCCCCCTCCAAAAAAAAAGGAATTTTACGTTTTGGGAAGAGAGGAAAATTAGCCCTCGGATATATTAGACCTTTCATTGTTTCTAAAAGAATTGGATCTGTGGCCTATCAATTAGAATTGCCTGTGAAATTATACAATATCCATAATGTGTTTCATGTATCACAATTACGCCGGTATATTTCAGATCCATCCCATACCATCACATGGAAAGATGTTTCAATTGAACCTAACCATGAATTTAAAGTATGTCATATTTAAATTCTCGATCACAAAGTGAAGTATCTCAGAAACAAGGAAATCCCCTCAGTAAAAGTACTTTGGTGTAATACCACGTAATTTTAATGACTTTTAAAATGAGTTAAATTAAAACTTAATGGGATTAATTGGAATTAATTATAAACTAATTAATTGGGATTAATTCGAATTTTATATTACTCGTGGATATTCAAATATATGATTCTGAATATTACTTAGTGATATTTAAGTAACATATGAACATTATGTTATTTATTTTTCCGTGAGTTACAAATACGGTAATTATGAAACTTAAGATTGGATGCGGTATGAGACGTGTCGGGACTAATTTAAATAAATAAAAAGGAAACATTATTTTATATCAACCTTATGGTCATTTTTAGTGCACCGTTGCATCCGAAAGGGTCAAAATAGTCAGAAAACTCTATTCGGGTGTTGGATTTGGGTCTCGGGTCACTTTGGAGATGAAAGGACACCCCAAAGGGGCATTTTAGTCATTTTATTTGAAAGGTGAATAGTAATTTTGGGATTTGTCATATTATAAAGGTGATGGATTAGAGGAACGTAGGTTCATTTCATTTTTTCACAAAACACTTGAGAGAAATAGTGTGAGATAAAGTGAAGAGTTTCTTGGGAGTAGAAGTGGTTGCTAAGGAAGGAGGAGAGTCTTTAAAGGGGACTAACCACCTTCTACCACCAACACCACCGAAAAGTCACCAAAAAATGAGAAAAGGATTCTACACCATCATAACCAAAGGTTCAGACCTACATAATTAACGAAAGTGTAATTCTTGCTTTATTTTATTGCTTACAGTATCCATGCTAGATAGGTTACGTAAGAAGTATGAACTTGCAGGATTTAAGGATGAACTATAGAGTTTTCGGAATTTATTCTTAATATGAAAATTAGATAGAATAAATATATTTCTATTTAAATGATTTAATCCACGAATTTTGGGTTTCAAATGATAGAAGAAGTCTGAGTTAATATGATTTTTGGAGAAATAAGAACCTATGAGAATTCTGGGAATAATAGGATTTAATCCAAACTATTTGATTATTTTAGGTTGCTGATTATTAGAAACTGATCATATATCTTTCTATATCAATTGAGATTAATTAGGAGAAGTTTTGGATTGATTTTTGTTGGTTTTGATGAGAAATAAAATGGATAAAACGCATGAAAAAAATTATTGAAAAGGACGAACATTGTATGATAATTTTAGGACTATTTAAAGAGAGAATTGGCAGTGTACTTGCGAGTGTTTGTATAAAATCACGTTTTGCACAGCTTTGCAGTTTTAAGTTTTTCCAAAATCAGAGCAGAAAAGCCTCAAAATTGTAATTTTATATTTCTGGAAGAATGTACCTTTATCAGAAAAAAATGTAAAATGCTAATTTGTCCCATAGTGAAATTTTATTAATTTTGGTACATTAACAAGGAGCGAGGGACTTGGGTTAATGTTGAAAAATTATTCAGATTTGAGGATTAAATTTTTGTGAGAGATATCTACATAATTATATTACGATTTAGAGGAGAATAATCATTATAACAAGTACGGGTAATATTAATTATATATTTACGAGTACTTGGGTCGGATAAAATATTATGTCAGTGATAACTACATAAAAAAATATGATAATAATCATGATAACAAGTGTGGGTAGTATTCAATAAATACGACGGGTACTTGTGATAGGATGAATTCCTAATATGATATAGGTAGTGTAAGTACCTAATTTTATATAGGTAGATGATAATTCTTATTTGATTAATTGATAATTTATGTGTATGACATACCTAGCTTACTTGCTATTGACGGGAGGTTTACGTGTGAGGGCAGTCATATCCTGATGAATCCATGGAATTTTTGACTTGTCGCCCGAGGACATAGAACCTAGGTATGGGCTATCATTGAGAATGATAGTGATGAAGGTCATATGGGTGCGTAGTTATGTGCGTAGCCAATAGGCTTGGAACCATTTATGGTTCGAGGAATCTTTACCGAACCTATAGTCCCCTATACGATGACAAGCTATACTTGGACATGATAGCAGAGTAATGCATGCACCGCAACTGTGACTCGGGGTGCCGTATTGTATTATATGTAAGTATATATATAATGAATTGAATGAATATGTATATACTGGTTAGATGTATATTCTGTATGATTTAAGTAGAATTGAAAGATAATAGTATGTAATTAATTAAGTACGATAATGCTTAATTATGTTGAATAATTAAAAGGCTTATCCATGTTGAATCTTATTGAATATATGTATAAATTATTGCATAAGAAAATATACAGGATAGATATGGGCTATGATTAGCTGATACAATTATGAACTACTTAGAATGGAGAATAGTAACTAGTATGATTTAGAGGTACGTTAGGTGTGCACTCTAGATGAGAGGTGAGAATCTCAAGAGAGAGTCCGATAATCTGACATGTATATTATAAGTGATAAATATTGCAATTATTCACTTGTTGTTTTCAAAACTATTTTTACCATCGGGCTTTGACCCGTTTCCTTGCATATTCTCTTTTCTATCTTGTATCTTCTATATCAGGTGTCCAGCCGTAGGGACACCATCCATAGAGGATTATGATGGTTGGCGAGCTATGGAGCTATGGAGTATTGTTTAAATGCCTTCATTTATTTGTTTCATACTCTGTAGTGATCTTTCATTTAGGGCATGTCGCCCAAGAGGATTTCAGCTGTTTCTTTTCTATTTGAGTCTTATACTCGTGTCGTTGTGTTACATTTACTATTGTTGGGACTTATA
Source organism: Sambucus nigra (assembly GCA_949130495.1). NCBI lineage: Eukaryota > Viridiplantae > Streptophyta > Magnoliopsida > Dipsacales > Adoxaceae > Sambucus > Sambucus nigra. The sequence continues at coordinate 224,854,418 of OX422212.1, forward strand.
TATTGAGATATTTTCTGGAAAGTTTACTCCAGTTGCATTTAAATTCTATTGCGATATCTATTCAGCTTATTCTTGTTGTGGAATGGAATGTGTAGAATTGTTCAAAATGGTAAAATGAAATTTTTATTGGAAAGTCTTTAACACCAGCTTAATTGAGTATTAGGTGATAGAAAAATGTTTTCGACAGTGATGCTAATAACGAACAAACTGTATATTCTGATTTAATTGGGTATGGCACTGATCACTCGATAATTAATTAGGTGGGGTGTTACATTTGGGAACATTAGAATCAACAAAAAGCTATATGGGAACCAGAAGCAAGCAATGAAGAGTCAATACCCGGACTTATTTCAATGAAAAATTCAATGATGAATTTTTTTCTTAGGTAGGTAGACTGTAAGAACCGAGAATTTCTTAACCCTACTTTACCTACGACCTTGATTTAGACCCTCATAAGTTATCTAAAATCAAAATTTTTCTAATAGGAAAGAAGCTATGTTTAAAAACCTACAACTTTGTTATATTAACTTAGACCCCTTAAAGTTTTTGTATATTACAAAAAGGTCCCTAAAATTTTCAAAGTAAGATAACATGAGATAAATTTAACCCCTGAACCCCAACTTTACATCAAATTAATCCTTTAGACCTCACTTAATATAAAATTAAAGTTTTAGCCTTGAAAACTTTTTGAATTTACCAAAATAGCCCTATACTTTACAAAAAGTTTACTTTAAGGCTATAAAAGCAAGTATACAAACAATGAAGGACTAAATTCAAAACCTTCTTGAATTATACTTTAACCCCTATCCACATGCTTCCACACATCATCATAAGAAGTTAAAATGACATGAAAAACCCCATGAACCCATGTTCACCCCATTTACCCATAACCAAAACCTAACCTAAACTTATTCAAATCCACATCCATTGATCTCCAATCAAATCCTCTCACAAAGTAGTATAAATACCCCTCAACCCTAGAAGTAAAAACTCACCCCACGGTTAAGTTCTAAAGATTAAAATTTCTCCCAATTCTTGTATTTTATCATTCTATGCTTCATTTTCAATTATTTCAATTCTAGTAGTTTTCTACATAGTTAATATAGTTAGAACACTCATGATATGAAAGTATTTACGTGTAGAAGGGCCTGGGATAGTAAAATTCAATAGGAACACCATTAATGCTTGAAATTTATTGGTGAAACTAGATATAATGACTTTAAATCTCGAGTGTAATGGTCAAAAGCCATGAATGTTCATATAGAGCTCAAATTGATCAATAGTGTGTTTTGAATCCATCTTAATTCTGGAAATAAAAACAAAACTACTCCCACATATAGCATAAACCAAACCCAAATCATAAGAGACCTGGACATACTCTAGAAATCCATGAAGATTAGGTAAATTTTTCAGGAAAGAACTCAGTTTTGGAACTTGAGTTATACTGAATGTCAATCCCAAAAAATTGTATATTTCTATTCCTCATGAAAAATTAGGTTAAGTTTGTCAAGGAATCATCTCAAATGTTATAACAACGAAGGAGAAAACCTCGGTTAAAAACTAAAACCCTAAAAAGTCAAAATCGAGAGGTTGAAGATGAAGACGTTTTTCAGAAACCTTGACCACGCACGTGAGGGCGCGTGGTCAATTAGGAAATTTTGGTTTTGTTCTCAAAATCTTTATTAAATCGTTCTGATCAAAATGGTATAAGGTAAGACCATGTTTTGATATTCCTTGATCAAGTTATGCAAAAACAAGGTTTTTACTTAAAGAAACATTTCTAAAATTACAATTAACCCCTATCAACTTTTCTAACTTATGAGTTTGATCCCCAAACATTGCCCATACATAAATCAAACTATTTTAAGATAAAAACTCTCTTAAGTTCAATAATGAGCTTAAGTTCAATATTTTAAAGTCCCAAGATAATTACAAATAAGCCCTCGAAACTTTAAAAAAGATAGTTTTAATACAAAAATGACTGTGTAAACCCCAAATACTTATATACTACACATTGTATAATAGAAGATTGTCCCAATTCTTCCAAATATCCCAGTATACTGACAAGCCAACCAAATACCTAACAAGTAGGTTTTTCCTACATTTTTGGTATTATAGTTTGGGTATTTGAAATACTACTATTGATATCACTATATGATAGCCCCATTTACTCATAGTGTGTGCATGTAATTATACTTCCATACTACAATTTTGTTATACATCAACGGTATTTGAGTTTATCACCAGTTTTTAAACTTACAAGGAGGTTTTTCCTACCTTTTCAGTATTATACTTTGTGTATTTGAAATATTTCTAAAGTTATTACTATGTGATAGCCCTATTTACTCTTGGTGTGTGCATGTTATTATACGACCATACTACATAGTTTGTTAACCATCATGAGTATTTGAATTTATCACCAATATTTAAACTTAAGGATCAATTTTATCCCTTATTATCTAATAACTGATATCATGTATCTATTGATTCAGTTCACCCTAGCACTTTGTGCCATTTTTACTATAAGCATTAGTATTAACTCGAAAGTAGACCGACATGTTATCCCACGAAACTTTCTACTTAGCCTACTGGTCTCAGATGATTGAGAGCCATGATTATTGCTACATACGTATGAGTGACACTTTAATTGTGTGCTTAGAATGTTACTTTTCCCCATGAGTTTTGGGTTGACTGATTATTATTATGAGTTAACTTATTGCTTAACTACTTCTATACCCTTTAGTGAACTAGTAATAATGGGATTATTAGTTAAAAAATCCTTGACTTTGTTCACATGATCCTAAATAAACTGGTAATGAACCGTATTTCTTAAACGGATTAATCAATATGGAATTGTGAGTTCCAATATGTTAATGTTCTTATATCCAGATAAATATGGAATTATCATCTTATTATTGTCAACGTTTTAAACACTGATTATATACACACTCCAACTCTCATTTATATTTATATCATTGTTATAGAATTGGTATAACCTTATTAGACTATTTTTGTTAATTCCTTCCTTCTCTAGATACATAAAAAGAAACAAGATAGTATATCTTCCCTACTAGAGATAGGAACGGGTCACCTATTTGCATATGTGACTATGTGGGGAGATATTAAACCAGATGAGAGAAAGGAGTGACACTTTTTAATTTTCTATATTATTTTGTGCACTAAAAACGTGTAACTCACCCCTACGATGGTTCAACCCTATGTAAACCTATTGATAATTAATATAGTTATGTTATTCCTCCTTATCTTTAATTAATTTCTTTATGTGTACTTCTTGTTCATTCACACCAAAGGCTGGATGTGACACAAGCCTATCCAAAGTTATAAAAAAATAGGGTTTTAAGTTAGAAATACTTTCTTTAAATTACAAATTGACCCCTCCTAACTTTTTCAAGTTATTAATGTTACCCCAACTTTTTTCTACAACTGTTTTGATAGATTTTCTGTCAAAATGTATTTTGTCCCACGTTTCAAATTTGACATTAAGCTAACGATTTTGAAGTCCCAAGATATTTACAAATTAATCCATTAAACCTTAGCAAACACAATTTCTGTAATAATTTTACCAAAACCAACATTACGATCCACTATAATTAGTCACACAAAAGTTTATGTACAGATAATCAAGTACCATACCCTCTGAGTCTCTTTTTTTTAACATGCTTAGATCGTTCGATATACGTTGTTGATGCAAAAAACTAAACGAGGCTAATTAATCGATAACAGATAAATAGAAATAACAAACAAGACGTTTTTAAAGTGGTTCGGCTTAAGGAAATAGCCTACGTTCACTGTAGTGTATTGTATTGGGATTATTTAATTGCCTCTTTTTTTCGTTTGTCCGTGTATGTAGGTTTTACAACGTATCTATAGTCCTGAAGGGGTGTATAAGAGATGGAATGTCTTTATATCGTAGAAATTTACATCTGTATAATCATTAATATATACAACTGTTGGTGTTTGCCAATCACGTTGGTCGACATTCCTGGAGTTGGTCGATATTCTAAGAGTAGGTCGACATTCCTAGAGTTAGTCGTTATTTCATCCTTAATGACTAGGATTAATCTCCCACTGTATAACACGTTTCATTATCTAAATGGTCCATGTAGATGGATAATTTTTGGTATCAACAGAAGCCCCCAATGTCTCATGCTTGAAGTTTTTACAAGAGTATAGAGCATTTTTCTCTTAAAGTTGCTCACGCAATCATTTTAGGCCTGGTCGGTTGCCGACTTCCCATACTTTGTACAATTTTATGGTTTAATTATGGGGATATGATGCGCATGGCATTTTTGAAATTATCTACCACTTTAACGAATCATTTTTGGACAAATTTGTCTTTTCTCCCTTTTAGCCTCCACCAGTACAATTGACGCTGCCTTTTAATCATTAATTTTTTAGTTTTCGATGTGACATATAAAAATCGAGAACTTTTGATTTAAAGTGTCTTCAAGCTTTCTTTTTCTTTCCCGAATGATCGTTTTCTATTATGCAGTTCTTGTTGAACCCTTAATTCCTATAAGAGTTCTTTCTTTTATCTTATATTCTTCATCATGGTTTACTCTATTGATTCTCTTGATGAATTCAGAAATGAATTTAAACTTCCATCTTGGTTTGTTTTGGAACACGCTATTTTACCTACTGATTTTTTCTCACTTGCTAAGGGTCACTGGTTTCCATCTATTTTTATAGCTGAATATGGGTTTATTTTTCCTCCCAACCCACTATGTCTTGAATTTTTTCAATACATTAATGTTGTCCCAGCTAGGGTAGCCCCCAATACTTGGAGGGTTATGAATGGAGTTTATAGGTTAAATCAAATCCATGGAACCCATCTAGGGATTCCAGAGATATTATTTTGTTACAAGTGGGTCACTAGCGATACCACTTTTTCTTTAAAGACTACGACTGTAAATAAAGCGTTAGTAATTAACCTTCCAGACTCCAACAGGGATTATTTTGAGCATGGGGTTGCTGTAAAAAAGTGGCAATATGCCCCTTTGACTAGAAATGTTGAGTACCAGGGGACTCGGTGCCCTCCTTTTGGTAATGCGATAGGTTATTCCTCATTTAACTGCTTTTCCTTGTACATATCTTGTTTAAATGCTACACTAATTACTTCTCTGTAACTTATAATTGCAGTTGATCAGAAGAGAAGGTGCCCCAAGGAAAGTGAGGTTAATTTGATGGAGTTAAAGTTTATCTGGGGACTTCATCAAAGGATTGGCGAGGAGCATATCAGGTCTGCATCTTTTTTGCTATAGTACAAGAACACAATATCTTCCTTCGTTGCTCGTACCACTCCTTCCCCTGTCATTATCCTTAAATAAGAACCTCCTTCCACTTCTTCAGCTACTGCATCTGGCAGTGGTGACCTTGTTTCCCTTTCCCCTTCCTCCTGAGATTCAAATTTTCCCCTTATTGCATCCATGGGAAAAAGGAAGATTCCCAATATTTTAGCAGATATTGTTGTCAATCCCTCTGCCAAACGAGTTGATACAGGGGTGAAAAATAAAAATAAGATTAGGAAGAAGCTTCCAACCAAGAAAACTAAAGAGAGATATCTGACTAGAATAAAGAAAGGGCTACCTTCTAAGTTAGCAGAAGGTTCTTCTGCTCATCCTGACCAACGTGAGTTAGTCGAAATATCTTCTCCTGCCTCTCTAGTGGTTCTTAGCCCTAGATTGGCAAGATAATTAATAAAGTTTGGTACTTTGCCAGACCACAGGAGTGCTGCTGTTGCAATGCCTTGCCCCGAGAGTTCTGACAGGGCTTCTCAAAGCCTTGTTATGGTATATTCTTTTTACCTTCTTTAATAACTATCTCTTGATTTGTTCTTCATAATACTGACTTTTCTTACTGTTCTTGTGCAGTTCCTCATTGACTTCAATAATATGTTGGAGAAAGATGAGGCTTTGAGAGCTTCTTCCTCTAGTGAAGTTGAAGAAGCTTTCAACGAGTTGAAAAAGTCTTTGCTTGAATCCCAATAAGCCTTGGCTAATGAACAAAAAAATGGGAGGGTAGAATGAAAACCACTAAAAAAGCTACTGAAACTGATCGAGATTTAGCTGATACATTGCAAAAGGACTTAGATGCTGAAAAAGTCAAGTTTGCCTAGCTTCAGAAGGACTTGGATGCTGAGACGGTGAAGAGAGCTAAGACCAGAGAGGCTGGCTTGAATAAAGGTTGGGATAAGGCCTTTGGTGCATCTTCTTCGCAAATTGAGTTTGTGAAGAAAATGTTCTTTAATGATGATTGGTTTACGAATTTGGTGGAGGTCGACACTCCAAAGGATTCTGAGCTATTTTCTCGGCATGACCTTGGGACTCCTTAAGACTTGGATGAAGAAGTTGATGATGGGGGTTCCAGTGAATCGTTGATAATGTCGGAGTCTGCCAATCAACACCATGATATTGATTCCACTACGCCTTCCAAAGTTAATCCTACTCATCCCTCCACTCTTGCTTCTTCTTCAGGTAATTTTGAGGCAGATAAGAAGAAGGTGTAAAATCCAACAGTGTTTGTTTCCCTTTTTTTAATAGTTGTATTTTTTCTCTTTTTTGAAGATGTATTTGTATTTCCCTTTTTTTTCAGTAGTTGTATTTTTTTTCAATAATTGTATTTTTTTTATTGATGACTTTCTTTTTCTGAATAATTTATGGATAAATTAGAACACTTCTAATCTACTGACTTCGAGCTACTCCAGAGGTGTAATGAGATTTTCAAAGAAGTTCACTTATCTCTGACTCAAGCTGACCTACTTCAGTTGCTCGGAGAAGGGGTATCCAATCAAGCCAAAGAGGCATATGTTCATCTGTAGCTTCTTCTTAATTATGTAGTGGCCAATAATGTTGCCTACTTTGAAATGATTAAAGAGATGTAAGAGGAACATAATGAAGCTAGGGCACTTTTTCATGAAGATTATGAGAAAAAAAATTCCAGGACCTTAGTGAAGGCTGGGGCTTTGAGCAAAAGTTGGATAAATTTGTTTCTCATTTTTGAAGATAAGAATTCTTGTTGAAATATGAGATAGATGAAGCAAGGGACATTGCCAAGCTTCTAGAGGAAGAAAATAATAACTTGAGAGATGAACTTGATGCTCTGAAGTCATCCACTGCTGTTGTTACTACTATAGATGAGGGTCATTCCTTCTTGGAACCTAAAAATCAAGGTTGAGTGAGGAGTTGGAGGCTTTGAAGAAAATAAAACCTACTTCTTCATGTTCCCCAGGTAGAATTAAACCAGGGCAAGGTACTGGACGAAGTACTACAGATGAAATTAGGACCCAATAGGCCCTTGTCGATCAAGCTACGCAGTTGAAAGCTAAAGATCAAGCTATTGCAGAGATGTCTTAGAAGCTACAGACCTTATCTGGACAACTATCCACTCAATGTTCTCAATTACAGGCTAAGAATGGAGTGTCTGCATTCTCAGGTTGACAAATTAACCTTTCAATTCCATAAAAAATCAGGGGAAGTCTGGATGGACGGTTATAATGAAGATCTGGGGCATCTTGATGATAAGATTTGACAAGCTAATAATGAGAGATACAAATGGGGTTGGATTAATGTTTTCACAGTGATGAAAGTGGATTAAAACAGCACATTGTGGGACTCGTATGATCCAGGCTTGCTTGAGCTTAACAATCCTCCTTTCAAGTTAGCTGTCAAATGGGTTCATGCTCACCGTATTCCTCAATGCTTGATTTCAAAGTACTTAGGAGATTACGAGCTTCATGATGAACTAGAGATCATCCGAACTCCTGACTTGCTTGATCGTCCTAGTAGCAGCAATTCCAGAATGCTTCAGGATTTTAATTTCATCAACTCTCCATATACTTTGGATGATCCTCCTGTTGGAATGAACCATGTTTCAAAAGCTGAATGGAAACATCCGGCAGAATGAAGCTTTATCTTTGGTTTTGTTAACATAGTCATGTAATTACTTTAATTTAATGAAATGGAAAATTGATTAACTTATCTTCTGCTGAATGTTAATCCTTTCTTTTATCATTAATTCTATTGGTACACTTGGTTTAAGTTGAGTATCAATGATCAAAGAGTACGGATATTGTATTAGCATACTTAGATTAAAATATAAATTTAAAACTAATTGGATGAATACAAAGGTTCGACAAGCATACTTAATTTAAATCAAAATTTAGAGCTAGTTACCCATGTGTTACTAAAGGTTTTACTAATGCACCCAAGTACTGAATTTTTGCATTAAATACCAATGGTGTGACCAGGCATTTTTAGAATACGTGCTTATGTTCCTCTTGAGGAACATTTTCAACATTCTTCCTATACTTTGCTCAGTAGGATAAAGATCTTATTTTATACTTATGTTTGCGAACTAAGTTTCTTGAGGATTTTAACATCCTGTTGACTTAGACTTCATGTATCAATGATCAAGTTTGTGGCTGCTCAAGAAAATTATTGCTTCTGCCGAGCAACTTTCAGGACGATATTTGATGAGCCAAGAAACAAGTTTCTGTCCAATTTGCTGAACCGAGCAACAATTTATCAATTTTTTAATATAGTGCATAACACGAGTACTCCCAAAAAAATGAACATAAAAAATGAAAAGATACTAAAGATTTAATTAATATTGTAAGTTAAAAACTGATTATAATCATCATGGATAATACTATCGGAGATGGTCTGCATGCCATAGGTTTTTGAATTATTCACCTTCCAAGGTTTTAATGCGATAGGTTCCAGGTTGGATCACTGCTGAAACACGATAGGGTCCATGCCAATTGGCTTCAAGCTTATTATTTTTCTGCAGTACTTTCTTCAACACATAATCTCCTTCCTTCAAGTTAGTCGGTTTCATCCTTTTATTGTAAAAACACGTTGTTCTTTATTGATAATCCACATTGCACAAGGAAACATCTTCTCTTACTTCTTCCAGAAATGCCTAGATCCAACCTTCTCATTAAGTCACGTACAGGAGAGTTAAAATTCAAAACTCTGTGAGATGGTAAGCCTAGCTCGATAGGAATGACAACTTCAGTCCCAGATTCAAACATATATGAGGATTGTCCAGCTGTTATTCACGTGTTGTTCTGTACGCCCACAAGATAGAGCGTATCTCATTTATCTAATTTCGCTTGGCATCATCAGTCCTTTTCTTCAACCCATTAAGCAAAGTTATGTTCGTAACTACAATTTGGCCATTACTATAAGAATGTCCTGGAGTAGAATGCAATTTCTGAACATTGGATTGAGCACAGTAATTTGCAAAATCCTCATTATTAAACTGTATTCCATGGTCGATAATGAAAGCATAAGGCAACCCATACCTACAGATGATGTTTTTCCATATGAATTGATAGACCTTTTCATAAGGCATATCTATCAAAGGTACTGCCTCCACCCTTTTTATAAAATAATCCACGACGACTACCAAGTATTTAAATCTTCCTCAGGTGGTTGGCAATAGCCCAACCAAGTTTATACCCCCACATGTATAATGGCCATGGTGAAGTGATTGGAGTGAGAGCAGCCTGTGGAGTTTTGCGAGATTGTAAAAAATCGCTAACATTCATCACACTTCTGGGCAAAAGTTGCACAGTCTGCTCGCATTGTTGGCCAATAATACTCTTGAGTAGTGATTCTTTATAGAAGTGTTCTCCCTGCTATGTGATCTCCACATGATCCTTCATACACCTCTTGAATTAGATCTTGAACCTCTGATGGATGTACACTGCGTTGCAAATTGACTGTTAGTCCTTTCCTATATAAAACACCTTTGTCTAACACATACTGAGCTTCTTTATACATCAACTTCTTGGCTTCTACCATATCTACTGGTAGATTTCCCTCTTTAATGTATAATCTGATGGGGTCCATCCATGATAATTCCATGTGTATGGAAATAAAATTAACCATCATATCTTCATATATTCTCCTATTAGCCAAAATCTCAATAGGGATAGTTCGTCGGAGTTTAAGTCTAGTAGCAGAGGCAAGCCGAGCAAGGGCATCTTCTCGGGCATCTTCTAATCTTAGTATTTTTTTTTCATCTGAACAGTTGTAATTTTGCAATGACTTCCATCACCTTGGATAAATACATGGTTGTCAATTCTCCTTTAGCACCATATAATTACTACTAGCTAATAATCATTGTGTGACATAACTTTCTCGGCACTCAATAAATGGGCTAAACTTAGGCCTCCAAATAGAGCTTCATCCTCTGATTCATAGTTTTAAGCCTGAAATTGAAAATTTAGTGCATACTCAATATCAATACCATTAGGAGTGTTAAGTATTATACCTACCCCACTGTCGATTGAACAAGATGACCCATCAACATATAAGTTCTATATGGGGATGTTATTAACGAATGCTTGATCTGTCAGACTCCCATAGAAAAATACATTTATATTTGCTTCTTCATACTTCTTGGTCATCTCCTGTGTTCAGGAAGAAGAGTCTGGTAGGTCTCCACTTGCTTCGTCTGATGAAAGTTCTTCGGGATATTTTTTAGTAACATTACCTTATCCTAATTCTTATTCTGTCTGATCACTTTATTGCCCAGGGACCTCAGAGTAGGTGAACTCCACTATAAAATATTCCATCGCTCGACCTTTAAGAGAAGACCTTGGTTCATATATGATATTATACTCCCCCAATTCCACAGCCCAGTACATTAATCTACCATATTTCTTTGGTTTGTGTAAAGCCTACTTTATAGGAATATCAGTGTAAAATATGATTATATGGGATTGGAAATAGAGTTTCATGCGTCTAGATGCTTCAATCAATGCCAATGCCAATTTCTCCAAGAGAGGGTATCTGATTTTTGCTCCTCGAAAAGCCTTACTAGTATAGTAGACAATTTTTTGAACTTCATTCTCCTCTCTAATGAATGCAGAACTCATAACTGATTCAAAAATAGCTAAGTATAGGTATAACTTTTCACCTGTGATTGGTCAGGAGAGCAATGGAGGAGACCCTACATACTTTTTTAACTCCCTAAAATATTTTTCACATTTTTTATTCCATTCAAAGATTTTTCTGAGAATCTTGAAGAATGGTAGGCATCTATCTGTAGCTTGGGACACAAATCGTTTCAAGGCTGTTACTCGTCTAGTTAGTCTTTGCACATATTTCTTGCAAGTTAGAGATTTCATTTCGATTAGTTCCTTGATCGTGTCTGGATTTTCTTTAATTCCCCTTTAATTTACTATATACCCAAGGAACATTCCCTCTTGCACTCCAAAAACATAATTGGTTGGATTCAGCTTCATCTGGTGCTTTTCAAGTTGATTAAAAGTCTGGTTAAGGTCTGCAATGTTATTCGATGCCTTTTTTCTCTTTATGAGCATATCATCTACATAGACTTCCATATTCTTTCCCATATGTTCCTTACAAACCTTGTTGACTAGCCTTTAATATGTAGTACCTTCATTTTTCAAACCAAAAGGCATAACATTATAACAGTATATTCCTCGGGGAGTGATGATAGAAGTGTTTTATCCGTCCTCAAGCTTTATTTTTATCGAGTTATAACCAGAATAGACATCCATAAAGTTGAGAAGCTCGTGTCCTAATTTAGCATCCACGAGTTGATCTATTCGGGGCAAAGGAAAGTGATCCTTTGGGCATTATTTATTTAAATCCGTGAAGTCTACACACATTCTCCACTTGTTATTTTTCTTTTTTACCATAACTACATTAGCCAACCAGTCTGGGTATTTCACTTTATTAATAAAAGATGTTTTCTAAAGCTTTTGACCTCTTCCGCTATGGTTATATTGAGATCATGACAAAGGAAATTAGGATCTATCACATGCATGTCTTCATGACTCCAGGAAAATGCAAGCTTTCTCTATTTAAGGAAGCTCACTAGTTCCAGTTTAAGAACCAGATCCAATGTTGTCCCCATTTAAGTAGTGCGTTCTGGTTTATCATCATCTAATACAATGCCTTCAGTTTCTTCCACAATCTGTCCATTTACCAGCTTTGTTTCCTTTCTTGGATCTAAGGTTTCAACCTCAGACTCTTCATCAAGTTCAGGAGTATCCACTTAGTAGGTAGTGGTTTTCTTATTTATTTCTTCCAAGTCTTCTTGCTCGCCAAAAGAATAGTAACACTCCCGAGCTACTTTCTGATCACCTTTCACAATTTCCACACCAAAATTAGTAGGGAATTTTAAACACTGATGAATTGTAGATGGTACTTCTTCGAACTTCTTTAGCCCTACTCTTCTCATGACTATATTGTAAGTTGAATGGATGTTTTTATCCATTACAAAGAAACAGATCTTCTCTATTTGTCTAGCTGGCCAGGTGCCTATCATCACCTCTATTTTAATGGTTCCTAAAGGGAAGACTTTCTCACTTGCAACGCCTATTAGTGGTCGATCATAAGGCTCTAATTGGCTAGTTTAAAATCCAAGTTACTGAAACAAGGATAGAACATGATATCCGTCGATCTACCATTATCTACTAATACTCTAGAGCCAATTATTTCTTCTTTTCTGAATTTGTTTACCAGTGGGTCATCATTAGGATACAATACTCCTAAAAGGTCATTTTTAGAGAAACCAATTACTAGTTTGTCTTCGTTAACTTTCCTTGGTGGATCCTCCTCTGCAAGGTTGATCCTCTGTATGTACGAGCAAGCTTGTGCCTCGTGGAAGTAAGCTTTTTTCTCTGTTGTATAATCACCTCCTCCTACGTCTCCACTTGTAATCATTTGGCAATAAAAAGAACCAAATTGATATAAAAAACCTCAAGCTCTAGTTGCCATTTTTTAGGGAGATCGGCATCATCATCCCGATCATCTTCATGAGTTATTTTCTTCTCCTATCTGGGATTGTAAAGATATTAGCATCTACGCTGACCTTCTTCGTTGTTCTGTTGATCAACGTATTGATTCATCTTTCCTCTTCGGATGAGAGTTTCAATATCATTTTAAAGATCTATGCAACATTCAGTCGTGTGACCGTGATCTCGGTGAAATTCGCAGTACTTAGTTTTATCTCTCTTGGTCGGGGAACTTCTCAACTTATTAGGCCAGCGCACATCTTTAGTATGCTTAATTTCCTCCAAAACATGGTGAATCCCCATAGTTAGTGTAGTGTAGTCATTATACTTCTCGAGTCGCTCCAAAACTCCTTTTCGTCTTGATTCCTTATGCTCTCTGGGTTCTTTCTGATCTTTCTTATTATTTTTGCCATCATCTTTTTTACCTGAGCTACGCTTGGCTGCCATTGCTTCCTTAGCAATCATGATCTTTCCCGCTTTAGCCATTAATTCTGTCATTGCCTTTGGAGGATCCTTAGCAAAAGTGTAATATAATTTTTTGGGAAGCGATCCACTCGTGAGGGTAGTTATTACAGTTTTCTCCTCATAATCTTCTACTTCTAGTTTCTCGTTATTAAAACGAGTGATGTAATCTCTAGTTCTCTCTCTTTCTTTATGTCTCACACTAAGTAAATGTGCCACCCTTTTCACAGGTTTTTCTCCAAACAAAAAGTTTTTAATGAATAGCTCGGCCAGTCGATTGAAGCTAGAAATTTGTCCCCGAGGAAGACCATTGTACAAGATTTGGGCAGATTCAATAATGGTTTTAGAAAATGCTCTACACCTCATCTCGTCGGGGACGACATAAATATCAGCAGCTTCCTAGTATTGTTCTATATGGAGAACTAGATCAGTTTTTCCATCATATTTGCGTGCTACTAATGGAGCCTTGAATGTTGTTGGAGTAGGGAAATCCTCAATTGTGTGACAACTCGCTCACCAAAATAGGGGGTGGCCAGCCCGATACTCCAATATAACATGAATCATGGATGGAATCATTCTCAGCATCACAACAATAAAATAAGTATGAGGGATAACCACCCATTATTTCAAAAAACGGGTTGCCAAAAATTTTGGTTTTAAAGTTAAGGAAAGAATTTAAACAACCCAATTTAAAAAAAAAAGTGGAAACCCCGAAGGAATAATATTAAATACCCATCAAAATAGACAATAAGGGACCGAATATGCGGTCGGTCAACAGACTCATACAAGAATATTAAACATGATCAGTAAATTACATAATATATTACATTAAACAATTACAACATTTTGGGCCACACGCCAGAGTAAAAGACCCGATCATAACTAGAGTACCAAAAATGAAAATGTCTATACAAGTCTTCTTTAATATCCGTAATATATCACCGCTCCCTAAGATTCACCGGAGTAGGAAAGTCAGAACGGGCGTCCTTGCGGTGGAGCACCTGAGCGGATACATTTACAACAATAAATATGAACGGGTCAAGGCCCGATTTTATATAATCACCAAATGAATAAAAAGTATGACAGTTATGAATAGATAGTCATGATAAATAAGGATGAGAATCTACCTACACAAACCAATGAATAATCTAGGCCAATCTAATAAATCGTGAATTAAATTTAGTTAAGAAGGAAAATAAGGATAATTAACATGAATTAAAACTTTCATCATGTACACTGATTGATTTCGTAGTTCCATTCCTTGTCAGAAATATAATCACAATTTTTATGCTGTTTGTGGCATTTTATCTCAATTATGCTCTTTGTGGCATTCCATTCCTTATTAGGAAAAATAATCATCATCATATGCTCTTTGTAGCATTTCATTTTGCTCTTTATGGAACTTCATCATGCTCTTTATGGCATTTTATCATACATCAAGTCCCAATTAATTAAGAATTGTTATAATCATATATACATATAATGATTCTAAGACCGCCCCTCCAATTTCCCCACTGGGCGCGCCCCTAAATGACCATCATCTTCCAGTCCCTATCAATTACGACACCTGGCCACCTACAACGCAAGACGTCGGGAAGAAGCCATATGCCTGTGGGGTAGTCATAATCACACCCGGAATTACCTACCCATCGTAGAAAACATAATATAAGCGCTCATATGGCCTAGGACTATATCCACCCAGCATTCACTAGCCAGAGGGCTTCACCTCACGCGTGAACTTCCCTTATAATGTCATTTAGAGAGGGTGTGTAACCATAAATTATTTACCATATCATGATTAAGTAAATTATCATTTACCAAAATCATTACCATTTCCATTTCATTTTCATTTCCATTTTTCGTATGTATGTTCCATTTATATGAAACCATAATCATTTACATTTTTGTAAACTACATTTCACTTTATCTGGAGCCATACCTAATACATCTCATCATTGTAACCTCAATGAATGAAATAAACTTTCAAGTTATTCTCCCAACATTCTTTTGCGGTATTATTATACACCATCAAGACTAATATAGCTCAATTGAGCTTCTAAAGTCTCCCAAACATAACACTACGACTCCTAGTTTCATACTAATCAACTAGAAGAAAAGAATGCCCTAACATCAATTGGCATATCCCCGAAAAAGCCCCCACATAACCCATTTCTAATGTAGGGAAATTACTCAACTCATCTAGGACTCTAGGACTCTAAATTTACTTCATACAAGAAGGTTCTTAGGTCCTAAGCCTGAAGAAAAGGGATTAAAATTAAACTAGGAAAAATCACTCAAAACTGCAGGGTTTTCGAATCGATTCGGCCTGACCGAATCGATACAGTCAAAAAAGTGAATCGATTCGGACCAGCCGAATCGATTCGATCAGGAAAACCTGACTATGGCATATTTGCCGAATCGATTTGGACCATCTGAATCGATTGAGTCCACTCAGACCTGGACACTGCCCCTCTAGTGAATTGATTCGTCCAGGTCGAATCGATTAGGACCTACGAATTTGCCATGTATGGGTTTAAGGGTTATGAACCCTAACTTCCCCAAACCTCAAATCTCCTCCATATTAAACACATCCAATAACATTTATCTACCCATCAATCATCCTACATGATATATAACCACTATAATCAACAATTTCATCGTCAAAAACTAAGATTAGGGTTTAAACACCATAAATTCCATTTTTGATCCATAAATGCAAATACACAACTATCATACAATTTACTTATCTTAAATCACATATTAGCAAGTAGAAAACTTGCCTTAGAGTTGAAATCTCATATTTCTTTGTGGTGGAAGCAATCCCAATCTTCAATCTCCAATTTTTCTTCTTTCTCCTCATTTCTCCCAAGTTCTCTTCTTCTCTCTCTCTCTAAGTTTGGTAAAGACACATAAGGGAAGTAAATTAAATGCAAGACTAAATCGTGACTTATGTCTAGGATTCCCAACTTAAATGGTTAACACCACATTAAAATGACTCCCAAATATGCATTTGAGTTAAAACCAGTTAAAAGTGCCCGAAACATAAAAACGCAATATGGCACTTATATTGACTATCTCTCACATTCTTGTAATACCCCGTATTTTTATGATATTTATTTATGGGATTAATTGAATTAAATGTGTATTAATTGAGAATTAATCCGGATAAAAAAAATACTAGCGAGATGCGAGTTGGTATTTGATTTTAATGAGTATATGTGGCTATATATGAATGTTGAATTATGAAATTTGTCGTGAGATTGAAATACGGCAATTTGGAAATTTTGTTGAGACGCGTGTGACAGTCGCGTCAGGAAAATAACTATTTTAATTAAAACGTGATTTTTGTTTCTATTAACTATATGGTCATTTTGAGCGCGCCAACGCGTCTGGAAGGGTCGAAATAGTCAGAAAACACTAGTCGGGGGTTTAGTTTGGGTCCCGAGGCATTTTTAGGCCATACCGGCAACGTATAAGGGTAGTTTGGTAATTTTGAATTTTTGGGAATTAAAACCAACGAAAATTAGGAATTAAATCTGACTTGGTAATTACCCACTAAACCCACTAACTACACCTTATGACCTTATGGGCTACGGAGGTTATTAGAATTAGTTCCAAGAGTTCCCTAAGGCAAACCCTAGCCACCATTGTCACCTTGGAGAAGAAGAGCTTGTAGAGAGAGGAGAATTCTGTAGAGAGAGAAAGAGAAACTCATCAATTCATCATCAAATTCAGAGATATATCAAAGGCAAGTGGTTTAATTTCGTTTATTACAAAGAATGTTTCTTCCATGCGTAGGAAATTGATAAAATTTGTATTGCTCTTGGGAGTTTGATAAAAACCCATTAATTGGATTTAGAACTTTATATTTTGATGAAAGGATTGCATGTAGAATTGTGTTAGGAGGATTATTCTGATGGAAATACACCTTGTTCATAAGAAAACGGATTTAATTATGCCCATTGGTGACTATAAAATTTTAGGGTTCATGCTCATGTGATTTGGGGATAAATGAAGGGATTTAATGATTCAATGATGTTTAGGAAGAATTGGCCCTATATAAACGTTAATATATGACCTAAGTATGTTTAGGAATGATTAGAACCCATGAAAAATTGATGGATTGATGTTTAGATGAGGTTAGAGGTGAAGAAAAGTTGGAGAAACGTATTTGGGAAAATCTGGGCTCGAAATTGGCCTCTCGTTAGAAGACCTGCCCAGGTCGTTCGAACGAGCTCGTTCAAACGAGCTTCTAACGAGTTGACAGTTTGACTTCTAACGCGAGGGATGTTCTTTCGATGACTTTTGTTTGAACGAGATCTCGTTAGAAGGCCCACTTCGTTCGAACGAACTCTCGTTCGAACAGCCTCGTTCGAACGAGACTTCTAACGAGCTGACAGTTTAGGCTTTTTGGCCTGTTTTGACTTCGTGTGACCCGTAACCTTATTTAATTGTAGAGATAACATTCCCTTGATGATAAATTGTTATGGTAGGTACATTTGGGATATATAGAGGAGTAAAACCTAGAGTTGTGATTTGAACCAAATGGGAATTATGGATTAAGACGTGAGTGTCTTTTACGAAGTGAGAACAATTGACGGCTTGAATAATTATATTAAACGAGAATATGTAAACTGTGTAATATTATAAGTCGGTACGAGAATGAGATGTGTACCACAAATAAATTATGGTGACTACTAAGATGTGTGTATACTTAGTATATGTATATAATCTTATATGTATGACATACCTACCATACTTGCTATCATGGGAGGTTTACGTTCGCTTAGGGCCCTCTAATCCTTGTGTTGCCCGGATTTAGATTGGTACCTCGAGAACATAGGTCAGAGAAGGACTTATTGGGATGTTAATAAGTCTGCTGATCGTGGGAGCGTAGGTATGTGCGTGACCCATGTGATGTGACTGTGTTCGCCTCCATTGTTTGTGATTTGCTATTATCTGAGAACGATTCCTGAGAGATTCGGAATGCGTGATCCTTATGTACGTGATGTACCGGGATGGATAGCAGAGTATGTGTGCACCGTAGCTTAATCTCGGGTGCTTGTATTGTATATTTATGACGTGAATAATATACACTTAAATAATGGGAACTTTCATGTTGGTATTGTGAATACAATTATGGTAATGTTTTGAGAAAACATAACGGGTTAACCGATAGTGAATTGTATTGCTAATAATTGAGAATCTGAGTTAAGTATAGCCCGCTATTAAATTGATAACACTAGAATGTATAATGGGAATTGAGTAGTAAGGGTTAGAACTTATTACGGTCTGGATAGTTATGTATGTCACTTAGATGGGTACGGTATGTTAGGGGTGCACAATTAGACGAGAGGTGAGTACTTCATGTGAGTGCACGTCCTAACATGTATTTTGAATTCATTGTTTTAATGTTATTAAAACACTTGTTGTTTTTAAAATGATTTCCACTTTCGGACTCTGACCCATTTGCTTTCAAATCTATTTTTGTAAAAAACCATTTTAGGTGCCCAGCCACAAGGACACCATGCTTAGGACTCTCATTCAGGGGACGAGCTGTAGCTGTTTGTGGAAGTTAAAGGACCTTGCTAGTAGACACTTCTTTCATCTTGACTCCATATTCATGATTCATCAGTTGTAGGGCATGTTGCCCATTTCTATTAGAGACATTTCCTATTTCAGATTTTCAGACTTTTAGCATGTAATTAATTCAGGATGCCTTGTTTTATTTAGTTCAGTTGTGGGATTGTTGTGAGGAGTTTTTCCTCCGGACTTATTATTATGTTGTTGATTATTCTATTGTTTCGTTATGGTGAATGTTGTTATTCTATCATTATTCCTTTTATTGCATGTTAATCAGTGTTAACTTAAAATTTGGCAACTCACTTTTTAAATACTAGGTGGTTAGTAATCATTAAAATGTTTTCGATAGTGATGCTATTAACTGGACCAACTTGGCATTTTGTATTAATTTAATAAAGGAGTAGCTACCCGAAATTTAATTAGTCAGGGTGTCACAATTCTGGGACTAACTACGCCCTCTAAATTGGCATCAGGCAAATTTTATAATTTATTTCAAATCCTGGTTTCATTAAAACCATATTGTCATTTAAATCACATGACACCATAAAATAAACAACAGGATGATATTTACTTTCACGTACATTAAATATGCAACAATCCAGTAAATATTAACTTTCAACTCATTAAATTAATATTTACTCCAGTTCCAACATTTTATATAATTAGCTTATGCGGTAAATTGATATAAAATTAGCCTCCTAAAAGCGAGGGTTGTTACATACTCCCCCACCCCCCACCCCCCTTATGAGGGAATTTTTCCCTCAAAATTCGGGCGTACCCTAATCATATAAAGGGTATACTATTCTAAACCATCATTCTATCACCCTTAACAAACCCCTCGTTATCGTGGCCTCCCAAATGGGCTCGGAATAAGGTCGTCTATTTCGATCTTAGTCTACATTCTTTGTGCTCTAACGTAGCACCAAATCGTTCCTCACGAACCATCAATCCTACCTTCCTACGGCAGAAGAAGATTCCCACATAACTCGACATAAATTGCCTTACTTCCGGAATCACGTTACATCCCACCTCGGGGATACCTACACCAATGCTAAATTGCTTAACCCCAACACTACTCAACTTCTCCTCGCATAGGCGTAGCCCTTCTAAGTGTATGGCACAATAAGCCCAATCATTAAAGAAATGTTTTGGGACCACTCCAAGTTCAAGGAACATATTTTTCACTGGTTCCATCCAACGAGCATGCGAATTACTCAATCGGCTGCATCTGGCCACTCAAGGTGCCATATACCACATACCTTAGGAAATGATTCGAATTATTGTACGAGAATTCCCATCCATATAAGCTACTGCCTCGTCCATCCATTTATCCTAAGGCTCACATTTAAGATATGCCTTTCTTCATTTGGCTAACTTCCTCCATTCATCCATCCACTTTAGGGTGGAAAGCTATACGCCATTTCCGTATGGTTCCCATTTCTTCCTGGAAACTTATCCAACCTTTGGTCAAACGATTAATAATTTTCTCGAATAGGATCATGACCAGTTTGGTATCGGTAGTTCAATGAAAATGTCTATGAATATGTATTTCTTCGTTCCACCACTACTCTTCCTCACACGAGTAGGTGAAAAGTTCAGTCACAGACATGAATGATCTTGCTACAAAGTCCTCCTAATGATGCTCGTTATATTAGGTTTTCCATGCCTTCACTAATTTCCCCGATAGGTTTCTCTACTTGATGCATCAACTACCCCAATCGCATTCCCTTAGTGAAAGGAAATTTCCAATTGATAGTCCTTTATGAACTTTATACACCAACTCGTTTCCTCCCACAACATATTGCAACAACTTGTTGCTCGCGAGAAAAACCAAATTCCCTGCCTAAGAAGTAGTGCCTCATTTCTTAAGGCGATCACTACCGCAATGAATTTTAAATCAAGCGTGGAATAATACTTCCCACAAATTTTAAGCTTGTGAGACACATAAACGATGGGTCCATGCTCCAGTATTATTACTCCCCATTCCTAGCAAAGGCTTATTCATTAAATTCACCCTCGAGCTTAACAACATGGGCTCAGGAGTAAAGGTCAACTTATCCTTTTAACTCCCCGAAAGTTAAGTTACCAATGTAACACCCTATCTAAGAGAGGCCTCGTCTCCTTCATCCCAACCTTACAAATCCCTCGAGATTCCATACATCTCCTTCCTAGGGACCTAATCCCTCTTAGAGTTAACCCACAACCTATTCGTGGTCAACTCCTTACAGCCATCTCAAATCAACATCACATGACCTAAAGGCCTTATGTCCTAATAATCCTAAGGTCGTTCTATATATATATATCCTATCTAAGTCATAGACATATTATACAAAGTATATCCCTAGTGCCCAAGACCTTTGTCAACTCCCGACATTCGCTCGATTTCATGAGTTGGACGTCTCGCCGAAAAGAAATCCAAACAAGGAACCCTCTCGTTACAATACTACCTCGCATCGCCGGCCATCAAGATATAACGGTCTAACACACATGATCGGGACCCGTAAAAATTCTAACTCGCAACCCTACTAATAAGATTATACTTCTATGTCTTACCATTCAAACAATCCAGGATTTTAATTTATCGGACATTCATTTTCTGTAAAGTCTCACAAAAATTTATCCCACTATATACACAACTTTTTAAGTGGCCTTCTCATCAAAGCATAACCAGAAGTCTCAATTCGACTTCATAACCTAGTCTCCCTCACATCGATCAGAGGAGAGAACTATATACAGTGCTTATATCTCGCACTTTAGTAGCCCTTAATCACTCAACTACGTGATTCTCGGCTAACCTTTCCAACGCAGCTTCTGACAACAAAAAGAGAGAAGGAAAGAAAAAGAAAAAAAATATCATCTCTCCACTCCCAACGTCGTTAAGGTTCAGGCGTGGAGCGTCCCGTAAAAGCGGAATCCAAACAAGGAACCCATCCTATGCATTACTACTTAACATTGTTGGTCATGGAGATAAGGCATAACAATCACAAACAAAGCAAACAAACAATCAAACACTCAAACAAGATAACACAACAAGTAATGAAAATCTTCTACTTACCTCAAACCACCTCCATAAATCCTCGACCTGTATCCATGAGAGAAATTATAGAACAACTAGTTCCATTTTAAAACTAGAAGTAGGATAGCCTCACAATTTATTTGCCTGCTATCACCCCAATCAAACCAAAATATCTTAACCCTTGTATTACACATAATTCTAGTAACACATAACACACATAATACTCTTTAAAAATATCATCACTCGCCATATAACGAGTGAAGGAAAAGATAGAACATCCATACCATGGAAGTCATATAGTTACCCTTTTATAATAGCGTCAATACTACCATAAGCTTGATATACACGCCCGAATCTAGAGTAAACACAATACTACTCTATCTTATCATGGGGGATGCACCACCCACTAATAAGGTGGAAATTTCTGCCAATTTCTTGTCAGTCACCCCGGATCAAAACTAATGGTTCTTAGACACCGTATTCGAGCCTCATTCGAACCAATTTACTTCCATCTATGCCCCAGCTAGGCATCCTTATCTTTGCCCTTGTTCTCCAATCCACATAATCAAAACGAATGGTTCTACACTCCACGGCATAGCCATTTCTCCGACCCTGGCTGTCAAACAATTTCACCATGCAGTCCCCAAGAGAGCACACTATCGGCCTCCCCTTCCTTAGTACAATGAATCCTCCCCGGGCGGATATCCACCAATGGGGTTTCATGAACACAGTTCCTTTAGGAGTGTTAATAACATTGATTTGGGAGCCTATCGTTCCACTGAAGGGATCTTTCTCTTATATCTACGGCCTTCCTAACCATATAACTCTTTATTCACAGTCGGCCACTGACCGAACCTTATGTTAACAGTTGAGAATCCACCTTCTCATCATTCCAGTTATCCCAGAGAAACTCGCAGTTGCAAGTGTCCATCGAGCTTCTTCATGGGCAAAACTTCCTGCACTCACAATTATTGTGACTACATTCCTACCATTTCCAACACTACTCCTACGGGTGAAGGATTTTCCTCCATCCTTTTCATCTGGGCACTTCTATACCTCTTCCTTAGGGCCAAAGCTCCAGGACCTTACGTTGCTTGAAATATGTCCCTCGTCATGGGCTCTTCCCCACTTCAACTTAACATTTCTTGAAATCCCAAGCTTAGTACCCCTCTCTACATCTCACGGTACTTGGAAAACTATGTCTACTGTAATTGGTAGTCGCAGTAGCAAGAAAAGAAAATTCCAGAGAAAGAAGCGACCTCCAAAGCGGTCCTCATCCCCGACCAGAACTTACAGTTCCTAGTAGTCCCATCTCATGACGACTTCACAACGACTTTCTCTGGCGCCCTTCTTCAATCGACCTACGAATCTGACACGAATGCGCAAAAGATTCTATGGGTTCTACCTCATGGCAAGAGAACGAAATCTCACAAGAGAAATCAATGATCTTAATCCTAAGGCTCTATCTCAAATCAAAAGCAAAGGTGAAAACGTAATGCAACCACACCGATTCCTAAGGACTCTAGAACCCAATGCTATGATACCATCTGTGACAACCCGCTCACCAAAATAGGGGGTGGCCAGCCCGATACTCCAATAGAACGGGAATCATGGATGGAATCATTCTCAGCATCACAATAATAAAATAAGTATACGGGATAACCACCCATTATTTCAAAAAACGGGTTGCCAAAAATTTGGGTTTTAAAGTTAAGGAAAGAATTTAAACAACCTAATTTAAAAAGAAAGTGGAAACCCCAAAGGAATAATATTAAATACCCATCAAAATAGACAATAAGGGACCGAATATGCGGTCGGTCAATAGACTCATACAAGAATATTAAACAGGATCAGTAAATTACATAATACATTACATTAAACAATTACAACACTTTAGTCCACATGCCCGAGTACAAGACCCGATCATAACTAGAGTACCAAAAATGAAAACGTCTATACAAGTCTCCCATAATATCCTCAATATATCACGACTCCCCAAGATTCCCCAAGATTCACCGAAATAGGAAAGTCAGAACGGGCATCCTTGCGGTGGAGCACCTGAGCGGTTAAAAGATTCATGCACAACAAGAAATATGAAAGGGTCAGGGCCCGGTTTTATATGATCACCAGATGAATAAAAAGTATGACAGTTATGAATAGATAATCATGATAAATAACGATGAGAATCTACCTACGCAAACCAATGAATAAGCTAGGCCAATCTAATAAATCATAAATTAAATTTTGTTAAGCAGGAAAATAAGGACAGTCATAACCACACCCGGAATTACCTACCCATCGCAGAAAACATAACATAAGTGCTCATATGGCCTAGGACTATATCCACCCTGCATTCACTAGCCAGGGGGCTTCACCTCACTCGCGAACATCCCTTATGATGTCATTTAGAGAGGATGTGTAACCATAAATTATTTACCATATCATGATTAAGTAAATTATCATTTACCAAAATCATTACCATTTCCATTTCATTTTCATTTCCATTTTTCGTATGTATGTTCCATTTATATGAAACCATAATCATTTACATTTTTGTAAACTACATTTCACTTTATCCGGAGCCATACCTAATACATCTCATCATTATAACCTCAATGAATGAAATAAACTTTCAAGTTATTCTCCCAACATTCTTTTGCAGTATTATTATAAACCATCAAGACTAATATAGCTCAATTGAGCTTCTAAAGTCTCCTAAACATAACACTACGACTCCTAGTTTCATACTAATCAACTAGAAGAAAAGAATGCCCTAACATCAATTGGAATATCCCCGGAAAAGCCCCCACATAACCCATTTCTAATGTAGGGAAATTACTCAACTCATCTGGGACTCTAGGACTCTAAATTTACTTCATACAAGAAGGTTCTTAGGTCCTAAGCCTAAAGAAAAGGGATTAAAATTGAACAAGGAAAAATCACTCAAAACTGTAGGGTTTCCGAATCGATTCGGCCTGACCGAATCAATTCGGTAAGAAAAACGAATCGATTTGAACCAGTCAAATCGATTCGGTCAAGAAAACCTGACTTCTGCATAATTGCCGAATCGATTCGGTACACTCAGACCTGGACACTGCCTCTCTAGAGAATCGATTCAGCCTTGCGAATTTTCCATGTATGGGTTTAAGGGTTATGAACCCTAACTTCCCCAAACCTCAAATCTCCTCCATATTAAACACATCCAACAACATTTATCGACCCATCAATCATCCTACATGATTTATAACCACTATAATCCACAATTTCATCATCAAAAATTAAGATTAGGGTTTAAACACCATAAATTCTATTTCTGATCCATAAATGCAAATACACAACTATCATACAATTTACTTATCTTAAATCACATATTAGCAAGTAGAAAACTTTCCTTAGAGTTGAAATCTCAGATTTCTTTGGGGTGGAAGCATTCCCAATCTTCAATATCCAATTTTTCTTCTTTCTCCTCATTTCTCCGAAGTTCTCTTATTCTCTCTCTCTCTCTAAGTTTGGTAAATACACATAAGGGAAGTAAATGAAATGCAAGACTAAATCGTGACTTAAGTCTAGGATTCCCAACTTAAATGGTTAACACCACATTAAAATAACTCCTAAATACGCATTTGAGTTAAAACTAGACAAAAGTGCCCGAAACATAAAAACGCAATATGGCACTTATATTGACTGTCTCGCACATTCTGGGACTAACTACGCCCTCTAAATTGGAATCAGGCAAATTTTATAATTTATTTCAAATTCTGGTTTCATTAAAACCATATTGTCATTTAAATCACATGACACCATAAAATAAACAACAGGATGATATTTACTTTCACGTACATTAAATATGCAACAATCCAGTAAATATTAACTTTCAACTCATTAAATTAATATTACTCCAGTTCCAACATTTTATATAATTACCTTATGCGGTAAATTGATATAAAATTAGCCTCCTAAAAGCGAGGGTTGTTACATACTCGCCCTTATGAGGGAATTTTGCCCTCAAAATCCGGGCGTACCCTAATCATATAAAGGGTGTACTATTCTAAACCATCATTCTATCACCCTTAACAAACCCCTCGTTATCGTGGCGTCCCAAATGGGCTCGGACTAAGGTTGTCTATATCGATCTCAGTCTACATTCTTTGTGCTCTAACATAGCACCAAATCATTCCTCACGAACCATCAATCCTACCTTCCTATGGAAGGAGAAAATACCCACATAACTCGGCATAAATTACCTTACTTTCGGAATCACGTTACATCCCACCTCGGGGATACCTACACCAACGCTAAATTGCTTAACCCCAACACTACTCAACTTCTCCTCGCATAGGCTTAGCCCTTCAAAGTGTACGGCTCAATAAGCCCAATCATTAAAGAAATATTCCGGGACCACTCAAGTCCAAGGAACATATTGTCCGCTGGTTCCATCCAACGAGTATGCGAATTACTCAACCGGCTGCATCTGGCCACTCACGGTGCCATATACCACATACCTTAGGAACTGATTCGAATTATTGTAAGGTAATTTCCATCCATACAAGCTACTGCCCCGTCCATCCATTTATCCTAACGCGCACATTCAAGATATGCCTTTCGGCATTGGGCTAACTTCGTCCATTCATCCATCCACTTTAGGGTGGAAAGCTATTCGCCATTTCCATACGGTTCCCATTTCTTCCTGGAAACTTATCCAACCTTTGACACGATTGTCTAAACTCAATCCACCACTACTTTGATAGACCCTTTATACAGTTCTACCACTCCTTCATAAAGAGCGGGGCGTACTCCTCTACATATCGTCTGCCCATACTAAGAGAAAAATAACGATTTGGTCAAACGATCAAAAATTTTCTCGAATAGGATCATGACCAGTTCGATGTCGGAAATTCAATGAAAATGTCTATGAATATACATTTCTCCGTTCCACCACTACTCTTCCTCACATGAGTAGGTGAAATGGTCAGTCACATACATGAATGCTCTTGCTACAAAGTCCTAATGATGCTCGTTCTATTAGGCTTTCCATTCCTTCACTAATTTCCCCGACAGGTTTCTCTACTTGACGCATATACTACCCCAATCGTATTCCCTTAGCGAAAGGAAATTTCCAATCGATAGTCCTTTATGAACTTCATACACCAACTCGATTCCTCCCACAACATATTGCAACAACATGTTACTCGCGAGAAAAAACAAATTCCCTGCCTAGGAAGTATTACCTCATTTCTTTAAGGTGATCACTACCGTAATGAATTTTAAATCAAGCGTGGAATAATACTTCCCACAAAGTTTAAGCTTGTGATACGCATAAATGATGGGTCCATGCTCCAGTATTATTACTCCCCATTCTTGGCAGAGGCTTATTCATTAAATCCACCCTCAAGGTTAACAACATGGGCTTAGGAGTAACGGTCAACTTATCCTTTTAACTCCCCGAAAGTTAAGTTACCAACATAACACCCTATCTAAGAGAGGCCTCATCTCCTTCGTCCCAACGTTTCAAATCCCTCGAGATTCCATTCATCTCGTTCCTAGGGACCTAATCCTTATTAGAGTTAACCCACAACCTATTCGTGGTCAACTCCCTACAGCCTTCACAAATCAACATCACATGCCCTAAAGGCCTTACGTCCTAATAATCCCAAGGTCTATCATACATATATATCCTATCTAAGTTATAGACGTATTATAATAAGTATATCCCTAGCGCCCAAGACCTTTCTGAACTCCTAACATTCGCTCGGTTTCATGCATTGGACGTCTCGCCGAAGCGAAATCCAAACAAGGAACCCTCTTGTTACACTACTACCTCGCATCGCCGGTCATCAAGATATAACGGTCTAAGACACATGATCGGGACCCGTAAAAATTCTAACTCGTAACCCTACTAATAAGATTCTACTTCTATGTCTTACCATTCAAACAATCTAGGATTTTAATTTATCGGACATTCACTTTCTGTAAAGTCTCACAAGTATTTATCCCACTATATACACAACTTTTTAAGTGGCCTTCTCATTAAGGCATAACCAGAAGTCTCAATTTGACTTCATAACTCAGTCTCCCTCACATCAATGAGAGGTGAGAACTATATACAGTGCTTCTATCTCGCACTTTAGTAGCCCTTAATCACTCAACTACGTGATTCTCGGCTAACCCTTCCAACTCAGCTTCTAACAAAAAAAAGAGAGAAGGAAAGAAAAAGAAAAAAAATTGCATCTCTCCACTCCCAACGTCGTTAAGGTTCACGTGTGCAGCGTCCCGCAAAAGCGGAATCCAATTAAGGAACCCCTCCTATGCATTACTACTTAACCTTATTGGTCATGGAGATAAGGCATAACAATCATAAATAAGGCAAACAAACAATCAAACACTCAAAAAAGATAACACAACAAGTAATGAAAATCTCCTACTTACCTCAAACAACCTCCATAAAGCCTCGACCTGTATCTATGAGAGAAATTATAGAACAACTAGTTCCATTCTGAAACTAGAAGTAGGATAGCCTCGCAATTTATTTGCTTGCTATCACCCCAATCAAACCAAGATATCTATACCCGTGTATTACACATAATTCTAGTAACACATAACACAAATAATACTCTTTAAAAATATCATCACTCGCCTTATAACGAGTGAAGGAAAAGATAGAACTTCCATACCATGGAAGTCATATAGTTACCCTTTTATAATAGCGTCAATACTACCACAAGCTCGATATACACGCCCGAATCTAGAGTAAACACAACACTACTCTATCTTATCATGGAGGATGCTCCACCCACTAATAAGGTGGAAATTTCTGCCAGCATTCTTCCCAGTCACCCCGGATCAAAACTAATGGTTCTTAGACACCGTATTCGAGTCTTATCTGAACTAATTTACTTCCATCTATGCCCCATCTAGGAATCCTTATCTTTGCCCTTTTTCTCCAATCCATATAATCAAAATGAGTGATTCTACACTCCACGGTATAGCCATTGCTCCGACCCTGGCTGTCAAATAATTTCCCCATGCAGTCCCCAAGAAAGCACACTACCGGACTCCCCTTCCTTAGTACAATGAATCCTCCCCGAGCGGATATCCACCAATGGGGTTTCATGAACACAGTTCCTTTAGGAGTGTTAATGACATTGATTCGGGAGCCTATCGTTCCACTAAAGGGCTCTTTCTCTTATATCTACGGCCTTCCTAACCATATAACTCTTTATTCACAGTCGGCCTCTAACCGAACCTCGTGTGAATAGTTGGGAATCCACCTTCTCATCATTCTAGTTATCCCAAAGAAACTCGCTGTTGTAAGTGTCCACCGGGCTTCTTCATGGGAAAAACTTCCTGCACTCATATTTATTGTGACTACGTTCCCACCATTTCCAACACTACTCCTACGGGTGAAGGATTTTCCTCCATCCTTTTCATCTGGGCACTTCAATACCCCTTCCTTAGGGCCAAAGCTCCTGGAACTTACGTTGCTTGAAATATAGCCCTCGTCATGGGCTCTTCCCCACTTCAACTTAACATTGCTTGAAATCCCAAGCTTAGTACCCCTCTCTACATCTCACGGTACTTGGAAAACTACCTCTACTGTAATTGGTAGTCGCAGTAGCAAGATAAGAAAATGCCACAGAAAGAAGCGACCTCCCAAGCGGTCCTCATCCCCGACCACAACTTATAATTCCTAGTAGTCCCATCTCATGACGCCTTCACAACGACCTTCTCTAGCACCCTTCTTCAATCGACCTACGAATCTGACACGAATGCGCAAAAGATTCTATGGGTTCTACCTCATGGCAAGAGAACGAAATCTCACAAGAGAAATAAATGATCTTAATCCTAAGGCTCTATGTCAAATCAAAAGAAAAGGTGAAAACGTAATGCAACCACACCGATTCCTAAGGACTCTAGAACCCAATGCTATGATACCATATGTGACAACCCGCTCACCAAAATAGGGGGAGGCCAGCCCGATACTCCAATATAATAGGAATCATGGATGGAATCATTCTCAGCATCACAACAATAAAATAAGTATGCGGGATAACCACCCATTATTTCAGAAAACGGGTTGCCAAAAATTTTGGTTTTAAAGTTAAGGAAAGAATTTAAACAACCCAATTTAAAAATAAAGTGGAAACCCCGAAGGAATAATATTAAATACCCATCAAAATAGACAATAAGGGACCGAATATGCGGTCGGTCAACAGACTCATATAAGAATATTAAACAGAATCAGTAAATTACATTAAACAATTACAACACTTTGGGCCACATGCCCGAGTAAAAGACCCGATCATAACTAGAGTACCAAAAATGAAAACGTCTATACAAGTCTCCCGTAGTATCGGCAATATATCACGGCTCCCCAAGATTCATCGGAGTAGGAAAGTCAGAATGGGCGTCCTTGCGGTGGAGCACCTGAGTGGATACAAGATTCATGCACAACAAGAAATATGAAAGGGTCAGGGCCCGGTTTTATATGATCACCAGATGAATAAAAAGTATGACAGTTATGAATTGATAATCATGATAAATAAGGATGAGAATCTACCTATACAAACCAATAAATAAGCTAGGCCAATCTAATAAATCATCAATTAAATTTAGTTTAGCAGGAAAATAAGGATGATTAACATGAATTAAAACTTTCATCATGTACACTGATTTATTTCGTAGTTCCATTCCTTATCAGGAAATATAATCACAATTTTTATGCTCTTTGTGGCATTTTATCTCAATTATGCACTTTATGGCATTCCATTCCTTATTAGGAAATATAATCATCATCATATGCTCTTTGTGGCATTTCATTGTGCTCTTTATGGCACTTCATCATGCTCTTTATGGAATTTTATCATACATCAAGTCCCACTTGATTAAGAATTGTTATAATCATATATACATATAATGATTCTAAGACCTCCCCTCCGAGTTTTCCCACTAGGCGCGCCCCTAAATGACCATCATCTTCCAGTGCCTATTAATTACGACACCTGGGCACCTACAACGCAGGACGTCGGGAAGCAGCCACATGCCTGTGGGGTAGTCATAACCACACCCGGAATTACCTACCCATCACAAAAAACATAACATAAGCGCTCATATGTTCTAGGACTATATCCACCCTAAATTCACTAGCCTGGGGGCTTCACCACACGCGCGAACATCCCTTATGATGTCATTTAGAGAGGGTGTGTAACCATAAATTATTTACCATATCA
The DNA here is from genome assembly GCA_949130495.1 of Sambucus nigra. NCBI lineage: Eukaryota > Viridiplantae > Streptophyta > Magnoliopsida > Dipsacales > Adoxaceae > Sambucus > Sambucus nigra. Next base: position 224,885,502 of record OX422212.1, read on the forward strand.
TGATTAAGTAAATTATCATTTACCAAAATCATTACCATTTCCATTTCATTTTCATTTCCATTTTTCGTATGTATGTTCCATTTATATGAAGCCATAATCATTTACATTTTTGTAAACTACATTTCACTTTATCCGAAGCCATACCTAATACATCTCATCATTGTAACCTCAATGAATAAAATAAACTTTCAAGTTATTCTCCCAACATTCTTTTGCGATATTATTATAAACCATCAAGACTAATATAGCTCAATTGAGCTTCTAAAGTCTCCCAAACATAACACTACGACTCCTAGTTTTGATAATAATCAACTGGAAGAAAAGAATGCCCTAACATCAATTGGCATATCCCCGGAAAAGCCCCCACATAACCCATTTCTAATGTAGGGAAATCACTTAACTCATCTAGGACTCTAGGACTCTAAATTTACTTCATACAAGAAGGTTCTTAGGTCCTAAGCCTAAAGAAAAGGGATTAAAATTGAACTAGGAAAAATCACTCAAAACTGCAGGGTTTTCGAATCGATTCGGCCTGACCGAATCGATTCGGTCAGAAAAGAAAATCGATTCGAACCAGCCGAATCGATTTGGTCAGGAAAACCTGACTTCTGCATAATTGACAAATCGATTCGGACCATCTGAATCTATTCGGTCCACTCAGACCTGGACACTGCCCCTCTAGCAAATCGATTCGGCCCTGCGAATTTGCCATGTATGGGTTTAAGGGTTACGAAACCTAACTTCCCCAAACCTCAAATCTCCTCCATATTAAGCACATCCAACAACATTTATCTACCCATCAATCATCCTACATGATTTATAACCACTATAATCCACAATTTCATCATCAAAAACTAAAATTAGGGTTTAAACGCCATAAATTCCATTTTTGATCCATAAATGCAAATACACAACTATCATATAATTTACTCATCTTAAATCACATATTAGCAAGTAGAAAACTTGCCTTAGAGTTGAAATCTCATATTTCTTTGTGGTAGAAGCAATCCCAATCTTCAATCTCCAATTTTTCTTCTTTCTCCTTATTTCTCCCAAGTTCTCTTCTTCTTCTCTCTCTCTCTTTAAGTTTGGTAAATACACATAAGGGAAGTAAATGAATTTCAAGACTAAATCGTGACTTAAGTCTAGGATTCCCAACTTAAACGGATAACACCACATTAAAATCACTCTCAAATACGCATTTGAGTTAAAACTAGTCTAAAGTGCCCGAAATATAAAAACGCAATATGGCACTTGTATTGACTGTCTCGCACATTTTGGGACTAACTATGCCCTCTAAATTGGCTTCCGATAAATTTTATAATTTATTTCAAATTTCGGTTTCATTAAAACCATAATGTCATTTAAATCACATGACACCATAAAATATACAACAGGATGATATTTACTTTCACATGAAAGTAAATATGCAACAATCCAGTAAATATTAACTTTCAACTCATTAAATTAATATTTACTCCAGTTCCAATATTTTATATAATTAGCTTATGCGGTAAATTGATATAAAATTATCCTCCTAAAAGCGAGGGTTGTTACAAATTGCTCTCACAAATGGAGACCCTTCTACCAAACTTCTTTGCAGTGGACTTTTTGTCTTCGCTATTTCTCCCAGTTTGTCTTCGAATCTCTATATGGTGCCTTTCCATGCATCATTGGCAACACTGGATTTATGCGTTGCAACTTTATTAGTCGCTGAGCTTTCTTCTTGAACCCGTTGCTCGACAAGAGTAACAGTTCATTGGGCATTTGATCTCGATTGGGTTGTTATTTCCTTTTTTCAGATGGTCGTCTATTATTAACAAATCTTGCCCTAGGAACATTTGCTTTCCCCCTGGGTCCCAAATGATTAAAGGGAGATGCACGACTTAATCTCTCTAAGGCCCTTGGCCTTTCTGGAGAATAAGATAAATTATGAAAAGATTATGATGTTCTGAGTAATGAAGCTAACCTTGGATTATAGGAGACATCTCTTACTGATATCGGATGGCTGTGCCAAACACCTCTTGGTGGGGGTGGTGGCATATTTTCTTGAGTAGATAAAGAAGGTGCTCCGGCTTGGAGGGTTTGTGAAAGTTTCCTGAAAGTATCTTGCATGGCCTCTTGGCCTCTTGTAAGACTGGCCAAAAACCCAATTAAATCATTTACAAATGGAGGAATAGGCAGAATACCTTCGTTCCTGAGACTTGATTCAAGAATTTATGCCATTTAGATGTTTGATTTAGTGAGATTGATTAGAAATGTCGTTCCCACAGATGGCACCAATATATTGATGCAAAAAATTAGACGAGTCTAATTAATTGATATCAGATAAATAGAAATAAGAGACAAGAGATCTTTAAAGTGGTTCGCCTTAAGGAAAGAGCCTACGTCAACTGTTGTGTATTGCCTTGGGATTATTCAATCGCCTCTTTTTTTCATCTGTCCCTGTATGTGGGGTTTACAATATATTTATAGTCCTCAGGGGGTGACAAGAGATGGAATATCAAGAGATGGAATGTATTTATATCGTAAACATTTACATCTGTACAATCATTAATATATATAACTATTGGTGTTTGCCTGTCACGTTGGTCGGCATTCCTGGAGTTGGTCGGTATTCTAAGAGTAGGTCGGCATTCCTGAAGTTGGTCAGTATTTCATCCTTAATGACTAGGATTAATCTCTCACTGTATAACACGTGTCAGTATCTAAATGGTCCATGTAGATGGATAATGTTTGGTATCAACATTCGTGTTAGTAGATTTTTTTACCTTTGTAATAGTAAAATTTTGGGTACTTGTTTAACTGCTATTAATATCATTTTCTGATAGCCCTATTGATTCTAAGTATGTGTAGAAATTACCATTCTTATATCTATTATATCACTAGTTAATTTCTTTCATTATGATCAATCAGATCAAGTTTTACCCATCTTACCTAATATCTAATCTCTTGAAAATCATTAGAATGATTGAACCAGTTCACCCTGTACCTCTGTGCATATTAGTTATTGAAATAAGCATCAACATTAAATAGGGAGTAGACTCTCGTGTTATCCCACGAAGGTTTAATACTTGGTATAAGGACTCAGATATTAAGAGCTTGAATTTTAGCTACACAGGCATGAGTACCACTTTAATTGTGTGCTTAGCCTGTTACTTTTCCCCAAAGGTTTTGAGTTGATTATAAATTAGTTATATTGATGATGCTTCGCTTATTTCATTGTAATATGATATGTATGGGATTATCATCTCAAATTCAATGACTTTCTTCTAAATATTTCAAACCATGTGATTATATGCAAATAGAATAATTCTAAACACATTCCAAGATTCTATCTACATATAATTTGTTATAAAATTTATAAGATCCACTTAGCATATTTATGCTAATTCTGTTTTCTCTAGATGCTCCAGAAGAAAGAGGATAGTCCCCCTCCATTTTTTTTATATACACGGGCATGTTTTCTTATTTAACTATATAGGTGGAAACTAAAGAAGATGGGAGCAAGGACTGGAGGTTTTCAATGAACTACTTTACTTTCTATATTGAGAATAAAATGCAATTCACCCCTGTGGTGGTAGTACAATAACTGTGCGACACTATTTAATTAATAAAGTTTTGTGTTTGTCCCTTGATTTTAATTCATTGCTTATATACTCTATTTTGCATTCATACCAAAACACAGGATTTTGAGGAAGGATATAGTGAATTTTGTGAGAACTTGTCTTACTTGTCATCAAGTAAATATAGAACACCGGGATCCTAGTGGACTTCTCCAACCACTACCAATTGCGGAATGGAAATGGAATTATGTCACCATAAATTTTTTTAGTGGATTACCTGTATGTCCCAAATATATAACTCCATTTAGGTTATAGTAGATCCACTTACCAAATCTGCCTACTTTTTACGAATAAAAACCATCAATTCTTTTCAAAAGTTGAGCAAACTTTACATTCAAGAAGTTGTCAGATTAAATGGGATTCCTTTATCCATAATATTAGATGCAGATTCTCGTTTGGTGGGAATATTTTGGCAATCACTTCAGGCCATAATGGGTACAAAAATCCATTTCATTACTGCCTTTCATCCTCAGACAGATGGAGAATCTAAATGTACAATTCAAACATTAGATGATATGTTACGAGCTTGTACACTCATTATGCCCAACAATTGGAGTGACCATTTATCACTTGTTCAGTTTTGTTATAACAAAGGTTATCAATCAAGTATCAAATCTGTCCCATTCGAATCTTTGTTTGGAAGACCATGTCGTTCTCTCGCATGTTGGAATGAATCAGAAAATTGTACCAAGATATATTGGACCTTTCACTATTACTAAATGCATTGTCTTGGTAGACTATTAGTTATAATTACTAGTGGAATTATAGAATATACATACATGTATCCCAGTTGTGCTAATATATTCCTAACCCATCCCATGTCATGACATGGCAAGAAATTTTGGTACAACCTAACCATGAGTTTGAAGAATGCACGGGCCAAATTTTGGACCATTAGGTGAAAATTTTTAGAAATAAAGAAATTCCCATAGCCAAGATACTTTAGGAACATCAAATTAAATAAGAAGCTACCTGGGAATCCAAACAAGCAATGATAGAATGTTATCCACATCTTTTTAAAGGTAAAATTCGAGGACGAGTAATTTTATATAGGTAGATTATAACATCCACACTTCTTAACCAAGCTAATTACTATTCATTATTACCTACAAATCTCATTGTACCCCTTATGGAGTATTAAAATTCAAAAACATCCTACAAAGATGAAACTTCTCTCCCAAACCTTTAGCTTTACTTCATTACACAAGTACCCCTTGAAGTTTTAATATTTCCAAAATGTCGCTTAAACTTTTCAAACAAGTATAACTTGACCTATACAAAACCTCTAGACCCAAACCTTATATCAAATCAAACCTTTAGACTTCAATTAACTCGAATGTATAGTCCCAAACCCTATATTTTCAAAAAATTATAAAAATGTCCCTAAAACTTATAAAAATACCATATTCAATGCAAAATAAATATAGAAACTTCAAACCAGGGACTAAAACTTAAATATTTTATATTTACACATTGCTCCCTCACCACATCAGCCTCCACATGGGTAGTAGAAGCCAAAAACACATGGTTACACCATGTAACCATGTAAAGTTCAAGTTTCCACATTTTTATCTTAGGAATTTGCACAGTTGACTGAGAGGTGGTCACCATGTCTAGAGTAAGATGCATTTTTCATGTTCATATCATTTGATTCCTATCTCTAGATTTTATCATTTGTATCATTATTTGTTTTTGTTTTTATTTTTTATTGAAAAAATTGAAAAATCCAAAAAGATTTTATTTTTTGAAATTTTTTGAAAAACACAAAAAGAATTTTCAATTTTGGTTACACCGTTTATGGATGAACATTTAAGATAACCATAGTCACAACGTCATTCCATATTCCATGTGACTGTTTGATAGTGATTTGAGATGCTACATCATTTCATCCATGTGCTTTACTTTATTTGGAGCATTTGAGATGTGATTAGTTATATCTTCTACATGTTTGGCTCCTTATCTCCTTTATTGCACACATAAATGGTATTATTTAAATATTGTACTTGTCTATCATATATTGGCTAGAGTGTTTCCATCTCAATTCCGTCTATACAACGACCAAAATTCAATAAAACTTGACAAGATAGTAGCGCATGTAAAAACCGTTTACCTTGAGGATTTAATTGCAATAAAATATGATGAGTGAATCACGGGAAAGGGCTACGAGAGTTCAAAATTAGCTCATCGAGAAACCCACCGTTTGAAAAAGAAACCGAAAAAATTAATTGGCGATAAAAAGAAAAATATGCCAAATCAAATGGGCCAATAGATTTTAGTTTCATCACCTCAAAAGAAAAATATAATGTCTAACTATTTATGAGAGAGTTTGGATGGAAAGAAATGAAAAATAGGTTTGCACATCCTTGAAAATCATGGAAAAGCGTTTCAACATTTTGAACGTTATTGGCGTGGAAATTGCTTTGAGCTTTGATTTGCTGATTTGATTGAGTCAATTTCTTTTAATTCCATAATTTTTACACCGAAGGAAGATATTGAGTTCATTCGTTAAGAATATCCAACATTCATCGTGCACATATGTTATGGTTGTATGTATTGATTTTCCTGTCGAATTCGTTCACATCCCTTCAATTCCACTACCACCAACTTGGTTGTTTTAGAGTTCTTTCAGGGTGTGATTTTTTTTACTTTGAATTTTTTTGAAAAACTCAAAAAGAGAAAGTTTATTACCTTATGACATTCTCTATTTACATTGTTTCTGTTCTTCATATTTGTCTATTTGGGGACTTCATAAAAAGGGGGAGTACAAATTATGAGGGAGAATTTTGTTTGTTTTCATAATGATTTGCTTGCACCTAATTGATATTTTTTTATCATTATATTTCAAACTGTTGTGCATCATGGGTATTTGCTTCGTGTCTCATGTGTGTGTAGGTATCAAAATGGAGGATCATTTTTGCATCAAAATGGAGGATCATTTTTTCACACCTTGATGATGACAAAGAAATTTTTGGAGTTGAAGATTTGAACATGATCAAATTTTGCGAAGACATGCATTTAGTATTTCCAGTTTTCGGGTTTAATGGGGATATTAAATTGTATGTCATTTGGTTTTATTTTGGGCAGCATAATTCGGATTTTTTATGTATGTACAAGCATAGATATAAGTGGAGATTTGTAAGGACATGATTTATAAATGCCTGGGGTAGAATCTAAGAATTTTCTAAGTTTCCTAGATCACAATATAGTACGTTTGATACCGCTACATTTGGCACGTCTCCACGATCATCCATGATGACCTTGATCTGAATCCATGCATCTATCATCTTCGTACATGCATCATGACTAAAGCATCGTGCTCTTCAACCGTTGCCACTACTTCAAGTATTTATGGTAAAATAATTTTAATTGGAGTTTTTATTATTTGTATAAATAGTTGGGAATATTTTTAAATATATTTTGAACTCTAAAAAATATTTATCATGTAATATCTTTTTGTAAAAAGAAGAGGCGATTTTAGATACATCACTGATATAGTTCAAACAACATCGTATGTCGTTCGAACAGATCTCATTTCGTTCAAATGACAATGTATGTCGCTCGAACGACCCACCACCTCAAATTGCGTATTTAAATAATGTACATTCTACACGCTTTCCTAAGTATGCACGCCTTCGTTTTCTGCATAACAGTAGCAATTTTCAGAGTATGGTTTTTAAAGTTTTCATACCTTATTTTATTCACAAATAATTCCCAATCCTTTATGTGAATCCTCTAAACCCTAAAGAAGATTATTCTAGTCATCTGAAGTACACTTGTGGAAAAGAAGACGCTTTTCGATTGCTAACCACTTGGAGTACTTATGGGACCTCTTGCTGACGACATCGAATCGACGCCTGTGGGTATTTCGTATGTCACTTGTATTTTCATTGTAATCTGTGTAAACTGATATTTTCAAATTATAGTGGAAATAAGATGGTTTTTCCCTTGAGGGGGATTTTTCCTCAATTGTGATTGTCTTGCATACTTAGATTATTTCATTAGTCAATCACGTTTGTTTGCAAGAGTTTAGACGTATTGGGACTTAAATTGGAATTTAATTAAATAAGTTTGACATTGATTGCTAGGGCATTCTCAGTGCCTTCTTCTGTTGTTGTTGTTGCTAAGAGGATAAGTGTTGCTCACACTCCCCAGCTTACCCTCGCACTACTAGAGGGGGTTCTTCTCACCACTGATCGCGAGCGGTCAATAAAGATGAGGTTCATCCAGTTAGCCCTCAAGTATGCTCAAGAACTTGCATTGGTATATTCCCTTATCTCCATACTTCTCTAGTTCTTTTTTCGAATTCTCATAAATTGACTTGTGTTTCCCCTCATATTATAGTTTATTTCTTATTTCACCACATTGCATCATGGTCAGGCCTACCAGTCGAGAAAAAATGTCAAGTTGGAAAAGGCCCTAAAGAACTTTGACAAGGCTCTGGCCAACTCTAAGGCTGGTTTTGAGCAGGAAAAGCAGAAGGCCTTGAACGCCTTTAAAGAATAGTCGACAAAGGAATTGTTCGACCTCCCGACCGCTTATGGTCGATGATTGTTGATAAATTAAAGGTGGCTGAGGCTAGTAATGAGCTGAATGCCAAGGTTGAGATGCTAAAGGGAGTGGTTATGACCGTTCGAGAAAGTAGGTATAACGAAGGCATGGAGGTGACATATGACGATGTCGAATTATAGATAGCCTATACTTGGTAGCTGGGTTTTAAGAAAGGCTGGGACCAAGCGTTAGTCACAGCTAAAGTTCCTGTAAATTCTTTCATGTTCACCCATCACGTGTCAGGCCTAAATCCCATGGATGCTGAGGAGCCTCTGGTCAGTCAGCCTGATGTTTGAGATGAGATAAAGCCCGTTGATCCATCTACTAGAAATCTTCCTGTTAATCAAGTTGTGGGTGGCCTTAGTGCGATCGTCATTACTGGCAACCAAGTTACCATAACTGTTGATAACACCTCTGTTGTTTGTTAGGGTTTTTGTTTTTTCCTTTTGTTGGTGTTATGTTTGTAATTATCCCAAACTTGTATCGGGGTATGCCTTAATTATGTTTAATGAAAAGAAGAATTTCCTTTATTGCTGTCTTTGTCTTGTTGCTAATGCTTGCCAAATCTATTTCTTATTTTATTGATTGTAGCCTGTTGAATTAGATAAGTATATTCTAGGATCGAACATCAGTGTCTAGGCTCATAAAGGTTTTATAAAAATTTGTAAATCTTTGAAGACATGGACACAATAATATAAGGATCAGGCTGAGCTATTTACCAAATTAAAAGACATAGTTGAGGAGATGAAGGATATCGAGGCTTCAGTTCAAGAGGAAGTGTATGCCTTGAAAGCCAAGCTCTTGGATGCTTTCGAAGTCAATCAAGTGGCGGAGTTAATTTAAAAGGAGAATGATGAACTGAAGAGGGAAGTTACCCGGCTAAGGTAAAGCATTCCATCCGGGTCCTCCTTAATGCTTTGAGGGTTTTCATCATCATCTACTAGGATAGTTTGAGCTGATAATAAAGAATTACAGATGGAGGTTATTAAGCTCAAGGGTGATGTTCATCGAGCTTATGTGATCGTTGCTGGAATTAAAAGAGATGTGACAAGGTTGAGGTACTTATTTAGAAGGGGACCTCAACAGTCCTTGGGAGATGGTTACGACCAAGGTTGGACTGATGCCCCAATAAGACTGAAGGGGGGATAGGATCTTCCTTTTTCCCGGGGGTGGCTTAACGCCCTTAAGGAATTAAAAATGCCTAAGGAGTTTAACCTGTGGTATAAGAATTATATCAACTGTTAGGTCAATCTCCATAATCCGTTTTTGAGAGATGATCGACGGATCCCAATAGATGATATTCCCATCTAGCTTTTGAAGCATTAGTTACAAGATGGCGAAGCAGAGTTTGTCTCTCACCCGGATGATGGTCGAAGAGCGCGCATTACAGATTATCTTGCTCGCCATCCTGGGCCATCGTAGATCTTTTGTGTACTTTGGTTTTGATGTAAATATAACTTACCATTTTATTTATCGAAAAAGTGTAATTCATCAATCTTTAATGTTTTGACCTCATTGTGACAAAACGTATGTTATTAATTTTCTAATCAACATACTTATTGAGCAACTAATATTGATTGACCACCTTGGGTCCTTTATTGTTTAGGTTTTATCATTTTGATCTTCATAGCTAACTAAATGGTGTTAAAAGATAGTGTTAACCACACGTTGTTTGGTGTTTGAACTTTCTCCCAGTCTAACATGCCTTAGTAGTTTCATTCCTCTACTTTACTTTTCAGGTTGTGTTGTCACACTCCCTTAGGCCTAAGTAGGATGATAGCGAGAATCCACCTGGTAACTAGGCCATCTGCCTGAGCAACCTAAGTTAGCTTTATTGCTTAAGTATCCCATGTAGGGCTTTTTTAGTTTCCTAAGCAACTCATAAGGTCTCTTGTGTTTGTAACAAGGACCTGAGGGACGTAGTAATTTAAAATGACCCTGCTCGGCATTCGAAGGTTCCTGATTGAAAATAAATTGAAAAACTTGCCATAATCCCAGGAATTTAGCTATGCATGAAGGAGTTATCGTTTGTAAAAGGTGCATATTAATCAGATGTAACCAAGAAGAGTTAAGCAGCCAATGAAAAATACGAAAGTGGAGGGGCCAACCGAACTTTCTTTATTAAATATTATATGACGAGCAACATAAGTTTGAAAATGAAAATTTTCTTAAACTAAATGTGCTAATGAAAGATAAAGAAGACTTAAAAATAAAACCTTTTGAGATTGATTGCATTCCATGCTCTTGCTATCTCCCTACCCTCTAGCGTTCCTAAGTGATATGCTCCTTGAAGGTCGTCTCTGATTAATCTGAAGGGTCTTTCCCAGTTTTTTCCTTGTTTACCGTCTGATGGTTTTACGGCACTATCGAGGACTTTCTTTAGGACATAATCTCCTATCAAAAACTTTTTCGATTTGATTTTCTTACTGTATTGCGAGGACAGTTGTTGTTGATAGGGAGCCAACTTGATCATAGCCCGCTATCTTTGCCTGTTTGCCAAGTCATGTTCAGTGTGTAATGTATCATCATTAAGGCCTTGGTCAACCAAAGAGGTTCTCATGGCGGGGAGTTTTACTTATAATGGGATGATAACTTCCATCCCACAAGCGAGTAGGAATGGTGTTTCCCCAGTTGGTCGCCTAAAAGTGGTGCGATAAGCCCGTAGAACACGAGGGAGCTCATCCACCCAGGCACCCTTGACTCTTTCTAGCTTCTTTGTTAGGCTATCGAGTATTATTTTGTTAGAAGTCTCTGCCTATCCATTGCTTTGGTGGTACACCACAAAACTAAAATGGTGCTTGGTGCCATTTTTATCATAAAAACTCTCAAATTAATTGTCGTTATTGGTGATGATAATCATTGGTACCCCAAAACGTGTTATGATATTTCTCCAGATGAAACTGGTCATATCTGAGTCAAGAATGTTCACCAGTGATCCTGCCTCTACCTATTGGTTGAAGTAATATGTCCCCACTAGTAGATACTTTATATTTCCAGATGCAATAGGTAGTGGTTTCACTATGTCCATCCCCCACTGCACATACGACCATGGGTTTGTTAGTGATTTTAGGTCGCTAGCGGGCTTATGGATCATAGGAGAATAATTTTAACACTTTTCACACTTACAAACGTAAATTCTTGTGTCCTTTTGCTTATGAGGCCACCGGTAACCCTCTTTCATTGCTCGAAAGGCTAGAGATCTCCCTCTTGCATGACTACCATAAATACCCTCATGAAGTTCGCTAGGTATTTGCTAGGTGTCATGTGGGTAGATGCACTGGAGATAAGGACATATGAATGACTTGTTGTAGAGCTTTCCTTCTAGGAAAAGATAAAATTGAGCATCTTTCACCCTTACCTGATGGGACGACCTCTTATCGTCGGGTGATATGTCACACCTTAGATAATTTATGATGGGATCCATCCAACTGGGGACCTTTGTTGTGAGGAGGACTTGCTCGACTATGACTGTATGGTTAATACTTGGTTGTGCGAGGAATTCTATCTGGATAGTTCTCCTTAGGTTGGAGTCAATTTCTGAACTCACAATCGCTAAGGCCTTAACGTGACTGTTTTACCCCCGGGGGAACTATTGAATGTTTACTTTCTCAAATCCTTCCATAAGTCCCCTTATGACAGCGAAGTAGGATGCCATCCTGTCATATTTTGTGTTGAATTCCCTGCACGCTTTCTTAGAGACTTGTTTGGAATTATCGAATACGTGGAAGCACTATGCCCCTAACAGTTGGGATTTACACAAGCGAGTGATTTGTGGTTCGTACTCAGCTTCGTTCTTGGATTCTTTAAATCCCAATCTGATTCCATGCTTAATCACTGTGTCTTTTAGAGTGATAAGAACGATACCAACTCCTCCCACCTTGGAATTGGAGGCTTCATCAACGTATAGGGTCCAGTTCTTAGACAGTTCTTCCTCATTTATTGAATGCTCTATTTTTGGTTGGTTGATTGGTTGATCCCCTATAAATTTAGCGATAAAGTCGACTAAGACTTGTCCCTTAATTTTTATTCTTGGTTGGAAGTGGATATCGAATCTCCCAAGCTCTACCGATAACTTAGAGAGCTATCCGCAAAGGTTGACTTTTCGTGGAATAAGTTTGAGGGAGGTAGGAAGTGATTATGGTTACTGAATGAGCTTCAGAGTAATGCTTTAATTTCCTTGAGGCGACTACCAGTGCTCAGGCCCATCTTGAAGCATCTTACTGGCATAGTAAACTGGGTGTTGACCCCTTTTCTTTTCCCAAACTAGGGCGGAGCTTACATTATGGGCTAATACTGCTAGGTAAAGGTATAGTGGGTCTCCATCTCTTGGGATTTCTAGTAGGGGTGGATTTTTAAGGTAGGATTTTATTTCTTCCAAAGCTCGTGAGCATTCATTGTTCCATGTGAGGCCTTTATCCTTCTTTAGGAGTTGAAATAATGATCGACATCGTTCCAAGGACTTGGATATGAAGAGATTCAGTGCTGCGAGCATGCCAGTGATATTTTGAACATCTCAACATCTGAGGAGGCTGAACTCTAGTGATAGCATTGATCTGATCCAAATTGACCTCAATTCCCCTTTTACTGACTTGATAGTCTAAGAAATTTCCTAACTGGACACCGAATGAACACTTGCTTTAAGATTCATCTGATATTTTGAGTATCTCTAAGGTTCTAGCTAAGTCTGAGGTGGTTGCTCTTGTTCTTGATTTTGACTAGAATATCATCGATCTAGACCGCCATCGTGTCTCCCATCAATTTCTTAAATATCTTGGTGATGAATATTTGATAAGTCACCCCTGTGTTCTTTAATCCGAATGACATAACCTTGTTGTAATACAACTCAATAGGGGTTATAAAGGAGGTTTTATCCTTGTCTGGTCTGAATAAAGGAATCTAATGGTAGCAAGAGTAGGTGTCTAGGAAGCTCATCCTTTTGAGCATCACTGTAGTGTCGACAAACTGATCTATTTTAAGGAGAGGGAAGCTGTCTTTGGGGCATACCCGATTGAGGTATGTGAAATCAATAAAAAACCTCTAGTAGCCATTGCTCTTTCTCACCATCACTGGGTTGGACAACCATTTGGGAAACTAGACTTCCGTAGTAGATACTGCAGTCAGTAACTTCCCTATTTCATTTTCAACTGCCTTGGCCTTCTCGGGGGCTGCTCGACAAGACTTTTGAGTGATTGGTTTATAGGCCGGATCGACGTGCAGGTGATGGTAGGCTATACTGGGATCAATCCATGGTAATTCATATGTTTACCAAGCAAAAATTTCCAAATTGTTCTTGAGAAACACAATTAACTCTTTCTTCTCTTAATCGGCGAGTGTGGCTCTGATAAGAAATTTCCCATCTCGTAAGTTGTCATCGACTCCAACTCTTTCCTGATTTTCAACGATCTTGTTTGTGGGGTGGACTCTAGTTTCCTCAACCCCTGGTCGGTCGTATTGTAGTTACTATTTAAAGGGTATATCCCCCTCCTGGGCTTCCTCCTGAGAGTCATTTACCTCATTCTTCTTAGGGAGAATGGCTTTAATAAAGAACTTCCTGGTTGTGGCCTAGTCGCCAAAAATTTTGACCATGTCCCTATCGGTATAACACTTTAGCTTTTGGTGGTAGGTGGATTATATGACCTTCATGGAATGGTGCCATACCCTGCCAAAAATGGCATGATATGGAGACTTGATGTCCACCATTAAGAACTCAATTAACTTTCGGATGTTTCCTTCCCTTACTGGGAGGATTATCTTCCCTAGCGGCATCATGATCCTTCTTGCAAAAACGACCGACAAATCTATGGATTCTTTGAGGTCAGCGATGTTCATCTTCAGTTTATGGAATAATTTTAGGTACATTACTTCTAATGAACTCCCCTGGTCTACAAGAAGCTTGTCAACTTCCCAATTGGTTATTTTGAGTGTGATCACCAACGCATCATGATATGGGGTTCTGAACCCGACCAAATCTTCCTTGATGAACACGATATGCTTAGTTAATCGATGTTCTCTGGTCATCGATGCTTACCATTCTGGGTTTTAGAGGGGTCAATCTGAAAAGCCTCTATAACTGTAGTCACCTTTTTATGTTTTATCCAAACAGCATTCCCCATAATTTTCTTAAGGCCTGATACCCCATGGATTACTGTAAACTCATGTTTTGTATCATCGTCGAGGACGTTGTCTGGCTTCTAGTTACCTTTGGTTGTGACCTTATCTACTTTTTTCTTGATGTACTCATTGAGGTGCCATGCTTGGGATAAATCCTCTAAGTGTGACTTTAGTGTCTTATAATTCTAGGTTTAGTAACCGACCTCCTTGTGGAATGCATATCTCAGTGCATTATTACTCTTAGTTGGGTCGCCACCCATCTTCTTGTGCCATTTAATAAATGGATCGTCATTGATTTTACTCATAATTTTATGAATGGGTTCCTTAAAGACTATGTTAACAACCTATAATGCCTTGGAAGGATTGACCTTGTTACCATTCTTGCCCCTGTTCTTATTTCCCTCTGTTTGAGTATCACTCTTCTTCGTCCCCTTGATCAACTTTGCTTGACCATTGTCCCCTGCATTTGGGTGAACCACATCTTCCACCATGGCGTATTTCTCACTACTAGCCATTAGTAATAGATCGTGCTGGATCCCTTTTTAGTGAGGGATTGGTGCAGTAAGGAGGAGGTCAATAGACCAATTTTGAAGGATGCTATAGCAACTTGATCCGAGAAGTCCTTAATCTCGTTGAAAACTTTCCAATTTATTTTGGCATAATCCTGAAGGTTCTCCCGTGGCTTCTTCCTCATCATAAGTAGTGCATCCATTCGTTTGGGGTGAGAGTTACTGGTTATAAAGCGAGCAGCAAAGGCTTCTGTTAGAGATGTAAAGTTTCTGATCGACTAGTGAAGCAGCCTCTTAAACCACTTCTATGCTACATCACTTAGGATATAAGGGAAAATTTGGTACATTAGTGCATTATTTATCTCCATAAGGTCATTACTTGTTTGTATGTATGAACATGGTCTATAAAGTCTATTTTCTAGTCGTAGATCTTGAACTTGGGGACAATAAACTTCTTCAAGGGTTCTTCTTCTTCGATCACCATTGAAAAAGGGGATTTCATTTGAGTATTAAGAGATATCCTAGCTCTCTCTCTGGTGGATCTGGCTCCACGGTGGGATGGATGTTGGTCCATCTCCCTACGAAATAGAATTCCAATGTCTTCATTTTGTCGATCGTTACTCCTCTGACCTGTCACATTCACTTCTTTCTTGGTCACTCCTGGAGATCCTCCCTTGTTTGCGAGTGTCACTCACCTGAGGACTAGGAGTCCTATCTAGGTGCTTCCTGGTAACCCTTTGGAGATCTCTTTCCATTATTTATATTCACCTTTGGAGGCGAGCATTCTCTTTTACCTGGAGGCATGTAGCCTCCTTTTGTTCGTGAAGCATGGCTTCATAGGCGTCGATCAACCTAGAGATCTGAATAGATCTCAATGGTCCTTAGATTTCTTTGGAAGGTTTCCTATCCTGGAGGAACCTAGGGTTTGTATACTGGTGAATCTTAGACCTGACCCTAGGAGGAACTGGGTTTTCCTGGACATCATTAGCTTGGGTAATGTTGCTACTATGATGAGACATCACGGGATTTTTTTTATGAATTTTTTTGCAAGAATAGAATTCACTTCCCACAGACGACGCCAATTGCGAATACAGAAAATATCACAATAAATAAATCCACAAAAATAGCAACAATGACAGAAAGTAATCACACACAACAATGATATACGTGGTTCAGTAATTTGCCTACGTCCATGGAGAGGTTACTGTTTATATTGAGTGTCTCTCAGGTTTTCAAGTTACATCCCTTTGTCCCGGGTCAGGCTATAAAATTTATAGGTGTATCAAAGGAGAGGTTGAGCCGTAGAAGGAATTCATTTAACACGTTGGATATATCAAAAAGTTCCTGAATATCTCCTCTAAGATAACTGGTATCTGATTTGACTATATCCGTAAGTATTCTAGTGTATTTGAAATACACATGTACGAATTAAACTATGATTTGGATCGGGCAGCATTCTAATGGATCTAAGTTGGTCGGCTACTCTCATGGGCTATGTCAAATGGGTCCCCACAACTTTTAATATTTCAAGACTTTGAACTATTTATTCATTCTTTATTTCCAAAAAATAACATTTTACCAATATATTTATTCAATAAAAATGTTTATTATTAAGTACACGTGATTTCATCATTTAATCAAAAGCACACTACTCATGTAATCTAGCTACAAGACTACAAATAATGCAAAATAGAGTCTTAATACTAAGACTAAGATTTTCCCACCTCTAAAGACTCCAAATGGTAGTAGAAAGGTTGATATAGGAGGATAAACCCCCAGGTCCAAAGGTGGCCGCAAAGAGCTACCAAATGCATCCTCCAAAATGTTTCATTCAAGCTTTCAAGAAAAAACCACTTCAAACTCCCTGAAAGTTCCATCTTCATCACTAAAAATCCCCCAACACTTCTTCAAACTTTTTATCTCTCCTCATCCATAATGGAAATGGGTGTATAATGCTCAAATATGGAGGAATATGTAACAAATATGGTGTTATGATGTGGAAAGGTGGTGGTAGCATGGTGGTGGAAGAAAAAAAATGGTGAAAGACCATCTTCTCTCACTCTCTCATCTTCTTCCAAATTTAAACACCCCAAATAAATCGAACAATAACTTATAAAACCTTTCCAAAGGCCAAAAATCCCATTTTCCCCTTCTAGGCTCATCTGAGCTCGAGAACTCAAAGATTCAAGGGCCAGAAATATGGAAACATACAAGGACAAATCAGAATAAAATATTTTCGAGGCACGTCATTTGAATGATATGAACCTCATTCTAACTACATGTTTATCTCGTTTGAACTTTGACTTCGTGCGACCGGAACTGTTATGCAGAAACATCTCATTTTAAGGTCATTTGAGCCTTGTTTCGTATGACATTGAACCTCGCTTCTAATGACCACCTAGGTCATTTGAATGACCTTCCTTTCTCTTTATTCTTTTATCTCTTAAATTTTTAACCCATAATTTTCTACTAATTTTCTTCAACCCTAATTCCATCATTGTTTATGTAAAATTTAATCAAATTATTGGGACAGGGTATTAAAAACTTCCCTCCTTGGGTAATTTCGTCCTCAAAATTCTCGGTTTATTAATTCTTAAGCTTATGGGGTTCGCTAATTTCTATTCTAATCCAAAGAAATCCTCCAAGATAAAATCATCAACGTTCTTAATACTAAGGTCACCCTACGTACCCCCACACGGGGTTTGTCACCAAATAATCAGCATGCGACATTTTCTAATGCTCACCATTCTGCTACTTATGAATGACATATAATTGACTCCAAGTCTCCACTCACTTGATAATCATGTTCAAACAATTTCTAGTATTATCCAAGGTAGTACCCAAGGCATGTTGGGGCCATCGTGGATGACCATTTTTAGTGATCAACACTCACCCAAACGTGAACCGTAATACAACTAATCATCGTATTCATCACCAAAGTCAGTTCCCTCTTAGGAATGCATATCCTCCATCCTAAAAATTTTTTGGCTATCCTGACTACACAACTCATATGGGCTCGCTAATAACCATACTATGTTATTCTCTCACTCCAAGGAGTAATATTCTTATCAAGTCATCACCGTGCGCCTGGCTTATACATTCTAATGCATCACTCTGATGAACCTAGTACTAACCTAGGTGTCTCATCGTTGAGTACTCTCTAGAGCCTCTCTCTATTCCATTCACTATGGCAAAACAACATCGTATGCTAAGTTTTCCTCAATTTTTGAAATTATAATACATCCTTAAGTTATCATCCCACTCTTGCTAAAAGAGATGATGACTGTCGTGCCGACCAATCAAAACTCCACTAATTCCAAGAAAGATCAGTACTACAAGCAACTGTGTGGCCGAAAGCACGGCCACCCATGCATAACACTTCATGCAATAGCAAGAATATCTCAGATGGGGCGCACCTAGTTACCAAGATGCATTGACCATACCCGGTCCACCGCGCTCTTTCAGCCCCAACCACAATGTACCATGACATGGAACCAATTAGAGTAACCATATATATGAGAATATTAATCCCCGATTACTGATACCGAAAGGGACCACACGAGACTCAGAAGGAACAAGCAACTATCCCGAGAAATTTCACCCATAAGCATCGGACTATGAATTACTAAAGCGAACCCACGTCATATGCTTGAAGTCATGTCACTCATTCCCAAAGTTCTTACTAAGCACAAATCCTAACCACATACCCTGAATTGGGTCACTAGCCGTGACGAATCAAATCACAACCATTCATTCTCTCAACATAAAGTAATTTATGAATCCATAATCCTCTAAAAAGTCAACGCCCGACTTCCCTCATTGGGAGCAAGGCCCTATCCTTCATATCCTTAGCATACATGAACCATTTCGATTGGCAGATACCTCACTCCTTTGTCTACATTGAACTTGTCCAATTACTAGTGACTATGTCACCAACCTACGATACCCAGGTTTTTATCTTCATTATAATATCGTGATCGAAATCTCAAACTCCTATACGCATTACTTAGCTCAAGTGAGGCACTCACCTTACCGTGTCCCTCGACCACACGAGATATCCATCAAACTTACTTTCGGGTTCAACCCCTATAGAATTTACGTGGTGACCACACCCTCCACCATTGGCCTTCTAAGGGTAATAGATATCACATAGGTTTACATCTTCTGATACGAATCAACATGGAAAGACGTGCCGAGAACTAGTCCTCATATTGTTAAGGCTACCCTAGCATATACACATGCTGGCATTATAATCATTTATCGATGTTACCCCACCTCGATTTCCATCTTTAGATCTCCACATGGAATCATCACTCTAAGTCTCAAATACATCTCCTATCACATCCCGAAACGGAGTATCACACCATCCATACTAGTCACTCCATGACATCCGAGCATCATTCCTATAATGACACAAACTATCGCCCTACATTAAGTATTACACTACCAATCTGTGTCAATTTGGGAAGCCACCCCCGACATGTATGTTATATGGCCAACAATCTGGGATCATCAACTGACCCTCAAAATAATGATTACTAGGATGCTACTGTTCCCTCATACCGAACTTTACTGGTCTCCTAAGGACACTAAACACATCCCATGTAAAAGTGTAAAACCCGATAAGATTTCATCAGCTATACCTTTATCATTATAGGTGCGCTCTACAAATCTTTCAATACCCACATCAAAGTTACTCGGTGCTCATAAAGACACTAGTCTACGAGCTTCAACCTGTAGTTCACCTTAACCATCCAAGACCTCAAGGCATCACCACATTCAATGAAGCCACACATAATTTGTCCTATGGTAACCTCAAAATGCCTATGAACTACTCCCATTCGGATTACCCCACACCTATCCATTACCTGAGCGACTGAAATGAGTCTCTGCACTTAGATAATAATATTATATTTCTTCTAAGCGGTTGTGACTATAAGCCATGTACAAACCATAACCAATGATACTACGGACTATGGAAGGGTACATTCCATCTCCAGCGACCTATAAACCTCAAGATCCACCTCACCTAATCCTCATTGAATCTTCAACCTTGACAACTAAATTGTGTCACTATGTAAACATCAGACCATGTGACATCGGGTATTGTCTATAAAGTTAACATGACTATAAATAAGTTAACATGACTATATCTATCTTAGTAGGATATGTGACATCGGGTATTGTCTATAAATACCAATGCCTACACCACACACGCCACACATGATCCTATTCCTTAATACCACATTATAATCAATATATATTAAACCCAAGTCCTCAACTAAGGATCCCAATATGTTCACACCACATAACCAATACTTATGAATCACACTTAGTCATCCTAACCTCCATTCATGAAATAGACAACCTTTACGGCTAAATCACAATGAACACTACTTACTGTTGCCAGTACCAAGGCTACTCTCATAATAAAAGCTACCACACAATACATATCACACAAAGGATCACAGTGTTGCCATTATTAGCATATATAATCTCATATGTTCACTGGACTATCATAAATTACGATATCACCCCAATGATCGAATTCACTTAATAACATTATCGGCATTAACGACCCATAAGCGCCGCACCTAAGGGCTATAAACTTTCTAATTACCAATCATTTGTGCTTAGTCATGACACCCTAAACATCAACCCCTACAGTTGGATACACGCAATTGGTGCCACCTCCCTAATGGGCATCATCCCACTCTATGAACATCTTAAGGGATAATATGCCATCAATGATTAAACACAAGCACCTTACACTAAAAATCATGGTGTCACAGCTATTGGCTTACATGGACACCCATAAATTACTAACAATTCTAATCAGAAGCGTGGAAGCAATTAATAACTATCAACTTGATCACGTGGCACTAACTTACTTGTCGTGCTAACCTCTTTGACTTTACCGTTGAGGACACGAATAAACTGTCACCAAACTAGCATGACCATCCCAAACCAACACCGATGTTGAAAGATCCAATATCGACCTCACTATGTCACTCTCTATAGGAACCTTGAACCTAGAGCTCTGATACCATTTGTAATGTCCCGACCCGAATTTATGGGTTATCCCTATTCAACCCGGTCCAACCCAAGCATTAGAGGTGAAGTGAAACGAAACAACCTATATATTATTGCTAATCCAGTTTTATTTTAATTAACATTTCACTTGTTTAGCATGGGATTCCAATTTCAAATGAAACTACGTGAGGGACCCATGGTGAGCATCCGAAAGTCCAAGCATACAGAGCTACTAACGAAACATAAAAGAAAGTACTTACCTGTATAATTCTCTCAAAATACTAAACTTCTCCCAACCTATCGTAACAAAGTGAGGGAGTGAGCCAAATGCTTAGTGAGAAATATACAAATTCAGTATAGAATCGAACGAAAAAAAGAAGACTCTAACACGTTATGCCTACGTGCACTTTCAACTACCTTGTATACGTATATAAACATACATATACATATACTTAATACATGAAACAGTTTACTTTCGAAAACCTTATTTATCCATATTAATTTAGGAGAACTAATAAAATTTGATATGAGAAAAGGGAAGCTACAAGAAAGGGGGAGAAAAGTATTATTTCCAAGCCAAGTCTCAAAGTAAAGGGGATACTACTTTCAAATATTTTCTCAAACCGTGTAAATTGTACCGTCATCATAAAAAATGGGGTGATTTTAAAACATAATGTATTTCAAGTAAAAAGAATTTTGTATAATAAAAAAAAATGATATATGATAACACTTCATTATCTTCTCTCTAATGTACTTGAGATAAAAACAAGCACTCAATATATGATGAGAATTGTTGCAAGGATCATACCATCAATGCAATCATGTAACCATTAACTAAGAATTACAATGAAGATTAAAAGAACTCAACAAACCCTATCAAGTTCTGATCAAACAAAGCATCAAGATAAGATTAAACCATCTATGCAGAAAAGTTCATGAACATCTCACGTAGATAAACATCATATGTCCCAAGTAGTACAGAATAATGATCAAAGACCGAAAGACCTTTTCAGTATTTGGAAGATATTTAGGAACTATGTACAAATCTAAGTATACTTGTTTTATGATGTATATGCTCAAAATCAACCTTCCTAGACCTACATAAACCCTACAGTGGTGACAATTATGTTCAACGCAAGTTAACAAGAAAAGTCAATCACTAAAGCAAATAAAGAATATAAAGAAATGCCAATCACACAACACAGTATGTACGTGGTTCAGCAAGAATGCGTACGTCCATGGTGGTACTCTCAATATTATTTCTATATACTCCGGGGAGTGTTTTACATGAAATACAATGCGTGCCTTTTGCCCCAAGCCTAGGGTTTGTTATAGACATCTCTGTTTTCGGGGAGTGGGGATGCTGGACTTCCCTACGTCAATCTATTTTCCTAGAATATCTCCTTATGAGATTTTAGGAATGGACTAAGTCGTAACTGATTTTGGTTGAGGCGCAAGGTTCCCAGACTTTGGGCCACTTCTACTAGGCTACTCGTCTGGGCCTATGGTGACAAATCGAAGTACCCACAATTGCCCCTAAAATTATTGGGCCATAATTTGGGCTCAATAAATTTAAATGATTTGTTATAATGGCTTCATTGTGAATTGTACAACTCTTCTCAGTATTGAAAACTGTGATTTAGGCGACAACCTGCTTCGTTTCCTGTGCATTATGATTGGAAACATTTAAAAGTCCTTTGGAGCAACATTTCGTTGCTGTCATTTTTAACTTCTTAAAATTTTCTCATTTTCTCTAAGCTTCTACTGTTGCGCTCTCGTCCCCAGGTCTTCATCTTTCAATATCAATTTCCTCCATCGTCTTTACTTGTGACTTCACGTTGTTCCATGCCAAGTTTTTATTTCATAAGTTATTCTTATTCTCTTTCTGTGTTTTTTCCTATTACAATTTCCTCGAATTTGTAGTTAGGGTTTTATAAATGGAAGAAATAGGCAATAGGTCGGTAACTGAATTTAGGAAGTATTATAACATTCCAGGTTGGGTAGACATTGAGTGTGCCCCTATCCCTAAAAATGTAAGTGAAATAGAGGGCGCTCACTGGATTCACGTTCTTTTACTATCCCAAGGGGGTCTCACCTTTCCTCCAAGTAATTTATTTTTTCATTTCTTTGGTTACTTCAATATTGTTCCCTCACAGTGTTCGACAAATATTTGGAAGATTGTTAATGTTGTCCACAGAATAAACCAGCTCTATGGTACCAATTTAGGGCTTAATGAAATATGCTTCTGTTATTCTTTCTCATGAACAAGTTCTGGTCTTTTTTACCTCAAGGCCGGGAGTCCTGATAGGGTATTGGTAGTAAATCTACCCGATTCCCACAAGGATTACTGGCAAGAGGGTTTTCTTGCTAGAAATTGGCAATTTCCTCCCCATACTAAGGGGTCGAGGTTTGAGAGGGTCATGGTCCCCTTTTATGGGGAGGAGTTCATAGGTAGGCTTAATTTTTGCTCTGCTCTTCGATCTTCCTGTTAATGTGTGATTTCTCTGATATTCTTCTCTTTTTCTTTTCAGCGAGGATAAAGAATTTGAAACTTGCTCTCAGTGAGGTTCGAGCTATCGAGCTTATCAAAGCTTGGAACATTAAAAAACCTTTGGCTAACGGTGAGCATCCTCGGTCAGCTACTTTTCTTTTGGGGTATAAGAATATTGGGTCTAGTTTCATCGCATGTCCTGTCGAATTGGATGAGGAAGAGAGCAGTTCTAGTGAAGGTGATAATAGGGGAGGTGCTGAAGGTGGTTCCAGCGAGGTGAGATCTAGTGGTGAAGGGTCTTACAGCTCGAGAGTCTTCCAGTGAGTCGAGAAGCTCCAGTGAGTAAGATATAGCTCCTCTCAGGAGGAATGTGATCAGGGATGATGATGAGGAGGATGATATGCTTATTTCTAGGCGATCGAAGAAGTAAAAGTCTGGTAGTGGAGAAGTTGCCCCTAGTTCTTAGCCTACTTCCATCGAGCAGGAGAAGATGAGGAGGGAGGAGGAGCAGTTGAGAGAGAGGGAGAGAAAGAAGGGAGAGGGGAGGAAGAAGGAAGAGGAGAGGAAGAAGGTAGAAGAGAGGAAGAGAGTTGAGAGGGAGAAAAAGGAGAGGGAAGAGGAGAGAATGAGAGTAGAAGTGAGGATAAAAGCTGGACAAGCCTTGGTTCCTGTGTTCACGTTGCCCGAGGGGGCCTCTGTCTCCATCTCTCCCCAGTTGGCTCCTGCGTTGCATGAGAGAGCAATTTTGCCTACTAATCGATAAAAGGCAATAGGGACCAATGAGTTAGATCTACAAGATAGTCAGAGGCTAGCCTTGGTAAGTCTATTTTCATGCTTCAATACTTATAATATTCGGTTTAATGACTTCTTCGAATGCTCCCTCTTTACTTACAATTCGTGACTGAATTCGCTATTCTCTACCGCACTCGCGATGAGCTGGTGAGTAGGAATGCAAACTTAGAGAAGAAGAGCGTTGAGCTGAAGGGAAAAGGCATCGAGAGAGAGGCCAGTTTGAAGACCGCCAGCGAGGCCCAGAAATCCTCTGATCTCGCCCTTACTGAAGCCAACAGAGCTAAGGAAGCGGTGATCAAGGAGATGAATGAGTTGAGACAGTCCTACGATCTGGTCTACACAAGCAAGTTGGTCGTGGTTGAGGAAAATAAAGTGCTGTCAGAGAAGGTGAAGAAGGTGGAGTTTAAGGCTACTACCATTAAGGAGAATTCATAAAACTCTCGATGGGCTGCCGCATATAAGGACTCTGATGCTCAGATAGGCTACATCAGTCGATTGAACTTCAAGAAGGGCTGGAATAAGGCTCTTCTGGTCATTGGGGTGGATGTTGATTCACCCTTGTTCAACGAGCATGATCCATGCCTGAAGCCTGTTATGAATGAGGCTCTTAACCCGTCTATTGATAGTGGTGTTCCTGCATCTCTCACCGTTCCTACTGACACTCCCTCCGTTTAGGGAACAGTAGCTGCTCCATCTGGGGGAGGTGCTCCCGCTACTGTTGACAAGGGAAAGTAATCAGCGACCTCTGAACAAACTGAGGTTACTAGCTAGCCTGCTTTTAGGACTTTATTTGTATTTTTTGCTTTATTTTCACTACTCTACTTTAATTACCGATGTAATTGGACCTCTTTATTTGAATTAAATGAAAAGACTTTCCCTTCTGCATACTGATTCTTCTACTTTGAATGCTTGTATGGCCTGTAGTTGATTGATGTAGATGATTATATACCTGCCACCTCTCAACTAGGAAGGATCCTTAGTCCTAATGCAAGCAATCAGGTTCGCCAAGCCTTCGTTAGGATTTGCAAGTCTCTCAGGTCGAGGAATAAGAGCTTTAAAAACCAGTCTAAGCTCATTACCAAACTGAAGGATAGACTTCAGGAGATGGAAGAAGTTGGTGCCTCTGTTCAAGAAGAAGTGAACACTTTGAGATCTAAGCTTCTAGATGCCTCTGAAATCAATAAACTCGGGGAAGTTCTTTAGCAGGAGAATGAGACTCTGAGGAGGGAGGTGTCGCGACTCAGGGAGCATGCATCGAGCGTCATACCTCGTGTTTTATGAGGTTCCTTTTTATCGGCTGTTCAGCAAGCTGGCAAAGGACCGAGCGGTGCCCCTCCAGTTTTGTAAGGTCATACCATCAGCTGCTCCGTGAGCTGGTCCAGATGCAGGGGGTCCAGCTAGGGAGATGGATGAGCTCTGAGAAAATGTCCATCAAGCATACGTGATTGTTTTGGGGCTTCAAAGAGATGTAACACGGTTGAGGCATACGTTCAAGAAAGTACCTCGGCGAGTGTGGGCTGATAGTTATGACCAAGGTTGGACATATTCTCTTACGAGATTGATAGAGTTCGAAGAGCTCGCCTTTATTAGGGGATGGTTGAGCGCCCTCAGGGAGGTACAGGTCCCCCG
This sequence comes from Sambucus nigra, assembly GCA_949130495.1. Lineage (NCBI taxonomy): Eukaryota > Viridiplantae > Streptophyta > Magnoliopsida > Dipsacales > Adoxaceae > Sambucus > Sambucus nigra. The sequence goes on from OX422212.1 coordinate 224,911,241, forward strand.
GAACTCAGTACTCTGGTATCTTCACAAGATTTCTCCTTCAACTCTGAGGCTTAATCCTTTCAAGAGGGACGACGAGTGGGTCCCTATAGATGATATTCCCATAAAGCTATTAGAGCAAGATGTGAATAAAGACGAGGAAGAATTGGCCCCTCATCCAAACGACAGCCGGAGATTATAAGTGGATGATTACCTTACTCGGAGGCCTAATCCCCATTAAGATTTTCTTACTTCAATGTAACTATTTGTAAATGTAACGAAGTAATAAAATATTTATTTTTGGGTGTTTTACCGAATAAACATGTGTTGTGTATTTTTACTTCATTAATTTTTTGTTTGATTATCTTGGGCCCTTCATAGCCGACTAGATTTAATAAAGGTAAAGTTGTTTTGTTGAGTGAGTATCCTCCCAGTCCAGTATGCTTAAGAGATACCATTCTGCCATACTTTACCTTTGAGGTTATGTCGTCAGACTCCCTTAGGCCTAAGTATGACAATGGCGAGGACACACCTGGCATTGGATATTCTATCCGACCAGGATTTTTTAGCCAAATATTGTTTGACGACCAATTCGATTTGACGAGCTACCTAAGGGTCCCCTGTATGGCTTCATATATTGCTAGATGCAATGCTGAGAGGTTGTTCATGTTTCATAACAAAAACCTGAGGAGGGTGATTACCTGCTTTTTTATACTAAATGATGTGTCTGTCACTTGAAAAAGGTATGCAAGTTATCAAGTTCATAATACTAAATTAACACTTCATAGGATGCCACTGCCAAACAATCTTTTCTTAATCAAAAGAAATTAAAAAATGAGATGCTAATTCCAATAATGCGATAAATATTAATGAAAAAACTAGAAATAGAATTTTTTTCATGTTGGCTGCGTTCCACGCTCGGGGTATCTCTCTGCCCTCCAGCGTTTCCAAGTGGTAGGCACCTTGTAGTTCATCCCTTGTTACCTTGAATGGTCCTTCCCAGTTTGGACCCAGCTTGCCATCAGATGGTTTTACTGCACTGCCAAGAACTTTCCTTAGGACATAGTCCCTAACCTGGAATGCCCTTTGATTGACCTTTTTATTATATTATTTTGCGAGCTGCTGCAGATAGCTCACTAGTCTCACTAGGGATAGTTCTTTTCGTTTGTCGGCTAGGTCAAGTTCAGTGAGTAATACTACATCATTCTGGCCTTGGTCGACCAAGGTGGATCTCATGGTTGGGATTCCAGCTTCTAAAAGGATGATTGCTTCCATTCCATATGCTAGTGCGAATGGGGTTTCCCCCATTGCTCGTCGTGGGGTAGTGCAGTAAGCCCACAGAATGTGTGGCAGCTCGCTCACCCATGTGCCTTTGGTTCGCTCAAGTCATTTCTTCAACCCATCGATCATTATTTTGTTAGAATCTTCATATTGGCCGTTGCTCTGGGGGTAGGCAACCAAGATAACATGGTGCCTGATCCCATGGTCGTTGCAAAAACTCTGGAAGGGACCTCTCTCGAACTGTGTTCCGTTGTTAGTGATGATGGTTATGGGGATCCCTAAGTGGTTAATTATGTTTTTCCATATGAATCTCATCATATTTGCGTCTGTGATGTTTGCCAGCGGCTCTACCTCGATCCATTTGGTGAAGTAGTCTATGGCGATCAACAGATACTTGCAATTATCGATAGTGGTAGGAAGAGGGCCCACGATGTCCATTCCCCATTGGGCGAAGACCAAGGGTTGGTAAGTGATCATAGGTCGCTCGCAGGTTGGTGGACTATAGCAGCGTGTAGCTGACATTTCTCGCATTTGAGAGCATATACTCCAGAATCTCTCTGCATGTATGGCCACCAATAGCCTTCCATCATTTCTTGGAAATCTAGCGATCTTCCTCCAATATGGATCCCGCAGGTTCCTTCATGAAGCTCACATAGAACTTTCTCGACATCCTTCGGGTGAACACATTGAAGAAAAGGGCCAGTGAATGATCTCTTGTATAGTTTTCCCTCAGGAGATAAGAGAAAATGGAAAGCTTTGACTCTTATCTGATGAGCAACCTTATTATCATCTGGAAGTGCACCATCCTTCAAATAGTCCCTCAGGGGGTCCATCCAAGTGGGTGCTAATTCAATCTGGAGAATATGTCCCATGTCTGGCAAATCGTCGCTCTGGTTGATGCTTGGCTGGGCGAGGAAGTCAATAGGGATTATTCTCTTTAAGTCAGAGTCGATTGTAGAACTTAGGTATTCTAGGGCGTCAACATGGATGTTCTATCCTCTGGGAAACTGTTGGACACTAGCTTCCTCAAAGTTGGACATTAACTTTTTTACTAAGATGAGGTAAGCTGCCATTCTTTCATCCCTCACGTTAAAGTCCCCACTGATCTGGTTGGAGATCAATTGTGAGTCACTGAACACCTAGAGATATTTTGCACCCAATCCATGTGCCTTCTGCAGGCCTGCTATCAAAGCCTCACATTTTGCCTCGTTATTGGAGGCTTCAAATCTAAGTATGATGCCTTGCTCGAGAATTATATCTTCTGGAGTAACGGGCATAATGCCTACTCCTACCCCCTTTGAGTTGGAGGCTCCATCAACGAACAGTCACCAAACTCCTATTGAGTGATCTTCCCTTTTATCCATGGGTTCAAGTTGGTCTCCTGTGAACTCGGTAATGAAGTCAGTGAGGACATGTCCCTTGATTGCATTCCTTGGTTAAAATTAAATGTCAAATCGTCCGAGCTCGACCGACCACTTGGATAATCTGCCAAACAGATTCGCTTTCCACAGGACTTCTTTAAGGGGGTGTGATGTAAGGACGATGATAGTATGATCTTTAAAGTAGTGCAAATGTGAGCTTCTCCAGTGGTAAGTACCACTGCTCGGTATCCAACAGGGTCTTACTCGGATAGTAGACTGGGTGCTGGATTCCTATTTTTTCGCATACCAGTGCAGAGCTGACAGCGTGGATGGAAACAACAACATATAGGTATAGGGAAGCATTCTCCTAAGGTATTAAGAGCAAAGGTGGTGTCCTGAGATAAGCTTTGAGCTCTTTCAATGCTCTCGAGCAATCTTGGTTCCATTCTATCATTTTGCATCTTTTTAATAACTTAAAAAATGGTTGGCACTTCTCGGAGGACTTCGAGATAAACCTATTCAAGGCGGCGAGCATACCCGTGAACTTATGCACGTCTCTTATTGTGCGAGGAGGCTGTACCTTATTGATTGCATCGATCTGGTCCAGGTTGGCTTTAATGCATCTCTCGCTAACCAAGTACCCGAGAAATTTTCCTGACTGGACACCGAAAGAACACTTGCTCGAGTTAAGTTTCATTCGGTATTTCCTGAGGATTTCAAAGGTCCTTGATAGGTCTAAGAGATGGTCTTCTTTGCGCTTGATCTTAACGAGCATATCATCGATGTAGACTTCCATGATATCTCTCATTTGGTCTTTAAAGATCTTGGTGACCTGCCGCCGATAAGTTGCTCCTACATTCTTGAGCCCGAAGGGCATAACTTTATAACAGTATAAACCGACGGTGGTGATGAACGCTAGCTTGTGTTGGTCTGGTGCATACAGAGAAATCTGGTGATACCCGGGGTATGCATCCAGGAAGCTCATCCTCTCATGAGTTGCTGTGGAATCCACTAATTAGTCGATCTTTGGGAGGGGGAAATTGTCCTTAGGGCATGCCCTATTAAGATTAGTGAAGTCTATACAAAATCTCCATTTTTCATTGTTCTTTGGAACTACTACTGGGTTGGAAATCCATTTAGGGAATTGAACTTCCCATATGGATCCTGCATCCAGCAGCTTCTCTACTTCCTTTTCTACAGCTTTGGCCTTCTCAGGTGTAGTTTGTCGTGCCTTCTGCGCGATAGTCCTAAAAGTGAGGTCAACGTGAAACCGATGACAAACCACACTGGGGTCAATTCTAGGCAGCTCGTATGGTTACCAAGAGAAAATGTCTAGATTGATTCTTAACAATACCGTCAATTCCTTATTTTCTTGATCTGTGAGAGAAGCTCCAATCAAGAGCATCTTTTCATTATTTCTTCCACCTGCTGTAATCTCTTCCAGGTTTTCAATGACCCGCTCAGAGGGGAGGAGCCTGGTCTCCTCCACCCTGGGTATTCCATGCTTTAGTTTCTATTTTGAAGGTATCAAACCTTATTGCTCCTCGATCTTCTCTTTGGCCTTCTCGACCTTCTTCTCTGCTTTCGGGAGAATGGCCCCTATAAAGCACCTTCTTGCTATCGCTTGATCTCCATGGATCTCCATTACTCCTCGCTTAGTAACGTACTTGAGTTTCTTACGGTAGGTCGATGGGACTGCCCTCATTACATGTAGCCATCCTCTATTGAGGATATCTTGGTATGGCTAGTTAATGTCAACTACTAGAAACTCGATCATCTTAGAGACACTTCCTGCCCTTACTGGCAATACGATCTTTCTCAGTGGGATAGTTACTTTTTTGGCGAAGCCAACTAAAGGGATAGTGGCTTCCTTCAAGTCGGCAACGCTTAACTTCAATTTTCTTAATAGGTCAAGATACATTACCTCGGATGAGCTTCCCTAGTCGACGAGTAACTTATTAACATCATAGTTGGCTATCTTGAGGGTAATGATCAAGGCGTCATGATGTGGGGTTCTTACCCCTAATAGATCTTCATCTGTGAACACGATGTGTTTGCTATAATCGACGTCATCTTCTCGCTGATACTTTCCTGACTGTGTCTTCGCTGGATCGATCTGAAAAGCTTATATTACCGCTGTAAGCTTTTTCACTTCCATCAGAGTTAAATTCCCTTGAATCTGCTTCATATCATATGCCCTATGAATTTCTACAGATTCATGGCCAACATCGTCCTTGAGTACGCTATTGGGCCTTGTGTCTCCATTGGTAGCAACCTTCTTTGCCTTCTTCTCCACAAACTCGTTCAGACGCCCGGTCTAGGCTAACTCTTCAAGGTGATACTTAAGAGCCTTGTAGTGCTCAGTCTTATGTCCTCCCTCCTTGTGAACAGCGCATCTCAAATCGTTGTTTCTCTTTGAGGGATCTCTTCCCATCTTTCTAGGCCACTTAACAAATAGCTCATCTTTGATTTTCGCTAGGATCTTGTATATTGGTTGTTTGAAGATATTATTTACTGCCTAAAATGCTTTCGAAGCATCTGTCTTGTCCCCATTCTTGGAGCCACCCTTGCCCCCATTCTTGCCTCCTCTCTTCTGGTTCTTGGCCTTATCGCTGCCCTTGGCAATGATCTTAGCTTGACCATTCTCCCCTGCACTGAGGTGGGTCACATCCTCGACTTTGGCATACTTCTCGATGCGAGCCATTAGGTAATCGATGGTTGTGGCCTCCTTCTTCATCAGGGATTGGTGCAGAAGGCAAGAGCTAGGTAGGCCAATCTTAAAAGAGGCCCCTGCTGCCTGTTCCAAGCAGTCCTCGACCTCATTACACAACTGCAAGTACCTATTTGCGTAGTCCCGGAGGCTCTCCTGAGGCGTCTTCTTCATTATTAGTAAAGATCCATCCTCTTTAGAAGGGAGCTACTGGTAATGAAGCGAGCTGTGAAGAGCTCGGCCAGGTACTCGAATCTCCAGATAGATCTATTAGGGAGCCTCTCGAACCACTTTTGGGCCACATCATGCAGACTTGAAGGAAAAATTCGACACATTAGTGCATTCCTGTGGTTCCAGAGAGTCATGGTCTGCCTGTACTGCCTAATGTGATCGATAGGGTCAGTCTTTCCGTCATAGATCTTGAATCTTGAAATTGCTAACTTCTTGGGGGCTTTTTTTCTTATAACTCCGTTGGGAAAGGGGATTTCATCTGGGTACTGAGAGCTCGTCGAGCAAGCTCTTTAGTCAATCTGGAACCCCGATGTGCTGGGTGCTGTCCATTTCTCTTCAGACCAAATTTTGTATTTCCTTATCTCCTAGAGTTGGGCTCCTATAACAGCGAGTTGGTCGTTGTTGCTCGAGCAAGTCATCATCAAACTTGTGCTTCTCGCGTCCTAGGGATCTGCATCTCGGGCTCCCTCCTCGGCTGCGAGATTTACTCGCCTGAGGGCTAGGAGTGCGGTATAAATGTCGCCTAGTGTTGCAATTGAGTTCTTTTTCCATCCTCTCCAATCTCTTTTTGAAGCGAGCATTCTCAGCCTCTTGCTTGCGAGCGACCTCTTTTTGCTCTTGGATCCTTGACTCATAGGCATCGATCAACCTGGAGATTTGTGTGGACCTCGCTAGTCCCTGACTTTTTTTTTAGGCATGTCGTTCTGGGCGACCCCTTTGATCTGAACGTCGAACTTCAGATCTGATCCTGCGAGGGGAAGGCTGCTCTTGGATATCCCTTGCTTGAGGGGCGTTACTGATGTGTCTATACATTCCAAATCCTTTGTTGGTGAGGGATTTCTTAAAGGAAGACAAACGTTTCCCACAGACGACGCCAATTATGGCGACAATTATGTTCAACACAAGTTAACAAGAAAAGGCAATCACCAAAGCAAATAAAGAATGTAAAGAAATGCCAATCACACAACACAGTATGTGCATGGTTCAGCAAGAATGCCTAAGTCCACGGTGGTGCTCTCAGTATTATTTCTATATGCTCCGGGGAGTGTTTTACAGGAAATATAATGTGTGCCTTTTGCCCCAGGCTTAGGGTTTGTTATCTACATCTCTGTTTTTGGGGAGTGGGGATGTTGGAATTCCCCACGTCAATATATTTTCCTAGAATATCTGCTTATGAGATTTTAGGAATGGACTAAGTCGTACTGATTTTGGTTGAGGCGCAAGGTTCCTAGACTTTGGGCCGCTTCTACTGGGCTACTCGTCTGGTCCTGTGGTGACAAATCGAGGTACCCACACCTACCAAAACCTACCTAGAAGATGGAACAAAAACCGACCATCATAGTGACTGAAATAAGGAGGAATTAGTTGATTATAACTAAGTATATTCGACTATAACTCTGCGTATAGTAAACTATTCCTTGAGGTATACTCAAATAACTTAGGCTAAGTGGACTGCCTGCCAAAACAAAAAATCCCATTTCAGTCAAGTACGAATTAAAATGTATAGTCAACTATAAGTGTTTGAAAACTCAAATTTCCACTAGCTAGATGTCAAGTTTTAAATTCTCAAAAGCCCCTAAATTTACTATACTTCCCTCCAACGAATGCTTTCTTTTGAGGCAAATAAATTGACATTGAAACCTCCATTAAAACTAACCAATTTTAATTGTAAGATTGTGTCATTTTACTTGATCTTTCTAGAAAGAAAAACCAAGTTCTTAAACCCATTTCCATATGTGTGAGATTCAAACCCAAATATCAATTGAAGCAAAAACTCCATTAAAGCAAAGCTTGAAACCCAAAACCCATGTAAAACAAATCTTTAAGGCCCAAAATATCTTTATCCAAATTCCAAACCTAATACCCATTTGTGCTAAAGATTCAAATTCCATATAATTTGTCCTAATAAATAAAACACAACATCAAACCATTGAGATTTATAGAAAGAAAAATAAATATCCATTTCGATAGAGCATAGTTGGAAACCCAAATACCCATTTCAGGTTAAAATGATTTAAACATTAAATCTATCTTCAACCAAGTTACCCAAAAACAACATGTGTGCTTAGAGATTAAAACCTCAATCTCCTATGAATAAAGATACAAGCCCAAATATCTTCTTTCTTTAAAGTGATTTAAACACAAAATCTCACATTGAACTATGCTACCCCAAAACAATATGTGTGCTTAGAGATTAAAACACAATTCTCCTAAGACATAAATACAAAATAAGATAATCACTTGAGCAACATAATTATGATAACTTGTTTATTTAAGTTTCTAGAGACAGAAAGTGAACCTATTTATCCATTATTTTAGTAAAGTTATTTTTCTTTAGATTTTAGTTACGAATTTTATTATTTCGACTTATGATAAACTTCATTGTATATTCTCGACTGGCAGTGTCGTTGTTATTGGGAGTTAAGGCACTTAAATAACTGGGGAAATTACATGTGAATATCTTGGGCAAGGACCAGTTTAGCGAATTGTTGGTTAGGGTTTGGAAAGTGTTATAATTAATTACGAGGATTTTGGTTCCACCATAAGTGAACTGGAGATAATGAAATATCTCAAGTACCACCTCGAGCGTGAACATAGTCGGGTCTGAACCATGTTAGAACCCCAGTTTTCAATGTTCCTTTAAACCATCTCTAATCCCTTACTATATTTACATTCATGATTTACTTTATTATGCTTAATACACTCATTTCTTGAATTTGAATTTGAATGTGTGTGGATGATAGACAACAATGAAAAGATAAATCATTTTATCAATCTACTAAAATGGTGTTTTAACAAAGTGAAAAAGACTATAAAATGATTTGTGAAAATAAATACAAAAACATTTATTTGCAAAAGGTCTTTTTAAGAAAGAGGGACGGCACCCCCATAAATTTTATTTGTAAAAGGTCAAATAATGTCATAATCCTAATTCACCCTCCCCCCCCCCCCCCCCCCTCTTGGCATTATTACAGGGAAAATAATTGGTATAAAAGCCTAGCTCATAGATGCTTGGTTTAAAAAGGTATATTTTGAGTTTAAAAATAATATCCAAAAGATGGGAGTTTTGAAAAAGGATATTTTGTAGAGTTTTTTAAGAAAGATGGATCTTGTTTGAAAACGGAAAATAAGGATGAGAAGAGTAAACGTGTGACCGAAAAAGAAGAATATCTCCTAATTAAAAGATATTACTTTTTAGAATAAAACGTTAAGAGAGGTTGATTTGAAAAAAAAGAATGAGAAGATTCTTATCTTTGAAAAATGTGTTCGAAAAACAAATTACCCTTGACACAAAGAAAATCTCTTTAAAAGTCAAATTGGTTTTGAAAAATGATTTGGGTACAAATGAGTTTATAAAATTGTCATTGAAAATGATCTATATATATTCACTTTCTTGATGAAAATGTGACTTCCTTGTTCTAATATGATTATTGTTAACCTTTCTTATATCTCACACATGATCTTCACACCCTTTAGATGTTTTGGGATCACATTGTAACTCGTATATCTTAAAAACAAATTTGAACACATATTGCACCATATCATAATCCCTACCTGGTATTTGAAATTAATTATTGAACATTCACACTTATAGTCTTACACATGATGAAATCCTACGCATTAGGACATATAACAATCATTAAGGTTTTTGACAAACCTTTCACATTTTCAGCACACACGTATAATTCATAATAACTTGAAGATAAAACCCCATATAGCTCCTGCAAAATAAATTCCCAAAAGGTGCATAAAACAAAATTGGATGAATCATTTTGCTTGAAGTTTTCCTCATAATTGATTCGTTAGTAAAGAAGCACAACATGATGAAATATTTGAAATACACAATGGTTGTAAGATAATGATTTTTCAAAATTGCCTCTTAAAGAAAATCTAGGAATAAAATCATTGACAAGTAAAAAAAGGAAGGATAAATTTTTAAGTGATTTTGTAAAGTATATCTAAAGATGTTTGATACTAATACTTTGACTTATGATATTTGAAAAATGATTAATAAACCCTTGGAATAACAATAATTACAACAAGTGTGAAAATGATGCTTTATAGTCCTAATCTTTTATATTCCCTTGACTTGTCCTAGATGTCTTCACACATGCTTCTGATTTAAAATACCATGATATTGGATACATGTCTATTGTTTTCACTCACTATTGAAATATCTTTGACACATGCTACACGTTAAAATCATGTTGTACATTAGTGCATTGGACTAAATTCTTCCATTACTGCTATTATGACTTGGTTAAAATGACAACACTTTATGGAATCCATGGCTCAAATTTTTTGAAAGTAATATAGTAATATACATTTGATATGATACCAAAATATAGATCACATGAACTCAATGATGTCACACCATGTATTTCGGTATGAATGTACAAGAGAGTATATAAAAAAAAAATTAAATTTAAGGCAGAAAAACAAAACTTTATTCATTAAATAGTGTAGCACACTTATTATACTACCACCACAGGGGTGAATTACATTTTATTCTCAATATAGAAAATAAATAGGTCATTAAAAACCTCCATTCATTTCTCCCATCTTATTTAGTCTCCACCTATATAGTTAAATAAACAAACATGCGGCTCGTGTATATCACAAAAATGTAGGGGGACTATCCTCCTTCTCCTGGAATATCTGAAAGAAAAAGGAATTAGCACAAATATGCTAAGTATATCTTACCAATTTTATAACAAATGACATGTAGATTGAATCTTGGAGTGTCTATAGAATTCTTCTGTTTGCGTGTAATGACATGGTTTGAAATAATAATAAGAAAGTCAAAGAATTTTAGCTGATAATCCCATACTTATTAGATTAAAAGCGTGTATGAAAATACGATAAGTGTCATCAATATAACCAATTTATAATAAACCCTAAACCTTTGGGGAAAAGTAACTGTCTAGGCACAAAATAAAAGTGACACTCATAAGTATGTATCTAAAATCTAGGCTCTCCACATTTAAGACCTTAGGCGAAGTAGAAACATTTCATGGGATAACTTAGCAGTCTACTCCCTAGTTAATATTGATGCTTATTTCAATAAGTAATATGCACAGAGGTGCGGGATGAACTGATTCAATCAGTGTAATGATTTTCATGAAATCAACTATTAGGTGAGAAGGGTTCAACTTGATCTGATTGATCATAATGAAATAGAATAACCAGTGATATAATAACATATAAGTTGTAGCACCCCGCCTAATTAAATACCGGGTGATAAGTCCTTTTTTAAAATTGGTATCTCATTTGGTTCATTCTTAGCATCATTGTCGAAAACTTTTTAATATTTACTAACCACTTAGTATTCAAAAAGTTGGTGTTAATTTTTTTTATTTTTTTTATTAATACGCAAGAAAAAAATAAATAATATTTTAAACATTCACCATTCAATAACCAAACTCATAGAGAATAAAGTGACAAAATGAATAACTTTGACTAGAATAAACATTTCCAACCTGAATCCCAAATACAATAATCCAAAATAAAATTTTAGTCCAATCCACGGAAAAATAAAGATGTAATTCCACTATCTACAAAATAATATCCGACTAAGAATGGAAAACATGCCCGACTGAAATAAGTGTCTCATAAGAAGGAAATGATAAATGTGGAGGCGTCTACTACTGAGATCCTGCAACTTTCGCAGCAACTGCAACACATCAAATGATAGGAACGCCTAGGCCTGGCATCCCTGTGGTTAGGCACCTAAAATATTTTTACCAAAAATATAGGTTTGGGGAAAACAGGCCAGAGCCCAAGAAAACATTTGAAAATTTTAGCGAGTGTTTAAAATGCCAAATTAGCAAATACTAAATACATGTTAGGTTTACGTGACCTCACTTTAGATCCTCACCTATCAAATAATTTGCACACCTAACGAATATTTCTAATCCGTCCTAGTTATACTACCTTGCCTAACTAGTCCGAACTATATCTATCTTTACACAAACTAAATCGTTGTCCCACCTGCATTCCCGTATAAAATATTATCGCATAACCCATATCATTTCGCAAGTATTAACTTTCCCATTAGAGATTAAGTTTCCACATACTTAGATTATTTTAGATGTCACTATCTCTCTCATATACTTAAGCACACACAGTAGAATAATTCATAAGTATATACATGTATTACTCTATTATGTATACACTAATACATCACCCCTAGACTGAGCTATGGTGCATGCATACTCTGCTATCATGTCCTGATACATCACGTACTAAATAAAAGGACTACATGTTCAGAATCACTTTTGAACCATACATACAATTCACACAAGTTGAAGGCGGACATAGTTCTAGGCATTTGGAATACATACATACCTAACGCACCGAAATGACTGGTCACACCATTGTTCACACAAATAGTCAGCAACCCTAAGTTCTATGTTCTAAGATACGAGTCTAAAATCCACCAAAATGGCTCATCAGGATAAGACCACCCACGACGCAAAACCTCCCGTGATAGCAAGCAGCGTATGTACGTTCATTACACATAATATCACAATCAACATAATATATGCATGCGCCTATCCTATACATACATAGAGTATATTTCAAGTTCATCCCATAAACTAATGATTCACATTTTATTCCCATTTTCCATTATTCCAAAAAACTCTTATTAACCGAAAGGATATAAATAATTTAATTACTTAATTCAGTAGCTACCCTCAACCCGTACTTACAGGTTCAAAATCCAAAATCATTATAACAAGCCCGAATTATATTTTCATTCCCAATAATCCTTTTTCTCGATAAAGTTACATTCTGCCCAAAAATATAAAGTGACGGTTTGAGGCTTTTCTGATCCGATTTTGAAAAAGCATAAAACTACAAAGTTGTTCAGAACATGATTTTATACATGAACTTGCGAACACACTACCAATTTTTGCTTAAGACACTCCTCAAATTATCATACAATGTGCGCCCTTTTTGTAAAAATGATTTTACAATCATTTGACTTTCGGATTTGTATGAGTTCACTTCATTTCTAGTTAGATAGTTAAATCTCTAATTTAATCACATGTTTTTCTCACATTTCAAAATAATCAATAAACTATATAATCCTAATCATGGGTTCTATAATCTCAAGTGATGTTATCTCAAATCAAAACCTTATAAACCTCAATTTTTATCCAAAAATCCTATAATCTAGCATGTATTTCAGCAAAATCATAATTAAACAAGTTTAAAAAACTTTTATCTTAGGATGATTCTAAATTTTCTTTGGAGAAAATGATGCAAGTTCTTCCTCCTCGTTCTTCCAAAATTTCGACGGTAGATGGTGGTGGTGCAAGGTGGATCTATGTGTTGCTCCTCCTATAAGATCCTTCACCTTTTTGAGAAACTCTTCACTTTCTGGTAGAAGCTCTCATACTTTCTGTCATTTGGTTTCCTCTCACTTTGATTTTTCAATTCTCCATTTGATTAGTCAAAGATTTTGTTTTAAAGTAGCTAATCCCGTATCTCTTCATGGGTTAGAAATCCAAAGGTTAAAATTTGACTTTTCACTTATCGGGTCGACCCAAAAATGACCCGAGACCCTACTCATATGCTCGAATATAGTTTTTAGACTATTTAGACTCTTTCGAACACTTTGGTGCACTCAAAATGACCATTTGGTTGACTCATTTCCAATTTACCTTTCTATTCCGTAATTTAAGTCCCGACACGACTAACAGGTGCATCCCGACAATTACTGTAGCTGTCGTATTTCTCACTCACGACAATTATAATGTATTACTTGTTCACTAAGTAATATTCAATATATCTTATACAAATAAATATTAACCCTTGTCACGCTTACTTAATCTTTATTTTTAATACCGATTAATTTCTAATAAATTTCTCATTTTAATTAAATTAATCCCAATAATAAAAATCATTAAAATTACAGGGTATTACATAAGTTTGGTAATTTTTACACATAATTAGTTACGATAGGACTATCATAAAATGCTATCAATAGCAGCTATAAAAGTACACAAAAGTTTACTATTAAAAAGGTAAAAACAATACTTGCACGTATATCGAACAGTCTAAGTATGATTTAAAGAGGAGATCAATTGGGGGTGGTACATGATTATCTATACATAAACATTTGTGTGAGTGATTATAATGGATAGTAATTTATGTTTTAGTACAATTATAACAAAAACTGTGTTTGTTAAAGTTTGAGGGTTTAATTTTTAAATAGTTTGGGACTTCAAAATCTATGGCTTAAGGTCAAATTTGAAACTTGGGGTAAAGATTTTTTGACTCAAAATCAATCAAAGTACATGTAGAGAAATTTGGGGTTAAAAAAATTCATAAATTGGAAAACTTAGAAGGGGCCAATTTATAATATAAACAAAGTATTTATAACTTAAAACCATAAATTTTTGTAACTTTGTCTAGGCTTGACAAAATATGGCCTTACCATATACCATTTTGACTAAAAAAAAATAAAATAAAAACATTGGAAAAAAACCAGAATTTTTTGATTGGCCACGTGCCCTCATGCGCTTAGTCGGTGGTTCTGGTTGAAAAGTTAATCATAAACCTATTTACACTTGACCTAGGGTTTGAAAAAACTTTTGAACTCGTATAACTCCTAATTTTCTAAACCATTTGAGATGATTCCTCAACCAGTCCAATATAATTTTTCACAAGAAATCCAAATATGTAATTTTTTTGAAGTGAGGTTCAATATTCATCGAGTTAAAAAATTGTGTGTTTTTCAAAACAAATGACCAAACTTTCAAAGCTTTACTGAATATAAGAGAGGGTCTTATGGATATGGTTATGTTCCAGCTATCCTAAGGAAGCACTTTGATTTAGTTTAAAGGATTGAGGTGTTTTAGTTAAGGAGAATTTAAAGTTTTATTTTTCACCTTCAAGGAATTGAGGCTCAAAAGTTATTATTTTTCAAAATGATCAATGCACTTAAGATTCTGAGTTCATAAGGAACTGTTTCCCCACTTTTAAATTGATCAAAAGTCCAGAAATCATATTTCACCATTAAAGCTCAAGCTTTAATGGAGTTTTTTCTGGCTTCTTCGAATAAAGGCTATTTTAAATGTAAAAGCTTAGATATTTGGATTGATATAAGCTTAATAAAAACATAGAAAACTAATGGAATTGAAATAATGAAGTTTAATAGATAAAATAATAGAATACCAGTTTAGAGGGAAAATTTTGTATGAGTAGGCTCAAGGGTAGGTTTTGTTGCCTTTTGTCATGGGGGATTTATAGGATAGGATGAGAGGAATTTGTTGGATCAATTTCGAGGTGGATTCCTCCGTTGTTTAATAAGAAGACTTCCTAAGACTCTCGAATCTAAGGGAATCTAAAGCCTTTGTGAAGAAATCGGCTAACTGGAGGTCGGTACATACAAAAATCAAGGATACGACCTTTTCCTCTACAAGCTCACGGATAAAGTGCTCGTGTATCTTAATGTGTTTTGTGCGCGAATGTAGGACTGCATTAGGGGATATGTGTATCGCACTCGTGTTATTACAGGAAATAGTCATGGTGTCCTCTGATATCCGATAATCCTCCAACATCTGCTTCATCCACAGAAGTTGCGTGCAACAACTCCCCACGGCTATGTACTCAGCCTCCGTAGTGGACACAGAGATGGAGTTTTGCTTCTTGCTCAACCAAGAGACAAGAGCAGAACCAAAAAAGAAACACCCACCAAAAATGCTCCTACATCCATCTGCATCCCCTCCCCAATCGGCATCCGAATATGCGGATAAATGGTCACTGGTATTGAAAGGAATACCAAATGCCAAGTGAGAGAGTCCCACTCATGTATTTGATAATACGTTTAAGAGTGAGTAAGTGTGACTCTTTTGGGTACGTTTGATATCGCGCACATACTCCAACACTAAAGGCTATGTCTAAATGACTGGTATTCAAGTAGAGAAGACTACCTATCATACTCCGATATAAGGTTTACTCAACGTCCTCGCCTGAAGTGTCCTTGTTAAGCTTAATTGAGGTACCCATTGGTGTACGTGCGTACTTAGCGGAGTCTAGACCAAATTTCTTCACAAGGTCTCTAGCATACTTGGATTGGGAGATGAACATCCCATCCTCCAGCTGACAGACCTAGAGACTAAGAAAGAAAGTAACATCACCAACCATGGTCATCTTAAAATCACTTTTTATCTCCTCCTCAAAGTGTTGTGCATGGTGGGAGCACGTGGATCCAAAGACTATGTCATCCACATAGACCTGGACAATTAAAATAGCACCGTCGTCTCTCTTGACGAACAACGTCATATTAACTCCCCCTCTCTTGAAGCCACTGTCTAAGAGATAGGAAGTAAGCCTCTCATACTAAGCACGAGGTGCTAGCTTCAAATCATACAAGGCTTTCCTCAGATAGTAGATGATGATACGAGAAATCATCCACTTGTCGTTCTCATATCAGCAAATCAAGTATAAAGTGCATAACAAATAAAGAGAGTGGGTAAAGAGAGATAGAAGACAAGATATAGAGTGGTTCAGCCTCTAAAATAGGCATGCGTCTACTGTGTTGCTCCATTATCATTATATAAAGTGCATAGTACAACATGATTGAGCCTAAAGAGGCGTACAAGTAAGAGAATAAAGGAGAATACATGATAGTGCTGAGGATTTCGATGTGCCGAAGAGGTGGTTACGATGCCGACGAATGGCACCCAAGCTGTAGGTTGAGGTTGTGTAGAGAGAATTTAGCAAGGCTTCAACAAGTATTGTAGAATCTGACCCAATCCCCTATCTTGAGGTGTGGACCTTTATTGATAGGAGGTATGTGAGTTGTGTCACGTGTCCTGAGCACGTGACATATATCAAGTGTGGAGCAGTTGTGAATGAGCAGGATGTGGCTTGTAAGGAAGGCATATTGAGTGTCGTATCCTGAATAGTATAAGGCTGCATCCAGCATAGCCGAAAGCTACATCCTGCATGAGGCTAAAGCTATGGGTGCCTCACCCTATAGTATAAGGTTGCGGCCTGTATGTAAGGCCAAGTGGTATGTGCCACACCTTGTACTAGAGTTGTGAAGGAGAAGGCTGCACCTTGTTAGTGAGGCTAGAGTTGTGGGTGCCTCACCCTATATGACATAGGGTTACATCTTACATAGCACAAGGTTGCATCATGTATAAGTCTTAAGCTGTGGGTGTCGTACCGTGTAGTATAAGGTTCCACCCTGCATAGCATAAGGTTGCATATTGTATATGAGGCTGAAGCCATGGGTGCCGCACCCTGCATAATATAGGGCTGCATAAGGCTGAAGTCGTGGGTGCTACACCCTACATAGCATAAGGCTACATCCTGTATGACGCTAAAGCCATGGGTGCCACACCTTCTTTAATATAAGGTTGAGGCATGTATGAATGACCAAAACTGTGGGTGCTGCACCATGCTAAGTAGGGTCGCACCCTGTGCTGAATAGGGTTACGGTCTATAAGCTTATGTGCTATATTTTCCATATCAGTAGACGTGATCAGGGTGCTTAGGGTCTTCAAACCCATTTGGTTGTTCCACGTAAATCTCCTCCTATAGAATGACATTCAGAAAGTCACTCTTGACTTCCATCTGATATTACTTAAAGTGCAGATAACATGCGATGGCGAGTAGTAAGAGGACGAACTCAAGCCTCACAACAGGAGCGAATGTCTCGTCAAATTCTACACCCTCTATTTGTGTTTAACCTTGAGTGACTAACCTAGCCTTATTTCGGATAATAGTACCAGTCTCATCCACCTTATTCTTAAAGATCTATTTGGTACCTATCACATTTGTCTCACTAGGTCGGGGGACCAGTTCCCAGACATCATTCTTTATAAACTGAAGTAACTCATCCTGGATAGCACATATCGATTTCATCTTTGACTGCTTCCTTATAGTTCTTGGGCTCGAGTCTTGACATGTCGCAAATATGGCTAACAACGTTCTCTAGTTGAGCACAAGTCTTGACCCCTAGGGTGGGATCTCCTAGAATATTAGAAGGATCATGACTCTTGCTAACCCAAGCATGAGTGTCCCCTAAGTCAGGAATGGGTTCCACGCTGGGTATGGTAGACACAATGGGATCATCAGTAGAAAGTGTGTCAACCTCACCCAAAAGGTTAGAGTCAACAAACACCGACGGTTCATCATCTTGCACGGTGACGTTTATTGACTCCATAACCTTAAAGCTATTTAGGTTATACACCCGATAAGCTCTACTAGATGATGAATAACCCAAAAATATCCCCTCATCGCTCCGGGAGTCGAACTTTCCTAATTGCTCTCTATCCCGAAGAATGTATTATTTGCTCCTAAAGATGCGAAAATATGAAAGGCCGGGCTTCTTTCCAGCCCACAATTCATAGGGCGTCATAAGTGTGTGTGGATGAAGATACACCCTATTCACCATATGGCATGCGGTAGACACCGCCTCTGACTAAAATTTTCTTACAACTTTACGACACAAAAGCATATCTCTAACCATCTTCTAAATCATCTGATTCTTCCTCTAAATAATCCCATTTTGCTAAAGAGTCCTAACGGATGAAAATTCGTGTTTGATTTCGAGGTTATCAAGGAAAAGATATTCTTTTTCTTCTTTAAACTCAGTGTCATTATGACTATGTATTCTATTGATAGTGACACCATATTGATTTTGCGGGACACGACACTTGGTCCATAGCATCAGATTTCTCTTATAGAAAATTTAGAATCGACTAGCGTGAGAAATCATCTACCATCACGAGAATGTACCTCTTACCACCTAAACTCTCAGTACGAGTAGAAACCATAAGATCCATATGTATTAACTCAAGTAATCTTGGGGGTAATGGAATTCAACTTCTGATGGGGGCTACGAATTTTCTTTCCCAATTGGCACGGTCCACAAACTACGAAAGTTGGTTTTCCAAGCAATGGAAATCCACGTACTAGGTCCTTTTTAACTAACTTCTCTAAATCTCGAAAATTCACATGACCTAGACATTGATCCAACAGATAAATAGTAGTGACCGTGGTTCTATTATGGACAACTGAGGACTTTGACATGATCCCATAGAAATTGTCTTCAGTCCTCACACCTTGCAATAGAAGTTTACTAGCTTGATCATAAACGTGGCATTCATTTTGGTCAAACTTTATTGTAAGGTCAACGTCGCACAGCTGCATAATATTGAGTAAATTTTCTTTCAATCCCTTGACGTACAACACATTATCTATCTTAGGAAATCCTGGTAACTCTATTGTACCTCGTCCTACTATGCTAGACTTGATCCCATCTCCAAAAGTGACTTTACCTTCCTTTTGATCCTCTAGGGAGGTAAACAGAGAAACATCACCAGTCATGTGCCTGGAGCACCCACTATCGAAGTACCACTGTAGAGAATTATGAGCTTTAAGAGCAACATGAACAACAAGGGATTTTGCATTGTGTTTAGGCACCCAAGATGTGGTAACCTTTTGTTTGACCTTATCATTGCTGACTCTAGTCGGGATTTTAGAAGTGTCCTATGAAGGCATAGAAATTCGTTGGAACTTTTCTATTATACTATGAGATATGGAAACTAGAAACTCAACTCGCTCTTTAAGACTCTCAAAATTACTAGTGGCATGTGACGGAGAAAAAGTACGTCATGTTCAACCCAAACTATACCAATACTCACGAATATGGCCTTTTCTTTTGCAGTAAATACAAAAATATGTAGACTTAGGACGAATTCGGTTTGCTTTTCTTGGTTGAACTCAATTCTGATTTTTAGGTGGGTGGCCATTTGGATTTGTAATAAACTCAGGAATCGATTCGTATGAGACGTGTAAGCGCCATCAAAACCTATTCCTGGCCTCTCACGTAAACCCAAAGCAGGGGAGAGGAGCATCTTTACCATCTCACTGGATCGGTCCTCAATTATTACCTTGACTTCCCTGGATTTCTCAAGGTCATAAGTGAGTTGGGCTACAAGGGCTTCCAGTTTCTTTCGAGTGTCTAGGGAGGAACGAAGCTCACTCGTCAGATCAACCACTTTCTTAGTCAAGCCCCCTTTTTCTTTCTCAAAAACACTTTTTCTTTCTTCAAAAACTTTCTCACTTTCAACACAGGCGGTCTCTCTCTCTCTCTCTCTCAATGCAGTGGACATGAAGGTCTCTCTCTCTCTCTCTCATCTCTCCTAAATCCTTCTCTAGAGTTTCTATCCTAAGAGCTAACGCTTTTTTGTGCTTTTTGGTCTTGAAAGTATCAGCATATAAATCAGTGTATGCGCATCATAGATCACTCTCGCTATCCCTTGCTTCTTCATCTCTCTCGATCACACCGCTATCACTATCAAGGTATCCTTGTGAGCTTGCATCCTCATTATCGTGAGGAGAACTGTCATACTCACATGACTAGACATGAATGAAGTGATGTTATATTTATGTGGTGATTCATCTCCATAGTCCACCAACTCGACCTCACTATCGTCACTAATGGTGGTACTTAACGCAGCTTTGGATTGTTCTAGACGTTTCAACTTAGTTGAACACTCAAACCCCCTTTGACCTCTATCGCCACACTCAAAGCATCTCTCACTTTCTTTCTTCGAGGTGTCCTTTTTATCTTTCTCAAATTTCTTTTCAAATTTATTTTTCACAAAATTCTTTTTATCTTTAAAATTCCCATTTTTATTTAATTTGAGAATTTTTTTTAAAAATTTTAGCACATAGGACCAAATTGTCTAATAAAAAACAGAATCGGAATCAAACATTTCTTCCTCTCTTTTCTTTGATAACTCACCTCTCTTTTTCACTGACCCCTCACTCTTTTTGGACTGGGCTTTAATAGCTACCCCTTTGTCTTTTGATTTTATCGTGTTTGGGAACATGTCGATTTCATAGGTCTCTAACTAGCTCTTCTAATTTCAGCCTACTCAAATTAGCTAATGAATTTAACACAACAACTTTGGGGATAAATCTCTTAAGCAGTGATCTCAAAAATTTCTTAACTACCCTAGCATCAGGAATGTGTTCACCTAAGTTGAAACTAGTGTTCACGATATCAGATAAGCGTGCATAAAATTTATCAAAACACTCATTTTCATGCATGGTGATAGTTTCAAACTGTGTAGTTAAGTTTCAGAACATCCCAGGCCTCTTTAGACACGGTACACGTCATGATGCATTGGAACTCGTCAGCTGTGATGGCTTCATAAATGGCACTAAGCTCACGTGAGTTATATGTGCTCCATTTAAATTCATCCTCAGTCCATGCCACCACAGATTTTAAAGTAGTTACGTTATCTATAGTGACAATGGGAGGCTTCCAACCATTTTCACACACAACCCAGACACGTTCGTCTATGGCCTTTAAGTGAGATTTCATACAGGATTTCCAATATGCGTAATTTGACCCGTCAAAAATTGGGACTCTATTATTTAAGTTTTCCATTGAAGTTGTGCATTTTCAAAGATCAATTTTTAGAACAAATTGACATCCAGAAAAATTTTGCGAAAAAATTACACGGTAAGATTGTGTAATTGGCTCTGATACCAATTTGAGAGTGCCCCAGCAATTAATGTTAAACTTATTTAATTAAATTCCAATTTCAGTCCCAATACGTCTAAACTCTTGCAAACAAACGTGATTGACTATTGAAATCATCTAAGAATGTAAGACAATCACAATTGAGGAAAAATCACTCTCAGGGGAAAAAACATCATATTTCCACTATAATTTGTAAATATCATTTTACAGGGATTACAATGAGAATACAAGTGACATACGAATTACCTGCAGGAGTCGGTTCGATGTCTTTAGCAAGAGGTCCCACAAGAACTCCAAGTGGTCAGTAATGCAAAAGCATCTTCTTCTCTACAAGTGTACTCCAGATGAGTAGAACAATCTTCTTTGGGGTTTAGAGGATTCACATAAAGGATTGGGAATTTCTTGCGAACCGAAAAGGGTATGAAAGCCTGAAAAAACCGAAGTATGAAAACTACTACTATTATGCAAAAAATGAAGGTGTGCAGACTTGGGAAAACGTGCAGAATGTACACTGCTTTACTACACAATTTTAGGCGGTGGGTTGTTCGAGCGACATATGATGTCGTTTGAATGATGTCAGTGACGTGTCTAAAATCGCCTCTTTTTTTTACAAAATGATATTACGTGATAAACAATTTTTAGACTTCGAAATTTATTTAAAAATATTCCCAACTATTTAAGAAAATAATAAAAACTCCAATTAAAATTATTTTACCATAAATATGTGGAGTAGTGGAAACAGTTGAATAAAACGATGCTTGAGACATGATGCACGTACAAAGATGATGGAAGCATGGATTTGGATCAAGGCCATCGTGGATGATCGTGGAGACGTGCGAAATATAGCGGTATCAGAAGTACTAAATTGTGATCTATGACACTTAGAAAATTCCAAGATTATACCCTGGACATATATAAATCATGTCCTTACAAGCATAATAGGGGCCTTTCAGGCTTGGGCCTTTTTATTTTCTTCTTCTCTCTTTCTCTCCTCCTCCCTCTTTTTCTCTTCTTCTTCTCTCCTCTTCTTCCTACCTCACTCTCCCTCGCTCCTAGATTGGAACCACTAGCTATGGGGGAGCCTCCATCCTTCCTTTTTAGGGACTTGATTCGATCAGATAATAGATCATCATCATCGTCCTGGATGATCAAACACCTTCTCTTTGTTGGTCTATTTCTTCTCCTTCACTTTTTTCCTCCTTGCTACCCTCCTCTGATCCTTCCTCGTCACCTTCTTTTTCCTCTTACTTGTTCTCTTCTTCCCTTTCTTCTTCTATCTTAACAGGTTCATAAGGACCACAAACCTCCTCCTCTGAAAGCTCCAAATGGGGGATTATGTCCATTGGCTGAGTTATAAAGCTGGTAGTGGTATTATTGAATTCAAGAAAGTATGTTTCCACGTATGGATGCTCGCCATCAGAGAGCCTTTCCCTAACTATCCAAACCTTTAGCGGGTCAGCAACCTTTATCTCACGAGGGGAAGGTTATCGATTTTTCTCCTTAACTGCAAAATAAAAAGAAAAAAAATGAAATCAGATAAAGCATTATAGAAGAACGATCAAACTAGGAACTAAGAAAGATGAAGTATCATCAACCTATGTGTTCCTCCTCAAAGGTAGGGATCTGAGGTCCCCTAGACCTTAAGCCCCCAGACTTGGGAGGTTATCACTACACCAAAATCAGGAATCTGGCACGATTTATAACTATCCTAGATCAAATCTGGCACGGTTTTGAACTATGCCAGAATCAGGTGTTTCAAAATGGCTATTTTTTTCTGGCACGGCTCAAAAGTGTGCTAGATTTGGCCAAACGGGAACACTTCTGGCACACTTTTAAACCATGCCAGAATTTGATATTTTTGGCACAGTTTTTAACTGTGCCAAATTTTTTTATAAAAAGAAAAAAAAATAATTATTTGAAAGCACAAAAATTCACAAATTAATAATATTGCATGTTGTTAATAAACTAATGTACATACAAACTTCAAAATATTACAAGTCTTTAATAATTCACAGGCCAAAAAAAATTGGACAGAATTTCCTCTATTTTTTTGGACATTCACTACAAGAAAAAATATCATTTATGTCAGTTTAAAAATGAACGTTATGTCAGCAAAATGTAAATTGACATAAATAATATTCATTTATGTCAATTTTACTTTGAAAGTAAATTTTTATTTCAATTTAAATAAAATTGACATAAAAAATAAATTATTTATCTCATATTTATATATAGATGACACAAATACATATTAGTTATTTTCCCTTTTAGAGTAAAAACTGAGATAAACGGAAAAAAAAAGCGGGGCTTTTTTTTTTCATTCCCCGCTCCAAATTTTGGAGCCTCAAATTCCTCAAAAGATTACCGCGTCCCTCTCTCTCTCTCGTACGTGCGTCCTCTCTCTCTCTCTCTCTCGTACGTCTCGCGCCCCTCTCTCTCTCTCTCGTAGTCGCACGTCGGCTCCCCCTCTCTGGGTCGCACGCCGACTCTCCCTCTCTCTCTCTCTCTCTGGCTCGCTCGCGCAGCTCTCTCACATCTCATCACCTCCGGCGCCGGCGAGATTCAATCAATCAGGTACAAAAAAACCTAATATGGATTTGCAAGGGTTTGTGGATATGTGTTGTATATATGCGATTTGTTCTTGATACGTTTGCGTGTGATTTCTTGATTTGTGTGTGATTTATGTATATGCGATTTGTTCTTAATTTTTGTATATGTGTTTGTAATATTTTTGTTTGAAAACCTAGTTGATTTATCTTGCTTTTTATTGTGTCTTTTATCAGACTTTGCAGCTGGGACGCCCTCCCTCTTCTCCTGCTTTATTGTGTTTGTATATGCGATTTGGGTACGTTGCTTTACCAACTTTTTTTACATTAGTAAATAGTTATGTTTGTGCCAAGCATTGTTCAAGCCTTTATTTGTTTAGATTTGTTACAACTATTAGCGCTAATACTCTTTAATGAATTGTGTCTATTATAAATTCAGTTTATATATTGTCATTTTAAAAAAAAATACACATTAAAGAAATAGTTGAGTGACATTAGTTTCAAGCGTAATTTTATTTGTTTTTCAGTTTATATGTTCAATGTTTAATAATTTTTGTTAATGACTTGTTGCAAAAAAAAGTAGGGTCATTCGAAGAATAGTCCCTCGACAATTTTATAATTAATATATAGTCCAAACTTTTTTATTTTGTTCCAAAAGATCCCTCGCTGCATAAAACAGTTACAAACTTTTTTTTTTATCTTATCCTAAACTTTATGAAATAATTATCAAAAAAAGTAAAAAGGGGAGTTTTTGCAAAATTAAAAAAATAAGGTGGACTAAATGTAAAATATACTTAGCTCCTAGCGATTAAACATTAATTGTCCCGGTTGACTTAAAATATTTAAGTTAAATGTAAAATATCTAGTTTTTGACGTAATGCAAAATGTTATGCTTAATGTATAATTTTTAGATGTTTAGAAATGTAGGGTCAATTCATTTAGTGCTTAGTAGTTGAATTTTGGTTAAGATTTTTACCATATTCATTGATGGTCACTATAGATTTATATATGTTTACCTTACGCATCACAAGTTTGAAGCCTTTGATTACGCATAACTATAGATTTATATATGGTCACTATAGATTGCGAGTCTTGCTCGCCTAAGGTCTAGGAGTCCAAGGTTAGAACTTTTGGTTCTGGTAAAATTCTATCTCCATCTCTTCTAGTCGCCGTTGGAGGTAAGAATTTTCTTCAACCTAAAGGCGAGCTATCTCCTCTTGCCGTTGGACCATTACTTCGTAGGCTACGATGAGGCATGAGATTTGAGTAGACCTAGGCTGTATCTTTCCTCCAAAGGTGGTTGTTCTAATCGATAACTTAGGTTCCCATCTTAATGAACCTCAAACCAGACCCTCAGTGGAGCCAAATCGGCTCGCACATCTCTAGGCTTTACTCATGTAGGTCTCAAGAGACTTGGAGAAATCGAAGACTAAATAATTTAAGTGAAACTCTCATTCTGTGCTTTCAATTTTTCTTCGTCGGGTAAATAAAAACGCATCCTTCCATTTTTTGTGATCAACTGGTACTAAGGTATAATATTTTTCTTGTCAAATTCACATGAGAAAATATAAACGGATAACAATGTTTCTTTTACGAAAAGAACTTAAATATTGTAATGTGGACAATAAGTTTATGTATTTGTTTCTTGTACTTATTTATTCAATTAAAATGGACGTATGGTCATCTCCCTATATATACATGTTTTACAATGAAATTGTGGGAGGAATTGAGTTTTATGATGTCTTGGTTAAAATGAGTTTTTGTGACCTATTATTTTGAAATTAATGATGTGAATAGAAGCACTCCTCTGTATGCTTGTAACTTCAACATTTATTATATGTATTTAAGCATCATTAGTATAATTTAGAATTTAATCTTGATGGAGCTTGAATAATCACTATCTAATTAACAAAACTATATTAACTTAGAAATTTCCAACTTTTTGGATTAGTTCTTCTGCTTCAACGCATAATAGAGTTTGTAATCTTCGTATTTTCCCTATTCCCCTGTCTGCGACATTAGAAACTTGATGTTTCGGTGCCCTTATTTTTATTACGGTACAAAAACAAATGTCTTAAATGTGGCACGTTAGATATCCAACTTGGTAGCTCCTCCACACTAGTGTTCTTGATATCCAGGTATTTGTAGGTTTCTTAGACTCTCCACTGACTTGGGAAGATTATTAACCTTGGTTTCCCGTAAGTTTAAGTACATCAATTAAATAGCCCAACCAACGTGTCAAGTATTATTTTAATAGACACCCCCGATAGGTCAAGGACCTTAGTAACTTAAAATTTGATGATATGTCTCTCAGAGAATGACGAGCATGAATTTGTTTCAAATATGAAGAAAGAGCAAAGATAGTGTGACATAGTCCGGCATAATCGGAAGCTTTCACCTCTGTTGTAGACTAGGCGCTGGTATTTCCATTCTAACCTTAACTTTCTACCATCATATGTTGTGCACAAATTTCTCTTAGTCTGATGTCGTCACAGTCAATTCTCGCATTATGTCATGAACTCTAAATGTCTTCACCCTCCCACCATCATTAATGTTAGTGACATGGATCATGCTTCGAAAGATAAGTTCCATGAGTTAATCCTCTACCACCTTCTTCATTTTAATTCTTTTTCTTTCTATAATAAACCCCTCTACTACCTAAATTCGATTCAATTGTTTTTCTTTTGATAGGAAAACCATCATAAAAAACACAATAATACATGCAACTGTGCATTGGTAGAATGGTAGGTCAATAAAACTCAAAAAGATTACATTCACATGTTCAAGCATGGAATTGTAGCTCAGTTGCCAATTAAGGCTATCGTGAACCTTCTTCCAGTTGAGCCATTTGTTACTTGAACACATGAGCCCCCCAATTTTTTTATGATAAATTATCTTTATCTTTGTTCATTGAATTCTAAGTTACCAATTCACAACTTATGTTTGAATTTGAATGTCCAAATTCTCATGAATTAGAAGGAACCGAGATACGAAATACACTGTCTCAAACCGAGAGTGGTAATTTGAAAGTTAATATTTTTAATGAATACTATTATTAATGTAATCATTGATCATAATTTAAACTATCTAACTAATTTGGAATTTGGTACATTGATTTTGAACATACTTCTCTAAATATGAGACGTACTAAGAAGCAATGTGATATTCCTAAATTGAAAAGGAAGGAGTGTATTGTTTTTTTTCCAGCACTTCCAAATTCTGAAAGCTAGTAACTGAATACAGAACCTAACAAGACCTTAGTTAAAAAAATCTCAGCTCCTCCACACGAGATGTAATGAATTTCTACAGACATATCTTTCTTTCTCCTTTTTAAAATTGTCAATTTTTATAGCCCAAAAGTGACAAGTGTGTTTTTAAAGTCATTGTTCTTTCTCATGTGTTCTGTGTTGCAATAAATACTGAATTGACTTCAACATAATTTAAAAATATTATTTTGAATTACCTAGAACCATCTAATTTTTCTTTTAGAAAAGATGGAAGCCCCATACTACAAACAGAGACTTCAAAGGACTATATATGTTTTAGTTTATTGCTTATGTTTTGATTTGCTTGCTTTTTTAATCAACATTTGAATAAAAAAAGTATATCGTGCATTATTTTTTCTTGCTTTCACGTGTTGAGTACATGTGATACTAGTGTGTGGGAGTTTTAAATGTCCCTTTGAGTCTGTGCATATGCTTGTAATAAAGAAATTGGTTGTAACTTTGCGACTTTGTGTTCACTTTATATAGTCAGGCTTAGATGCATTTCCCTTGTGCGTTAATCTTTCTTGTTTTCGCCTATTGAGTACACCTGGTATTAGTGTGGGGACTTTTAGAGTTCACTTTGAGACTGTGCATAGGCTTGTAATTAAGAAACCGATTGCAACTTGGTGACTTTGTGTTTACTCGATATAGTCAGGCTCATAGTACAACTCAACTCTGTAGGTTAATCCATTAAGAGGTTTCTGATTTGGAATATTATTATTGTCATCTTGCATCTCAGAAGGAATCATACCTATATGACATTGTAGAATATTGAACAAGTGAAAGAAACCAATTCACATATTCAAAAACAGTTGATATAGATCTGGAATTATCCCACCAATGTAACATAAAAAGAATACATAAACATAGATTTTCAAAGATTATAGTGATGCAACTGATCTATGATATCATTCACAAAACAGAACAAAAATGACAAAACCTTAGTAAACATTTATTAGTTTTTTAAAAGAACGTATTGCAATGGAAATTAGTAATAAACATGAACTTACCTTAAAACGTTATTGGCAATGTATTAATGGACATTAACAAACTAAGAACTATGAATGTAGTTTATTGTGTCATCATAAGTCTATGGTATAAAGGATGTACTGTAATACTCTTCTTGAAAGTCCAATAGAAAGTTTATGAAATCAACACAGGGAAATCTCATCAAGCGTTACCTGTGTTACATCCAAACCATGTACACTTAATGCATACATTTTAATTGTAAAAATTGCACTAATATAATATTTTCACATTTCAAATGCATAACCACATTGTAATATGGATCAAACGTAGAGGAATCTCGACCCTTCACATGTTAAAGAGTCAATATAATGAAAGCAAATGAGAATGATGTTTAACTAATTCACCCCGACGGACCTACGTCATGCATGAGTCACAAGTAGATGGCAGCTAAATATCATAACACTTAGAGCTATGAGTCGAGCTACAAACTAAACAGTAAGCGTGTAGACTCACAAAAACTCGATGCAAATCAATCTATGCGTCATTAATTTATCTTATATTTTGTGAATCTAAAGACAGTAAGCTATCAACTGAAGAGTAAGATAATTTGTTCTTATATTTCTTGAATCTAAAGATAGTTGTTGGATCATGACTCGTGTCATTAATTCTTCTTGGATAGAAGGCCATAATCTAGTGTGAGAGAAGGCTTATCTGACATTCTATGTTCTCTTGATTTCTTTTTTATTTCACTTTCAATTTGTCTCACATTTACATTTATTGGTCCTGTTTTGAGGAATGCTTAAATTAATATTTTTTTTCCCCTGAGAATTAGTGTGATTCAATTAACACGTCTTTTGGGCTATGTGTTTCTTTTATTTAGATACTGTGGAATTTTTTAAAGATATGTCCAATTTTTAGTTTCATTTTGTGCTATTTTTACTCTCTTTGGGAGCTTTGAAATGTTCTAGAATCGAAACTACATTACTGGATTGTAACCAAGACAGAAGAAAATCTAGATGCAAACATGATGCGTACAAATCTTAGCTTATTGAAAATCGATTATTCATGTCATGTTTGAAGTATATATAGATAATCAATGCATGTACTTACATATAAAATAATGGTGGTTTTGACATGGGTGCCTCACTAATTGAATTGAAAAGTGACATTCAGATTTGAACTGAACAGATGCGAAAAAGTTTTATATTTATATAGTTATAGTTAAATAAAAAGAAAGATTGAGATAGATGTCTGAGGGAAGGAGGGAGGGAGATACCATTTAGTTTAATGCACTTATCCTGTTAAAGGTGATTCAATTGTGAAGTTTTTACCATGTGAAACGCTGCAATTTGGTAGGGTTTAACTTCTGCTCGGTTATAATATCATGCTTAGTGGGGTCCACAATTGAACCCTGTGGCAACACAGTTTGTAGCATCATCCTCGTTCATTTCCAGATAAAGCGCTGCATCTTGAATGCTTATGCTTACATCCTTGAGAGTGCCGTGAGATCACCAAGATCATTTGATGCGGAGGACTAAAGAACAATCGCAACCTAATCGATAATCATAGTTTGCTGCTGCGATTGCGCTGGTTGCCTGTGCTTGCCTATGCTCCACGATTGCGCTGTGAGTGCACAATTGAACAATTGAAATAATAATTGAACAATTAAAAGTAACTACAATTAGAGTTAAAAGTAACTACAATTCTAATTCTTATTCTAATTCTAATTCTAACTACAATTTTAATTCTAAGTCTAGAATTAGACTTAGTCAAGTGTGCAGTATTAATTCTAATTCTAATTGTGCATATTTGTAGTTCTAATTGAATTAGACTACAATTAGACTTAGTTAAGTGTGCACAATTGAAATAATAGAAGTAACAGACCTGCACAATTGAAATAATAGACCTTAAATACTACATTAAAACTAAATGGCAGTTTTCAAGAAAGTGATAAAACGTATCAAGAACAATTCTTAACTTACCCAGAGATCTCCACGTGCTTATGGATTCCACATCATTGAAGACCTTTAGTATCTGAAAAAATGAGGGTGTGTACACTATGAGAGAAGTGTCAGACTTCATATGTGTGTTGGAGAACCATAAAATATAACATTTGAAAGAAAGTAAAATAAACCAAAAATATATTTGAAGCTTGAAGTAAGACCAAAAATCTACATGACATCATATTCTCATGTATGAATGTTAATTTATTATGTCGTCTGCATAATTCCACACAATAAAAAAACGAAATGTACGACTTGAAGAAGAATCTACACCACCATTAACTCTCAATCCCCACCACTGCATTGGATTAAAGACCCCCGCATTATGTAAATGAACTAATACGCGCAACTGGAACAGCAGCAACAGGTATGCTTGTGCGTGACATAAATCAGGGCAGCAGGTATGATTGTCTAACATAAGGCAGGGCAGCAGCAAGTATACTGTAACTGTGTAGCGCAAAAATGGCTTGGGAAGGTCAGGCAGCCATCATCATGGTACCCTGCATATAATAGTCTTGATTACGACTACGATGACCATATATGGCTATAAACTTATGAAATGAAGAAAAAAAACATATCATCCTGAGCATATATAAGCGAAGCTTGATGTCCCCATCCTACAAAAAGTTGGCATCCTGGGCATATATAAGCGAAACTCGTACATGAGAAACCTGACCTGACAATTGCGTAAGTGCATAATCCACAAACAATTTACTCGATCAAACCCCCAACCTACTCCTATAAATCAAACCAATCCAACCCTTTCAATACCGCCAACGAACATATCCCAAACCCCTTGGCCATCTCTGGGGAAATATTCTCCCCAAAACTAACCTTATTTAAGAACTATTGCTGAATGTAAAACAGTTACAGTAGAAATAACTAACAATACAAATATTTAGAAGGAAAAAATAAGTAAACCAACAAAATGATTGAAAGCGAAAAACAGAGTAAAATAGATGGGATTTTATATCAGCATACCCAATATAAATGTTTTAATGAAAAAGATGTGTAGTGATTTTAGTGAAAGAAAGTTTTTTTTACACCTTACATATGCCCTTTGATGACCCACCCAATACTTCAGTCAACTGAATATCATCTGCAACCAAAACAGTCCCAAGCGCTGCTGAACCCTCTAAAACGGTGATGTTTTCGGTGTAGCCTTCATGGTTTACTGGTTTTCCAAGGTGGAGATCGCTTCAACGGTGACAGCACCACAATAGAATAAACCTATTATATGGATCTAGAACCCAGTAAATGACTGGAATAATTTAGCTCAAAACGTTACCTCATAGAAGGATTCTACTTGGATTAATCTTACATAACCAAGACCTAACAAGACCTTAGTTAAAAAAATCTCAGCTCCTCCACACGAGATGTAATGAATTTCTACACTCATATCTTTCTTTCTCCTTTTTAAAATTGTCAATTTTTATAGCCCAAAAGTGACAAGTGTGTTTTTAAAGTCATTGTTCTTTCTCATGTGTTCTGTGTTGCAATAAATACTGTCCCATGCTTATACTATGTGATAGTTTTAGAGGGATATTATACTTTCTACGATATTTTCTAACGGTGTGAATATATTATGTTGTATAATATTGCATTATTTTTAACAATTACATATCTTTTATTGCTTATATCTCACTCGTGGTGGTTTACATACTCAGGCCAGAATGGACAGGTCTTGGATGAGCAAGGACAGATTATCAAAAGAATACATAAAAGGTGTTGATAATTTTCTTAGGGTTGCTCAAAACGCCTCCTTGGATGAGAACTTCATACGATGCCCTTGTAATCAATGTGAAAATAGATTAAAAATGGGTGTTAAAGAAATCAGACAACATTTGTATAGTTCGGGTATCGATCCGAATTATACTGTATGGAAATGGCACGGAGAGGAGGATTATCGTGAAACACTGCCGGATGTTAATATGGGTGATCCTATCTGTGACGATCTTAATATGGATACCGTGGAGGATGTTGAAGAGTTGATTGACATGGTGGATGCTATAAAAGAAGACTTCACAGGAAATGCAGAAATTTTTCAGAAGTTGCTTTTAGATGCGGAGAAGCCATTGTATGAAAGATGTAAAAAGTATACAAAGTTATCCGCTATCGTCAAGCTATTCAATCTTAAAGCGAAGAGTGGGATGTCCGATAAATGCTTTTCAAATATGTTGTCAATCATTGCCGACATGCTTCCGGATAACAATGTATTGCCTTCATCCAGTAATGAGGCAAAACGTTGCTTATCGGTATTCGGAATGGACTTTCAAAAGATACACGCATGCCCTAATGACTGTATACTCTATAGAAAAGAGTATAAAGAAGCTGTTGAATGCCCCACTTGTGGAACATCCAGGTTCAAACAGAAGAAGAATTTGAAAGAACAAAAAAGGGATGAGGGGAAACAAGGTGTTCCTGCGAAAGTGTTATGGTACTTTTCACCCATTCCGAGATTCAAAAGGTGGTTTCAATCTAAAGAGACCGCTAAGTCTCTGACATGGCATGCAGATGATAGAATTGTTGATGGTTTGTTGCGTCACCCAGCAGACTCACCAACTTGGAAATTAGTTGATGAAAAGTGGCCCGATTTTGCAGCAGAACCAAGAAATCTTCGATTAGCACTATCAACGGACGGAATTAATCCTCATAGTTCCCTTAGTAGTAGGTACAGTTGTTGGCCGGTCATGTTGAACACATATAACTTTGAACCGGAATTGTGTATGAAAAGAAAGTTTACAATGTTGACTACGTTGATATCGGGTCCAAAACAACCGGGGAATAATATAGATGTTTATTTGGCTCCGTTAATAGAAGATCTGAATACATTGTGGCATGAAGGAGTTAAAGCCTACGACGCCTTTCGACAAGAATCTTTTACTTTGAGGGCAGTACTGTTGTGGACAATTAATGATTTTCCAGCGTATGGATATTTATCTGGAAGTGTTGTTCAAGGCTATAATGCTTGTCCAATATGTAGTGAAAAAACGTATTCCATCAGATTACAACACTGTGGCAAGTGCGTTTATATGGGACATAGGAGATACCTTCCACAAAACCATCCATTTCGAAGCCTGAAAAAGGCTTTTAACGGTGAGCAAGAGTTCCAAGCCTCCCCTGAACCTTTAAGCGGCGAACAAATATTGATAAAAGTTGGGAGACTTAAGGTTGCATGGGGAAAGAAGGCAAAAAAGGTGAGGGCGGTTAATATGAAGAAATCATTAAAGCGTAAGAGACCGAGGAGGGTAGGTAATGGGGTTGAAAAAGGCGGTCCTAGTAACAATAGGGTTGAAAATTTTTGGAAGAAGAAATCGATATTTTTTGAACTTCCTTACTGGAAGGATTTGCCTATTCGACATAACTTAGATGTCATGCACATTGAAAAGAATGTCTGTGATAGTATCATTGGAACCTTGCTTAATATTCCAGGAAAAACGAAAGACGGGGTGAAGTGTCGACTCGACCTTGAAAAAATGGGCTTAAGAAGTGAGTTAGCACCGCAGGTTAATGAAAAAAGGACATACCTACCGCCAGCATGTTATACGTTATCGAGAGAGGAAAAAAAATGTTCTGCCAAACTTTGCATGACCTTAAGGTCCCGAATGGGTACTCTTCTAATTTTAGAAGCCAGGTCTCTATGGAAGATTTGAAATTGTATGGCTTGAAGTCTCATGATTGCCATATTCTAATGCAACAACTTCTTCCAATTGCAATTCGATCGGTGTTGCCAAAACATGTGAGATATGCGATCATGAGAGTATGTTTTTTCTTCAATGCCCTTTGTGCCAAAGTAGTGGACTTGCAAAAACTAAAAGAAATTCAGAATGAAATTGTGATCACATTGTGTTTGCTGGAAAAATACTTTCCACCATCCTTCTTTGACATTATGGTGCATTTAATGGTGCATCTTGTGAGGGAGGTCGAACTTTGCAGTCCTGTTTTCTTTCGATGGATGTACCCAATTGAAAGGTTAGGTCAATTTACTTTACTATCATGTATTAATATAAGTAAATAAGTGTATTGATTTAGTTTTCTTTTTAATGTGTTAGGTACATGAAAGTATTAAAGGGTTATGTGAGAAATCGTAATCGCCCAGAAGGTTGTATTGCTCAATGTTACATAGCAGAAGAAGCTATTGAGTTTTGTTCCGAGTTCTTATCGGAATTAGATTCAATTGGAATTCCGGTGAGGAAGGATGATGATAAACCGATAGGAGGTTCAGATGTCGTTGAAGTTGATCGCATGTCCTTGGAGCAGGCACATCTTCATGTGTTACATAACACGAATGATGTTCAACCTTATATAGAGTATGACTTTCCTAACTTCCCATTAATATGAAGTTAGTTCCTCACATACTTATCTCATATATTAATAACTAATGTTGCGTTACTCATTAATACCTTGTTAGGGAGCATGAACAGTGCATGAAAGAAACCCATCCTCGAAAAGGGAAAAATAAGAAGTGGCTTGAAAAAGAGCACAACCGCACGTTTATCCATTGGTTAAGTAAAAGGGTATGATTTAGGGACATGTTGACTTAACAACCACTTTAATTTTCATAAGACTTTACCCATTTTTTAGTTTTCTTTTAAACAATGCCACTGTTTTTTTATTTATTAGTTGCAAATCTTAGTGAAAAACAATTTCGAAGTCTAATACCAACCACTGGAAAATAGTGGTAGAGTGTAAAGTAAAACTAAATAGTTGGTGAGGTCTAATATTAAAAACTAAAGTGGGAATAAAGACGAAATATCCCCTTACTTTAATATGTTTGAATTATGTTTTGTAAGTAACTAAAATTCTTATATTAATAGGTTGCTCTCGATGAAGAACTCCCAAACAACAATATCTCAGATGACTTAAAATGGATTGCTCGTGGACCTCGTCGAGACGTCATCAAAGTTCACGGATATGTCATTAACGGTGTTCGTTACCTAACAAAGGATCGCGATGATGCACGAGTAACCCAAAACAGTGGAGTGAGCCTAGTTGCTAAGACGTTGCAGATAGCTAGTGCAAAGGACAACAATCTTGTTCGTACCGATATGATTTTCTACGGTGTCATAAGGGAGATATGGATACTTGACTATTTTTCAATTCAGATTCCTTTATTCAAGTGTGATTGGGTTGACAACAAAAACGGAATTAACATAGACGAGTTTGGTTTTACATCCGTCGATCTTGATAGAGTTGGTCATAAATCCGATTCTTTCGTCTTAGCTTCTCAAGCGAAACAAGTTTTCTATGTTTCGGACCAAATGAATCCTAAATATTCAATTGTATTGTCAACTCCTCAAAGGGATTACTATGATAAAGATGATGAAGATGATCTCAATGATGGATGTCTCGGGGATGATATTTGCACTACAGTTTTGCCAACTATTGAATCCTTCGACGTGGTTGAGGAATCTTCCGAAACTTATATGCGTGAAGATTGTGAGGGGACATGGATAGACAATACGCCAGCATAATTGTGTTAGACGATGTTATGATGCTTAATGTTTGAATTGTTCTTTATTATTAGTTATAGGTTCTTAAAATGTAAGCTTGTTTGGTGAAGTTGTCCAACTTTTTAGTTTTTTGTGTGGAACCTACTACAGTTGATTGTTGGAAATTGAATGTATGGAATATGGGCTATGTGACATTTGTTCTAGACTATGGCTTATTATTTTCGGCTTAATATTTTGGCAATTGTGCTCTTGTACATTTTAATTAACATAGAATAAAATGGTGAATTTTAATTTGTGGTACATTTCAATAATTGTATTGTTTGAGTAGTTACGACTTGTATTGCTGAAATCTATATTATTGCTCTTTTTTGTGTTTCAACAGTTCGATTGCTTTAACTTGAAATGGAAGACATTGATCTCGAACTCGTGGAGAAACCTTCACAATATAGTAGTAAAGGCAGAGGTGCGGCGAAGCTAAAGCGATTGACTAAAATAAAGAGCAGTGAGGAACGGATAAGAGTTTTATATAATGATCTTGGTCAACCAATAAGTACTAGCAAAAAAGAATTATCAAGTTATGGGGGTTTGATGGTGAAGTGCTTTGTGCCGATAACTTATCCAAGTTGGCCTAAAGTGCCAATCAAATTGAAGAATGATTTGTGGGAGGCAATACAGGTATATTTATATATATTATATATATATATATATAGCTGTTATATATAGAAAATATTGTTTGATGCATTTTTGTTGTATCCATGGCTGAATTCAGATCACTCTTAAATTCTGTTCGTATTTGTTCCAATTTGTGATCCATTACATCTTATGTTTGGTGTGTTTATGCAAACCCTGACTCTATCGCTTGCCATCAAGTTTCCTTCATTTGTGCAATCTTAACTTACTGCTCGGATACCAATTCTTGTCTATTACAATTGGGTTTAATTTAATCTCCTTTTATGCAACACTAGTTTGCTAACAGACTAAATTACCTAGCCAGCTGGCCAATCAAAGCTAAGTAATCAACTCATAGCAGACTTCCAAACTATTACAGCTAAATTAACAGTAGAAGATTTGTGTGGTACTTTTTGTCAAGCAATCTGAGTGTGTCGAAATCCAAAACCTAACATATTTACACTGATTTTAAGACATCTTTACACTGATTTTAAGACATGTATTCAACATCTTTCTTTTTCAGATCAAATTTGATATTGATCCGAACAGCAAGAGGATGGTGTTATCCTCTATGGGTTGCAGTTGGAGAGCGTTCAAAACAAACCTCACGAGACTTTGGATTAGACCATTGAGACACCAATGCGAGCTTCTCAAACATCCTCCTCCAAAATACGAGAAATTCATTAGTCCAGATGTGTGGACTGAATTTGTTTGCAGCAGGCTAACCAAAGGATTTGAGGTATAATTGAAAAAATAGTAGAAGATTTGTGTGGTACTTTTTGTTATTCTTTTCTAATTTTTTGCTTTGATTTATAAGATTGCAAGTGAGGCACAAAGGGAAAAGCGATTCAAGGTCACATACAATCATCGTATGAGCAAGAAGGGATACGTCGGTCTTGCTGAAGATTTGGTATGTTTTAGTTTGAATATTTTCATTAGATTTGTGATGGTTTGAACCTGAACATTGAATTATTCTTTAATAATATGATTTTTTGTTTTACAATTGATACCAGAAAAAGAAGATGGGTTCGGAATATGAAGATGACAGGGCTTTCTTATGGTTGAAAGGCCGTGAAAAGAAAAATGGTGAATATGGAGATGATTCATTAAAAGAGGTGGCGGATAAAATGGTTAGTTTTTATAAATTACGACACGAGTTCCTTTATTTGGTGTTTTTTAGTGTATGATTTGTAATTTTGATAATATTTAGATGACATTCTGAATGATTGAATCTACTTCATTGTAGGCTGAATTGAAAAGACAAGTTAAAGATGGTAGTTTAATCACTGAAGGAAGTAATGATGTTCTTACTATGACATTGGGTACTCCCGAACACTCGGGCCGTGTTCGGGGGTTGGGATTCGGAGTTGTTCCCACAGGGTACTTCAATCTTCCAAAGCGTGGTTCCAAGAGACATATTACCGAGTTAGAATCTGAATTAAGAGAAGCGAAGAAAAGATTAAAAGATATGGAAGCCCAGTTGAAGTTAAGAAATGAGCCGGTTCCCGCAGCTCTAACAGCCGCACCCCGAGCTGAGAAAGTTGCTTCATATATGCGTGAAAGTGAAAATATAAAGCGTTCAAGTTCGGGTGGAAAAATTGCAACACAATCACTTTCTTCAAAGGTATAATGAGACAGATAATTATACAAACGCATACCATTAAGGTTTTGTGATTTTTGTTGTAATTGCAATTTTTTTTTGTGTTTCTTTGGCATAGTTCACAGATAGTGGTGTAACACATAGTGAAACGTTACTACCTCAATCAGTAGCTGCTGTGAAAAGTAAGAAACCTTCTTCGATAACTAGTGATAAAAGTACGAAACAAGTGTCTTCTTCAAAGGTAATGGGATCACATTTCTCGATGGTGATAACTTTGTAGTTTTACTTGGTTGGATTAGTAGGGTATTGAATTTTATGTAGTTTTACTTGGTTGAGGCCAATAAATTGCTCAATTTTAACACATTGCTAATTTTTTATGTGATTATTTTTCGTAATTTAGGTTAGAGAATGTAGGTTGGCTATTGGCAATAAAACTAACATCGTTGCCGAGGGGATCGTATTCGATAGGAATGGACCGAACGAGAAAATTCATAATATAGCATTGGGAGAAAACAATGTTCGGGTTTCCATTTCTAAAGTTATTTCTTCTAGTGCCATCCTCCCGATACCTGTTCCAAGTGAAATGTATTTTGTGAAAGAGGCTATTGGGTCATATGTTGCTTGGCCCAAAGAGTTAGTGTTGGGATTTGAGGTAAACCATTGGTTCTTATGTTTATCTATAAGTTTGTGTTTGTGCTATAAATGACATTGCTTTCTGACATTTCACATGATTCAATGCAGAATGAAATGGAAGTTAGGAAAAAAGCAGGCCATGAGAAAGAGAAGGATATCTTCGGTGAAAGTAGATGTGATATAGTAAACAAGAATGTTGATTGCGATTTGATAACTGCCTTCACCCATAATTTATTTATAATGAAGACGAATCAAATAACGATTCCACTTGAGAAAGAGATGTTTGGAGAAGATAAGGGTCAATGCTATGTTTTTAAGAACGATTTGTTAGACTTTTGTGCATTGAAGCCTTTAGATGTAACGTGCATTGTTGCATACATGAGGTATAACTTGATTTAATCGTGTTATTTAAAATGCGTAGTGACTAATTTAGTTACTTACTTTTACAGGTTCTTGTATGATAAGTTTCAGTGCTCCCGAGAAGAGTTTCAATTCTTCAATCCCGAGTCTTTCAATGGTACAAAAAAATTTGGTTTAACTCGACTTATTGGAAAAAGGCTGGGGAATGCAAAAAAAAGTCAGATTTGTTTCATTCCTTACAATCTCGAAGATATGTAAGTAGTTAAATTATTTTTTTCCACACGAATAAACAAATCTTTATTATATTCTGGACTATATAATTATGACAAAATTCGTTTTACAGGTTCCATTGGGTATTGATCGTCATTGATTTGTCCACAAGAACTATTTATTGGTTGGATTCATTGAATACGGTACCCAGTGACAAAGATAAGATGTATATCACTACGTGAGTATAATATAATTTTTAATTTTGTTTGACATGCATGATGAGTGCATTATTATTGAACATTACCTAATACACGTCTTTGAATTATCCTTACATGTAGTGGGATTAACACATTGAACATCGATGGGAAAAGGCATAACGCATCGTGGAGTTGTATTAAGGTAAATTTATCATATAGTAGGTGTTATATAACATGTATCAACGTTATATATATATACCTTCAAAAGGCTCTGCGGGTCTAATGATAAGGGTGCTCAAGGGGGCACTCCCTTTTTATATATTTTTGCATTGGATATAGTAGCATCTGCCCCTCCTCCAGTGGGAGTCGCCCTCTAAAAGTCTTCTTATATATATATATCAATACCGATTATATGATTATACCTGATATATATGATATATATCATATATATCATACCGATATATATAATACTGATATGATATATATGATATATATCAGGTATATGATTATATGATATGTAGGGAACCCTTTTCCATACAAGTTCTCGTCTAACGGTTTGAATTGAAAGAAAGATTCCCTTAT
Organism: Sambucus nigra; assembly: GCA_949130495.1. Taxonomy (NCBI): domain Eukaryota; kingdom Viridiplantae; phylum Streptophyta; class Magnoliopsida; order Dipsacales; family Adoxaceae; genus Sambucus; species Sambucus nigra. Next base: position 224,950,811 of record OX422212.1, read on the forward strand.
AGCCTTCTTAACGCTGACGCCCCTTAGATTCCTCGAGCTTGTAAACATGACTCTTTCCATAAAGCATTTATGAAAGACTTGATATTCGTTCTGCGAATAGCCTGCTTTTTTGATTCCTTCCGAAAAGCGAGTGTGAAATGCCTTGTGTAATTTCTTTGCGGCTATACACTTAACACTAAGCAACTCACACCAAAAAAGGTCTTGATCAAGGCACCGGCCTTCTCGTGCCACAGTTGAAAATTAGTGAAACGCATTAGGACTATCCACCTGTACACGATTTAAGAAAATTCAGACAACATTTTCTTTATTTATAGGACTATCCACCTGTTTAAGAAATCAAAACTACTTAGCTATACATATAGTCCTTCTCGGACATTGAATAAACCAACGAAGAAATCATTATTAGCACTATAATTAATTACAACCAAAATCCATGATAACAAAGTCTAATAGAGTTCCACACAACTGTCCAACTATCAACTTCCTAATAGAGTTCCTAATCAAGTCAATAACACAGTCTACACATCCCCCCACCTACATTCAAAGTGAAATAAAGTCAATTGTTTCCACACAATTGTCCAGTTCCTAATAGAGTTCGCATTGTCGCGTACCTGTTTGACATTATAAAAGTCAGTAACACAGTCTACACATCCCCAAACTCTAAAGCGCCCCTAGTGCCTAACTGTGTCTAGCGCCTATGACCCTCTGGCGCGCGCCTGATTCAACTCGCCTCGCCTATGTCCTCCCAAGGCACCCCACTTGTGCGCGACTGTAAGTGGATCCCCACCGTCATCTCTGTCCCGACATTCTGGATCCCCGCTGTCCCGGCATTCTGGATTCCCACAACCTCTGTCCCAACATTTTGGATCCCCACTGTCTTTGACAACAGGGGTAAGATAGTAATCCCGGAATGTCCCCTGATAACAGAGACATCAACGTGAATGAGCTTCAGGTCCTTTTTCAGAGCCACAAACATGATTTCCCGATAAAACATTAATCTATAACCAAGTGCCTACAAAAATGGTGATAATGAATCATTTCAAAGAACTCGGCTAAAGTGATAGATCAGAGTAAAAAATGGCCTAATGAATCATTTCAAAGAACTCTACAAAAATGGCCTATATACTTGAAAGTTGAAACTATTTCGGGATAAATCAGAGTTAAAATCATCATCCACATTCAACGAAGCACATATCTCAAATGGCTATTGTTGCTTATTTCAGTTAAGCCTCAAGTCCAAAACATAAGTCATAATTTAGCTAAATTTATATTAGCGACAAAATAGTGAGTTCAGTTGCAAATATGCAAATAAATTAAACATGCTAGATGAACACTAAGCTTGCTGACAATACATTAGACCCCTGAGAGCCTGATAACTTGAAGATATTTAACTATTCAAACAAAGAATCTAGAAGTTTTCCTGACAGGGCTAAAGCTAATGTTGTCTAAAGCAATCTATTTCTATTTACATCAAAACAGTCTAAATTATGGCAGCTGACGTTCATGTCGAACATGTTCCAGTATATTTTCTATTTCAACTAACATTTGATAAATTTCCGTAGGTTGTGGATTTGAGTTTTCTCCAGAAAAAAATTAATGCAGTGAATTACCAACCTCAATTTTACCTCCCCTTGAAACCACTGAATGTATATGCATTTATACAGAGTTCAGAGGGAAAAAATAATCTTAATCCGAGTGAATTTCTTGATAAAAAATCTAAATACAAAATTATGTGCCATATCAATCTATTAATTAAAACAAAGAGTATATACCAATCAAGTTACGAATATGAGTTAAAAGGTGCTTGATTTTAAGAATACGCATCCAAACAAATCAAGACCAAGCATAGTAATGAACAACTCTAATGCAATGTCCTAACTCAAGACATTAAAGCCCATAACCCCCCACCCCGCGTATAGCTTTGGACTATACTCTACCCCCCGGTACAGGTCTGCCCCTTTTCTTTGGTTTTTCATGCTCTTTGTGAATTTGATCCTGAAGACCTAGAAGAATTTTCAATAAGTTTTGTCCCATACCTATTTATGCTAAGCCTATGAGATTATTTGCATTGAAACTTCAAAGGTTAAAAGTTGTTTTAAAGTAGTGGAACCAATCAACTTTTAAAAATATTTTTCAAAATACCAAGGAGTTGGAAGATATGGTGCTAGAAAAGGAAATTAATTTTGAACAAGATCCATCTGATGCTGATAGAGTGCATTTATCTTCAGCAAAGGCTAAACTTTTAGAGGCTCTTAAAAATGAGGAGATTTTGTAGGCTCAAAAAGCCAATGTGAAATGGCTTAAGCTAGGTGATCAAAACACCAAGTTTTTTTAATTTTCTGTCAAGTAAAAAATAGCTCAAATGATGATTGCTAAGATCATTAAAAAGATGGTCTTGAAGAGACTGAATTGGAGAACATTAAATCCTCTTTTACTGGTCATTTTAGGTTGCTCATGACTTCAGAAGAGTTCAACCTTAATTCTATGTTATTCAATTCTATTGATAAAACAAATGGATAATTTGCTGACTGTTGTTACTGAAGAAACTGAGATTTGGGAGGTTTTATCTTCTATGAATGTTGATAGTGCCCCTGGTCCAGATGGCTTTGGAGGTTATTTTTATAGGCAGTTCTGGGAGATTATTAAGCAAGACTTTGTTGAAGCAATGCAATATTTTTTCTAGGAGATGAGTTTCCTAAAAGTTGGACCTGCACTTTGATAGGCTGGGGGGCCTTACTAGCTCTTGCTCCTATTTTTCTTCATAAGACACCACTGTTTGAGCAGGTGCTCATAACCTCTCTCGAGTATTTGGAATCCTTACTCCCCTAACTCATCTTCCAATCATAAATGGGCCAGCTCAAAAATACATTCCTTAAGATTTTCTTCAGAGCGTCTATCGAGGAAAATCACTTCGATGCTTTGGAGTCTATGAAGAAGGACCAGGATGATACTCTGAAGGCTTTAGTGGACAAGAACAAAGCTGAGGTTGAGATGATCGAGACAAAGGCCAACGAAAAAGTCACAAACGCCATTGAGAATGTTGTGGGGGACTTTAAGGCCTCAGATGAGTTTGGTGGCTACGACTTCCAAGATATTGAACAAGGGGACATGACGGCTTTTTGTTGGGCTATTTTAAAGTTTCTCGAAGTCTTAGGCTTGTTGGTGAAGGAATTCGAATCTTTTGACTTCTCTTATCCCTTGTATGCCATTCTTTGGCCAAGATGGAAGCTAAAGCCTTAGCATACACCAAGTGCATTTCATATATATATATATATATATATATATATATATATATATATATATATATATATATATATATATATATATATATATATATATATATATATATATATATATATATATATATATATATATATATATAATATGCTGTTATATATATATAATATTATATATATATATTATACTGCATATATAACAGCATATTATATTTTATATATATATATATATATATATATATATATATATATATATATATATATATATATATATATATATATATATATATATATATATATATATATATAATGCTGTATATATATATACTGCTGTAATATATATATATATATATATACTGCTGTAATATGTATATATATACTGCTGTAATATATATATATATATATATACTGCTGTATATATATATATATATATATATATAATATATATATATATATATATATACTGCTGTATATATATATATATATATATAATATATGTATAATATTACAGCAGTATATATATATATATATATATATATATATATATATATATATATATATATATATATATATATACACAGTATAATAGTTGGCATGGCCATGTGAATTTGAAATTTTGAAATTTAGTTTTTGAGTACAATGATTTTCAGCTAGATGGATGAGGTGCACTTGACAGTTTTTAGTTGGCCAAATATCTGATTTTTTGTGAATGCAGGCCTAGATAAGAAATTGGATCTCTAATAGGATTGATACAAGGAGATTCAATTTCAGCTTTTCTCTTCACATTGGTGTGACAGATTTTAAATGAAATAACTCATTGAGCCCATGAGTTGTTATGAACTATTAGTTTTGTTGTTGGAGTATTTTATATTTTTTGAATAGGGTGGATAGTCCTATAAAGAGAGGAAATTCTGCCCAAAATTATTATAGTTTTTACACTTGTTTGTGTTGTATAAAAAATATTTTAGACTTGTACTCTTTATTATTTGTTCACTAGTAATGTTTTGTGTTGACTAGTGCCCAACGCAAGGAAATGGTACTCTTTATTGCGGATATTTTGTGTTGAAGTTCATGAAGTACTTCATGGAGGATCCTTCCATACCTATTGAAATAAAGGTATGTTACCAATGTTCTCTTTTTGTCCTATTATATAAAATATTGTTTAGTTATTAACTATTATATACCGTAATAATAAATTTAATTCTATCTTCAATTTTTTAGATGAGAAGATTGTCCAGTAAAGTGACCTACACGTTGAATGAGCTAAATGAAGTTCAAATGGAGTTCATTGAGTTCATTACGGATTATATATATTAGGTATTTCCGAGTAATTGTATTTTGTTACGTTGTAATGACAATGTGTTGAGATGACTGTGTTTTGATGAAAACTATGTTGATTATATTTGATTGCAGGGTTACTTATTCTGGGTTGGATAGCGTCGAGAACAAATTTGATCGAGTATTACGTTCGACAACGTACTAGCTTGAGTAGTATTTTGGATTGTGATTCTTATGATGTAATTCGCAATGCTAGTTTTTGGATATTGTGATGTATCATCACTATTTTTAGGATATTATCACGTAAATAACTAGGTTGCCATTTATTTCAATTTTACATTTTGTTGGATTGGTTGTTACCCCTTGGGTGGATAGTCCAATAAACAAAGGAGACTCTGTCCATTTTTTTTTTAAATTGACACTTTGTTTATTTGAGGCACAATGTTATTTTCTTTGATGAATATTGTATATTTCAAGTTATATGTGAATTTGTTTGATGAAATTTAGACTATTCGAATGTTGTTCGACTATTTATTATCTATTTACAAGGGTTGATTTAACCTTAAATAATAGTTGTCTATTAATGGAGTAATTTTTTTTTTTTAAATTTTTATATCAACATTTATGTCAGTTTCGATAAAACTCTCATAAAATTACTAAAATTGACATAAATGTGATGTTATTTATGTCAGTTTTTTGTGAAAATGTGATTAAAAATATGGTGAATACTGTAGTTTTTATGTGTGTTCTTAAAAACTGAGATAAATGTGATCTTATTTATGTCAGTTTTACGAACATTTATGCCAGGGCTTTATATGTCAGTTTTGAAAAATTCTAAAACTGACATAAATGGTCATTTATGTCAGTTTTTGACTGACATAAATGATCATTTTTCTTGTAGTGATTCCAAAACCTGCTAATACAAAACATGCCAAACATAAATCCCGCACGGCCACAAAATATAACATTTAACTTACAAAATCCCGCACGGCCATAAAAGTTAACAATAAAACTACAAAAGACCGCACGGCCATAACACAAAAAAATGGAATCATAAATAAACCCCTTGTTGTAAACCATTGAGTTCTCTGTGTGTTCCACGTGAATAAATGCCAATGATAAACTGCCATCCTACAAAAAAATGGGATAGAAAAAAGATATGATATTAGTAACCCAATAATTTACAAAAAAAATTACTCAAACTAAAAAATTACATATAGGAGTGGAATTTTGCAAATTATCGTCATATTCTCAAATCGGGAGACCCGAGACTACGCGGTCAGTTCCTACAAGTTACATTGGTCCCGTGCGAGGTGTTCGTGCCTCATCTGGTGTCATTTGGGGGCTGGTTTGGGTTTTCACCCTTTAACGACTTGTTTTTAAGTCTAAGTGTGATTTTTGCAAATTATCATCATATTCTCAAACTGGGAGACCCGTGACTACGTGGTCAGTTCGTACAAGTTACATTGGTCCCATGCGAGGTGTCCGTGCCTCCTACGGGATCGTTTGGGGGCTGGTTTGGGTTTTCACCCATTAACGGACTATTTTCCAGTTGAAGTGTGATTTTTGCAAATTATCATCGTATTCTCAAATCGGGAGACCCGGGACTACGCGACCAATTCCTACAAGTTACATTGGTCCCGTGCGAGGTGTCCGTGCCTCTTACGGGGTCGTTTGGGGCCTGGTTTGGGTTTTCACCCTTTAACGACCTGTTTTTAAGTCTAAGTGTGATTTTTGCAAATTATCATCATATTCTCAAACCAAGAGACTCGGGACTACGCGGTCAGTTCCTACAAGTTGCATTGGTCCCGTGCGAGGTGTTCATGCCTCCTACGGGGTCGTTTGGGGGCTAGTTTGGGTTTTCACCCTTTAACGGCTTGTTTTTAAGTCTAAGTGTGATTTTTGAAAATTATCGTCGTATTCTCAAACCGAGAGACCCGTGACTACACGGTCAATTCGTACAAGTTACATTAGTCCCGTGCGAGGTGTTCGTGCCTCTTACGGGTCCGTTTGGGGGCTGGTTTGGGTTTTCACCCTTTAACGGCCTATTTTTAAGTCTAAGTGTTGATTTTTATAAATTATCATCATATTCTCAAACCGAGAGACCCGAGACTATGCGGTCAGTTCCTACAAGTTACATTGGTCCCGTGCGAGGTGTCCGTTACGGGTCCATTTGTGGGCTGGTTTGGCTTTTCACCCTTTAATGACTTGTTTTTAAATTTAAGTGTGATTTTTGAAAATTATCATCATATTCTCAAACTGGGAGACCCGGGACTATGCGGTCAGTTCGTACAAGTTATATTGGTCCTGTGCGAGGTGTTCGTGCCTCCTACGGGGTCGTTCGGGGGCTAGTTTGGGTTTTCTCACTTTAACAGCTTGTTTTTAAGTCTAAGTGTGATTTTTGCAAATTATCGCCATATTCTCAAACTGGGAGACCACTGACTACGCGGTCAGTTTGTACAAGTTACATTGGTCCCGTGCGAGGTGATCGTGCCTCCTAAGGGGTCGTTTGGGGGTTGGTTTGGGTTTTCACCCTTTAACGGCCTATTTTTAAGTCCAAGTGTGATTTTTGCAAATTATCATTGTATTCTCAAACCGGGAGACCCATCAGTTCCTACAAGTTACATTTGTCCCGTGCGAGGTGTTCGTGGCTCTTATGGGGTCGTTTGGGAGCCGATTTTGGTTTTCACCCTTTAACGGACTGTTTTTAAGTCTAAGTGTGATTTTTGCAAATTATCATCATATTCTCAAACCGGGAGACCCGTGACTATGCAGTCAGTTCACAAAAGTTACATTGGTCCCCTGCGAGGTGTTCGTGCCTCCTACGAGATCATTTGGGGGTTGGTTTGGATTTTCACCCTTTAACGGCCTATTTTTAAGTCTAAGTGTGATTTTTTCAAATTATCGTCTTATTCTCAAACCGGGAGACTTGAGACTATGCGGTCAGTTCCTACAAGTTACATTGGTCCCGTGCGAGGTGTTCGTGACTCTTACGGGTCTGTTTGGGGGCTGGTTTGGGTTTTCACCCTTTAACGGCCAATTTTTAAGTCTAAGTGTTGATTTTTGCAAATTATCATCGTATTCTCAAACCGGGAGACCCGAGACTACACGGTCAGTTCCTACAAGTTACATTCATCCCGTGCGAGGTGTTCTTTCATCCTACGGGGATGTTTGGTGGATGGTTTAGGTTTTCACCCTTTAACGGCCTATTTTTAAGTCTAAGTGTTATTTTTTCAAATTATCGTCATATTCTCAAACCAGGAGACTCGTGACTATGCGGTCTATTCATACGAGTTACATTGGTCCCGTACGAGGTATTCGTGCCTCTTACGAGTTCGTTTGGGGGCTGGTTTAGGTTTTCACCCTTTAACGGTCTGTTTTTAAGTCTTAAGTGTTGATTTTTGCAAATTACCGTCGTATTCTCAAACCGAGAGATCCGTGACTACACGGTCAGTTCGTAGAAGTTACATTGGTCCCGTGCGAGGTGTTCGTGCCTCCTACGGGGTCGTTTGGAGGCTAGTTTGGGTTTTCACCCTTTAACGGCTTGTTTTTAAGTATATGTGTGATTTTTGCAAATTATCATCGTATTCTCAAACCTAGAGACACGTGACTACGCGGTCAGTTTCTACAAGTTACATTGGTCTCGTGCGAGGTGTTCGTGCCTCTTACGGGTCCGTTTGGGGGCTGGTTTGGGTTTTTACCCTTTAAGGGCTTGTTTTTATGTCTAAGTGTTGATTTTTGCAAATTATTGTCGTATTCTCAAATCAGGAGAGCCGGGACTACGCGGTCAGTTCCTACAAGTTACATTGGTCCCGTGCGAGGTGTTTGTTTCTCTTATGGGTCCGTTTGGGGGATGGTTTGGGTTTTCACACTTTAACAGCTTATTTTTAAGTCTAAGTGTTAATTTTTGCAAATTATCATCGTATTCTCATACCGGGAGACCCGCGACTACGCGGTTAGTTTATACAAGTTACATTGGTCCTGTGCGAGGTGTCCGTGCCGCTTACGGGTCCGTTTGGGGGTTGGTTGGGGTTTTCACCCTTCAACGGCTTATTTTTAATCTTAATCTAGATATTGTCAAATTATGGTATAAGGTATTAAATATCTTGCGTATCTCCGATACAATCTACATAAGGAAAACATATATCAACATTATGGAAATAACATTTATATTAGTAGATGATGTTGTGGTGCATATACAGTAGTCATTTGGCCAATACCTTATATATTCAATACCAATCGAGAATTCATTATAAACATTCAATATGAATTTCCATATATAGTTAACAGTTATAATGCATAGAAAATTCAATATGAATTCATATAGTTACAGTATATAGAACATTCAATAAGGTATAAGGTATAAGGCATTGAATATAAAAGCTATAAGGTATTGAATATTGTTAACTATTCATATTGAATGTATAAGGTATTGAATATTCAATATACAGTATGAACATTCATATTGAATAATATTAACTATTCATATCAATACTGTATATTGGATATTGTATAAGGTATTGAATATATAAGGTATTGAATATTGTTAACTATTCATATAAGGTATATTGAAACTGTTAGTTAACAATATACCTTAACAATATTCAATATTCAATACCTATTTAACATACAATATTCAATATCAAAGTTATGAATTCACATAGATATAGTACCTACAGCTGTTGCACATTTACAAAAGAATATTGAATTCACATTGAAATCATATTGAATTTATTAAGTTTGTAACAATACATCAAAGTCATATAAAATAAAAACTGAACTGAAAAAACAAAACAAAAATAAGTTTACCTCTGCTAGGGGCAGTGCACGCGAGGAGAGACACGGGCTGAATGATGTCCTCTGCTGCAGGAAATAGGGGCGGCGCGCAGCGCGGGAGGTTTTCCTCTTTAATGTTTACACACACAACATTATCTGCAACCAGAATATGCTATTAGAAGAGATCATGAAAACAAAAATGAAAAGAATCAATATAAGGTTAGTTAACCTCTCAGAAGAATCAAAGATCCCTCCTAAAATGTTAGTCTTTAAGTGGAGAGCTCTATCAAAATGAATTGCAGTTGATGATTTGGATCAGAAAGTTAGAGTTCGAATGGCCTTTAGATGTTAATGTTGTGTCTCACACATTGAAACTTCAATGTGTGAGACACAACATTTTTTAAACCAAAGAATTCTACCAACTGAAGTCCATCAAGTAAGCAATTGGTTCAAGTTTTTGTAATTTCTTGGAATCCCAAAGTAGTAAATTGACAAACAAAATCTCATACAGACCTCTGTGAGCCCTCATGAGGTGATCCTTCAGCATCAACCTCATCTCTGTCTTCGCCTACTGGCACAGCATGCCCGTCCAACCTTTTCAACTTCTTTATCGAGCCTGGATCAATGTCTTTTGATGATCTAGAAATAATACTTTTACAGGAGTTGCAACCTGCATCCAGTCACTAAAGTAAGATCCAAATTCTCTTCATGATTTTCCAAAAATGTTGATCCCTATAGGAGTTTCTCAGAATTTCGATAAAGCATTTGGCATAAACAGTTGTTATAACATATAACAGTTATATCTGTTACATATGTTATATATGTTTTGGATATTAATGTTTTGCATATAGTTCTAAATACGTGTTGATATTCATCCATGTTTTGGATGTTTTGGATATTAATGTTTTGCATATAGTCCTAAATACGTGTTGATATTCATCCATGTTTTGGATATTAATGCTTTGATTTGATATAATAGATATAACTATTATAACAGTTATATATAACAGATATGAACCAGGCAGGGATAAAGCTATCGGGGAAGGCTCGGGAGATGAAAGACAAGGCTGAGCAGTTTGGGCAGCAGCACACTTGAGCTCTTTGTTTGAAGTATGAGAAAGTATTGTAGAGGTTGATTTGTACTGGTGCATAACTTTGTTTTGTAATTTGGTTGCTTGATGCGCAACATACCTCTTTTGAGCACACCATATACCAATTTATATGTGACCAACTCCATCAAATTCAGGTATCTAAAAACATAAACACCTGGTCAGCCCAAACTGGTGAGGAACAAATTTCAGGAAATTACGAAAGAGTCTTAATATACCATAGAAATATTGAGTGTATGCCGCGAATACACTTAAAGTTTCGTATTCATCCGTGAGGCCTTGAAATAACTAATCCAAACTGCTATTAAATTGTTCTTAATGCGTTGGGTCAGGTCAATAATATAAATTGTCACCACTAATTTGACTTTTAGATGCAATCCTCCACTCTCATATGACTATCAAATGTGTAAATAATTATCTAAAAACGATACTAATATGACAAAATAACTATCCATACATATAATATAATGATCAATTAACGGATTCGGATCCTCTAAAGTTACATGGTAAAGTGATATCATTATAATTTAATTTCTCTTAATAATCTTACTTTTTAGACAAGAATACCAAATACTATATTTTAATAGAGTATGCAAAAAGTAAATTAAGTGTACACAATTAAAGAACTTGTTCACTAAATTATGAACGTGATAAATGAATATCAACACGTATTTAGGACTATATACAAAACATTAATATCCAATACACAGATATAACATATATAACTGTTATAATAGTTATATATGTTTTATAACATAAATCTTCTGGATAAACTAAAATGGATTAATTGGAGACACACACACAGGTGTAGATAAATACAATGTAACTGTTCTAGAAGCAATGTAGGTATTACTCAATAAAAGATTGGGTCGATCAAATAATGGACATTCAAATCAAAGCTTTAGTGCAAATGTTATGGAAATGGCCATATTTGTTCAGCTTGTCAAAGAGAAGATGACGAGGGAAAAAATACTTCCAACCAACTTCAAACTCTATAAGTTCAAACAATTGCTTAGTGTAACCTGATCTAATAGCATGGAGTACACAATATCCACTGAAACAATCTCTCTATCTGATTAATGTTGAGAAAACACACAAGATCACATCGTAACTAACCAGTCCATCCCAAGATATGATCCTCACACCTAACTAACCAGTCCATCCCAAGATCACATCGTAAGAGTGGGTACCTATAACTAACAAATTTGCCTCGAAACACATCCTACCAATATATATCTCCACATTATCACAAATATCAAAGATATGCCTAACGGATCAGGTATCAATAATTCCCTATCACAAGGTCTAGATAGTAAACCAAAAAACATCCATAAAACTACTTGATACGAATAAGTATGTGGCACTGATGTCAAACAAAACTCCAGCTAAGGTGACACAACGTATATTTTAATACTACACACACTAGTTATCACAAAATCACACACACACTAGTTATCACAAAATTCGAGGGAACAAAACTACACACACACACACACACACACACTAGTTATCATAAAATTCGAGGGAATGATATGCCTCAAATAAACACGGAAACAACCAGCTCCTAAAACTAGGCATAATCAAATAAACACCAATTAATTGAATAAAACACATTCCCAAGACCTCTCATTGCCTAACACTTCCCTTAAATTAGTTTTCGGGGCATTGGATTCTCACCAATGTTTGCGTTACTCAAGCCAACATTCTCGCTTCCGCTTCATCCACCACCACTCGCGCGGATGCTTCCCTCTAAGGCGGAACGCTCCTGAGATTCTTGATTATTCCATTTCCTGATGTTAGCAATGTACAACGATTAAATATGATCATTTTCTTCTCGGGACCTTTTACTTTTTTTCATCATGTGCGTCAATTTTAGGGCCAATAAAGGATTTTTATCTTCGAAACCCACTGGAAGGGGGGGTGCACAAGAAATCAAATCATATAGAAATGATCAAAGCCGTGGACGCCCTGAAAACGCTATGAGGTGTTCGAAAATGGTCGAAGTAGTTGAATGGGAAGATTAATATGACAATAGCCCTAGGTAGCACAAAATGTAATTGCCCCATAGATCTTATATCTATCTATATGAAAAAGAAATCATGTAGCGAAGGGAATTCTTATTTGTACAAATGGTACTTCGAACTTGGAACGAGGATGATCCTTTTTTTTATGGATACTCCTATTATACTCATAGTCTCTGAAGGATGAGAACCAACAATGCATCATCTACACCGAGAATTCAAGTATTGTATACGTCATTAGTCTGATCCTTTGTAGGAACTAACAGTAATAACGAACTTTTTTTAATAGTAAACTCACACAAGCAAGTATAGACAATCCATAATTCTAACTTGAATGGCATGAACTACTTGTAAAGTACATGGATTAATTAACACAAATAAACATATCAATAATCTAACTAAAATTCACACAAACTAGTAAACAAATATTATCTTATAATAATTGATCTAAAAATATACAACAACAACCAATTGGCAATCCGGGTTTTCAATTGGCTCACCCTCAACCTCTTATCACCACTACAAATCAATTCAGGTTTTCAATTGCCCCCCCCCCCCTTCAACTTCATAGCACCACTATAAACCATATGTACAAAAATTAATGATATAGATCAATAATTAAGAATTAGAATTACCTCTTATTCGTATCAATTCAATGTTGTAACTTGAACGTCCAGGTTGTTTCAAAATGAATGAAAAACGGTCACGCAAGCAGTAACTCCCTATCAAATACCCGTAAATGAAAAACATGTGTATTAGGGATGGTGCCAAATATGAAAAACAAATGGATTTTTGGACAAACTACCATAAACTACATGCTCGAACTATGACTCACAGAATAAAGCCAAATATCTTGTTCAATTTGAAATTTCTAATATTAATTTGTGTACTATCCTTCTTTTATATAATATTTGCACAGTAAGAATATGGTGAATGGTCATATAACAAATGATTCACCAATATTACAATGATTTCATTAATTTTCTTTTTTCCAATTACAAAATACAAATACAATCAATAGCATATACGGAGGTGAATTCAAAAACAAAATATAAACAACCCATTATCATGGGTGATACATGTTCAATTATGTAAAATCTATCTATAACAGAAAATGAACAATTAGGTATTAGACTTCTTTATAAAAATAGGATAAAAATGTAGTTAAATTGAAATTTGTCACCCAATTTAGATTATAAGTTATTAGGAATTTCACTAGAGTTTACAAGTTCCAACTTTATCCTTTGTTTATTTTGAGAGAGAGAGAGAGAGAGAGAGAGAGAGAGAGAGAGAGAGAGGCGATTTTGAGAGAGGAGGGAGGGCGGGAGAACAAAAATCATTGAGGGGATTAATTTTTTTTAGGATATTTATATTTTAGTGAAGTGTTCTCAATCACTAAGAAAACAAACATAACATATTCAAAACTCAATCAATGTACAAAATTGTTATCAAAGTACAATAAACATGAAAATTTCTCAGCCACCCAAACATTAAAGCATGAAAATTGTTACATGACCCATGAAAAAACTGATTTGGGCATTTTGACAAACATTTCATGATGAATCTATTATATACCGATCTCAGGTGTATCTCTTATTAATCAAAGAACAGTTAAATTGATTTTGAGAAAGTTAAATCTCAACTCCTTAATTTATTTTTCTTCATTATACCCATCTTTTTTTTTCATCAACTTAGAAATCACTATTTATTCATCAGAGTAAAAGATAAACATAAAATCCACAAATTTATGCATAGATTAAGTTTTCTGTAATTAACCTTGCACATGGAATGGAGATTGGCGGGGCTATAGTAGTGGAGAGTGTGAGGGTCGTCCTTGTGGGACCAAATAGCAGCCACGGAGGCATGGCATCCTTGTGTCACCACGCTACCCAGCGGCCACGTCTCGATCAGGTCTCTAGAGAGCACCACGCTACCCATATCAGGTTGGTTTTTATCGACATCAAAAACTAACAAATTTCTAATATTTTGATGACATCAAAAAAAGGAAACAAAATGAAAAAAACAAGAAGAACAAACCTTGAGTGTGAATGGAAGAGAGAGGGCACCGGACTCATATAGGAGGAGCGACGCCGGACTGAAGAGAGGGTGCTGATGAGGGTTTTTGAGGGAAGAGGGAGAGTTGAACGAGGAGCGAGACAATTGACCGGGACACAAAAAAAGGGTAGTATAGTGAATTTTTCTAGTGATTTTATATTTTAGTCAGTGTACTCAATTTTGGCACACTTTAAAACAGTGCCAAATTTTGGCCTTGTTTTTAAAGTGTGTCAGATTTCTAATAAACTGTGCCAAAATCTGGCACAGTTTTAAACTGTGCCAAATTTTTAATATCTCGGTGTGCCAATTTGCTATTTTTGGTGTGGTGTATTGCCAACTCCTAGCATTGAAGTCATGATTCTAGTCATCCTTGTGGGAATAAGGAATATTCACCACCAGGACCCTGTCAGCAATCCTCGCCTTTAAATATAAGATTCCATAATTTGTGCATGAGAAGACATAACAATAAAATATTTCTGCGAGCCCTAAGTCAGCCCCATATAATTCATTTATCCTGTGTACTCCATTCAAAATTTTCCAAATATTTGGAGTACACTGAGCAGGAACAATGTCAAAATATTTAAAGAATCTCAAAAATAGGGGGTTGGGTGGAAATGTTAAATCCCACTGAAAAATTAACAAAGTATGAATCTAGTGACCATCATATATTGTACTTACATTTCGAGGAATCAGAACGCACTCAATATCTACCCAATCAGGATTATTATAGCATGTTCTTAACTCAAAAAAGGACGTGTTATCATGTCTTGCCATTAATAGAATAGAGAAATGAATACCCTAGATACAGTTATAAACTAATTCGAAGAAAAAGAAGAATTGAGAAAGTTAAGACTAGAACTTACAAGTAGTGGCAAATCTTTGAGAGAGCACAGAAGAAGAAGAAGAAGAAGAAGAAGAAGAAGAAGAAGAAGAAGAAGAAGAAGAAGAAGAAGAAGAAGAAGAAGAAGAAGAAGAAGAAGAAGAAGAAGAAGAAGAAGAAGAAGAACTTTGATTTTGAAGTAGAGAATAAGAGGGGAAGTTTAGAAACAAAATTTGTGCAAGAACGACTAGAATTAGTGAATTGACAGTTAAGTTGCACACGAAAAAGGTTCAAATATCCAAAATGATGAGTTGCATTTCCCCAAGAAGATCTCGACGCTTCATTTTCTCTTATGGAAAAGCATACCCACTTCAGCCTTCACAAATTACAAACAAGCCATGCCGATTTTGGATACTATTTCAAGCCTTAGGCCTTGGACTTGTTTAAAATTAGTTGGCCCAAACTGTTAGCCTAAATATTTTAGGGGTAAATGTGGCCACCCATTTAACATAGCCCATGAGATTATCCGACCATCTTGGATCCATCAGAACGCTGCCTGACCCAAATCATAATTTAATTCACACATGATTATCTCAAATACACTTGAATACATATGGATATAGTCAAATCATTTATCGATAATATCAGAGGAGATATTCAGGTATTCCTTGATATATCCATCGTGATAAATAATTTCCTTGTACGACTCAACCTCTTATTTGAGACACCTATAAATTATACACCCTGACCTGGGACAAAAGTATGTAACCTTAGATCTTGAGAGACACTTAATATAAATAGTAACTTCCCCGTGGATGTAGGTAAATTTCTGAACCACGTATATCACTATTGCGTGTGATCTTTACTTTTTGTCTTTGTGGTTGTTTTCATGGATTTCTCTATTATGATATTTTATGTACTCGTAGTTGGTATTTTTTGAAAATGGTGTATTTTCTAGAAAGAGTGATGTAAAACATTTTAAAAAATGAAATGTTTGAACATAATGATTTACGTTGTTAAACATTAATGAAATTATGTTTTAAATTTTCTTGTAAAAATGAAGATTTTACGGGGGAAAATGGGCATTTGTTGAGTTTGAAGAAATAAAATGTATTTTATGCCAAGAAAGTATAATTTTGCAAGTATGATGAATTTCTATAATGAAAAATATGTTTAACCCATTTGATTGGATTTTAAGTTTTAAAATCCATCTTCCCATGCATATAAACTTGTAGTATTTGGATGATGAATGTATAAACAACTTTAAAGAAAATTTATTTTGGTTTTAACATGGAATAAGAAAAGTTGAAATTCTAGTATTCAAGTGTGTGAAAATAGGATTAAAGGTGTAATAAACATAAGGTTGTAAGACTACATATGTTGACAAAAAGAAATGATATTTTCTTATAAAAGTAGTCTTTAAGGGCAAATGAATTTCTTGAATAAAGAAAGTAAAGAAATGTCTAGTTTGTAAAAGGGTTACTGATGGTGTTGTACAAGTGTTAATGGTTCAACCAAGTTGGTATGTATAACTTAATAATGTGGTAAAGGATTAACACTTGTGAAATTGGAAAGAAAATAATGAGATAAAGATGTTTCTAATTTATAAGAATATTACTCTAAGGTCAAAAGGTTTTTAAGGTGTTAAAAATCTTAAGAAGTTAGTGTGGGTAACTTAATAGTGTTTTGGAAAAATTAGCACTTACGGAAATGGAGTAAAAGATGAGTTTGGAAACAAATGGATAAAATTGTAATTTTACTTAACGTGGAACATTTTTATGAAATAAAAATGTTAGAAAAGGTGTTACACAAATTGGTCCTATATGAATATGATTTTTGAAATAAAATCAAGGTTAAAGTGTAAAGGACATGAAATGATAATTTCAAAGTGGAATAATGTGGAGATTTGTAAAATGTTAACACAAGTTAGGGTGAAACCCTGGGTTTTGGCTCCGGCCGGGTAAAAGGAAAAGTGGAATAATGTGGGCATTCATAAAATGTTAAAATACATTAAAATGAACCTGTATAACACTAAAAAAATTAAGGCGGGCCTGGAGCCCTGGGGTGAAAGACCCAAAATAACTGGTCAGAGCATATGGTGTGCATAGACAACGGGGTGGAGTCCATTGAAGTATGCAGCTATTGAAAGATTTCAAGAAACGATAAAGGAATGATGAATCTGACCAGAAATAGATTTTGTGGTGAAACGTGTTAATACAACCTAACTTGAATGAATTAATAAATATTACGATAAAGGTGAAATGGATAAGTAAATGAGTAAATTGATTAATTTTCATAAGTTAAAGAAAAGGTAAAGTAAGTGGATTAATGGGGGGTTAAGTAACCTAAGTGGTTAAACCCATAATTTACACAAGAATGTGTTGTAAAAGGTTTTCAAAGTCTAAATGAGTATTTTCTCAAATGGTGCAAATGCGGGGACCCATTTAACAAAACCCATGAGAGTAGTCGACTATCTTGGATCCATCAGAATGCTGACTGGACCAAATCATAATTTAATTCACACATGAGTATCTCAAATACACTAAAATACTTCTGGATATAGTTAAATCAGTTACTAATAATCTCATAGGAGATATTCAGGTACTCCTTGATATATCCATCGTGATAAATGAGTTCCTTATATGACTCAACCTCTCATTTGATACACCTATAAATTGCAAACCCTGACCCAGGACAAAAGTATGTAACCTTAGATCTTGAGAGATACTTAATATAAATAGTAACCTCCCGGTGTATGTAGGCATATTTCAAACCAAGTATGTCATTATTGCGTGTGATCTTTACTTTTTGTCTTTGTGGTTGTTTTCGTGGATTTCTTTATTATGATATTTTATGTAGTCATAGTTGGTATTTTGTGAAAATGGTGTATTTTCTAGAAAGAGTGATGTGAAACATTTTATGAAATGAAATATTTGAAGATAATGATTTATGTTGTTAAATATTAGTGAAATAGTGTTTTAAATTTTCTTGCAAAAATGAAGATTTTACGGGAAAAAAATGGGCATTTGTTGAGTTTGAAGAAATAAAATATTTTTTATGCCATGAAAGTATATTTTTGCAAGTATGATGAATTTCTAGAATGAAAAATATGTTTAACCCGTTTGATAGGATTTTAAGGTTTAAAATCCATCTTCTCACGCATATAAACTTGTAGTATTTGGATGACGACTGTATAAACATCTTTAAAGAAAATTTATTTGGGTTTTAACATGGAATAAGAAAATTTAATATGTACAAGTAAATGTGTAAATTGGGGTGAACCCCGGGCTTTGGCTCTAGTCGGGTAAAAGGAAAAGTGGAATAATGCGTACATTTGTAAAATGTTAAAATACATTAAAATGAACTTGGATAACACCGAAAAATTAAGGCGGTTCTATAGCCCTGGGGTGAAAGACCCAAAATAACTGGTCAGAGCATATGGTGTGCATAGCCGGTGGGATGGAGACCATTGAAGTATGCAGCTATTGAAAGATTCTGAGAAAAGATAAAGGAATAATGAATGTGTTAATAAATGGATTGTGTGGTGAAACGTGTTAATACAACCTAACTTGAATGAATTAATAAATGTTCCGATAAAGGTGAAATGGACAAGTAAATGTGTAAATTGATTAATTTTCATCAGGTAAAGTAAGTGGGTTAATTGATGGTTAAGTAACCAAAGTGGTTAAACCCATAATTTACATAATCATGTGTTGTAAAAGGTTTTCAAAGGCTAAATGAGTATTTTCTCAAACGGGGTTCACAAATGTTGAAAGTGTGGTTTTCAACGAAAATACTAATGTGGATTAGTTAAAATGAAAAGGGATAATTTATGTAAAGAGATGATTTTAAGCTAATCCAAGTGGAGTTGTTTTCAAATATTTAACCGTGTGTGTTAAATAAAGAGATTAATGAGAAAAGGAGAAAAAAGAAGTATTTTATAAGATTAAGGTGAATTAATCTGGATAAATGAGGTTTTTGGAAGTAAACTATTTCATGCATTAAGTATATGTATATGTATGCTTATATATGTATACAAGGTAGTTGCATGTGAACGTAGGCATAACGTGTTAGAGTCTTCTTTCTGTCGTTTGATTCTATACTGCATTTATATATTTACCATTGAGCATTTGGTTCATTCCCTCACTTTTTTACGACAGGTTGGGAGAGGTTTCGTATTTTCATAGCATTATACATGTATGTACTTTCTCTTATATTGCGTTAGTAGTTTTGTATGCTTGAACTTCGGGGTGCTCCCCATGGGTCCCTCACGTAGTTTAGAGATCTCACTTACCATGATTGTTCATTGGTTAGACTCAAAAAATACTAAACCCAATGAATAATAAAAGTTCGTGATAACTTATTACTGGTACTTTTTATATTTATTTTTATTACATATTAGTGTTCGCAACTAATCATATTATTATTTTTTTGAAGTGGCTGAACACATTTTCCATCAATGGGAAGAGGGACATGCCAATCTGGAATTTTGTTAAGGTAAATAAATATTCTAAAACTGATTTGTTATTTTAGTTCTTTTTTAAAACAGCTACTAAGTACCTTTACAATATGTGCCTCAATCTAGGGTCCAATATAAGGAAAAAAAGAGTCTTGCGTGTGGATAATTTATGATGATATGGATATTTTTTTATGATTTTCACGAAAGATTTGATAGAGGATCCTTTTGCATCTATTGAAAGAAATGTAATTATATTTTGTATTATTTTGATCATATTGATCTTTGAAATTTGTAAATGTCTTATTATTTGGTTATTTAAATTTATCAGATAACACTTTTGAGCAACAAAGAGACGTACACAATTAATGAGATAAATGAAATTAGAATGGAGTTCATAGAGTTCATTTATGACTATATAGGTAACTTCTTAAATTAATTTTATTAGGTTGTGAGGGTCAAATTTTTTATTTAGACTTTGTTTGGCCACGTGAGCAGGTCATTTAAAAATGTTGTATTTTAGAATTCTATACTTGGATATGAGTCCGGTGATTAAAATTAAAAAAAAATTATTTTGTTTTTGAAGTTATTGCGTATATTCTTGATAAACTGAAGGTTGTTTCATGTAAAAATAATGGAGACTTTGCCAAAAAAATTTGAAACATAAAGAGTGGTGATATTTACTTTGTTAGGCCGTGCGGAACAATGTATTTTATTTATTTATTTTAATTATTTAATCAACTTCATTCGATATTAACTTTGTTATTTGTATATATGCATATGTAATCTATGCTTGGCCATACAAACAGGTGATTTGAAACTGCTGCGTTTTGAAATTTTATACTTGGACATGCGTCTGGTGATTGAAATTTAAATTGTTGTTTTGTTTTTTATTGTGAATATTCTTGATAAACTAAACATTTTGGTTTCATGTAAAAATAAAGGATACTTTTTCAAATTTTTTAAAATGTAAAGAGTTAGGATATTTATTTGTTGGGCCGTGTGAAATAATTTTTTTATCAACTTCATTCTATGATTACTTTGTTGTTTGTATATGCTCAAAGATGAGGAGGTTGTTCATATATTACCATTATTGAGTTGATTTATTACTTAAGTTGACTTCTTTCACATATTACCTATCGATTATTTCTTAAATTTATTGAATGCATGTGATTTGGATCGCTGACGTGGCTGGTCATGAAGAAGTGAAATTATCTACATTTTCCTCCCACGAAATTACACTTATTTTTTAGTGAATTATGTTATATAGTTCACCTTTTTGTAAGAAACTATGAAGTAGTAATCATTACTTAGGATATTATCAGTTGTCGTTGTGGTAAGAATATTACTCCTTATAATCTTCAAATTAGTATACGTAACAACCCGTACTTTTGGGGATAATTAAATTTCATAAATGGGTATTAATTGGAAATTTGGGGAATTTTCTGGAATAATAATTTTTGGAAATTTATGAGGGTTAGATGATTTCAGAGGTGTGTTTCATTTACTTTTGAGACTAAGTAAATGAGTTGGATCATTTTAATTATTTGTCGTTGTGGGTAGCGCGACAAAGGATAATATTTTAATGGGGAAACCGCATTAAGTCATGTGGGATTAAATCAGTGACTTGCGGTCAAGTACCTTGAATGGAGATTTCGATGTGCGGTTGGTCTCGGAATGGCCGAGATAGTTAGAATAGTGTATCCGAAGGTCAAAATTGAGTTTCGAGAATTTTTAGAGTTAAAAGGAACTCGTAATTGAGTAAACGAGTCATTTTTCGTTTTAAAGGGATAAACCCTTATTTCTCCCTATATAAGGAGGAAGGGGTAAAGAAAGAGAAAGAAAAAGAGAGAAGAGAGAGAGGAAGGAAGAGAAAAAGGATTTTCGAGCCAAACCCCGTCGGATTCGACTCGGGATCGACGGATTTATCCACGAGGCAAGTTTTTACTTGATTTATTTATTTTTAAGCATAAATCTCATATCGTAGTTGGTAGTGATACACCACAAAGATTTTCGGGTTGGGTTTTTGTGAATTAAAACGGGTTTTCAAAAGCTGAACGAGTAAAAACACCAATAATTTCCAATTCGAGAAACTTAGGAATTCATTGATTTCAATTGTGGATTATGGGTTCTATGATGTTTAAAACCCCTATTTATATGTGTATATGTTGTTGGTTGAGGTTTGAGGAGGTTAGGACAATAAACAAAAAGCTTGGAGGTATGTTAATGGCCGAAACAGTCTCAGAGAAGATGATGAACAGTAAACAACATCCTTGCCGAATCGATTCGGCTCTTAGTCAAAAAATAAAAATTGTAGATCTTTTCGATACGGTCACGTGGGCTCTAACCGCATATTTTTTTGATTTTTTTTGGATTTATAATGATTTTTCTATGGAAGGTTGTCCGAGATCGAAATCGTTAGTTAGAAATCAAACCTGATATTGGGAGAATTAAGGCTAGAATTGTTTGGAGATAAATATTAGGGTTTCCTAAATATAGAGTGGGGACCTCTAGATTATTATTTTAGCGAAATGTAGTCATTGGGTTTGTGGAAATGGAATCCACGACCTATTTAAGTTAAGGTGTTTGGTGACGAATATTCTTTAGGATAATTTTAGTGGGCATTTAGGCCTATATAATTATGCGTGTAGGAAAACATAATTATATCAATTATGGTTGGGTAAATCCTACGAGACTACTAGGATAAATTTGGGAATATATTTATTTACTTAACATGAATTGGTATATTTGGAGATATTCAATAAATCCTTAAATGGGAATAAGGTATTTATTATTTATCAAAGTGAGGGAATACTTTGGGTATAGAATCATGAGTGTGAGAATACTCGAATTATATAAGTTATGAGAACCTTTGGGATTATTGGTCATCGCTAGGTATGATTAGCAATTAGAGTCATTTATGTATAATGTGACTACAGTATATATATATTATATAATACAAATACATATGTATCTGTGTGTGAATGGTATATGTGTATTTAGAGGCTGGTTTCCATGGGCTTTCCTTTGGTATAGGGTTAGAACAGCCAGATTATATATTTCTCTAATGCAATCCAGGGAGGTTACGCGATGTGAGTGAATCCCCTGGCTCGAGGAGCAGGGAGAGTATAGTCCCCGGGTCATTATTGTCCCGCGTTCGAGTGAGATGTGTGTAACTCCACTTGCAGGGGGGACATGACCACCTCCACCGTTGTGTATTTGTTTACCATGTCCATTGAGAGAGTCTGGCTTGGTACCATGGGATAGTGAGTAATCCCGAATTTTGGATCGGCACTATGAGACCGCATCCTCGAGTTATAGATCGTTAGGATGATTATTATACTTGTGTGTATAGTATATTACTTGTGCATGAGAATAAGAAATTATATATCTCTATGAGAGTAAAGAGAAAAAAAAATGAAAAGGGACAAATTCTCAGTCTGGGAGATTCTATCCGGATGTGCATTATAAAAATGAATATAGAGTAAACCTCAGTCCGGGAGATATTATCCGGATGTATATTGTAAGATGTATATGAGAATGAGTATAATATGTATAATATTATATAAGTATGTTTATATATTCGTTTTGTACTAAGAGCCTAATGGATCTAGACCATTGACACTACCAAGTATTAGTGTATCAGGGGGTTCCTTGTTTGGATTTCGCTTTGCGAGACACCCCACGTACAAACTTAGCGCAGTGTTGAGAATGGAGAGAAGTTTTCGTAGTACTCGGGTTGTTGAGGTTTCTAGCAGACGGGTGAATTAGATTAGTTAGGCGGGGTAGCTTAACTAGGATGTTTTAGACGAGTGCGTTAGGCGTGCACTATTAGAAGAGGGGTGAGGGGTATCTCATGGGAGTGCGATACCAATTTAAATATGAGACCAACTTACTTTTAAAAATAAAGCATTTATGCAATTGCAAAATATTTTTACAACTCAGGATCTGACCCGTTTTCCTATTTTTCCTTTTCATGCTATATATATTATATATGTATAGGTGTCCAGACACAGGGACGCCTGGATGATGATTCCTTCGAGTCAGACGTGTGCTGCGACAGCTGTGGATGCATGCAGATTTACCATAGATGCTTCTATCCTTGTAATCTAGATAGGAGGTACTGTATAAATATTCAGGCTAATAACCCAATTTCATTTATTTATTCTTTTACCGCCTTTTAGTGCGGCATTCGATATAGTTGTATGATGTTTAAATCGAGTGTTTGGTTATTTTATTTCATTTCAGTTTCATTTACATAAACTGCGTGAATGTTTTAATTCATAAATTGTTTAAAAATATTAGTTAAATAAAATTTTGACGCCAGCCTAATAGGTTATTAGTAATTAATTTGGTTTTCGACAGTGATGCTAAGAATGAACCATATACGACTCCTATTTTAATTTGGTACAGGAGTGATCGCCCAGTATTTTATTAGGCGGATTGTCACAGATGGTATCAGAGCATCAGGTTCTAGTGTTCTTAGGAATCTGTGCGGACGTACTTCGCTTTCAACGTTGCTCTCGATTTGATATAGAGCCTCAGGATTAGGATTGTTGATTTCTTGTCGCGCCCCTAATTAATTAAGTTAAACTCATCCTTTTAATTAGAGATAAATTGCCTTAAACAATGCTTTAATTTAAATCTCTAAGGAAAATAGCATAAGATTTTTTTTTCAAAGGTATGTGCAGATGAAAACATAAATGCCTTTACTTATAACTTATAAGTACTACATAAATTTACATAACCAAGATCCTTAGTTTAATAATAACACAAAAGGAATCTTAATATTCAAACCATACTAGATATCTGTCATTCCCCCGTTTTAAGGTCCTAACTTGGCAGTGAACTCCAAATTTTAAGCATACCTGAAAACAAAACATTATAGGAGTGTAAGCTATAAAGGCTTAGTGAATGACAACATACCACACATATAACCAATTCGAATAACCATTTTTATTTTGTTCTAATGCTATAACCCAACAGGAATTGTGAAACTCTCGCAAGCCTGGACCCGCCACAGTCCAATTAACCCACCACCGTTATTAGGGACCACCCCATCCCTTTATTCGGCCCGAGTACACAAACCTTTAAGTTGGATTAATAGGACCACCACATCCCATAGGAACCACCACAGTCCTTAACATTAGATAAAGGACTCACTAGTCCATATCATTTCAAAACATCGCTTAACATTTTTAATCATATGCATATGTTTCATTAATACAACATCACTCCCATAAACCTTTTAACACATGTGTTTAACTACATATTTCCATATGAAATTATAAGCATTTATATTTAATAAGGAAGGTCACTCACCTTGGATTTAGTGCTAAGATTAATACCAACTACTTCCTTGGTATGGTAGTATTAGCTGCTTCCCCACCTAACAAGTCAATGTCGTTAGTATATGAATACACCGATTAATATCAACCCAGTAATACATCACATCATTTGGTCAATCAGAAATAACTAAGGAGGAATTAAATATGACACGTCACATTTATATAACACCCAATTAATTAGGGTTTTAATAAAATTTACAGAATAAAATTACGAATTTGCTAAACAAAGTTATACCCATTTTATTACAACATTTTCCAAATCGTTTCTCAAGAAAAACAACAGCACAACTTCAACTTCCTGGAATTCTCATAATTTTTATACAACATAAATTTCCATGATATTACACCCAGTATCGTTAAACACATTGAATAATACAAATTTAATGTTTCATAATTTTTAGGGCTCATTTTCTATGTCGAGCAAAACGTATTCTTGCTCCTTTAGGGAAGATTTTAAACCCAAACTTCAAACTATCACCAAAGGTTAATTCCTTGGTATTTTTACACAATTTTTGGATATGTTATACATGTATGAGTATATTTTACTCTCCAACTTGAATCACTCAATTCCAATAAGTATTCCATGATTTATGCCATTTTTAGCATAACTAGATCAAAATAGAACATTAAGGCATAACTTAACATTTTTAAGCATGCATAACCTTGACCTTGGGTATAATTCCTGGAAACATGTAATAAACATGTTTTATCATAATTATAAATAATAATCATGAATTTTCTAAATCAAAATCCTTTACGAAATATGATGTAAATTTAAGACTTTAAAGTATGCATTTACGATCCTAGCTCCAGTTCTAACTTATGTTCTTAACCCATACTTATTTTAATAAACTTAGACAATATGGGTATCATTAAAATATTTATCCAAATCAAAAATAAAAATATGCCAAGTGTATAACTCATCCTTGTGACCAACTTTAATACACAAGAAATTATCTTACGAGGATTCCTCGATTTATAGAAATTTTCCGAAGATTTCTTCCTTAACTTTCTTCTCTTTCTCTCTCTTTAGGCAAAACTCTTGTTCATGGATGAATTGTCTGAACAAGTAAGTTATTTTAACAAGTTTAATTCGTCCAAACCATCACCCACCCTTTAACCAATCAAAAAATAGCACATGGTGTGCTAATAAGACAAATGTCACTTAAGGGATGGACAGATTTTCCCTTGTTTCGAACTTTCGGTATAACTTCTTATACAAGCCTCCATTTAACCCAAAGTTTGTTGTGTTATAACATTAATTCATATATCTACAACTTTAATAATTTGTGTTTTCCCAAAATCATAAACTAGTATGCCTAATTTGGGCTTCGAACAGGAAAGTCGAAATTTATCGAAAATCTCAAAACTTTCACATTTGGCGACCAAACATTGTCAATTTCGTATCAACATCCTAATTTACTTTTATAAACATAATAATGTATTAAAACATAATTTATGATGAATTTAACAACATAACTTATCATATGCTCTAAACATGGTATCCCCGGTCATAAGCTTGATTAGCATCTAATATAAACCACATATATCTCACATGAGCATGCATCCCCTAAACATGATAATTAACACGTTTAACACACATAAACAATTTATAACTTATACTTAATCATGTAATTAACCTTACTAATCATGTTTTAGGGCCTTACAATTCTACCCCTCTTATAAAAATTTCATCCTCGAAATTTAACGCATAAGAAACTTACCAAACAATTGAGGATATTGCTTCTTCATGTTATCCTCCCCTTCCCAGGTGGAATACTCCACATTATGACTTCTCCACATCACCTTAACTAGTGAAATGGTTTTACTACGTAACACTTTCTCCTTTCGATCTACAATAGCAATTGGTTCCTCCACGTAGGTTAAGTCATTTTGAAGCTCTATCGGTTGTGAGATAAACACATGTGAAGGATCGGGCACATACTTACGTAACATGGATATATGAAAAACATCGTGTATCTGGGACAATTCTGGTGGTAACGCCAATATATAAGCTACAGCTCCAACCCGTTTCACTATCTCATAAGGGCCAATGTACTTGGGACTTAACTTTCCCTTCTGCCCGAATCTCATAACCCCTCTCCAAGGAGAAACACGTAGGAATAATCGATCACCTTCCTCAAATTTCAATTCCTTCCTTCGGTTGTCTGCATAACTTTTTGTCTACTTTGCACCACCTTCAAGTGATTATGGATAAGATTTATCTTTTCAGTAGTCTGCTGTATAATTTCTGGCCCAAGTAGTTTTTGTTCTCCTACTTAAGTCCAACACACTCGAGTTCTGCATTTTCTCCCATACAAAGCTTCATAAGTATCCATCTCAATACTCGAATGATAGCTATTATTATAAGCAAACTCTATTAGTGGCAAGTGTTCATCCCAACTGCCCTTGAACTCCAATACACAAATTCGTAACATGTCTTCGAGTGTCTGGATCGTTCTTTTTGACTGCCCATCAGTCTGAGGATGAAAAGATGTACTAAATTTCAATGTAGTCCCCAAAGCTTATTGTAAACTAGGCCAAAAGTGATAAGTAAACTTAGGATCTCGATCAGAAATAATATAAACAGGTGCACCATGCAATCTAATAATCTCATCCACATATAACTTGGCATATCTATCCCTGCACTAAGTAGTTTTAACAGGAAGAAAATGTGCAGACTTAGTCAACCTATTAATGACAACCCAAATAGAATCAAACCCTCGTGATGATTTTAGTAAACCTGTAGCAAAATCTGTAGTAACATGATCCCATTTCCACTTAGGAATAAGTAAGGGCTGTAGTAAACCACTTGGCTTCTGATGCTCCACCTTCACCAATTGGCAAACTAGACATCTAGCAACAAAATCTGTAATGTCGTGTTTCATTCCCAGCCACCAATAACATTGTTTCAAATCTCTATACAGTTTCGTGCTCCCTGGATGCATAGCATATAAAGAACAGTGGGCTTCCTCTAAAATTGTTCTTCTTAAATCAGGCAGATTAGGTACACACAAATGGTTTTCGTACATAATAATGTCATCATCACGAATAGAAAATTCATTTGCTTTACCCTTTTTCCTATTATCTCTCACTTTCTCCAATTCTGTATCTCCTGCCTGTGCTTGTTTTATCCAGTCTATCAACATGGGTTTAACATTTAAATGTGCCACTATTCCGTAAGACCCATTCAAAGTTAATTCCACCCCCATTAAAGCTAACTCTCTCAGCAGGTCAACTCGAATACAATAAATACAAGATACTATGCCTAGAGATTTTCTACTCAAAGCATCAGCAACAACATTAGCTTTACCTGGATGGTGATGTATCGTGTAATCATAATCTTTTATGAGTTCCATCCACCTTCTTTGACTCAAGTTCAAGTTTTTTTGAGTAAACAAGTATTTTAAGCTTTGATGGTCAGTAAAAATTTCACAACTAACACCATATAAGTAATGTCTCCAGATCTTTAATGCAAAAACTATTGCAGCCAACTCAAGATCATGTGTAGGGTAGTTGCGTTCATGTATCTTTAACTGTCGAGAAGAAAAAGAAATTACCTTTCCATGCTGCATTAACACACAATCGAGTCCTTGATACGAGGCATCACTATAAATAACTAAACCTTTTGTACCCATTGGGATAGTCAATACTGGAGCTGATGTCAACTTACCCTTTAAATTTTCAAATCTTTTATAACAATCACCACTCCACACAAACTTCTTCTCCTTTCTAGTAAGCATAGTCAATGGCAATGCAATAGAAGAAAACCCCGGTATAAACCTACTGTAATACCCCACCAATCCTAAAAAGCTACGTACCTCAGTCACACTAGTTGGTCTTTCCCAATTCATTATTGCTTCTACCCTCTTGGGATCAACACAAATACCATCAGCATAAATAACATGCCCAAAAAATACTGCCCTGTCTAGACAAAATTCACATTTAGAAAATTTAGTATACAACTGCTTCTCTCGCAAGGTCTGTAAAATAATACGCAGGTGGTGTTCATGCTCATCGCTACTACGAGAATATATCAAAATATCATCAATGAAGACAATAACAAAAGAATCCACGTATGGTTGAAATATATGGTTCATCAAATCCATGAATACAGCTGGTGCATTTGTTCACCCAAATGGCATGACAAGAAATTCATAATGTCCGCACCTGGAACGAAAGGCAATTTTAGAACTGTCACAATCTCTTACTTTCAATTGATGATATTCGAATTTGAGATCGATCTTGGAAAACACTTTGGCTCCTTGCAACTGATCAAACAAGTCATCAATTCGGGGTAGTGGGTATTTATTACGGATAATCACCTTATTCAATTGACGATAATCGATGCATAGTCTCATGGTTCCGTCTTTATTTTTCAAAAATAATACTGGGGCTCCCCACGTTGATACACTAGGCCTTATAAAACCACGATCTAACAAATCTTGCAATTGTATTTTTAGCTCCTTTAATTCTGCAGGTGCCATGCGATATGGTACAATAGATATCGGTGCGGTGCCTGGTACCAACTTAATCGCAAATTTTACCTCACGGTCTGGTGCTAACCCTGGGAGTTCTTCTGGGAAGACATCTACAAACTCATTAACTACCGGTATATCTGATAGTTTTCCAACCTCTTGTCGTGTGTCCACCACATGGGCAAGATAACCCTGACACCCTTTCCTTAGCAATTAATAAGATTTTGTAAAAGAGATCAAACATGTTGGAGTGACATTTCGTTCCCCAACAAATTTAAATTCAGGTTCACCCGATAACTGAAACACTACCTCCTTTCTAAAGCAATATAAATATACATGATATGAGGCCAACCAATCCATACCCAGTATCACATCAAAGTCATGCATATCGAGAGGTAACAAGTCAACTAGTAATTCTTTTTCACCCACTCGCACCACACACTCCCTAAATACCCTCTCAATAAAAACCAACCCCCCCCCCCCCCCCCCATTGGAGTAACAATAGCTAAACTAGAATCTAATGATGATAATGGTTTCTTAAGATGCAACAAATAAAGCAAAGACACAAAATAATTTGTAGAACCAGGATCTATCAACACATAAGCATCTTTATCACCAATAGGAAGTGTACATGTCACTACATTAGGCATAGCTTGTGCATCTTGTTGCGTCAATGAAAACACTCTGCCTTGGCCTTGACTTTGCGATATACCTCCTCTACCTCCCTTGGGTACATTCTGTGTAGAACTCCTACCTTCTACTACCACACTCCCAACTGATGTTGTAGCTCCCATCATTGGACAATTATTTCGTAAGTGCCCTGGTTGATGATATGGAAACATAAAGGTGTCGTCTCAGCTATTGTACACTCCCGAGACATGTGCCCTTGACCGCCGCATCTATAACAAATTATGGCCCTCAGTACCAACACAAATGCATTTTCTGACCGATTTATCCCAGTCCTTCCACCTCGAGCTTGAAATCTTCCACGTGTACTTCTATTATTTTTAAATTCTTGGCCCTTAGGTAGTCCTCGCGCTACACTCTGAGTTGAGGTTCCCGTCTCCCATCCATATGATCTTATACCATCATATCTAGCTTTCTTCGGGTGTTCAGCTTGCATTTCTTTCATTGACTTTTCTGACACCATGGCCCAATCCACCAAGTCCACATAATCTGTGATCTTCATATTAGCAACCATTATTTTTATATCTACACTCAGCCCAGTTTGAAACCAATCACATTTACTTTCTTCCGTCCTCACCAAGTCAGGTGCAAATCTGGATAAGGATATAAATAAAGCTTCATACTCTGACACTGTTCGGTTCCCCTATTTTAACGTGATAAATTCTTCCTCTTTCTCTATCCTATAAAGCCTTGGGAAATATTTTTCAAAGAACACCTTCACAAACCTCTCCCATGTAATTTGTGGAGGATTTATTGGCGCCACTCCCCCAATTGTAGTAAGTAACCATTCTGTAGCATCCCACTATAACTTTGCATCATCCTCTAACCTAAAGGTTGCTAACAAAACCTTTTGTTCATCTCTCACTTCCATCACCTAGAATATTGTTTCCATCTTTTTAATCCACCCCTCTGCCACTAACAGATCAGTAGTCCCAGCAAATGCTAGCGGATTTAACTTCATGAACCTCTCATGCAATTTAAACCTATCCCCACCATGTTCCCCACGTATTGCTTGTTCCACCAATTGTGCCACAGCACGTAATATTCTCCCCACATCATCAACAGGTTGTTGTTGCACCTCTGGTTCATCCACTTCAAAAGGTCTATGTCCTAGCTAACTATTAGGTACATAGGATGCCTCAACCTCTGCTCCATCATGCGGCTCGTGTGGATCCATCACTCACTTCAATACAATTAACTTAAACAAAATATAATAACAGGAGTTTAATATTAACATTGTTAGTCAAAATCCAGACGCATAGTAAACTCACTTTCTAGTGTTCACTGCCAATCTAGACCGTCATACCCTGTCCAGAACCTGATAACCACACTCTGATACCAAGTTTTCGAGCCCCAAATTAATTAAGTTAAACTCATCCTTTTAATTAGAGATAAATTGCCTTAAACAATGCTTTAATTTAAATCTCTAAGGAAAATAGCGTAAGATTTTTTTTTAAAAGGTATGTGTAGATGAAAACATAACTGCCTTTACTTATAACTTATAAGTAATACATAACTTTACATAACCAAGATCCTTAGTTTAATACTTTACATACTAGATATCTGTCATTCCCCCGTTTTAAGGTCCTAACTTGGCAGTGAACTCCAAATTATAAGCATACCTGAAAACAAAACATTATAGGAGTGTAAGATATAAAGGCTTAGTGAATGACCACATACCACACATATAACCAATTTGAATAACCATTTTTATTTTGTTCTAATGTTATAAACCAACAGGAATTGTGAAACTCTCGTAAGCCTGGACCCGCCACAGTCCAATTAACCCACCACAATTATTAGGGACCACCCCATCCCTTTATTAGGCCCGAGTACACAAACCTTTAAGTTGTATTAACAGGACCACCACATCCCATAGGAACCACCAAAGTCCTTAACATTAGATAAAGGACTCACTAGTCCATATCATTATATAACATCGCTTAACATTTTTAATCATATGCATATGTTTCATAAATACAACATCACTCCTATAAACATTTTAACACATGTGTTTAATTACATATTTCCATATGAAATTATAAGCATTTATATTTCATAAGGAAGGTCACTCACCTTGGATTTAGTGCTAAGATTAATACCAACTACTTCCTTGGTATGGTAGTATTAGCTGCTTCCCCACCTAACAAGTCAATGTCGTTAGTATTTGAATACATCGATTAACATCAAACCAAGTAATACATCACATCATTTGGTCAATAAGAAATAACTAAGGAAGAATTAAATATGACACCTCACATTTCTATAACACCCAATTAATTAGGGTTCTAACACAATTTACAGAATTAAATTACGAATTTGCTAGACAAAGTTATGCCCATTTTATTACAACCTTTTCCAAATTGTTTCTCAAGAAAAACAACAACACAACTTCAACTTCCTGGAATTCTCATAATTTTTATACAACATAAATTTCCATGATATTACACCCAATATCATTAAACACATTGAATAATACAAATTTAATGTTTCATAATTTTTAGGGCTCATTTTCTATGTCGAGCAAAACGTATTCTTGCTTCGTTAGGGGAGATTTTAAACCCAAACTTAAAACTATCACCAAAGGTTCATTCCTTGGTATTTTTACAAAATTTTCGGATATGTTATACATGTATGAGTATAGTTTACTCTTCAACTTGAATCACTTAATTCCAATAAGTATTCCATGATTTATGCCATTTTTAGCTTAACTAGGTCAAAATAGAACATTAAGGCATAACTTAACAATTTTAAGCATACAGAACCTTGACCTTGGGTATAATTTATGGAAAGATATAATAAACATGTTTTATCAGAATTATACATCATAATGATGAATTTTCTAAATCAAAATGCTTTACGAAATATGGTGTAAATTTAGGACTTTAAAGTATGCATTTATGATCCTAGCTCCAGTTCTAACTTATGTTCTTAACCCATACTTATTTTAATAAACTTAGGCAATATAGGTATCATTAAAATATTTATTCAAATCAAAAATAAAAATATGCCAAGTTTAGAACTCATCCCTGTGACCAACTTTAATACACAAGAAATTACCTTACGAGGATTCCTCGATTTATAGAAATTTTTCGAAGTTTTCTTCCTTAACTTTCTTCTCTTTCTCTCTCTTTAGGCAAAACTCTTGTTCATGACTGAATTGGCTGAACAAGTTAGTTGTTTTAACAATTTTAATTCGTCCAAACCATCACCCACCCTTTAACCAATCAAAAAATAGCACATGGTGTGCTAATAAGACAAATGTCACTTATGGGATGGACAGATTTTCCCTTGTTTCATACTTTCGGTATAACTTCTTATACGAGCCTCCGTTTAACCCAGCGTTTGTTGTGTTATAAAATTAATTCATATATCTACAACTTTCATAATTTGTGTTTTCCCAAACTCATAAACTAGTATGCCTAATTTGGGCTTCGAACAGGAAAGTAGAAATTTATCGAAAATCTCAAAACTTTCACATTTGGCGACCAAACATTGCCAATTTCGTATCAACGTCCTAATTTACTTTTATAAACATAATCATGCATTAAAAACATAATTTATGATGAATTTAACAACATAACTTATCATATTCTCTAAACATGGTATCCCTGGTCATAAGCTTGATTAGCATCTAATATAAACCACATATATCTCACATGAGCATGCATCCCCTAAACATGATAATTAACATGTTTAACACACATAAACAATTTATAACTTATAACTCATAACTTATACTTAATCATGTAATTAACCTTACTAATCATGTTTTAGGGCCTTACATTTCTCTTCTGAGATTTCGTTCTCCTGCCATAGTATAAGATTATGGAAATCTTTTACTCGCTCGTTCGAGATTCGTGTGCGGGGCTAGTAAGGCAGTAGGACGCGGGGCTTAGCTGGAACATCTAGTAAGTCAGGGACTAGGACCGTGGCAGAGGTCACTCCTTTTGTGTCATTTGCTAAGGATTTTGGTGGCGACTACTAGAGTATAGTAGTCATGAGTATCTAAGTACCGCTGTAGTAGAGAGTGGTACTAAAGTGGTATTACATCGTGAAGCTAAGATGGGGTATAGTTTGAAGGGTATTAGATAGGGACCATGCGTTGAGGTTTAAGTTATACAAAGCCGTTGTAGCTTCACTTAGTATGAGTTGAAGGCTCAGAAGCTTTGGCTTTGCGTGGGGTATGGAAATACCCATATGTGAAGATTTGAGGAAGATTGTTCACTCGTAGGAGAATTATTGAAATGGTGGGAACAGTGGTCTCCATATTCAGGGAAAGCAGGATATTTTTCTCGTAGATAAATCTCACAGACGGTTTTAACCGCAAATTCCTTTGATGGATTAGGAAGGAGGAGAATGAAGTTTTTGGATTGTTCACATAAGGATCAGTCAAATACCGATAGGGAATAAATAGTTATGTATAAGTGAACCTTGTACCGAAGTGAAGTAAGTATAATGAAGAGAGATTTATTCAAAAGAATGATTGAGCCATTAGAAAGTGTTCCTCACCCTTATGGAGAATGTTGAAATGCGGAGCATAGAACCACGCGGTTAGTCCTTTTCGGGTAGGAGTTGAAGTACAAGAATGGAGTGCCGAGATGAGACATCAATTAAAGTAGTTTTTAGGTTTAGTTAGGACAAGTGTATTAAGTCCAGGAACCATTTGGAGTAGCCAGAGAGATTGGCGAAGTTATCATTATGAGTTTTACCTCAGATGGCAGAGGTATATTTGGTGTGACTAGATAAAGTCACGGTATTTCGCTAACCCTAGATTCGTGTGTGTAATTCAATCTTTGAGACAGTATCAATAACATTAATATAGTACATATCTATGTGTTTTCCACGATAACGGAGTTATATTTTATTTCATTCGCTATAAAAGCGGGTGCTGATAATTTGAATATATATATCTAGTTTGTAGTACTCGTTTTATGTGTGATATACGAGTAAGGTGTTTTTCTGAGTATATTATATTTTTCATTATTTGGAGCGATAGCAGGCTAATGACTGAAAGACTATCGTGTCCGTGGTTCCAGAGTGGAACAGGTTATTGTTACGATGTCTGACCTGGATACAGGTTGAGTTTGCCTTTGCTAATATGTAAATGAAACTGAAATGAAATAAAATAAAGTAGTTTTTTATCAAACTTTTTAACCGTGATAAACAGCATTTTTTTCTTTTAGTGACAGTACTTTAACCCCTTATCCTTAGCCTTGCTATGTTCTTGGACTCTGTAATGTTTGAAGAATTGAGTTAGGGTGACATCATGTTGTCCTTCGCTAGTCTCTCTACATGCCAAGATAGGGGACATCAAGGGTCTCCAATCATTGGCCACCAAATAAGAAGGGGATGCCCCTATGAACTTCAAAATTTCCACCAAAGGCAGAGGTAGTGGAAACCTATTTGATGTAGCACAACATACATTACTTACTAGATATTCATACAGTTCACATATATTTTGTTGATATTGGTTAATTAAATTCATGCATTTGGTATCCTACAGTCATTATTATGTATTCGATAAACTTGGGTAGTATATGTCGTAACCTAAATACATTCATCTTGGAATATACATTAATGAGTGTACTTAGTTTGATGTTTTAATGGAAGCATGAGGCTGTAAATAAGACTCACTTTGTGATGAAAAGGATGCTCAGATTGTAGTATTTCTTATAAAAAAAATCAGACAGTTTTCTTTGCTCTAATTTTATTTTCATTCCCTTGAAGATTAAATGTCCTTATAGAGAGGATTTCTATACGATCCTTAGTTTTTTAAGGAGTCAATCTTTTTCCACTGTTTCCTCTACATTAGTTGGTATCATAGCCTCATCTTTCTTGGCTTGATAGTGCTTAATGAAGTTGATCGCACACACTCTGACAGACACTGTTCTGAGAGTAAACCAAGTTTAGATAATGGAGAGATTTATTTTACTTGAAAATTGAGTTAAGGGAATTCAAAGGGAAAAATTATGCATGCAATGAACTAAACATTGAATAAACTTATGCATGCAATCCGTGTCCCGATAAACTTATGCATGCAATGAACTGATTATTCAAGAATCATTCAATAAACTTATGCATGCAATGAACTAAATATGAATTCAAAACAATCCGTGTCTCGAAATTGGAGTTGACAATAATGTACATCCTATTGGTGGAGAATTTTAAAGGTTAGAAGATGATATTAGTGAGGATATATTCCCCTTGTATTTGGTAAAAGGGAAAAATTTAGTCCATCCATATCGATTTGACAGAAACAAAGGCATACATGGGGGCACGAGGAATAATTCTTAGCCAACTGGAGTCTTGGGTCAACAAGTTAATAAATATTGTAATTTTTAGAAACTTTGTATGCACAATCGTAACAGTAATTTTGTTGTTCCAATATGCTTTGATGGTGATGAAGGTTATCAACATTATCAAGGGTTTGAAGATATTAAATATGTGGAGGGAATTGGTAACATTGATAGGAATTTTATTCATCAAAGAACTGTTGAAAAATAAGGTTTAGGAAGGGATGTTATGCTTCAATAACAAAGGAGAGGATTTGGGTTTCAAAGACATGATATTGGATATTATTCAGGCTTCAAAAATGAGATATATATTCCTACCTATGATGGGAGGTTTAATATTAAAAGATTCTTAAATTACATTTCACAAGTTTAAGACTTCTTTGATTACATGAATACTCTTAAGGAATGGAAAGTTAAATATGATTCTTATAGCTTGAGGGGATGAGCATTAGCATGGTGGAAACAAGTACATGGAAATAGGAGGATGGAAGGAAGCCCACTCGTCTAAACGTGGCTTAGGAGGAAACAATATCTTCGATCTATATTTTTCCAAAATAATTTAAACACACTTTATATAGACAATACATCCAGTGTAAGAAAAATCAAAGGATGGTTAATGAGTACACGAAAGAGTTCAATAGGTTGGTGACTTGTATTGATATTAAAGAACATAAAGATCGAAGGATGGTTCGGTATCTTAAATGTTTGAAACCTATTATTTGTTAAGACCTTTTTATGCATGGTATTTTCCACTTTTATGAAGATATAAATATTGAAAGTAAAATGGAGAAAAAACTCAATGAAGGGTATGAATATCAAATAGGATCCATGGATCAATCTTTCCGTGCTAATCATGTTTTAAGTGGTGTGAAAGGTAAGTCACTTCCTTTTGGCTCTCAACAATCAAACTCAAACTAGTAGCCTAGAAAGAACTCTACGGTAGTTAATCAAACAAAATCATCACTCCAAAGAGGTACTGCTAACAACCCTTATTAATGTCCAAAGGGTGATAAGGGTTATTGATGTGGACAGTCTGGGCACCAGTTAAATAACTGCCCAAATGGAGCTTCGATTGATATGGTGGATGAGGATGGAAATTATATGTTGAATGACGAAGTTCTCTAAGATAATTAAGAGATTGAAATCATAGCTGGAGATGAAAGGGAGCCTCTTACTTTAGTTTATTAGAAAAGTCCTATTGGATCGTAAAGAAGAAATTAAGAGTCAAAAGCACAACCTTTTTAGAATTGTTAAAGAATTCTAGAAAAATGTTTATTATGTTATCATCAATAATGAAAGTGTGGATAATCTAGTATTTTAGCCATTGGTAAAGAAATTACAGCTGAAACCCGAAAAGCATCCATCTCCTTATTAAATCAATAGGATAAAGAAAGGAGAAGAGCCTAGAGTTACTGGGTTATGCAATGTCCCTCTATCCATTGGTAAAAATTAGAAAGATGTTATTACATGTGATGTCATAGAAATAGATTCTTGATACATTTTGTTAGGTCATCCATGCAATTTTATATTCATGCCAAACGTGATGGGAAACAAAATACATTTGAATTTTCTTGTGACAACAAGAAGATTGCCTTATTACCTTTTAAAAAAGGGAATCAAATTCCCAAATCTTCTAAAGAAGACGAAAAATTGTTCTTAATAGTTAAGGAGAAAGAATTTGCAAAAGACTTGGACAAAGTTAAAATAGTATTGACAATAATATCTAAAGAAGAGATGGATGAACCTACTGGAGTTCCTGATTCACTCTAACGGTAGTTATCTAAATTTCAAGACTTGGTACCTGAATAAGTTCCCGATAGGTTGCCTCCCATGAGAGATATCCAACATCAAATTGACATTATTCATAGACTTAGTTTGCCTAATTTTCCTCACTACTGAATGAGTTCTCAAGAGCACGAGATCATAGAAGCACAATTTGGAGATTTACTTAAAAAATAGTTTATTCAAGTAAGCAAGAGCCCGTGTGCAATCATTTTTTTACTAGTACCAAAGAAGGATGGAAGTTAGAGAATGTGCATTGATATTCGTGTTATTAAAAACATTATCATGAAGTACAATTTTCCTATTCCTAGATTGAAAGATTTTCTTCATCAATTAAGTGGAGTGCGAATATTTTTTAAGATCGATTTATGAAGTGGTTATCATAAAATTCTCATAAGGATTGGCGATCAATGGAAAATATCTTTCAAAACAAAGGAGGTATTCTATGGATCACTTATTATGCCTTTCAAATTGTCTAATGCGTATAGAACTTTCATGAGATTTATGAACTAGGTATTGAAACCATTCTTACATAAATTTGTAGTCATTTATTCTGATGATATATCGGTTGATAGTCACGAAGAAAAAGAACATGTAGGTCATTTGATGCTTGTGATGAATGTTTTGAGGGAAAATTATTTTTGTATAAACCTAAAAACATGTAGCTGTATGCTTTCGATCTTACTATATTTTGTTTCATTGTGGGTCCGAAGGTATTGGTGTGGATGAATAAAAAAGCAACGTTATCTGAGAGTGACCTACTCCTAACTATATTGGTGAAGTGCAGAGTTTTATGGGATTAGCGTAAGTTTATAGAATATTCATCCATAATTTTAGAATTATTGCATCACATATCACAAATGTTTTAAAAAATATCAAGTTTTGGTGGGAGGAGGAGCAATAGATTAGTTTTGATTTGATTAAAGAGAAGCTTTGTGCAACCCTAATATTGGCATTACCAAATTTCTTTAAGATGTTTGAAGTAGAATGTGATAAATCATATATTAATGTAGGATTTGTTTGATCATAGGAAGGGAAGACAACTGAGTTTATGAATGAGAATATTAGTGAAGTTTGACAAAATTGGGGCATATATGAGCTAGAATAATATGTTGTCTTTAGATTTATAAGCATTGGGAACAATAATTAATGCATAAAGAATTTTTGTTGTACAGCGACCACCAAGCACTCAAGAATTTCAATAGCCAAAAGAAGTTAGCTCCAACACATGTAAGATGTGACATTCTTGTAAAAAATCAATTTTATTTTGAAACATAAATCTGGGGAACTGAATAAAGTTACTGATGCCTTGAGTAGAAGGGTTATATTACTATCAGCATTGCGAGTCGAAGTAATAGGATTCTAATTTATGAAAGATATGTATGTTAAAGATGAAGATTTCCATCATATTTGGTGCACTTGCAGTTCAAATAAACCAATTTAGGATTTTGATATCCATGAACATTATTTGTTTAAAAGAAATCAACTTTTCATTCCAGGGTTTTCTTTTAGGGGATAGATCATCCGAGGGATAGATAGTGGAGGGTTAGGAGGACACCTTGGGAGGGATAAGAAAATCATATTAGTAAGAAAATGATACTAGGCCTCAACTTAGCAGGGATGTGGGCCAATTTATAATGGGATGTCCAAACTGTCAGGCAGCCAAGGGAAAGGCTCAAAATATCGATTTATATATGCCATTACCCATTCCGAAAGGTATATGGGAGTAACCATCCATGGATATTGTATTAGGTTTATCCCGCACTCAAAGGAGGAAAGAATCTAATTTTATTGTGGTGGACAGATTTTCTAAAATGGATCACTTTATTGCTTGCTAGAAGATTAATGATGCCTCTAATGTTTCTAATCTCTTATTTTAAGAGATTGTTCGCTTGCAAAGGATTCCTAAGTCCATTGTCTCAGATCAAGATGTGAAATTCAAGAGTTATTTTTGGAAATTTTGTGGAGAAATTTTGAAACTACTCTAAAAATCAACATCACGTGTCACCCTCAAACTAATGGGAAAACCGAAGTTACTAACCGAACACTTGGTAATATATTGAGATTTCTTCATGGGGAGAAGCCAAACCAGAGGGATCTAACATTATCACAAATGGAGTTTTGCTATAATAGGATTATGACTTGATCCATGGGGAAATATCATTTTAAGATAGTGTATACAAAGAAGATTAAGCATGCTCTAAACTTGATGTCTTTTCCCAAACTTATAGGATTGCAGTCATTAGCTAAACATACGGCTAAAAAAGTGCAGCAAATTTGTCTAAGGTAAAATAAAATTTATAGCAAGCCATTAAGAAATATAAGATGTTAGAGGACAAGCATCGAAAGGTCAAAACTTTTAAAGTAGGCGACTTGGTCGTAGTTTTTCTTCGAAAAGCAAGGTTTACAATAGGTACTTACAGCAAATTGAAAAATAAGAAGTATGGCCCATGCAAGACATAGAGGAGGATTAATCACAACACTTTCATGGTAGAGCTTTCGAAAAATATTAACATTTAAAGAACTTACAACGTAGCTAATTTATTTAAGTACCACTGTCTAGATGAATATTCATTAATTAGATTCATGCATTTGAGGTCCAACATTCATTATTATGTATTTAAGGAACTAGGGTAGTACATGCATTGACTTAAATACATTCATTAAAGTACATTCATCTTGGAATACACATTAATGAATGTACGTGGTTTGATGCTTTAGTGGAAGCATAAGGCTATAAATAAGACTTTGTTTATGGGGAAAATGATATGAAGATTGTAATCTTTCATATCAAAAATTCAGATAATTTTCTATGATCTTATTTTATTTTTATTCCCCTGAAGATTCAAGGTCCTTTTAGAGAGGATTTCTCTATAATCCTTATTATTCTAAGGAGTTTGACTTTTTCCACTGCTTCCACTACATTAGTATCCATAGAGGAAAAATCACTGATTAAAGCATAGGATATTTGAGATCAAGGAGCATGCCTCCTCTTTAGGCCTTGCAGACCCCAAAATCATGGAGTTGGGGATTTGATCATTCTCACAAATCTCCACCAAATGTTTATTGGTGATCTGTGAAGCCACCTGGGATCCATTAAAAAAATTAGGGTCATTTTCCCATAAGTAGTTGATTACTGAAGTACTAAAGGGGATATACCACTTTGGGGTCTAGGCTAAACTTCCAGCTCCTTGTTCGGCCATATAAGGCAAAGAGACGTGAGGTCCCACTATAGATATAAGAGGGGGTTCAAAACTTTGGAGGGATAAATATTATCAAAAGATATTTTTTAATAAGAAATAAAGGGAAGAACATCTAGTTATAGAGAAACTCAGAAGAAGAAGAAGAAGAAGAAGAAGAAGAAGAAGAAGAAGAAGAAGAAGAAGAAGAAGAAGAAGAAGAAGAAGAAGAAGAAGAAGAAGAAGAAGAAGAAGAA
This sequence comes from Sambucus nigra, assembly GCA_949130495.1. Taxonomy (NCBI): domain Eukaryota; kingdom Viridiplantae; phylum Streptophyta; class Magnoliopsida; order Dipsacales; family Adoxaceae; genus Sambucus; species Sambucus nigra. Next base: position 224,992,589 of record OX422212.1, read on the forward strand.
CAAGAAAAAATTATTATAGGAAGCGGTGGAGATATTAAAACTACCAAAAGGGATCATTTATAACCACCCTAGGCCTGATGCACCATTGTTAGCCTCCTCAAATGTAATGCCCCACTTTTATATGCCAATATATAATTTTTATTACAATTGTGTCTCACTTATTATCTTATAAATGTCGTATTATTACAAATGTGATATTCTAGGTTCTTAATATAACAAAGTCCATTTTGAAATTTGAAGAATTAACTATAAAATGAGTCAAATTAACGTTTTATGACACGTCTTAAGCTAAATGATAAGTTTCAGGGTAGAAAATATAATTTTATGAAGATTTAGGGACTTGTAGTACTCTGAGTTCTTTATATAACAAGACATGTTTTTAAATATGAAGAATCAACTCTAAATTGGATTAAATCAAACTCTTATAACCTATCTTAAGCGAAATGATAAAGTTTTGGGGTAAAAATTATAATTTTATTAAACTCTAAGGACTTGATAATTAAGAAAGTTTCAGGGACTAAAATTAAAATATAGAAAGGACCATCTTGTAAATAAAATATTTTCAAGGACCTCTAAGAAATATTTAAAACATATCATGTGAAATTACCAAAATACCCTTAATGTGTAAAATGACCATTATGCCCCTAACACCTTTCCACCTCATACTTGGCACCTCGTGCTTACACATGTCATCCAAATAGATAAAGCTAAAACACGTGTCGTCGTTAGAGGAAAAGCTAAAACATGTGTCGCGGTTCAGTGAATTAAGACTGCAAGACCGCTCCGTTGTGCGACACGTAAATGCTGACTCACCATTATAAAAGATTGGTCAGCTAGACACGTGTCAACGTCCTAATATCTTCGGGAAACTATAAATATGGCCTTTAGGATCATTTAAACTCATACCATTTCCTCGATAATTATAGTAAGAAAGAGTGACATCTTAAGAAGGAGTTCTGTAAGTTTAAGAAGAAGTTTCATCCTAGCGAAGTAATCCAATACTCAATATCTATAACTTCGAACTTCTGTTTTACATGAGTACTCTGACATTCCTTGTGCATTTTAATTATATGATATTATGAAAACTATATATATTTTGTGAACTGCTTTTATTCTCAAAATTCATCTGATACCGATGATTGATTCCATGTGATATGTTTATATTTGTCCATATAGACATACCCATTAAAAAGTGTTTTGAAAATGATATTGAATATTGGAAATAAGATTCGGCCTATGGGACCTCTCTTACTGACTGACCTTCCCAGCTGGGTTGTCGCTGGGGTGCCCTAAATAAGGCGTTGTGACGAACAAGTTCGATTGACCCTCAACTACCGAGAAATAATACGGTAGAAGAATATGGTATTAGAGTGTACTTGGCCATTAAAATGATATGATTGAAATAAAAAGATATTATAATTGATTTATCATATTTGTTCTATTCTGTTCTATTCATTTCTATATACTATCATCTCAAATTTTATACAGCAAATTCCTATCCATATATGTATATGTTTACTCTTTGGATTTGAATAGGTATCATTTTTTTGAACAAAACCTTGGAATGTCTGGAGATTGAACCTCACTCGGATTTTAGCTGATGTTGTATAACAAACCATTTTTCAGGAAATAAGTAGGCTAGCGGAGGGAACATAAAAGGACTATGTTGAAGATTAACCTTTTAGAGCTTTTTTGTTATTTTAAATAAAATGTTTATTTTATCATTTAGAGCACGTTTGGATCTCTTGTAATAAGTTTTAAATTTTGTCTCAAGTTGTAACTCGTTGATACTTGTAATATATATGAAGTTTACTTTAGAAAGCTCTGATGACGTAATTCCTTTAATTTCAGTATTTTACGATTCATAACCATGTGATTGTATTTCCATTGCATTTAATTAAGGAAACAATTTAAGTCATAATATTTGTTGCCTTGGTGGCATGTCAAGATACTCGCTCCCCACTACTATTTTGGGGTGGGGTCATGACAGAGGTGGTATCAGAGCATTGGTTATGAACCTGTAGACTACTGAACATAAGCTTCGAACATTATAGATTTTAAATTTCCATATATAGGATATAAGATTAAATATCCATACATATTTGAAAATTAATGTAAGTCAAGTTTGGGTACTAAAGTTTTTATAAGGAGGGTGGGATGCAATGCCCCACTTTTATATGCCAATATATAATTTTAATTACCATTGGGTCTCACTTAATATCTTATAAATGTTGTATTATTACAAATGTGATATTCTAGGTTCTTAATATGACAAAGGCCATTTTAAAATTTGAAGAATTAACTATAAAATGAGTCAAAGTAATGTTTTATGACATGTCTTAAGCTAAATGATAAGTTTCGGGATATAAAATATAATTTTATGAAGATTTAATGACTTGTAGTACTATGAGTTCTTTATATAACAAGACACGTTTTTAAATATGAAGAATCAACTCTAAATTGGATTAAATCAAACTCTTATAACCTATCTTAAGCGAAATGATAAAGTTTTGGGGTAAAAATTATAATTTTAAGAAACTCTAAGGACTTGGTAATTAAGAAAGTTTCAGGGACTAAAATTAAAATATAGAAAGGACCATCTTGTAAATAAAATAATTTCAACGACCTCTAAGAAATATTGAAAACATATCATGTGAAATTACCAAAATGCCCTTAATGTGTAAAATGACCATTATACCCATAACCTTTCCACCTCATGATTGACACCTCGTGCTTACACATGTCATCCAAATAGATAAGCTAAAACACATGTCGTCCTTAGAGGAAAAGATAAAACACGTGTCGCAGTTCAGTGAATTAAGACTGTAAGACCGCTCCGTTGTGCGACACGTAAACGCTGACTCACCATTATAAAAGCTTGGTCAGCAAGACACGTGTCAACGCCCTAATATCTTTGGGAAACTATAAATATGGCCTTTAGGATCATTTAAACTCATACCATTTCCTCGATAATTATAGTAAGAAAGAGTGACATCTTAAGAAGGAGTTCTGTAACTTTAAGAAGAAGTTTCATCCTAGCGAAGTAATCCAAGACTCAATATCTATAACTTCTAACTTCTGTTTTAGGTGAGTACTCTGACATTCCTTGTGCGTTTTAATTATATGATATTATGAAAACTATATATATTTTGTGAACTTCTTTTACTCTCAAAATTCATCTGACACCGATGATTGATTCTTTGTGATATGTTTATATTTGTCCATATAAACATTCCGATTAAAAAGTGTTTTGAAAATGATATTGAATATTGGAAATAAGATTCGGGCTAAGGGACCTCTCTTACTGACTGACCTTCCCAACTGGGTTATCGATGGTGTGCCCTAAATAAGGCGTTGTGACGAACAAGTTCGATTGACCCTCAACTATCGGGGAATAATACGGTAGAAGAATACAGTATTAGAGTGAACTTGGCCATTAAAATGATATGATTGAAATAAAAAGATATTGTAATTGATTTCTCATATTTGTTCTGTTCTGCGCTATTCATTTCTATATACTATCAACTCAAATTTTATACAGCAAATTCCTATCCATATATGTATATGTTTACTCTTTGGATTTGAATAGGTATCATTTTTTTGAACAAAACCTTGGAATGTCTGGAGATTGAACCTCACTCGAATTTTAGCTGATGTTGTATAACTAACCATTTTTCAGGAAATAAGTAGGCTAGTGGAGGGAACATAAAAGGACTATGTTGAAGATTAACCTTTTAGAGCTTTTTTGTTATTTTAAATAAAATGTTTATTTTATCATTTAGAGCACGTTCGGATCTCTTGTAATAAGTTTTAAATTTTGTCTCAAGTTGTAACTCGTTGATACTTGTAATATATATGAAGTTTACTTTAGAAAGGTCCGATGACGTAATTCCTTTAATTTCAGTATTTTACGATTCATAACCATGTGATTGTATTTCCATTGCATTTAATTAAGGAAACAATTTAAGTCAGAATATTTGTTGCCTTGGTGGCATGTTAATATACTCGTTCCCCACTACTATTTTGGGGTGGTGTCGTGACATAAAATGCTCAATGTGATCTCCTTAACAATGAAATATCATAATTACAAAAATCTTTATGGTTAGTTATGCTCCTAACCTTGCTCATTTAGTGGCCAAGTGTTGCCCTTGCAATTCTTACAAAGAGCAACATGGGTTACTGACGATAATACATTTGATTGTTGGAATTCCAAAGGTTAACAACCCATTTACATTGGGGAAGTGATTAGGTGGTCCAGGGTTTGGATGTATTGCTTGAGATCATTGGGGCATAGGGGGTGATCTTTAGAGATCCGTCGGGGACGTTACCGGAGGAGTTTTACTTGGTTTTTGAGAGTTTCGCTGGGTAAATGGGGGTTCCACTTGAGGGAGTGTAAAATTTTCTTGGTGAAAATGTTCTAAATCCTTCCTGGGATTTTTAGGAATTTTCTAATAATTTTTCAAGGCTTTTTGGTATTTTTTGGGAATTTTTGTACAAAATTTTAAGGAGGGTGCCGGTCGGCATGGTTCAGAGGGTGCCATTCGACAGTGGCATGGACTTTTAGACTACCTCGGGAAGGTAAGGGGTCAGTGTCGATCGATGGGTGGGGGATCAATGCCGATCGGCATGACCCTTGGCATCCTATATAAAGGGGGCGAATTCTCCTCATTTTTTTATAGCTTCTTGCTTTCTTTCTTTCTGTGATTTTCTTCTGCAAATCGTTCTAGCATTCTGATCTCTAAGAAATGGATGTCTTTGTGAGCATAGAAGCGCATAGGGAATGGTTGACTATTAATGACTGGGCGAACGTGGAGTTGAGGTCCAGGGCGCCTCTGACTTTGGGGAGTGAGAACTCCTTTGATGCGTTCGAGCTGGTTGCGGATGAGCGAACCTTGCTACAGGAGCCGTCGCGTCATCACTCCTCGAGGGTGGTGAGCCTTGGCGGTTATGTAAGTAACCTGACTTTTGGCATTATTCTCTTTTTGGTGATTTTTCCTTCCTTCTTGAATTTTGACAAGGTTTCTTCTTTTGACAGTCTGATAGCTCTCTGAAGAACATATGTACCCATGGGACGACGGGGCTTAAGGATGTCTAGGAGCATCTTCCACCTGTGGTGCGTTGGGTGGTATCATCAGTGGGTTTTGGGAGGTTAGCTTCTGCGGTGGATGAGACGCCTCATTCGACAGCGATCTTATGCCCTCTGGGGGAGAGATGGTGGGATAGTACCCACACCTTCTATTTCAGTTTTGGGGAGATGATCGTGACTCCCATAGACGTGCAGCAGTTGCTGGGGCTGGATTATGATGGGGAGTAGATAGAGGTGGATCGCTCTTTGAGGGTGAGGCCGGAAGCGGTGAGGGCAGTGCTTGGTGACGTAGGGAGGATAGTCTCTGGGGACTCCATCCGACTGTCCTTGCTGAAGGATGTTCTGCTGAGTAGGGTATTTGATGTGGAGGGCGGGCTGCAGGTGAGGCAGATGGCCCGATTGATCATTTTGTTGGTGCTGGGAGGTTTTATGGTGACGCCGTCCATTTGTGGTTCTTACCGTACTTGAGGATGTTTTCGAACATCCTTCTCTATGATTGGGGGTGCCTGACTTTGGCAACCCTCTATTTTTCTTTGGATGCATTCAGTCGGTGCTGCCGGCAAACATTTACTGGATCAACGTATCTTCTTAAGGTATTTCTTTAATTTTGCGAATTTTTCCTTTCATTCATTCGCACTTTCCTAATGCGTCTCTTTTTTATTGTGAATTTCTGTCTTTGGCATATGTGGTTCTATGAGGTGATTGGGTGTAATAACCAGCTGATCGCCCTGAAGGACGATACCGTTGGGGACTTTTGCCGATTGTATCGATGGCACAAGGCCAATCGACAGTCGAAGGGATCTCTTTCTTTGGAAGAGGTGCATCAGGTCTTGAATGGCCTAACCAGTGGTAGGGTAAGACTCTGTCCTTTTTAGCCTTGGCTTTTGGCATGTTCTGATTTTGTATTGACTTATGCCTGTCGGGGATTTTGAGGTGACCTTTTACCCTTAGGGGATAGCCATTCAGGATACGGGGGTGATCGGGGTGAATGCGTAGATGACGCATTTATTGGCGCATGAGTTCAGTCATTCTTAGTATCTGCGGGAGCGGGTGGTTCGGAAGATTGCTGAGGAGGAGGTGCTAGTGCCACCTGCGTAGCCTCCTATATCTATGAGGTGAGAGCGGATGATGCCGGAGGATGCGAGGATCGCGGCGATGATCGGCGAGTCCTACCTGTTGTACACTAATACGGCTCTGCCGTATGACTATATGGACTTTGTGACGAGCTGGTTGATGGCGCCCAGCATATATGATGCCTTGCCTTTCCCTCCTGCGGGTTTGAGTCGAGCGGTGGGGTCCTCCCACAGCGGCGGTGGTCCGTCGACGTCTGCGGCGGTGGTGACTTCAGAGGTCCCCTTTGTGCAATGGCATAACCCTTTATACAACATTCGACGGGATGATGGAGGGATGGTTCCTATGTTACACCATCCTCATGCGATAGATCCGGAGGAGTTGGGTTTCACAGAGGAGGTTCTTCATCCTATGGTATACCTTTCTATTATTTTCCTCTTTTTGGTTTCTTTTCTATTTTGATCCTTGTTTGATACTGATTTTTCCTTCTTCTTGCAGCAAGTTCGGGTGTCGACCACTTGGCTGAGGGATATTAGAGACTGGATCTCTTTGGTGACTGCCTATATTCGAGATGCGGTCTCGGTTCCTTCTTATTTTGTACCGTCTAGTTCGTCCATGGAGGACTCTGGCTCGGGTAGCGGTGGTGCGTCATATTGTCGTAGGGGAAAGAGAGCGCATCGCAGGGGTGGGAGCTCTTAGAGAGAGGGGGAAGGGTAGGTGAGAGAGAATATGGGTTCGAGTTGAGTCCCGTTATTTTTTTCTTTACTTTTATTTCTTGCGAAATTTGATGTAATACATAAGAATATGTATATGCAATGCAATGGGATTTTTTATTATCCTTTGTTAATGATGAATGAGTGAATGCATGCACATGCGCTTTTTACTTTGCTGATGAGATCGTAAAAAGAGATATTTTTGGGATTTTGAAGGAAGGTTTTAAAAATGAGAAATTATATAGGGGTGGAAGAGGATTTTTGAGATTTTATTAAGAATATTAATTTATTTTTATTGAGCTTCTAATTTTGACGAAAGAGGAAAAAGGAAAACTTCCAAAAATAGGGGGTTGCCGATCGACAAGCCCCTTGTCCTACCTATCGGCAGTCAAGTCCAGTCCCATCAATTCAAAGCTTTGATTAGTGCCCTCTTCAGCATTTTGGTACTTTATGGGGTAAGATTCCCTCCGATTTCAGCAGGGATTATGTCTTTTGTGAGGGTTCTCAAGTATAAAAAGGGGTAGGGATGGAGTGTTTTTATCACACCTTCACATTCTTACTTACTTACCTACTATCTCTTAGTGCTCTCCCCGGTAACATTGAGTTTGTTAACTACCTCGAAGTCTTGGAAGTGATGTGCTCTTATAATGTCGACTACGATGCTTTCAATATGTGTTGAGTCTATTTGTGGCACAATCGGTCCATTGAGTGGAACATGCTGATGGAGACGGTACAATTTTGGTACCCCGAAGACCATGTATTCCGCTTTGGTTTGGATGAAGTTTGTCCTACCTACGAGAAATTTTCTGCCACCTAGTGTTGTTGCGGCTTTACCCGAATTTTCCCATTCTCCCAAGGATTTGCTGGCTGGGCTTCTTCGTATTTTGCCTTTGGCGACTAGATCACTGGTTGTTAGAGGAATGATCTCCCTCTCAGTGGTGTTGCAGTCCGTGCATTTGTGGGAAGTAGGTGATATTGGATATGCTGGAGCCGTTGCTCTGGGCCTGGTTTCAAAATTACTGCTGGTGACTGAGGAACTGCTGGTGGATCCGCAACTTATAGCCATTACTTCATGGATGTCATACCGTCGCAATCCTACGACGGTGATACTGGCAGAGACCCTGAATGGTCTGGATACCTGGCGAGAAGGTCATTCTGACTTCCTGTCGGGTAGCCCCGTGATGCTGTTCATATGATTGTTTGAAAGACTCCGCCTGGTGAATCTTCCAGAATATCCTTTGTCGGCTGTACCCAACTTCTTTTTGGCCACTTCTTCAGCGTTGGCCTGGATATTGAGAGCTGCGAGAATTGTCTTATGGAGCATGGGGCTCGGAATCTGTACTGGTCAGTGCCTTGGTGGGTACAGTTACTGCCTATTCTAGAGCTAGGAGAATACCCGTATGTGCGGCTGGTTGCACTCAGCCAGACCTCTTTTTATTTCCCTTAGTGGATTCTGTGCCAGTTTGGCTGGGCACAGGTCATACCACCTCGGACACTAAATTTCTTTCCAGTAGAGGATTTGACCGAGCGTCTGCGCTTGCGGCTTAGATCTTTATGGGAGAGTCGGCATCCGTTGACCCGTCCCTCTTAGTCTGTTGGGAGAGTTTGGCATATCCCTGGGGAATATATGAAATTGTTGTAGAGGAGAGTGGTTAGCAAGATGTTGGTAGCGGAGACTGGACAAAAGTGGCCTGTCTCTTTTGACACCATAGAAGGAGGTGTTGTGGTTTTTTCGAAGCTAGTTCGAGCTTATTGGTCCATGGAGTGTCAGCGACACTCTATTCAGGCAGGGGAAACTTAGGGACCCCAGGATGCAGATGATGATGACGGAGCAGGCTCCTCTGGTAGCTGTGGGTAGGACTCCTAGAGATTTTATTGTGTAATTGAAGAATATATGGGGATTTTATTTTGGCTCTTTTAGGAAGGTAGGGGGAAAGGGATTTATCCGCTCCTTTTCTTATGTAATCTACACCGTAATTTCTTATTAGTGAAATAAACAAGTTTCTGATCATCCAGCTATGCCCTTTGATGAATTTTGTATTTTTGAATTATCTATACCGATCGCTAAGGCATACGTAATCCTTTTGTTCAAGTATATGCGGGAATTGACTGTTATTCTCGGAGATAAGAAAAGAATAGTATTTTGTGAAAAAGAAAGGGTCTTGCTCATGTAAGGCGTATGAGCTGCCTACATAGCTCTGGGGTTTTTGAAAAGTTTTTATTTTATTTGAAAATGTTTTTTTGCAGAGGATCGGGCCCACGTAGTTCTGCGTAGAAGAAAATGAAGAGATTTTTTTTTAAATAGAAGGGAGATCAGAAGAATCGTAGCGCGCCGAGATTTCAGACTAGGGGTAGAACTTCTTGAGACGGTCCAGGTTGATTGGACGAGCCATCTCCTCCCCATATAAGTCGGTAAGCATGGCATCACCGCCGGATAAGATCTTCTTGACAATGTAGCGGCCACTCCAATTGGGCTTGAATTTCCCTCTGGGGTCCCAGATGGGTTCTATGATTTCTTTGAGGGCTAGGTCCCCTTCTCGGACATCGCAGTCCTTGAATCTCTTGTTGAATAATCGTGCTATTCGGCGATGGTACCCTTATATGTGGTATAGTGCTTTTAATCTCCTTTCATCTAGGAGGATCAGCTCGTCAAGATGGCTTTGGCACCAGTCTTCTTTACTCACCTTGCTTTTAAGCATGACGCGCAACGAGGGTATTTCCAGCTCCACTGGTAGGACTTCTTCCATGCCATAGACTAGAGAGTAATGGGTAGCCCCAGTAGAGGTTCAAATGGAGGTTCGGTATCCCCAGAAGGCGTACAGGATCCGGTCGACCTAATCTCGACAGCTTTCGATCATTTTACTGATGATGGCTTTGAGGTTCTTATTGGCGGCTTCAACTTCACCGTTGGTCTGAGGTCAGTAGGGAGAAGATTTATGTCTTTGAATCTCATACTCATTGACCACCTCTGTGACTTTGTCCTTGAAATGCAACCCGTTATCTGATACTAGCTCGTGCGGGACCCCATACCGGCAGATAATGTTTTTCTTGACGAATTTGGCCACTTTCTTAGCGTTCAGCACTGCGTATGTCTCCTCTTCGACCCATTTGGTGAATTAATCAATGGCAACTAGGATGAACTCATGCCCATTGGAAGACTTCGGTGTAATCTTCCCTATAATGTTGATGCCCCAGGTGGAGAACAACCAGGGAGAGGTCATGTTGTATAATTCACGTGGAGGCAGATGCTGAAGGTTGAGGAATTTTTGGCATTTGAGGCATCTCTGGACATAGGCGGTGTAATATTGGGTTATGGTGGTCCAGTAGTAGCCTTGTCGGATGATCTTCTTGGAAAACATGTGACTGTTCGTGTGGGTTCCTCATTCCCTGATGTGGATCTTCTGCATTATGTTTTTAATGCCATCCCCTGCGATGCAGTGCAGATGAGTTCCATCAAAGTTTCTTTTGAGCAGTGATTGTGACAGATGATGTACTGGGCAACCAGTCTTCGAAGGGTTGCTCGATCATTCATGTTGGAACCCTCGGGATACCTACCATGATTGAGGAGGTTCCAAATATCATAGTACCAATAATTGGATAGCTCAGGATCTTCTATGGGGACGAGCTCAATAACAGTGGGTTGGTTTGTCTTGCTTTTGAATCTTGAAGGGGGTCATTGTTATTCCTTCGTGCATGTCGACCATGGAGGCTAAGGTAGCAAGGGCATTGTCTAGGTTATTTTTTGCTCGAGGTAGGTAATGGAAAGTGATGTCTTGGAATTGGGAGGCTAGTTCTTCCAAGTGGGCATGGAAGGGTTGAAGTTTCTCGTCCTTAATTCTCCATTTTCTAAGCACTTAATCGATGATGAGGGCAGAATTCCCGTAGATGCCTAGGCATTGAATACCTTTCTTGAGAGTAACTTTGAGTTCTACTGTGCGTGCCTCATACTCAGCCATGTTATTAGTGTAGGGGAAATCTAACTTCATGGCTATGGGAGTGTGAGAGTCATTCGGGGTGATCAGAAGTATCCCAATGCCATATCCCTTTTTATTAGCAGCACCGTCAAAGAACATTTTCCATCGAAGGTTTTCTTTATAGTGCAAAGGATGCTTTCATCTGGGAATTTGTGGATCTAGACAATAGCTTCATCCATAGGGTAATCAGTGAGGTAGTTAGAGATGGCTCTTCCTTTTATAGCTTTCTGTGTGACATATACGATATCAAACTCGGCTAGGATCATCAACCATCGGGCCATTAGGTTGGAGAAGGCGAGTTTCTTAAGCAGGTATTTGATGGGTTCCATTCGGGATATAAGTTTGATGGGGAAGGCGAGCATGTAGTTCCCCAGCTTTTGGGTGACCCCAAAAAGCGTGACACGTGCCTTTTCCAAAGCAGTGTAGTTAACATCGTACACGGCCAATTTACAACTGACATAATAGATGGCTCTTTCTTTGCGGAAATCTTCAAGGTATTGGGCTAGCAAAGTCCCAACTGCAGTGTCGGTTATGGTTAGGTATAGGAGCAAGGGGAGACCAGGCTATGGTGGCATGAGTAATGGGGGTTGGGTCAGATATTATTTGATTCGGTCAAAGCTTCTTAGCATGCCTCATTCCAAATCTTGGTTAAATCATTTCGGAGGAGTTTGAAGATCGGTTCACAGATAGAGGTTAGCTGGCTGATGAACCGGCTGATGTATTGCAATTTCCTAAGGAAACCTCGGACTTCTTTCTCTGTTCGGGGAGGTAGCATCTCAAGTATGGATTTCAGCTTGGCAGGATCTACTTTTATCCCTTTATCACTAACCATGAATCCTAAGAGTTTTCCTTTTGTAACGCCGAAGACGCATTTTTGTGAATTGAGTCTCATCTGATACTATCACAGTCATTCGAAGAACTTTCAGAGAGAAGGAACATGACCTTCTCTAGTTTTGGACTTGATAATCATATCCTCCACATAGACCTACACTTCTTTGTGAATCAGATCGTGCAGGATGGTTGTAGCAACCCTCTGGTAGGTATCCCTAGCGTTCTTGAGACCAAATGGCATAACGGTATAGCAAAAGTTTCCCCATGGGGTGATGAATGCGATTTTTCTTGGTGGTCTGGGTGCATTTTGATTTGGTTGTATTCGGAAAACCCGTCGATGAATGACTTGAGAGCATGGCTGGTTGTGTTGTCCACGATCATGTCGATATTGGGTAGCGAATAATCATCCTTTGTAGAGGATTTGTTCAAATCCTAATAGTCTACACGCATCCGAACTTTTCCTCCTAATTTTGGTACAGGCACTATGTTGGCTAGCCATGTGGGATATTCGATCACAGGAATGAAGCCTACGTTCAACTGTTTGACCACCTCTTCTTTGACCTTGAGCGACCATTCGGTGCAGAGTTTTCTCAACTTTTGTTTAATCGGCTTGTAATCTGGGAGAGTGGGGACCTCGTGCTGAGCTATTTCAGGATCAATGTCGGGCATATCGTCGTAGGACCACATGAAGACATCCACGAATTCTTTTAGCAATTCTTTGTGTTATGCATGCTCATGCTCGTTAAGGTTATCCCCTATCCTAATCTCACGCAGTTGGCTACTAGAATCGAGGTTAATAACAACAGTCTCTTCTTCATTAACTTGAACGCGGTTATGTTGTTTATTATTAACCTTATTTAGATCAGTTAAGAATTTTTCATTTGCAAAATCATCATCATCAGAAGTTTGATTAGAATCCAAACAGTTAATGTAAGGCACATCAAGATACTCAAAATCTTCGTTTATTTCATTGATAGGAAAAACAGCAATGAGAACCTCGTTAAAGGAGGACTCAATTACATTTGAACAAGGATAGACAACAGAAGAAGAAATGGGGTAAACATTGGGATTAGGGGAGATTTCAGTAGGTAGAACTATCGTAGTATGCCACTTGAGGAGAGGTGTATCAGCAGCTTTAATCAGTTGGGACGGATCCGGTGATGTGGTGCCTGAGTGAACCATACAAAGTGCTAGCCCCAGTGTCTGTAAGCTGCAGGAATCTTTGGAGTCACTTTCCTCAGTCTCTTCAGTATATTTGATGAGCGGTTGTACTTGGTGTTGGGAATCTTCGGCCCATGGGTAGCTATCTTGGAAAAAAATCTCCATTCCAGACTTCATCTTCTTGTCTGTATAGTCATACCATAGTTCCGAAAAGTCACAAAAGGGGAAGTCCTCACCCTCTTTGATGAATCGTCCGTTCAAGGAGTCACCTGGGATAGTCTGGATGCAACCTAGTCTTCTCTTTGGTCAAGACAGGCAGATCATTTTGAGCTCTTGTTCTGATGGTTGATACCCCAAACCACAAGGAGGGAAAGCCTTCTTCAGTTCAATCGGCTCAAGTATCCCTTGTTGTCTTTATCCTTTCCCCAGTCCGAGCATGAAGTGCATATTTCTGAACATCTGAATCACATTGACGTTGCCATGAGGGTTGTATTCTGGACAAACCCTTTCCTTGAAGTTGTCCCCTATCAGGAGTAGAATTGGTTCAACTCTAAATCCTAATAGGAGCATACGATTTGACCCGTGTTGTATTTTAAGGATCGGACTGCTAGTACTTGCACCCTCAGCATTATTATCGTCACCTAAGATGGTAATGACCCATCCGTCGATGAAGAACTTTTATTTTTGATGGAGTGAGGAAGACACACCCTTGATACTTTGGAGCCAAGGTCGTCCTAGCAATAGGTTGAAACAGGATGGTATGTCAATAACTTAGAATTTAACGACAGGTTTTATAGGGCCATCCCCTATTATAAGCTTTATGGATCCCATCACCTCCCGACGGGTATTATCGTAGGCACGCACAGCAGCGAAGGTTGGAGCAAGGTCGTTTCCTTCAAGCCTAAACATTTGAAGGTTCTCAGTGGGAAGACATTCAAGGCTAATTCATTATCAACAAGAGAGAGTGACACGACCTTCCCCTTAACTTCGATGGAGATGTTGAGTGCATGATTATGGTTTAGCCCAATCTTGGGGATTTCTTCTTTGGAAAATGATAGCATTCGGGTAGAGGTCAAGGATCCGACCAAATTTACCACTTTTTCTAGTGTGGTAGAAGAATGACATGTGGGTTTAGTGAGAAACTTGATCAAAGAATTTATGTGTAGCTGAGAAGACATGAAAAGCCCCCATAAAGTGATGTTAGCTTGAGTTTTCTTTAGTTGATAGAGAATCTTACTCTCCTCAAGGGTCATCTCTGGCATAGGAAGGTTTTTAACACCCTTCCCCTTGTCATTTGCTAGTAGTGAGCATGGAATCTGGTAATGCCTCCCTGATCTGGTCATGTGATTTACTGAAGAAAGGAAGAACATGAACCCTATTTCCTCGTCGATCTCGAGTTATTTTGCCACCTTGTTTATTTCTTTGAGGAGTTCTTCAAATGATATCATTCCACACATATCGGCTATCGGGCAAGTTTTCTCGAAAGCTTGTTCTTCATTCAAATCTCTGAATTCTTCCCCCCATTCGGTGGCAATAATTCTATCTTTCCATGCAAAGTCAATGCATTCCACAACTTCAACGGCTTCTTCATACAGGTCATCCCATTCTGTGGGGATGTGTAAGGGTGAAGGGACCAGGCGCCCCTGTAGCTTCAGAGTATCAAGTAACTCGGTCATACTGCAAATGTTATTGGTTTGCCTGAATAATTCTGCCATGATCTGGGCGAGATCATCCAGGCTGACTTCATCGGTTGGTATTACCCAACTATCTGACTCTCGGGCCCATTTTCGTGCTTCCAAGAACAGCGTACTGAATCTCTAGCAATCAAGGATCATTTATAAGGGCAATTTCAGCCCGAACTCTAGGAGTTGGTTTAACACTTCTAACAATTCCATACTTCCATTTTCAGAACGGGTACGGACAATGATGCATGCTCTTGTAAGCAGTGACAGTGTCTGATCAGTGAGGCTAGTAGGGTGTAGGAGGGAATATGGGCAAATTTGGAGAGGTTTAGGAGATTATATGGGTGTGATTTGAGTTGAGGGATCGAATTTTGGGTTCTCTTCTAGAAAGATGGCATTAGCATGATTCGAAAGTGGGTTGTGAGTAGTGTTTGACTTAGGATTGGCTGGTGGGGCGATGGTACCCCGGTCAATAAGACCTTGGATTATGTTTCGGAGGTGAAGGCATTGGTCGGAGGTATGGCCAGCAGTTTGGTGAAAGGCACAATGGGCATCTGCCTTGAAGTTTTTTAGGAGTGTATTTGGCAATGGACAGGGATCCAAAGGTTTGATAAGGTTTCGGCTTAACAAGGCTTGATAAACTTTAGAGAGAGGAGCATGGAGCTCGGTGTATTCCTTTCGAACTGGGACAGGGCAGCTTTCTGGTGCCCATGAGGTGGTTGGTTGAGAGATATTGTTGATGGTTGAGATGTAGCACTGGCAGGCTTGTCATATTTTCTGGGGGTGAACTATCCGGACACCTTCTTTGGGTCAATTTCTATTTTTGCAGGACCTTCCTCGATTTCTACTCCTGCTTCTCTGAGAGCTTGGAAGTGGGGATAGTATTATCCTCCCATCGTTCCTCGGATATGGGGTAAGAAGTTCTTCTTCACTATATTGACTTGTTCTTCCTCGAAAGGCCGATTGGTCATGGTTGCTGTTTTTTCCCTCCATCGGGCGATGAAGTTACTGACTGATTCTGTTTCATCTCTAAATCACGGTGGGTGACCTCAAGCTCTTCATTGTATTTGTACTGTGACATGAATTCTCGAGCTACATCCTCCCAGCTACGAATTCTGGACTCTTCGAGAGACAAAAACCATCGGAGGACGCTATCTTTCAAAGTTTGCTGAAATAATTGGGCCATCACTTCTTCAGAAGCCCCTAGTAGAGTCATGGAACGATGATATCTATGAAGATGAAAAATTGGGGGTCCACTTCCTCCGACTTTTGGCATCTTGAACTTCTCGAGTAACCTCGCTTTAGGATAAGGAGATATGTGGGTGTAGTCCATGTAATTTCCTGAGATTCTGACTTGGTCGAACTTCTTGGTGAGCATCTTGAGGTCCTATTTGACTTTGTTCATCTCTTCTTCCTTTGGATCAATGATCATAGGCAAGTTATCCCCATGCTGGGCAAGGTTCGGCATAGGAAGTTGGGCAGGCGGTGGACCATTAACAGGAGGGACACGTAGAGCGTGCTGATATTCTTAAGGAACCCAGTTGGGCTCAGGTGGATCCACAGTGCGAGAGAATAGGGCCTTGGGTTCTTGAGGAATGGGAACCTGGTTTCGTTGCATCTCTCGGACCTCAATTTGGAGGTTGTCAATCTTGGACACAAGCTGAGCTAGAACTGTCGTCAGATCCGATTGCAGAACGGGTACTTGATCTATGTTCTCCATGGAAGACGGATGGATTCTGGACTCGGAAGAAGTAATAGGGGAACGAACAGAACTCCAAGGTGACATGACTGAAGATCGAAGACAATAAAGAGCCAGGCCAAGGGCTTACGATCCACCTGAGAAGGTGTAAAATAGGATTTATTTTTGAGAAAAAGGGATGAAATTTTTTATTTTATTTTTTTGACATTTTTTTCGAGATTGAAAGACAAAATATTTTTTGATTTTTGATAAAGAGGGGAGAAATGTTTTTGAATTTTTAATAAGGAAAGGAAAAAATGTTTTTGGATTTTGGATAAAGAAAAAGGAGAATTTTCTTTTTGGAGACGGTCTCAGCATGATTATTATAATTATTATGTTTTCACTTGTATTAATTCTCCTAAATGCAAAATGAAATGCTGGACGAAACCCGAGTCTGGAAAAATTGGGTTTGTAATATGCAAAGCAATGGCTGGACTTGTGACCAGGCTCACAGACACGGTCCCGTTTAAAAATGCACGAAAAATTCGGGCCGCAGGCCAACCCAGAATTTTGGCAGAGTTTCGAGTTAAAACCGATAATCTAACATGTGTGTCCTAGGATTGACACCTATATGCGGGTATGCAGTTGGTTGGGTGAATCGAAAAGGGTTCCCCCCTTTGGCGTGACTTCCACGATATACGTCTTGCTCTTGCGGACAATCGATATGTGTGGACAAGCCATTTGATATACCTAAGTGTACGTGAATTGCCTAACCATATACCTCGTGAGGACGGTACGTGTGAGAGCGAATTCGATATACTCGGCGTACGTGAACGAGTTCCTTGTGATATACCTCTCGTCATGACTTCGTTCAAGCGGTACGATGCGAAGGAACCGTTCGATATACGTCGAAGGTACTAGGCCAATGGAAGGTGAGAGTCATATCGCTTAGGCTAACTGCGCCCTGCCGGACCAGCGCCCATCACGAAGTGACCCTCCAGTTACTGGGTAAAATTTGGTCAATCACAATGCTTTTTGGTGATGTCGTGTGAATCATGCATGATCCTCTTATTAGTATCTTATGAGAATGTATTTCTTGATTATGCCAAACTGGGGGCAAAGTATAGGTACCAATGGTACACTAAGTATGGATGGGTGATGCGTGCAACATATGGATATATGTGATCCTAGGTGCACGTGGTGTGAAGTGTACATGGAGAATTTTCTACAAGTGTGTGAATAGAAGCATAAGCATGGGATATACATGAAAAAGGGGAACATGCAAAATTGGGGGAAAATTTAAACGAACATAACATCCATGTAAATAGAGTCTAGCCCTAAAAAAAGATTCCCAACGGAGTCGCCACTGTGGCCATCCCCCACCCCCCCCAGGATCATTGCGTCGGGGGAGAGGCGCGATGGAGGATCCTAGGTCCCGCGCCTCCCTCTCGGGAGAGCTTCGGTCGGCGTCATTTGGGTGAGGTGAAAGATGTACAGAGATTAGAGTCGCCAGTCTATTTTACTCAAAATAGACAAAAGAAAGGGAGCCGTCCCGAAGGACAGCATCCAAAGACATACTGGTGCATACGAAACCAAAATGATTCGAAAAGGGTCCAAAGGCTAAGTTATGAAATGAGAAGGTGTTAGGCACCCATTCTGCCCATTCGGTCTCTCATGGATTTTTGTTATTTTCCCCGTGATATGTTTGCATGTGTATATATAGTGGAGATAGGAATCCTAGACTTGTATCATGGAAGAGATAAAGCGAGTTATCCGTAGGAAGGTGTAAAAATAATATTAGAAAATAGGATTTATGCGATTATCCTTACATTGAACGTTATGATGGAACGATAACGCATGCGAAATAATACGCCACTAAGAACAAATATATGTATGTATATATATATAATATAAGAGAGCGAAGTTTATAGAAGAAAGAAAATGAGAGAAAAAAGTAAAAATAGGACTCGAGTCTCAGGTTTTACCCCGAGACGCCTACGTAGCCTATAGAGGCATCAAAGTCCACGTAGTTCGCATGCAAAACGAGGGGTGGGGTTTATCCCATAAATCCAATCGGGGAGATTCTCTTATTTGTGTGTGTGTGTGTGTGTGTGTGTGTGTGTGTGTGTGTGTGTGTGTGTGTAGAAAGAGTGTTTTAGTTGTGAGAAAAGTGTAAGAAAAGTATGAGAATTCCCGTTTGAAATTTATGAGCAAACCCTATTTTTCTTATTTTTTGGGTTTTTATTTATATGAAAATAAGGGATGTGCAATAATACGAAATAAAAAGTATATTAGGATGTGTGAGATGAGACAATAAAAGTGTTAAGTAATAAAACAAGTTATTGCGAATTTATGAGAATTTAAGGAGAGAGTTGAGAAAATTGGACCTTCTTGAAGATCTTGAGCTTGATCTTGAATGTTGGAGAGCATCCCTTAGACTTGGATGATGATGGAGGGTAGTAAATTCACCAAGTTTAATGAAAAGGATGATGAAAAATGAAGGTTGGAAAGGGATTTGGGTGGGGAAATAACGCTGACTTCGAGAGAGGTTTTCTGGATTTGTTGAGAGTGATATCTATCAGATCTGGGCTCCTCTTGCAAGTGAGGTCATGCCTCCTTTTTATAGGCCCAGGGAATTTCCAATCACCATATCCATGTTCCTACCAATCGACAGGTCAGTTTAGGCACACTGCCGATAGGCAGGGTCTGGGACCTGCCGTTTGGCAGTGTCTTTCAGGCCTTTTTGGAAAATCAGCCGTAAAATGCAAATCGTTGATCAGAATCACCCACGGGGTAGACCATTGGAAAGGTAATTCAGATACCTTCGAAAGTCCTTTGGATAGCTCCCGGGTTTGGGAGTTGACTTTAGGTCAAATATAGCTCGGAAGCATTCGTCAGTCTATTAGACAGGGAGTCGTCGGACGCAAACGGATCATTCGTCTGCATGGTACGTCAAAATCGTGAACAGAGTGGACCGTTAGAAAGATTAGGAGATGTAATTAGAAATTCCAAAGAGTTTGATCCATTTTGGGGAGTTGACTTTGGTCAACCAGGCCCTAGAAGCATTCGGTGACCTCTCAGAGTAAAACGGATCATTCGTCCGTACCGTAAGTCAGAATCGCACACAGAGCAGACCATTAGAAAGGGGTTTCAGTGTCCTTCGAAGATTAATTCAGTGTTGATCAAGTTGAAGAGTTGAATTAGGTCAAATGAAGCCCGAGAGCGCCCTGTGGCCTCCTAATTGAGTTTCGGGGGAAACAAGTCGTTCGTCCGCATGGTAAGTCAGAATCGTGCACGGGATGGACCGTTGGAAAGGGGTTTCAGTGCCCTTTGAAGATTCATTCAGTCTCAGTAGAGCTAAAGATTTTAACTTTTGGTCAAATGGAGCCTGGGAGTGCCCGATGGCTTCTAGGTCAGTAATCGGCATATGACCTGGGTTTGTAGTGATGAAGGGAGGTGCTAGGGACCTAAGGAGAGTTTAGGGGGTAACAGAATGGGGTGTCTACAATGTGGATACAAATAGGGAATTGCAAAAATTAGAAGATATCCTAGTAGGTAAGGATTTTTCAGATGTGTTCCCAGATAAATTACCAAGGTTGCCACCTATCAGAGAGGTAGAGTTTACTATATATTTAGTTCCTGGTACAGCTCCAGTTTCTATTTCTCCATATAGAATGGCACATGTGTAACTACAGGAGTTAAAGGTTCAACTGCAAGATTTGCTAGATAGAGGCTTTATTCGACCCAGTGTATCACTATGGGGTGCTCCGGTATTATTTGTGAAGAAGAAAGACGGCACCATGCGAATTTGCATTAATTATCAACAATTGAATAAGGTAACTATTCAAAATAAATATCCATTGCCTCGTGTTGATGATTTGTTTGATAAATACAGGGTGCTAAAGTGTTTTAAAAAATTGATTTGAGATCGGGTTATCATCAATTAAGGATGAGAGATTGTGTCATTTCTAAGACATCTTTTCGTTCTCGCTATGGTCATTATAAATTTTTGGTAATGATATTTGGGTTAACAAATGCTCCTGCGGTGTTTATGGATTTAATGAATCGAGTATTCCATCCTTTCATAGATTCATTTATGATTGTCTTTATCGATGATTTTTTTATATACTCACCTAGCCAAGAGGAACATGCGAAGCATCTAAGAGTTGTATTGCAAGTTTTGCGACATAGTCAATTGTTTGCTAAGTTAGAAAATGTGAGTTTTGGTTAAATTAAGTAGTAATTCTGAGGCACGTTGTTTCGGGAGAAGGAATCTATGTTGACCCTAAGAAGGTAGAGGCAATTGTGCAATGGGAAAGACCAAGAAATGTTACGGAGATAAGGAGTTTCCGAGGATTTGCTGGATATTATAGAAGATTTATAAAGGGGTTTTCATATATAGCCTTACCATTGACTAAATTAACCCGAAAAGAAGTGAAATTTGTGTGGAGTGATGAATATCAGCACAACCTTGAAAGGTTGAAAAATAGGCTACTATCAACTCTAGTTCTCACTGTTCCATCCAGCGGAGAAGGTTTTGTGATTTATACTAACACTTCACAATAGGGGTTGGGTTGTGTTTTCATGTAACATGGAAAGGTAATTTTGTATGCATCTAGACAGTTAAAGACGCATGAATGTAATTATCCTACACACGATTTAGAACTTGCGGCTATTGTTTTTACCTTGAAATTATAGAGACGTCATTTATATAGAGAGACGTGTGAAATTTTCACTCACCGTCAAAGTTTGAAGCATTTATTTACACAGAGAGACTTGAATTTGAGACAAAGACGTTGGATGGAGTTAATTAAAGACTATGATTGTACCATTCACCATCATCTCGGGACGACCAATGTTGTTACAGATGCTCTAAGTCGAAAGTCATTGGGGAGGTTATCTTGTATTCAACGTGCACGGGTTGGAAATATTATGGAATTGAGACTGATGGGAGTAGAGTTGAACTTAACTAAAATGGGGGCATTAATTGCACACGTTATAGTGAGACCTTTATTGGTAAAACACATACAAAATTTGGAAATCAGTGATCCATTCCTTGAGAAGAAGAAACGAAAAATCCTGGATAGTAAATATAGTGACTTTGAAATTAAGAATGATGAATCGTTGTGTTATAAAAATAGAATTTGTGTACCGAATGATCTATCCTTAAAGAAGGATATATTAGAAGAGGCACATAGTTATATTTACTCTATGGATCCTGGAGGTACCAAAATGTACAGAGATTTGAAAGAGTATTACTGGTGGATTAATATGAAATGTGAGATTGCAAAATTTGTAGTTAAATGTTTAGTATGCCAACAAGTGAAGGTGGAGCATATAAGGATAGATTTTGTTGTAGGATTACCACGATCTCTAAAGGGGCATGATTATATTTGGGTGATTGTAGATCGATTGACAAATTCAGCTCATTTTCTTTCAGTTAAGACGACCTACACTGTTGATAAGTATGCACTTATATACGTTGATTAGATTATCCGTTTACATGGGGCACCAGTGTCAATAGTATCAGATAGAGATCCAATGTTTACTTATAAGTTTTAACCTCGTTTACAGAATGCCCTGGACACAAGTTTGAAATTCCTTACTGCATTTCATCCACAAACCTATGGGCAATCAGAAAGGACAATTAAAATATTAGAAGACATGTTATGAGCCTGTGTATTTGACTTCAAAGGTAGTTGGGATGATTATTTTCCATTGATGGAATTCGCGTATAATAATAGTTATTAGTCCACCATTGGTATGGCTCCTTATGAAGATTTATATGGGAGGAGATGTAAAATGCCATTATGTTGGGATGAAGTAGGTAAAAGGAAAATCTTAGGTCCTGAATTGATACATATGACAACCGAAAAGATAAAAATGATTCGGGAACGGATAAAGATAGCGCAAAATAGGCAGAAATTTTATGTAGATAAGAGGAAGTATCCATTAGAATTTCAAAAGGGGTATTTTATATTCCTATGTATTTCACGGAAAGGCATCATAAGATTTGGAAAAAAAGGGAAAACTAAGTCCAAGATACATTGGACCATATGAAGTGTTGGAAAGAATTGGGAACTTGGCATATATATTAGCATTACCTCCAGAATTGCCTCGTTTACATGATGTGTTTCACGTATCGATGCTTTATAAGTATTTGGTGGATCCATCTCATCAGTTTAAAACTCAACCAATTGAACTGAAGGAAGACTTATCGTACATCGAGGAACCAGTGGAAATTATTGATCGTAAGGAGAAAGTATTGAGAAATAAAGTTATTCCCTTAGTTAAAGTTATGTGGATGAGCCATGGAACTAAAGAAGAAAGTTGGGAAACGGAGAATAGCATGAAGAAATAGTATCCCCATTTGTTTCGTAAGTGACATTCATATTAAATTTCGGGGACGAAATTTTCTAAAGGGGGGGAGTTGTGACATCCCAGATATAATTATGATAAGTTATATTCAAATCATGTTTATCTTATGTGATATGAATAATGTGTTATTATTATATCTAATGTTAAGTGATTATGTTTAGTCTAATCCTACTTTAATAAATCATTAAATGTCGAATTATTTACAAACACAAGATTTTATTATTTTCGATAGAAATGTTCATGTTGGAGATTAGTTTTGACCCTTATAATGTAACAATTGACTCAAGGTGAAAACTATATAGTTGTATAAATATTAGTTAGGTTTGCGATAAAAAAAATGGAGCATCAAACAAATGTCCGGGTAATAAGCTAGCCCGAATTTATGACCAAGGGACAAATTTGTCCATTCCCTTTAAGTGGTAAATTGTCTTTTAGTAAACCAAATGATTTAATTTGATTGGTTGTCAAGGCAGGTAGCCTTGACCGACTTAAAACTCTTCTTCTAACCTATTTATTCAACAAATAAAATCCTAGGTTCAATTTTGGAGAGTTTTTCTTGAGGAAAGAGAAAGTAGAAGTTAAGGAAGAAAAGATTACAAGAAAAGCGAGGAAAAATCCAAGAAAATTCTTAAAGTGTTTCCAAGGTATAATTATGTGATTAATATTGTTTTAATCTTGTATTATACCTATTTCAAAGTATATAAATCGTGAATTATTGATTAAAATTCCATCCTCCTTTGTGATAATAAGTATTTATTCATATGTGAGATAAGTGGTGTATGTAGCCCGTATTGCTTGTTATTGAAATCCCTTGTATTCAAACTTTCATATATTTTTTTGTGTTTACTGGAATTGAGAAATTACAATTGGATATGAAACTAAACTCATATATTCATATCATATCAGAATATTAGAATTTAACTCTTTATGATTAGGCCTTAGGGATAGTTACAAATTGGTACATAGTTGTTGTTTGTATATTTCATTTCGATATGCCCTGAGTTTGGTAAATCTTTGACATAGCAAATGAACTCTAAAAATTATGAAACTTTAGTTTTGTATTATTAAATATGTTTATTGAAAATGGGTATAATATCATGGAAAGTTATGACGTATAAAAATTATGAAAATTCTTGAAAGTTGAAGGAACAATAGAGGAGCTTGTAGGGAAGATTTATTATGTTGTAAAGAAATGGTTATAGATTGCTCTCGGAAGCTTGGAAAATTATATTGTCACTTGAAATGGAAGGTATATTAAGATATTCTTTCATATTGATAAGATTGGACACCTGTATGTGTACAATTTATGAATATGGGTTGGTTAAGTATGGAGGATAATAATTTGAGGCCATACTCGATACCCCATGAAATAATGTTTCTATCTGCTCTTTTCAAAGGGTACTTTGAGTACATATTTCATGTGTATATACATTGGAAGTATAATTTTATGTTTACTTAATTTTAGTTATAAATTCCTTACGAGGTATTTTCTATGGTTGAATGTCCATAACCTTATCAACATATATACCATTGTTTCGTCTTTACTCATGTTTCACGAAATGTGACTCTAGTGGAATTATATTGTTTTTGTATAGTCATTGAAAGTTACATATATATATTAAGATAATACTTATGATTGAGATTCAATGCTGATTTAGTTGGATTAACAGGTGTAAGGTCAAATCAACCCAGTTCAGCTCCACCCGAAGGAAACGTGAATACATAGTTGGCAACCCAATGAGAGTGTACTTACTGAGTTGATTATGGATATGATGTGTATGTATTATATGTTGAGATGATATGGCTTATTAAAAGTCACGAGATGTTGAGATGTTATGGCTTATTAAAAGTTAAGAGATATTGATATGTTATGGCTTTATAAAAGTCAAGATGTGTTGAGCTGCTATGCAATTCAGGAGGTGTTAGGTTATTAAAACCTATGGATATAATAATTGCCTATGGGTAGGAAATGTGGGGCTTATTAACTCCGGATATGTATATGGCCCAATTTGGCACATATATGGATATATTGATCTGTTGAGATGTTAATATAGTACTTTTACTATATAAAGATGTAGTACATTCACTGAGTTTTTAAGCTCATGGTTTTATATGTTTACATTTTTTAGATTTGGAGCTGCCACTGCCAGGCTAGGAGGTTGAGTGAATATTAGTAGGGTCTTATCAGTTTTATTTTATATATTGTACTAGTTGTAATTAAGTTAAATGGTATGGGAGTTTTGTTTAAATTATGTCTCCTTAAAACGATTGGATTTTTAGTATGTCGCATCTTAACCTTGAAGTTATTTTAATGTGTATTACAAAATAAATAAATAAATAATAAACGTCGTTTGTGAACTATTTAGTTAATTATATCCTAATGGGGTTAGGGAGTGAAAACTTGGTATCAGAGCTATAGGTTTTTATATTCTTGGGTTAGAGAGTCTAGATGTGGTAGTGGCAGAAATAGTGTCGTGTGTGTCATTTATATTAACTTGTTGTGACACGCCGCCTAATAAAATACCGGGTGATCAGTCCTATACCAAATTAAAACAGGAATCCCAGTTGGATCATCCTTAGCATCACTGTCGTAAACTTTTTAAAGCTTACTAACCACCTGGTATTCCAAAAACTGGTGCCAATTTTAACTTTTTAATTAAACCAAAACTGTACATGCGGAATTAAAGTATAAACCATTCACACAACTGAATGAAAGTAAATAGAATAATAATTACACAACTTGCCAAATAAATCACCGGCCACCAAATAAATAATCCAAATACAAATATTCAACACCTGAATAAATTACACCTGAAAACTGTACCGAGAAGTCTGGGCTACAAGCCCCAAATAAAACTGAAACTGATACAAGATTCCTACTCTAGGAATGAATGAATGATGCGTCTAATCCAAACTCCTGCTAGCATCAACATATGCCGCAGCTCCGTGTCCCTGGAATAGAATATCAATCCTGGCGTCCCTGTGGCTGGACACCTAAAAGGTTTTGAAAATAGTTTTATAGCAAGGGTTAGAACCCAAAACATTTTGAAAATATTTAGCAAGTGAATTAACTAGCAATAATTTAAAATGCATGAATGCGCTTCATATTTAAGTTAGTGTCGCACTCCCTTGTGGACATTCTCACCCCTCCACTATTGTGCACACCTACCGGTTACCTTAACCCCACCTAGTTGTGCTACCCCGTCCAACTAGTCCTGGTATAACCTTCCTTTGCCATACTACTCTAACCCGAGTATAATGATTCTTGAATTATAAGTTATCTCACAATTAACTTAATTAATTTCTCTTAAATATTAGCATATAACCGTCTCACAAGTTATATAAATTAAATACATCACACACTGTATTATCACCTACATATAATATTTACTACCATATTATACGTACCTTTACTAACAACCACACATATATCATACGTATATCCATCCTTCCGAGTTTATCCTCACCGGATGATTCCCTCTAAAATGCTATCTCACTAGGTGTGCTCACAAAACCTAGTTTCCCCGAGTTGGAATCGCTCACCAACTTGGACCAGAATATAAACGAAGTGGAGGCGGTCATATTCCTTCCCTGAAAGTGAGATAAATCCCTCACCCATATATACCGGACGCTATGACCTGGGGATATACTCGCCCTACTCCTCAAGCTAGGGGATTCACCCACATCGCGCAACCTCCCTTGATAGCATTAGAGTATATAAATTTAATAAATATCTAATCACTGATATTTAGTATCACGCACAATAAATACACGTATATATATACTATCACGACATCGTACATATATAATATAAACCCCGGCTTTACCGTGTACTCAAAATCCCGTACACTGCCTGTAATTTAATTTCACACACAATATGCACACGTATATATATATACTATCACTATACTGTATATATATAATATAACCCCCGGCTCTACCGTGTACTCTAAGTCCCGTACAGTGCCTGAAAATTTCCTGAGTCTGTCACCCGACTCAATGTAGTTAATTTTCTCACTTAATAATTCATCGTCTTCCCGAGTCTATGGTCTGACTCTAATATATTTAACTCACTCTTTAATTTATATAATATTTTTCCCCGAGTCTATGGTCCGACTCCAATTAAATTAATCGACACGCTTATTAATTTAATACCTTCCCGAGTCTATCATCCGACTCTAATTAAATTAATTAACACCCTTATTAATTTAATACTTACCCGAGTCTGCAATCCGACTCTTTTTTTAATTAATTTACACATTAATTAATCAACACAAATCCTACCTGAGTCCACAATCTGACTCTAATTAAATTAATTATCACATTTATTAATTTATTCCTACCCGAGTCTATAATCCGACTCTAATTAAATTAATTATCACATTTATTAATTTAATCCTACCCGAGTCTATAATCCGACTCTAATTAAACTAATTATCACACTTATTAATTTAATCATACCCGAGTCTATAATCCGACTCCAATTAAATTAATTATCACACTTATTAATTTAATAACTTGGTGTCACCCAACCGTTAACCCGGACTCACTTACTTGGTCCGTAACTTAATATTTCCCGAGTCTATGTTTCGACTCCAAATTAATTACTCTCTCTCAATAATTAAATTAATACTTTGGTGTCACATAACCAACATACCCGGACTCACTCACTTGGTCCATTTTTACATCTCATAATTTCTTTTCCCACATTTTTCGCCCACAATGTGTCACACATTTATTTCTATAATTTCCCAATTATATTTACCTATAATTACTAACATACCCGGACACACCCACTTGGTCCATAATTACATATATCACCTAAACTCCTTTAATAATGTAGTGTCACCCAACTACAATACCCGAATGTCATTCCTCAGCCTAATATCATTAATTGAATTATTTCTCCAAATTCATTCATCTCATGACATACCGTTCATACCCTCCTAAACTCAATTATATCACCCAATAATTTTTAAGGAAATATATGTCCCATATAAATTTATCACCAAATAAAATTAAGGAAATTAAAACCCTTATTGTAAACAAACTGGCCGAATTGCCAAATTCCTGAGACCCTCGATCGATCGAGCCCCCGAGTCGATCGATCGATCGAGCCCCCGAGTCGATCGATCGATCAAACAGGTCATTGTCTTCCTCGGCTTGCTGTTTCAGCCATGGCCGAATTTCCAAGGTTTTACCTCTCCATTTTCCAACCTTAAATGATGATTTTAACCAATTAATTACTCCCAAAACCAGTCTCAATCATCTATAACTGTTTTAGCATTCTTGATCAATATCTCACTATATTTAAAGATGGGTTTCCCATTAAAATCCATCAATCTTGTTCTACAACCAATTTCCAAATTCAGATTTTTCCCCAGTTTATATTCCGAATTCTTATTCCAATCAAATATCTATACTCAGATATGTTCAACACAACAATTTTTACTATGAATTTCATTCAATAGTTTCATGAACAAAAAACCCATTTGGAACCCATTTATCCACAAAAATGAATTTTCATACCCACATCACTATGATATGAATTGATTATCATGCTTTACGAATCAAAACAGTTAACCACTTTCCTGAAAGTGTTCGTAGTGTCTGATTCCGTTGGCGTAGTCCCTCGATTTGGCTCCAAAATCCTCAATTTGGCTTTTGCTAAGCTTTCCCCCAATTTCCCTCTCAAGCCCTAGGCTTAGATTTGATGGCTGCTGATTTCCTAATCTCCCCATTAGGTTAAAAACCCTTAATCCCGTTTTTCACCTAATTGGCTTAATTAAAGTGGCCCAACTCACCCCGTGTGGGCCCGGCTATGCCCAAAAATACTCCGAGACCCAATTACTACCCCCGGGTACTCTTTTCTGACTATCTCGACCCATCCGGACTCAACCGGGCAGCCAGAATTGACATCCGAATTAATTTATAAAAATTCTTATCTGACACCCCATTAAGTCTATACCGACTCCCGGGTGGGATAAGTGCATACCCCGTCATTAATACCCGAAATGACGTAATTAAATTATTACTATTCACTTGGTAAATAAATTTCCCTAAACATTAACCATTTACACCCCGATTAATATTTAAATAAATATATTGTCATAATTAATTCAATTAAAATTACAATACACAAGTAATTTAAAATTCCCGAATTAATTAAATATTAAATGCACAAAAATACGGGGTGTTACACTTGTGAGAAATACTAACCATAATGTTAGAAATAAATGTTGTGTTCTTATTTTTGTAATTGTGGTTTATGACAGATAGTAAGATATGGAAGGAGAAAATGATCATGAGAGGGTGGAGGAGGAGTCTTCAAATACAGTAAACCAATAAAATCCAAATAATGTAGATGGGGCATCTGAACAACTTACAGCCATGCAGAGAATGGATCGTGCCATGACTTTACTGGCGGAACAACAAAACATGTTTATGACATAAATAGAATAACAATAAGCCAAGTACTTGGAGGCGTAGACCTTGGCCAGAAGAGAAAGGGAAATACAACGAGGGGAGAAGAATACTCTGTACGAGAAGTTTATCAAATTGAACCCCCCAACATTCTCAGGTTATGTAGATACTTTAGAAGTTGAGGCTTGGGTTAGAGACACAGAAACTATCTTCGGGGGGATGAATGTACCTGGTGTACAGAAGGTGATTTTGGTTACTTTCATGTTAAAGGGCGAAGCTAAATATTGGTGGGAGTCTTCCAAACATTTATTGCTTACTCCGGACGGAGGTGACGTAATTACTTGGGATTCCTTTATTTAAGTCTTGTATGAAAGGTATTTTCCTCGTATGTATTAAAAGTAAAAAGAGAGATAATTTTTATCATTGATTCAGGGGAATATGTCTGTCAGGGCGTAAGAACAATTATGACAAGCAACCACTGGAGCATATGTGTATGAAATTATATTGGTCAAAAAGACTGATTGGTACTTCCAATATAGCTAAATACTTCTACAAAGAAAGGGAAATAAAGATCATGTTGACAGATAAAAAATGACTCTTTGTCAAGGATTTACCAATAAATTATGTTACTTCACTTGAGCAAAAAGCAGATGTGAAAGTGTGACAACCCGGATATAATTATGATAAATTATATTTAAACCATGCTTATCTTATGTGATATGAATAATGTGTTATTAGTATATCTAATGTTAAGTGATAAGTTTAGTCTACTCCTACTTTCATAAATCATTAAATGTCGAATTATTTACAAACACAAGATTTTGTTATTTTTGATAGAAATTTTCCTGTTGGAGATTAGTTTTGACCCTTATAATGTAACAATTGACTCAAGGTGAAAACTATATAGTTGTATATATATGATTTAGGTTTGTAAAAAAACAAACGAAGCATCAAACGGATGTCCGAGTAAGAAGCTAGTACAAAAAGGGGCAAATCTGCCCATTCCTTTTAAGTGGTAAATTATCTTTTAGTAAACCAAATGGTTTAATTTGATTGGTTAGCAGGGGAGGCAGCCTTGGCTAACTTAAAACTCTTCTTCTAATATATTTTTTAGCAAATAAAATCCTAGGTTCAATTTTGGAGAGTTTTATCTCGAGGAAAGAAAAAGTAGAAGTTAAGGAAGAAAAGATTAAAGGAAAAGCTAGGAAAATTCCAAGAAAATCCTTAAAGTGTTTCCAAGGTATAATTATGTGATTAATATTGTTTTAATCTTGTATTATATTTATTTCAAAGTATATAAATCGTGTATTATTGATTAAAATTCCATCCTCCTTTGTGATAATAAGTATTTATTCATATGTGAGATAAGTGGTGTATGTAGCCCGTATTGCTTGTTATTTAAATCCCTTGTATTCAAACTTGCATATATTCTTGTGTGCTTACTGGAATTGAGAAATTCTAATTGGATATGAAACTATACTCATATATTAATATCATATCCTAATATCATAATTTAACTCTTTATGGTTAGGCCTTAGTGATAGTTACAAGTTGGTACATAGTTATT
The DNA here is from genome assembly GCA_949130495.1 of Sambucus nigra. Lineage (NCBI taxonomy): Eukaryota > Viridiplantae > Streptophyta > Magnoliopsida > Dipsacales > Adoxaceae > Sambucus > Sambucus nigra. The sequence goes on from OX422212.1 coordinate 225,023,153, forward strand.
GTTTTAATATTTCATTTCGATATGCCCTGAGTTTGGTAAAGCTTTTGGCATAGGAAATGAACTCTAAAAATTATGAAACTTTAATTCTATTTTATTAAGTATGTGTATTAAAAATGGGTAAAATATCATGGAAAGTTATGACGTAGAACAATTATGAAAATTCTTGGAAGTTGAAGGAACAATAGAGGAGCTTGTAGGGAAAATTTATTATGTTGTAAAGAAATTGTCATAGATTGCTCTCGGAAGCTTGAAAAATTACCCTGTCACTTGAAATGGAAAGTATATTCAGATATGTTTTCATATTGATAATCTTGGACACCTTTATGTGTACAATTTATGAATATGAAATGGTTAAGTATGGAGGACAATAATTTGAGTCCATACTGGATACCCCATGAAATAATGTTTCTATCTGCTCTTTTCAAAGGGTATTTTGAGTACATGTTTCATGTGTATATACATTGAGAAGTATACTTTTATGTTTACTTGATTTTAGTTATAAATTCCTTACGAGGTGTTTTCTATGGTTGAATGTTCACAACCTTATCAACATATATACCACTGTTTCGTCTTTACCCATCTTTCATGAAATGTGACTCAAGTTGAATTATATTGTTGTTGTATAGTTATTGAAAGTTATATATATATATATATATATATATATATTAAGATACTACTTATGATTGAGATTCAATACTGATTTAGTTGGATTAACATTTGTAAGCTAAAATAAACTCAGTTCAGCTCCACCCGAAGGAAATGTGAATACATAGTTGACAACCCAATGTGAGTGTACTTACTGAATTGATTATGGATATGATATGTATGTATTATATGTTGAGATGATATGGCTTATTAAAAGTCACGAGATGTTGAGATGTTATGGCTTATTAAAATTCAACAGATGTTGAGATGTTATGGCTTTATAAAAGTCAAGATGTCTTGAGTTGCTATGCAATTCAGGAAATATTAGGTTATTAAAACCTGTGGATATGATTATTGCCTACGGGAAAGAGATGTTGGGTTCATTAACTCTGGATATGTAGATGGCATAATTTGGCACAGCGATGGATATATTGATATGTTGAGATATTAATATAGTACTTTTAGTATATAAAGTTGCAGTAATTCACTGAGTTTTTAAACTCATGGTTTTATATGTTTACATTTTTAGGTTTTGGAGCTGCCACTGCTAGGTCTAGGATTTTGATTGAATAGTAGTAGGGTCTCATCAGTTTTGTTTTATGCATTGTACTAGTTGTAATTAAGTTAAATGGTATGGGAGTTTTGTTTAAATTATGTCTCCTTAAAATGATTGGATTTTTAGTATTCTGAATCTTAACCTTGAAGTTATTTTAATGTGTATTACAAAATAAATAAGTAAATAAATATTAAATGTGGTTTGTGAACTATTTAGTTAATTATATCCTAATAGGGTTAGGGAGTGACATAAATATTTTCTCAAAAATCTTAAGGAAAAAAATAAACTTGACGTTCCTTATAAATTGTTAAGCGATGCTGACGAGTATGAGTTAGCACAACTACATCCTCATAATTAGAGTCCAATGGATAGAATGTCCTTTTATTCAATTGGTGAAGCCAACATAGCAAACGCGCTAGAATGATAAGTACATAGCATAATGAGCGACTGTAAAACAATCCAGCACATGATATATGGCCCCCAAAATAAAAGAAACGTTTAAAACATTTGAATCTTTTCCTTTTTCAGAGAAAATAGTATATATTGTTTAATTTTTGAAATTTTGAAAAAGGCAAATAGTATCTATTGTTCACCTTTTGAAATTTTGAAAACAGACGAAAACATGTCGTTTTCTTTTCTTTTCTTTCGTTATCTTTTACTTTTGAGAATTGAAGAAATATTTGGCGTCCGATTACTATAAAAGGAGAAGCCCTCCTTTATTTGTAATCATCGAATAACCTATCTCTCTATTAGTCTTTTAGTTTTACCTTTCCATTATGCACTTACTGTAATTGGTATCTAGGGAATTGAAGAGAGTCTGTAATTGGTATCTAGGGAATTGAAGAGAGTAAAACTTAAAGGTTGTACAAAGGATTTATAAGAAGGGAATAATTTTACACCTTTCCATTATGAACTTACTGTAATTGGTATCTAGGGAATTGAAGAGAGTAAAACTAAAAGGTTGTACAAAGAATTTATAAGAAGGGAATAATTTTACAAAAAGAGAAACTAAAAGACTAATAGAGAGATAGGTTATTCGATGATTACAAATAGAGGAAGGCGTCTCCTTTTATATTACTCGAATGCCAAATATTTCTTCAATTCTCAAAACTAAAAGATAACAAAAGAAAAGAAAAGAAAATGACTTGTTTTCGTCTGTTTTCAAATTTTTAAAAGGTGAATAGTAGATACTATTTACCTTTTTTAAAATTTTAAAAAGTAAACAATAGATACTATTTTCTTTGAAAAAGGAAAAGATTTTTTTGTTTTAAACGTTTCTTTAATTTTGGGGACCACATATCGTGTGCTGGATTGTTTTGCAGTCTCTCATTATGGTCTGTACTTATCTTTCTAGCGCGTTTGCTATGTTTGCTTCACCGACTGAATTAAAGGACATGCTATCCATTGGACTCTGATTGTGAGGATGTAGTTGTGCTAACTCATACTCTTCAGCATCGCTTAACAATTCATATGGAACATCAAGTTTATTTTTATCCTTAAGATTTTCGAGAAACTCTTTCACCTCTGCTTTTTGCTTAGAAATAGCATTCGGAGGGATCCGAGAAACATCCAGTTTGAAAGGAGGGTTTGGAAGTTCCAGGCATCATGGGTCATTCTACTATTGTAGTTCATTTTCCTTGGGTACCTTTATTATAGTAAGGTCACTGAGCCAACCATGTTTATAACTAACCTTGTGAGCTTGATCAAGTTATTTTCCCATATGCGTAAAGGCCTCATCATAACCATCCATCCAGACAGTACGAGGTTATTTATGGAATTGATAAGTCAGATGGTCTACCTTCTCAATGAACCTCTTGATAGTGGACACTTGATTCTTCATGGCCGTAACCTGTTCGAAAAGAGTCTTCTTGGTTCGTTCTTCCTCTAGTGATTGTAAATTATTTCTCTACTCTGAGAGGACTGACTCTTGCCCTTATATTTCTTTATTTGCTCTAACTATTCCATCAGACAAGCATTCTCTTATTCCAAAAAGGAAATACCTTCATTATGTCGACAAATACTAGGTTATTAAGGCCTTTAAGCTCAATACGTAAGGCATTACTTGGCGACCTTTTTGATACCCATTCAGCTCTAAGTTGAGGATGAACTCTTTCTTAGAATAAATTGATGACAAAAAAATCAACTTTTGATCAAATCCACTGCTTGTTTGCAAGTCGACCAGTTTTTTCCGTAGTCAGGATGAAGACTTGATATAGTTTCCTTATGTCTTTGATGAAGGTTGAGAATCATTTCATGATAAAAAAAATATTTTTTGCCACTATCCGGTGAGAAGGGCGATGTAGACTTAGATATGCTTCCTTAGCTTGAGCAGGTACATCTTGGCCAAGTAACTCCACAAGCTTATCCTCATTTATCTCTTTATAACCTGCGTCAAACAACTAATTACTTATTTCTTAAAGATTTCTCTCGATGGTGACTAGATATGACAGCCTGGTGTTAAATTGAAAAATAGGTAGTCGGGTATAAGTATTAGCCGAAAAATGAGACTTGCAAGAATTTAACCAAGACAACTATATGGGGAATATAACTTCATTTTATTATAACAGTGATAGGATTTACATCAAGGTATTACATTGCAGGAAGCAACAAATAAGATAAAGCATAAAACTCCTAAACTAGAGAGATCTATTTCCTAGCTTCTCTTTATCGACCTCAACCTCATCCTTTGCTTGCTTGGCGAACACCAGCTACTCATTAGCCATAGAGTCACCAACCTACTCATCATCATACATATCCTTTCCTTTTTGATGAGGAGTTCCAGGATTATGCAAGTGAAAGAGCACAGAGCCTTCAGCGGTGTCAACCTTGGCAAGGGTTGTATCCTAACTATCTTTGAAGGATGACTTCTTTAAATAATCTATCTGCATAGAGGCATGAGAGAATGCCTTATCACATCCCCTTGTTAGGGCATCCTAATTATCTTGGAAACCTTTGCCTTTGACTCTACCATCTAGATTCTGGCTTGGTCGGTAACCCTCATGGCATCCTCAACCTCCTTTTTGGCAGTGGTCGCAGCATTGTTCGCCAAAAATTTCTCCTGCTCTAATGACTTGATCTTCTCTTCCATCTACCTATTTTCATCCATCAGGTCTTTATGAGAACAACCAACAACTTATAAAGATTTTCTCATTCCATTAAAGGTGGCCTCAACATTAAAAGAAGGCAGTGTTCTAAAAAACCCGCCTAGGCTTGAAGCTTGGGAGAAACGCCCCGCCTTAAGTTTTTTACGCCTTATTCTTCGTAAAACCTTTAAGGCTCGCATTTTTCTAAAAACAATAATGCTTTAGTGAAACGATATCGCCTTTTAAAGAATATTTTTACTAATCGAACCAATATCTCATCCAAAATAATCAATTAGTATTTTAATTTGCAAATATTCTGACATATTTTTATAATATATACAATTTTAGTATTTTAACACCCTTGTTATGGTTAAAAAATATTAAAATATATTAAAAAGGCATAAACGTCTTTTCACGCCTTTTCACGCCTAAGGCCCGCCTAAGCTTCTAGGCTTAAGGCTTGGCATCTACGCCTCGATCACACCTCACATTTTTTAGAACCTTGAAATAAGGATCTGTTATTTTATCATTCCTCCTTAGAAACTAGTGATAATCAATCAAGAACTATGTGATAAACGTTCAGAGAAGGAAGTTAGCAAAGAAAAATTTAGGAAATAAGATAACAACTATATACTGGAACAAATAACTTACAAGGGACAAGTTATGATTTGTTTGATTAAGCAATCTTAAGTGAGGGAGAAAATAAGCAGTCGCTTTATCGATAAGGATAACTCCAGCACCTATCGGCTCACGAGTAAGCTCAAGATGAACTGCAACAGATTGAGCAGTACCTTTGTCTTTATCGGCAGGTTTCTTTCCAACCATCTCTATATGAGGAGTAGGATCCTTCCTTACCCTCCTCTTAGACATAGGTTCATAGTCCTTGACAGGGGGTGTGTCTTAAAGGACAGGGTGACTAGAACCTATAACTTCGGCTTTTTGCTCGCTGGGCGGCGACCTGGTTCTGGCAAGGAGATTAGGGATTTTTTATTTCATCATGTTTGTAGAAGGGATACTGCTCGACACTAAAATAACGTCTAGAGGATGCCGAGAAATTACCCTCTACTCTGTGAGTGAAATATGAACCAGATCTTAAGGTATCAGAGGAGGAGTAGGTAGGGTCGTCCAAACTAATGAGGGCCAAGGGTATTTCCTTAGTTCATCTAGCTACAAAAGAAGTGGTAGAATTTTAGTAGCTGAGCAAAAACAAAGTCGACCTGGGATGGTCTTCAATACCTAATCTTTGCTGAACAGATCAAACAACTTTCAAATCAGCAAAATTAACTTCAAAAATAAGGGGATTTTCTTCTTACTCTTCTTTGTAAAACAGAAATCAGATACAAATAATCAGCTATAGATGTAATGCAAAATACAAAAAGAAAAACATTCGAAATGTGTGTGAATGTGTCGACCTATCCCTTGGCCTTTCTGAGGGCACCTCGGGCCGCTATACACAACACTCTTAGGAAGAGGGGCAAATTGTCAATTCTTTACAATTAGACTGTGATACTAATAATCCTTATTAGAATTAAGTAGATTCACGACCAGAGCCCTGTTGGACTGCCTCATCTTCAAGTAATAAATTTTCTCATTAGTAGTACCCTAGTGGTAGCAATACATTAACTCCTTTATTCTAATGTGTGTCCCATATTGCTTATTGATGCGATGAACCCCACTAATGATTCTCCTAGTGTTTGGGCCAACTTGGCCAGGAACTACATCAAAGTACTGGCAAAACTCCAGAATCAAACGATTGGGGGGGAAAAGTAACCCCACACTCAGCGATAAAAAAAAGTGGGTAACTAATGGCCCTCAGCTAAAACACAAAGGTCACAAGCCCCATTTAGTAACTCAGTTTTTACCCCACGTAAGGATCATATGGGTAGCCCTAAAAAGCTCTAATGAACTCTCATCCATAGTATAAACCATATTGTCAGTAAAGAATTACAAAAAAAAAAATTACAAAGGGGAAGGGAGAAGGAGTTCTTACAGCGAAAAGGAAGAACACAACTCTCACGAACGGCAACAAAGCTTGGAGAGGAAGAAAGAAATTTTGAATTAAGGATGAAATGAGCAAATGAAGGAAATGCCACTGTATAAGACGGATGACGTCTCTCCAGTTATATAGAGATGGTATGATTAAAAGTATCTATCATTTCATTTTGATGGCGGTTCATTACCCAACGCGCTTTATTATTGGCATACCTCCCGAACGCTTCGCGATTTTTACACTTATTTACAAAATTGCCACTGTATCAAGCATAAAAATCATATCCCATAAATGTCAACTTTCAGAGATCCGTTGCCAACTAAGCAACCTTAACAAAACAAAGCCACAATCAAAGGCATACGACCAAGTTTATATGAAATTAATCAACACCTACCAGTTAATACTCCATCCATTCATTCCATAGGCCACTGCTCGCCCCAATCATGAATAAAGTATGTGAGGCTTTTGTTGTAACGTTAAATTGTAGTATGACATGAACCAATGAAATTGTGACACATGTCATCATAAAATACCCATTAGGCATTTTTTAGCACATCATTGTAAGATAATTAACATAGACTGTTTATCCATTTTGCAACAAAAACCTAAGAGAATTAATGAAAAATTAAAAGTCATTTACTTCCCCTATGCGAGAGTGTTACCATTGCCTCCTCCTGGCTAGTGCGTCCTAAAAAATACTATCAGTGCACAATGCTAACCAAACGGTGTTTAAGCCTCTTAGCCCAGTGGTATAAGGCTGTCACTGGGACACTGTTTGGGGGTGACTCGGGACATTGTTTGTGGGTGGATGTCTTCAGTTCGATTCCTGACAGTGTCAAAATAATACTTGATCAGCGTAAGACACGAATTGCGAGCGAAAATTAATCGAGGTACACGTAAACTAGCGCGGACAAATCGTGATATGAAAAAATACCTTGTCAAAAAAAAGAACAAAAAAAAAACGGTGCTTAAGTTACTAGCCAGCTTTCTTTGTGTACAACAAATGAATCTGGTCCCAAAGAATTCCTCGTTTAGGCAAGTACATGTGCAAGAAGCTAGTGAAATTGGGGGGTGACTCAACTTATTAGCTGTGACTGACAAAACGAAATGAACTCAAAAGTACACAAATTAAATCCCAGCCAAACAAATAATAGTAATAATAAAAGAAAAGAGGTACATTTTGGAGTTCGTATTTTACCAAAAGGAAGGCTACTTTGTGAATTGTAATTAATGGTAGTGAAGAAGCCAATGGATTGGTTTTATGGGGGCTGCCTGCGACTGTTTGTTACCCGACAAAGGCTGCTTGCTCACATGATAAAACCAATCAGACGAATCTCTATGCACTCCAAAACCACGTGACGTGATATGCCCGGACGGGGGCATAATCGTCCATTGATTTTTCCCTTTTGTTTTTTTCTTTTTGACAATTGTACAGAAATATTCTCGTGGACGGTAAAGCTGAGGAATAAAACATCAGCTGTGGTCTGGTCTCGTCTGGTGTGGGCTGAAATACTTTGACTTTCGGATGGTTCACTCAGAGACCAAATTTGAATATCTAGTCTAATGAGCAAGGATTTCAACAGAATTGATTACTCCCATTCGGTCTCTCAGCTAAGTTTTTGTTGGCCGATGAAATTCAATTCATTACTTTGAAATGCAAGTTCATTAGTCATGAATAATTCATAAATTATTTCATTCTTGAGATTCAATTTATACATGTTAATTTTGCACAAAATTAATGATGAGATAAACTTGATAAAATCATTATAAAATTATTATTATATAACCATTATTTATAATTGATAAAAAATGGTAATAGGCAAGGTCTGTCAAAAAATTGATAAAAAATGGCAAGATTAAAAATAAAAGTAGTTAATGTATCATTTTTTTTAATCGTCCCAATGAGATTTAATTAATGAAACAGAGGTAACAAAAAAGAAGAACAACTTAAACCAAACATGCCCGAGTTAAGTAGAAGGGAGAGAAAAGAAAAAAAAACGTAACAAAAAGAGGGAAATTAAGACAAACCTAGACAACGGCTTTTACTACAAATGCCAAGTTTTGGGGTCTCCACATGACGTATTCCAGCAACAAAATCAAGAAATTGGTACTAAAGGCATCAGAGAGCGTGCCACTCTGAGCAAAGTGTGTGCACAAGGCAAACAGACGGTGAAATAATGTCAGATAAACAGGTCAAAAACACCAGTGCCAAGGAGGAAGATTCTAACTTTAAGGGACCTAATAAAAGGTAGAGCGCAGTTAAAGTGGAAGAAACTAAAAAAGTCATAGAAACCTTCTGAGTCTCAGCCCGAGAGGAACAACCGCTGGGATTAGGGCTGTAAACGGATATTCGAAAATCCGCATCCATCCGATATCCGAATCCAAATTTGCGGATATTTATTCGAAAATATGGAAACGGATACGAATATGGATACTCTATAAAAATATCCGAGAAAACGGATATGAATACGGATAGTACTAGTATCCGATGCGGATAATCCGTATCCGATGTGGAGTATTCATTTTATCGGATATCCGTTTTACCGGATATCCGTATCCGTCAAACATATGTTAAAATATTACTAATAATATTAATATTAGTATTAGTATTAGTATTAGTATTACTAATAAAATAATTAAAAAAATAAATCGTTTATTCCCTTAAACAAAATAAACATATACTCCATTAAAAATAAAAACACCCTAAAGTTATTATTTTATTGGGTATATTATAAAATATCATGTATTAATATTTTGTTGGGTATATTATCATGGAGTTACACTAAAGTTACAATACACCCTATCACACACAACATACACCCCTAAAGAACATATACTCCACTCAAAACAAAAAAAACTAACTTCATTTCATTTCTCTTTTGTACAAAATAAGAGAAAAGAATTCCTCGTGTGGTTGTTCGTTAGTATCCTTAATTATAAATAAATGTAAGAGTGAAACAAAAAAGAATGTAAAAGAGAAACATAATAGAATGTAAGAGAGAAATATAAAAGTAAAGAGATGGTTTTGATTATGAGGAGAACTGAAGTTAACAACAGATATATTATATACAAAATAAAAATGTATTCTTATTAAAATAAAAATATCAGTATGTTTTAAAGACAAAAAGTCCATGAGGTTATCATTATAAAAAAAAATTGATTTAATCTAAAAGGTGCATATTTATTTCTATTGTCATGGAATGAGACTGTTATTTTTTTGTGGATGACTTGAAGCTTATATGGTTGTAAAGTATGGATGACTTTAAGCCATATTATCATTATGGAATGATACTATTATTATGGAATTCATAATTGTTAGGAGGCAGTAATTTTGTTATATATTTGTTTGGATTGGATTGGATTTCATTGGATTGGATATTTTAATAGTTATTTTTTGCGATGACTAAATAATGTAAACGGATACGAATATTATCTGAATCCGAGGTATCCGAGCGGATACGGATATGGATAGTTGTTTTAACTATCCGGGGGGATACGGATACGGATATGGATAGTACATTCAAATAGCGGATACGGATATGAAAAATATGGTATCCGATCCGTATCCGTCCGTTTACCAGCCCTAGTTGGGATAGTTGAACCACAACCCCCATAACCTGACAGCTATAACAAAAGAGAATAGATCGCTCACAAATGTGACAAAAAAAAGAACTCCAAATGGCGCTTGCAAATACAACAAAAAACAGCAAAAATAAAAAACGTAGTCAAATAATATATCTTCAAAATCACAAGGTCGATCTGCGCTACGTCTGACCAAACCGAGGAAAGACCAATGAGACGGGTTTGGATTTTTTTAGGTCACAACTTTTAAACCTTTTGGATTTGAGGCACTTATGTGGGTCTCTCCCACTCTCATCGGAAGTGAGAGGGGGAGGGGTGACCGAAGCAAAAGGAAAAGGATGGAGATTTAGAGCCGGCTGTGATTTTTTTAGTGAGAGGTGAAAGCTTATGGGCTCACCAAACGACTACAAACCATGTTAATGTATCATTCACCTTGTATATGCTAACGTATACTTTATGATTTATATGTGTTTGGCAATAAAAACCAACACTAATAAAAAAATGTATCGTTTAAATATATATAAAAGCTTTGTGATTATAGTTTCAACAATCTTAAGTATTAGGAATCAACTCAAATTAATACTCTTTCTTTTTTCAAGTATTTTTTTAATTAATATTTAACTTTCTAATTTTGGACATAATCAAATAATCGATAGTAAACAAGTATTAATCATAACCATTGATTAAATATATTATTAATGAACATGGTTTTCAAATAGCAGCTATGAATTTAGGATGAATGAGGTATACTTTTCTTCTCTCACAATGAGAGCAAGCAGTTAATTTTTTATTTTTTTAACTCTAATCCTCAATATAATTTTGTATTTTGGCTTTGTAAGAACAAATTTTCAATTGAGTCAATTTATATATATTGGCTTAATTCCGAAAAAAACACTTTGAGTCATAAGGTAGAAGTTAAGTTTGTAACCTTTCAAGCCTATAACATGTTTGTTGAAGTCGTAACGACCCAGCCAAAGAGAACACATCATCATAACGTGTTTGGTGCCATGTTTCATTATTAACGTTCCAAGGATCTCTCAAGTATGAATGCATATTTTATGTTGAGCCTTAAATATTTTCTTATTAACTGTTAAGATGTTTTTAATATAATTTTTAAGTATTTTTAGGCATTTTTTATAAGTCATTTTGGGTGACGTTAGACCTCGGATCAATTGGAACTTCAAACGAGTCAAAATTAACCTCAATTGTTTTCTCATTAAATAGGTTATTCTAATCAGAATGGGTACGTCATTTTAACTATAATGGGTATCTCGTTCGAACGAGATCTGTCAAACTTTTAACGAACCATTTTTTTGTCATTTTGGAATCTCGTTAGATAACTCGTTCAAAGGTCGTTCAAACGATATTGGTATACTCATTCGAACGACCTTCTAACGAGGAGAATTTTTAAAAAACTCATCCTCTCTGGAACCACGTTTGAATTCTCGTTAGATCACTATTCTAATGAAAAAGGGAATGTCGTTCGAATGAGAATGGTACCTCGTTCGAACGACCGGGTGTGAATTTCAAAATTCAATTTTTCAAGTAGCTTCTCCTTAACCTCCCACTATTTCCTTTTCAATCCATATGTAAGTAATGCGGGATAACAGTTTTAAACAGGAGTTTTTTCATCATTTGAGAGATATACCTTTCCAAAAAGTTCAAGAAAAATTTTCTTGATAATTCATGATTAAAATTTCAAAACAAAATCCATATTTACACCCAATTAGTTTAAATCCAAGATTATATATATATATAATCTTGCTCTTGTGCGGACCAGTCCGCATTTTAACAATGCGGACTGAACATGTGTCACCTCGCAATAAGCCCAGATAAGAGAGAAAGCGCACCTATAATTTAGTCGATAATGTCTAGGATGCTAAATTATAGGTGCGCTCTCTCTCTCTTATCTGAGCTCATCACGAGGTGACACATGTCTAGTCCGCATTGTTAAAATGCGGACTGGTCCGCACAAGAGCATTATATATATATACCTAGCAACATACCTAGCAAAATACCCATTTTTTAAAATAGTAAAAAAATAATTTTGAGATGATATTTTTTATATGGGTTCATGATATTTCAATGTGCTCCTGTAAAAAAATTCAAATGAAAATAATATTTTTTTGTTATTTTTTAAAAATAGGTAAAAAAAACTTATAGTTTTTACCCAATATAACTGTCAGAATTTTTACCTATATTTAAAAAATAATAAAAAATATTATTTTGAGCTGAATAATTTTATAGGATCACATTGAAATATCATGAACCCATATAAAAAATATCAACTCAAAATTATTTTTTTTACTATTTAAAAAAAATAGGTATGTTTAATGAAGTATGTTGGAGAGCCTCTCTCTCTCTCTCTCTCTCTCTCTCTCTCTCTCTCTCTCTCTCTCTCTCTATATATATATATATATATATATATATATATATATATATATATACACTAAAGTAGCTTATGGATGAAATTTTTTGTCTTTTATGTGTTGTATGCATATATTTCATGCTAAAAGCAAAAGTGGTTTTTTTTATAATTTTTTAAAGGGGTTTTAAATATACTATTATATATACTATTATACTATTATTTTTTAAATACATGCTATTAAATTTAATTATTTTTTAATTATTTTTATTTTTTAAAATTTAATTATTTTTTTTAATATATTTTTTTAAATTTAATTATTTTTTTTGCTCAGGGGTAACTTTAGCGCCCTGCCATCGGAACGGGCACACACACACACACACACACACACACACACACACACAGATATATATATATATATATATATATATATATATATATATATATATATATATATAGATAGAGAGAGAGAGAGAGAGAGAGAGAGAGAGAGTTTTTGGCACTGTATTCATTCTTTATGTTATTGAGAATTATTTCTAGTGAAGAATTTCTTGCTCATTGATTTACACATGGTGGATATCATATGCGGAATCGTTACTGAGCCCTATCGGTGGACTCCGAGGTATAAGTTGACTTCAGCATGTTATTAAGCAGATGTTGAAGGAACGAAGAGTGTCAAGGTTTGCAAGGGCGTCAAGCTGTTGTGTAAGTCTTCTATCTTATTCCTTTGTAATTCCGTCATTGTAGACTTTCTGATTGGGTTATCCGAGGTTTTTTCCATTTGAATTTTCCTCGTACATCGAGCGTGATAATTGTTTATTTTATCTTGCAATTCACCCCTAGATGCATGATTAGATTTAAAAGATAAAATTAGTATAATCATAAAATTATTTTAATTAGTGTTTAATTAATTTGACTAATTTGTTTATTTTAAATTTAATTTTGAATTAATTTTGTTTAAGAAAAAAATTAAATAAAAAAATAATTTTTTTAATTTGATTCGTGTAAATTTCGAAACCATTTCATTGAAATAAGGTCACCTCACATTCTCTGGCTTGTCTCCCTCAAAGTTCATAAATAAAAATACCCCATGCCCTCAACAAAAATTAGACCACGTTAAACAATATGTGGGAGGTATGTCTAAATGCACAATTGCCCATGGTAAAATAATTCTTTCCTTTTTCTTTTGTCATTAAGAAATTTAGTAACATTGGGTTGGCAATTTTTGTGCAGCTCAAACTTGACACAAAGTTAGGAGGTTAAAATAGATCATTTTTCACGTAGGCAAGAAAAGCAAATAAGTTGCTAGAAACAACAAACATGCGAGGTTAGTGTCTAATAAAAACGGTAGGACTATTCTCACTTTAAATAAAAAAAATAGGACTCTATTTTGCCCCACAACACAGGAGAAAGATAAAAGTATCCTTAGAGCAACCCTTATGGATAGGGGAAAAATCTAAATATGCAGTATTTGCGTATGTTATGGATAGTGTAAAAGTTTATATTTGAACTTCGCTAGGGTAAAAAGTAACAAAGATACAATTGGACTAGTTGATTTTTTGTGGGTCCCGCTGTTAAAACGGAACATGTTGTTCCGCGTAAGAGAAATATAAAATAAAATATAAAGCCTAAAGCGGAACATCTTGTTCCGCCTAAGCTTTATAATATATTTTTCTATTTCTATTTTGACCCCAAAATATTTGCAACGGCTATATAATTACAACGAATATATTTAATTTATCCAATGGCTTTTTTTTTTTTTATAAATAGTAGGTTCAATGAATAGCGGAACATTTTTTTTTATAAATAGTGGAACATTTATTTTATATAATTGTGGGGCTAAACATAATAACTTAAGACTTTGGGGAGGAAAAATAAATTTTGGACAGCCCCTTAAGCGGAACATGATGTTCTGCCCAAGGGTGTCACTCACCACTCAAACCAACGTCGTTTTGTTGCAGATATGGTAAATATGGTTTAACCCACAGCAATTTTATCACTTTATCAAGGGTATATTTTCACTAGTTTAGTGCATTTAAACCCTGTGCATAAGGGTTGCTCTTACTCCCCAACTCAATTATACTTTAGTTGACTTGCATTTTTAAAAAAAAAACTCATAAGTTCTTTTTTTTAAATGACTTTTTTCAATTTTTTATAAATAAATAACAAAACATTCTTTTTAAAAGAACGTCCATTTTGATAAAAAAAATTAATAAGTTTTTTTATAAATCACGTAATATTTTTTATAAATAAAAAAATGACTTTTTATGATATATATTTTTTCTGAATATTAAAATTTTTAATTTTCCAAAATATTAGGATTTTATATTCAAAATATTATGTTTGTTATAATTTCAAGAATATTACGTTTTTTTTAATAAATAACGAAGCAATTTTTTTTGTTAATGTTCCTTTATAAAAAAAAAATAATAATTTTTTTATAAATAACAAAATGTTTTTAATAATTTTTGTCCAGCATATTACACATTTTTGTTAGAAACACAAACAACTTGAAAATTCAAATTTTAATAATAAAAAATAATTTTTTAATTAAGATGTGATATTATGGCTCAAGCCAAAAAATGAATAGTTGGTACCAACTCCTCAATATTAATTCTTGAAAACATGTGAAATAAAATTCCCATTTTCTACTTGCTTTTTTAATTTTGCAAAATTTTATTTATCAATTTGGAATAACTAGTGCTTTTGGAATAAGAATTGAAAAAATAAAAACACCTATTTAAATCAAACAATTTGTTATTGAATTTTAAGGATAAAAAATAATTTATTTAATTAAGAGGTAACTTTTTTGCTCAAGCCAAAAAAATTAATAGTTGGAGGCAATTCCTCGATATATAATTCTTGACAATATGTCAAATCAAATTCCTATTTTCTATTTGCATTTTTTATTTTGCAAAATTTTAATTTTCAGTTTGGAATAAGTAGCGCATTTGGAATAAGAATGGGATGTTAATTAAAAAAACCTTTTCGTTATTTATTTAAAAAAAATGTAATAGTCTGGAAATGTAATATTCTAGAAATAAGCGTAATATTCTGAGTAATTTATTAAAAAAAATAGGGGTTCTTTTTAAAAAAACTGTTTCGTTATTTTATTTAAAAAAATTATTTCATTATTTATTTATAAAAAATAAAAAAGTCAACTAAGGAATGGATGAATTTAGGAGTAAGGACACTTATATCATTTTTTTGTGTTGTGGATAGGGGTGTTCGCGGTCCGGTCCGTTCGGATTTTGGGGTATTTTTGAGACCAGACCGCATTAATCGATCCTAAAAAATTACAGACCAAGATTGGATCGGAATTATCGGTCTCGGTCCTATTCAGTTTTTAAATGGTCCGTATTCGATCTCGGTCCTATTCGGTCCATACCAATAAAAAAACACATTTTTTATTATTAAAAACAACACTTTTTTTTGTAAAATTGCATTTTTATTAAAAACTGCACATGTAAGACTGCATAAAAAAACAGCACATGTTTTTTTTAATTAAAAACTGCATTAAAAGAGCTATTTTCTTTTTTAAAAAATGACTATTTTCTTTTAAAAAAAATAGCACTTTTCTTTAAAAAAAACAACACTTTTCTTTTAAAAAAAAAGCACTATTTAAAAAAAACAGCTAATACCCAGATACAAAAAACAGCACTATTGTTATATCCACGAAAAATAACAAACAACTAATACTCACATACAAAAATATGTCCACCACATAATTAATACAATCCATAACAAAGTATCATGTTTAACTAAAGTATTACAAATTCAACACATTATTCAAATATCCAACACATCCATGCCGCCACGCCACGCGTTAAACTTCTCCACTTGTAGTTCCCAACAACTCTACAAATTATTAAAAACAAGTTTATCAATAATAGAATTTAAACAATCAAATAAGATGAAATACCACAAAATAACAATTTGTTACCCGAATCAAATTTCTCTAGTTGTTGAATGTCCTCCAACGAATCTCGAATATTTATTGGCTTTGTTGAGGAGCGTAATGAATTTTGACCACAAACAAGTGCTTCCATCGTATTTGTTGATAATGAGCTACGAAAAGGGTAAAAAATATGACCTCCTGTGCTAAATGCGGATTCGGAAGCAACGGTAGACACAAGAATAGCTAATATATCACGAGCAACAAGAGAGAGGATTGAATATCTATTTTGATTATTTTTTCATCAACTAAGAATATCAAAATCTGTACTATCCATCTCACATGTTTCCAACAAATATTTTTCAACTTCCGACTTAGCGCCAAAGTTATCTTCCGCTTCCAAATGTTTTTTATATTGAGATAACAAAAACGCATGCCCATCCATATCATTATCATCATTAAGCACGACAAAAGTTGGTGTTGGAGTTATATTGTTTGGATTTGTATTAGAACTATTTCCATGGTACCAATCAAAAAGTCGAACTAAAGTCTCTCTTATCTTCCTAATCAAGTCTATTGCCAAAACAAAGTCATGCAACTCTCCAAAAAAGTATTCAACATACTTCAACTTATATCTAGGATCAAGAACCACTGCAACAAACAAGAGAAAGTTTATTTTTTCGACATTCTAATACTTGTCAAATTTTGATTGCATGCTCGCTGCCATAGTAAACAAAAAATAATCTCCATTATTTCTCAAAGATATCAACTTGCTTTGAATCATTATAAGCTCGTGGAAAAAGTCATTTGAGGTTACGTATAAAGTTCCGAAAAATTTCAAAGTTGCATGATAAAATATTAAAAGAAATTTCACAAAACTTCTCACCTTATCCCAATTCTCACTATTTGGCGAACCCAATTTTCGTGCCCCCACCCCTATCACTCTAATATCATCATCATTTTCATCTTCCTCACCAATATATTTTTTGTATTGTTCGTCATCCTCATCCATCCTCTCAAAGACTTTATCAAATTTTAAAGCGGACTCCAACATCATGTAAGTCAAGTTCCATCTTAGTACATCTAGGCATAATAGACTTTTTGATTCTATTTTTACCTTTTTAATATATTTCTTGAAATTATTTAAACTAGATGGAGAAGACTTAACATATTTCACAACCCTCCTTACTTTCACAATTAACTCATCAAATTCCCTCAAACCATCACCTACAATTAGATTTAAGATATGTGCACAACACCTCATATGCAAATGCTCATGCTCTAATATGGTGCCTTTGTAATTTTTTGTTTTTCTTTTTAAATGATGAACCGTACCGTTATTAGAGCTAGCATTATCAACCGTGATTATGAAAATACCTTCAATTCCTCAATTAATTAAACAATCCTCAACAACCATCCCAAGTTCCTCACCCTTGTGACTTTTAACATGACAAAAGTTAAGTATTTTTTTTGTGAAGCTTCCAATCTTTATCAATAAAGTGGGACGTAAGACACATATAATTTATTTTTTGAATCGATATCCATGTATCGGTTGTAAGACAAACCCTTTGCCCTTTCAATTCAAATTTTAACTCCTTTTTCAATTTTTTATAAAGATTGATGCAATCCCACGCAATCATGATACGGCTCGGTATAATTAACCTCGGTTGCGCGAGTGCCATGAATCTCCTAAAACCTTCATTCTCAACAAACTTAAATGGAAGCTCATCAATCATCAACATTTCCGCAAGTCATTGCCTACAAGCTTCGGCATTAAACCACATGGGTAAAAGATTTAAACTTGGACCGTTTCCCCCATCACCTTTCTTTGGAATAAAAGATAGTCTTTGCTGTCCATTGTTATTGTCATCTAAAACATCCAAACGATGTTTTTTATACGCTCGACACAAGGGAGTATGGCTTAGTAAAATTTTAATCCCATTTTTTCTAGCATAACAAGCATACGTGGTATCATAATAGTTACATGATGACTTATGATTTTTTTATCATTGTTCTTAGTAAAATGAACCCATATCGTAGAGCTGTTTTTTCTATGGTGATGTAGGCGGCTCGGCATCAAGGTCAATTGATCCATGCACAATAGCATTGATGGACTTTTGATCATCAACTAACAATAATAGAAAAGGACTCATAAACAATAATATAATTAAAAAAAAGATATCTCCATAAAAAAGTAAAAAAAAAAAAGAAGATATCCATACATGTGATTTTGAGAGTGGTTCCTCCATAAAAAGGATATGTGTGAGGTAAGATTCAACTTACAATCAAAACAAACAAATAATCAGAGATCGTACAAATAAACAAATAAATACAAACTAATAATTACAAACAAATAATATTTCGAAAATATTGAACAGAACAGTAGCAATTAGCACCCTGGTTATTTCGAATTTAATTGAAATGGTATTTTGAATTTAATTGAAATGGGAAATATTAAACCTAGCAGTAGCAAGCATATAACTGTATACCAACACGGTCAAATGGGCGAACCTATAACTGTCAAATGGGATTTTGAATCATATAATTGTTACCATGTGCAAAAGGCAACTGGAAATCACAGATGGCTTTTGAAAATAGGGTTTTTAAATAACATATAAGAGATGGGTTTTAAATAACAAGTGTTGTAACATATGACAAATGGGTTTTAAATAACAATATGGGATTTTACATATGATAGATGGATCGTATGACCCTTTCCCACATATAGGTTTTAAATAGCGAATGTTGTAACATATGACAGATTGATTCGTATGTACCTTGTAGAGCAGTGTTAGAAAACGAGGGAGCGGCCCGAGATGAGGGAGCAGTGTTGGATGATTTGTTGTTCGTAGAGCGGAGATAGGATTGTCCGGAGATGGATCAGTGTTGGAGGATTGGCCGGAGATGGGATTGGATGTTCACAGACAGGCCGGAGATGAGGGAGCGGCGTTGTGGTGTGGATGTTCGTAGAGAGAGAGAGAGAGAGAAGAAAATAAGATTAGGTTATGTTGGAGTGGTCCAAAAGCGGGCGTGTGGGGATGTTATGGGCTTCAATTCAAAAGCCGTGTGCGTGTGTCCAAAACCGCTTTTTACAATTTAAGACCGAGACCGACCTAAATTTTGCGGTCCTATATATTTTTAGACCGCATTAAAACCGAATTAAAAAAAACTCGCAAAAGTATGTTCGGTTCGTTTTTTTCGATCCATTCGGTCTAATTGGGTTCGTGCACACCCCTAGTTGTGGAGCATAATGGAGTGGTAGAAGCTTTATTTGGAGTGAGAAGAGCCCTACCCATTAAAATTATCCCAAAATGACACATTAAGGTCTAGTGAAACATGTATGAAAAAGGTATAACATGTTTCACATTTTTTTCTTATATCGGCTCAATTTGCTTATGCGATCCATAACTCCAAATTTAAATTAGTGGGAAGAATCGAACTCATAATCTTTTGGGTATGCTCTTTAATCATGAGATCAACCACTCACTTACCTGGGGTTAGGTTTCACATTTCTTCATTTGATATTATATGAATCTTGCTCAATATTATAATCTCTTACTAAATTTTCTTACTATTTTCGATTAATGAATACTTAGGTTGCATTTGTTTTTTCATTTGAATCTTAAGTCTGAATCTGAAATCTGAAGACTGAATCTGAAATATAAAATATGAATCTGAAAAATATATTTATTTTTATATCTGAATGTAACTCTGAATAAATGCATTTAGACTTCAGATGTAACTCCAACTCTTAATTATTAAGCGCCAAATATAGTCGTTACTCTCTTAATCATTTAAAAAAATAAACATTTTTTGGTACCTCTTTAGTCTCAATGATTCAGATTCATACTTAAGAAGTAAAAACAAACAACACATTCATCTACAAAGAACAATATAATATAAGATCTGTTGTGATTGTGTATTAACTCAAACATGACATGTAAAACATGTTGGGTAAGTATAAGGTTAGTTCACAAAATTAATTAAATAAGTCAAATCAAAGTTTGGGTTATTACTAGGGCTGTGTTTTTTTTTTCAAACATTTCGATTTTTTCGATATCCGATCTGATATTTTTCGATTTTGGAACATATATAAGGTTTCCGATTTTCAATTTTTTCGAAAAAAATCGGATCGAAAATTGGAAATAATTATGAATTCCTGATTTTTTCGATCCGATTTTTCCGAAACTATGCCGATCCGATTTTTCCGAATTATTTTCGATTTTTTTCGAAATATTTTCCGATTTCCAATTTTTCTAATTTTTTTAAACATTCTCATGTGTCCCACATCGACTAGGAGAGGAAGAGATGCCCAAAAAGTCCTCTATAAAAGGAGAATATCCCTCTATCCTCTACACAAATGAAAAAAATGGTTAAATCCTTACATATTTACATGTTGGGTTAAATCTTTTTTTCGATTTCTTTAAAATGAGAATTTCGAGTAATCGAAAATCCTATATTAATTTTTTTGAAATTTTGGAATTTCCAAAATTTCTGAATTTTAAGTATATTTTTTGAATTTCCGAATTTTTCCGATTTTTTCGAATTCGGAAGCTTTTTTGATTTCCGAAAAAATTGAATAGGAAATTGGAACAAATATTTTATTTCCGAAAAAATTGAATTTTTTTTCGAAAGATCATTTTCCGATTCGATCCCGCCGAAACACAGCCCTAGTTATTACATCTACACCCACATTTCTACTCAAGAAAATCAAGGGTTTTAATAAAATAAATTAATACCAAACCAGCTCAAAGATGAAAACTCGCCACAAATCATTGGAGATGAGGATATAGTATAAGAGACGTCTCTCTATCGTTGCAAACTAAGTTTACAAAGATCAGTGTGAAAAAAAAAAGTCTATAAATTACGCCCATGATGAGAAGACTTAAAATATGACCCATATGATGAACTGGTCTATGCCTTCAAATAATAAAAAAAAAGTAGTAGGATTAATTGTTGGAAATTAATATTAAGTGTCGAAATTAATTATTTAATTTCAATTATATTAAATTCCGAATTTATGAATTTGCCATTAATGTGGTCTTGATAAATGTCAGATAATTAATTAGGAATGTGATAAACAAAAATATTAAAAGATTGCGTGAATCTTATCCGTTGGTCACATGATGGTTAGTGGCATTAGTGGGAGACTTGAAATGAGTCCCACCTTGACTAGGATTTCACCCCTCTTCCCCTTATAAATAGAGACCTCTACACCATCTAGAGTCATCTCATAACACACTATTTCTAAGAAGGGAGAGAAAATTCGAAATTATCTTTATTCGTATTTTCTCACAAAAATTCTGGACACATAACAAAGCAATTCTGAGTTGTTCAAGAAGAGATTCAGAGGAAGCTTTAATAGGAGCATTCAAGTCACCTTATTCCAATTAATTGCAATGGACAAAGGTTAGTTTTGATTATAGTTATAAACAACTTATGATTCTATGATTGCATGAAGATTAAATATCCTGGATTCATGATAAAACTGTTTTCTTGCGTGATATAACATTATAGTTTATGTCCGATTTAATGATTAACAAAACAGTCTTAAATAACATTAATATCACACAAATACTCAAACTGAAATACGCATTAAAGGAAATATGTGAGGGATACTATATAATTAAGGCACTTTACAACATTGTAGACATAAAAAAAGGATCATGTAATTAGTACATCACGTGATCGTACTCAATGTAAAAAAGAGTACAGTACATTCATTTTATAAAAATATTATTTTTATATTAAAAAGTGTGCGATGAACGCATTTCATTCGTATCATATTCTTACATGTGACATGTGGTATCACATCCATGTTATATTTACACTCATCTTACCCCAAGTGCATGTTTGGGCAACATTATAAATATGTTTTTCATAGTTAATCATATCTTTATTTTATTGAAAAGTGATTAAATTTCAAGTATAATAAAACTAATTAAAAATGTAGAATATGTTCCCCAAGTAATGTCCTTCATGAATTGCGGTTTACTAAAAGCGATGCCATATGCTTTACATTGCATACAGCAAACTATCAAATGAAAATCCATTTTAATTCATATGTTTTATAATAGTCATTTAGCTTTAAATAAAAAATAATAGTCATAAAAGATTGAATATTAGTCTTTGTGTGCAAAATGGCAGACAGAAAAAATCATTTTTAAAAAAAAAAATTTCAGACCCGGTAATAAAAAAAATACAAAAAATGGATCTAACTATTATTACTTAATCCCAATTCCCAACCAAGTGCGGCTCCCCATTATTTCACAATACATAAATAAGAAAAATAATACTTAAACAAAATCTTTGTATATTTGATTAAAATAATCAAATATATATTATTTTAATCAAATATATAAAAATTTTGTACACTCGGTACACAAAATCAATACATATAACATTACTCTATAAATAAAGTTAGAAAATACAAATGAAAAAACTTACTAAAATAAGTAAATAACACTAAAGAATTTGATAATGGGAACAAACCCATACCCATTTGACTTCCCCGCCTTATATGTGTGAAAAAATTATTTCAGACGTTCCATGATTGCGAAAATCCAAGACGGATTTAAACACAAAGGCCTTAAATTAACTCAATATAATTAACACAAAAAGTAAACACAATATGAACCCAAAAATACCCACTTTCACATTTCAAGACTCAGCTCTCTCATGATGAGATATATCTTCTTCTTTTGTTTCTTGCGGCGTTTCTACATCAACCGCCACAGGAACGGTGTCGTCTTCAACACTACCACCGGTGTTAGAAGGCCCCCGAGGAGGTGGCGGGTCGACCCGGCCATCGATACAAGATGAGCATTTAGCTTCAACCCAACCTTCAAAGTCATACTGGCCATGACCCATTATTCTCCGGCCAGAACAAATCCTACCAATCATAACAGCTATGGCTCCCAATATTGTGATCACTGCTAAAACTGCGATTAAGGGTCCAACCGACCCATGACCCGAATGAGAAGTGTAGGCTTGTTGGGTCACCTCTATGGGTGGTGGCTGCACTATTGTTGGAGTAGACATTTGAGGGCCTAAAAAAAAAATCTTGTCTTTACAGATATAAAGGAAGAGAAAAACTGAAGAAACAAAAACTGAATTTATATTATAAAGTCGAAGGTTTAGAGAGAGAGAGGGCATAAAGAAAAGGCAGAAAGAAAAAGAGGTTGAAAAAAAGGATGGAAAGTAGGGGAGAGTGGAATCTAATCTAATCTAGGGTATGTTTGTATTGTATGAGCACAGCCCGAGAAAAATAAAAAGGCCTTTTAGAATAGTGTGGTGAGGTTTTCTAAGGACCCTTTCTGGTACTGAAAGGAAGTGTGGAAAACCGCTTTCGTGTCATTTGCAAGTGGTAATGGTAAAGGGACTGCAGAGAGAGGTGCAGTGAAAGCCAAACGTTTGTAAATTTGATTGATTTTATTAATTGTTATCTTCGAAATCCCAGGATTTTCAGGGGACCACAGAAATATGGTGAATGTGGGATATTCTGATTGCTGGTGAAGTTGGTAAGATTTGAGGTTGGCCCATGTCCAACGCAGGGAATTATGAGAGTTTCAATTTTATGTGACCCAAAAAATATTTCTGCAGTGTTAAAGTGTTAATTGGCCTTAAAAAAAAAATTCTGCCGTGATAAAGTGGCATTTGGCTTTCATTTAATCACAAGAAGTTTGCCAAAATGTTCAAATATTAATTTACACACACACAAAAAAAATGCTCCCAAAGTATGGAGGCATTTGGTGTTTTGAAAGCTCACATGCTACATGGATTACCTCGGAATGATCCTCGCGCATCATTTAAATGGTCGTGTGGTTAATTTATATTTGCCCTCATGCAAGAAATGAACCGCTACAATTTTATCATGTAATTTTTTTTTATCTAGTTTGCCGCACCATTTCAATTTCAACTGTAGGGCAAAGGTTCCCTGTGTCATTTCAACCAAAGCGCGAGAGACCTTTAGCTCACGCTAATGCGGTAAATTTGAGAGCATTTAGCTTAAGCTAGTGTGAAAAATTTAACAGCATTTAAAAAAACATAATTTTGCTTAATACACACAAGTGCTTATTCTACTAAAATCATGGTGTGAAATAACATTATATCTCTCTACACAAGACATTAGAGGCTGTCTTATAGAACCTGAAATTTACCTCATGATCATCAAAAGTTGTCCGTTGTGCAGTTCATAATCGAGTTGTTTTCCTAAGGTGATCGGCTACAGAAGCCATCCAATCTCTGATATTACATAACTAGGACGAAGACATGGACACGGTTTGAAAAAGAGTAATCAAGAAAAACAAGCAAGTCAGTAGCAGAGAAAAATCCAAAAAGTCTCTAACCCATCGTTGTTTCAATGTAAAACGAATAAGGCTCACCCTCCATCGCGTTTGGCCTCTCCTCGTACGACAAATCCCCCACTTTCCTCATAAAAGTATGAGGTGCCTACAGTAGGACATACATGTGACACCCCGCCTAATTAAATACCGGGCGATCACTCCTTTATTAAATTAAATCAAGGTAAACAGTTGATTCATTCTCAGCATCACTGTCGATAAAAATAAATTTTCCAATTGAACACCCTAAATAATTAAGATAAGTGTTAAAAACATTTTCATACAAACTTCCCAGATTTTAATTAAAGAAAAAGATTTATTTACTTAATAACAACATTTCTACAATTAAGAATCACACCACAGTAAACCAAATAACATAATACATTCGTCAATCGAATGTCAACATATGAAACTAAAATCACAAGTCCATACTGAATAAATCCCAAAGAACAATACTGGAAATGACTGAAATATAAATGTCCCGACAACAAATGAAATGATGAAAAGGGCGACACGTGCCCAATAAATGAGAGTACTAGGAGTGGAGTCAATAACAGAAGCCGTCTACTCAAGTGACCTGCAACTCCCACCTAAGTTGCAGCTCGTTCTTCTCAAGGGATCCTAAGCAAGACGCCCATGTGGCTGGGCACCTGAAAATATACATATATATACAAGAGAGAGAGAAAAAAAGAAATGGGTCAGAGCCCGAAAGTGTGTTTGATTTAAAATACGTTTAGCAAGTATTTAAAATTGATACAGGCCAATGCAACAACATATTAGTACGTCACTCTCTTGAGAAAATACTCACCTCTCTTCTAATGTGCACACCTATCGCACTAACCTTCCCCACGGTTTCTTATCATTTAACGCACTAGTCTTTCTAAAAGATTTAACTTAACTTAGATTACTCGCAAGATTTATAATTCACGACTCCATTTTAAAAAGAATGTTCCAAACAGTAATCAAAGTCCTCCATTTTAACTTTATAAAATCAATAAAGTTTTACAGTGACATATTATACTTTTTCAAAACAAGTATTTAATAATTTGAGTCAACAACCATGTCCTACTTATCAAATCTCAGTAGACAGTTTCAAATATCATAATCTCATATATATATTAACTACTCGTATAATATATATATATATATATATAACAGCACCCCGAATAAAACTATAGTGCGTGCATATTCTACTATCCAAAGCCCCATATCACTCATATTAAGGGGAATACATTCGGAATCACTCTCGAATTGTATTAACATAAATACACAAACAATATTGAGGCGAAGCATAGATTCCAAGTCTCTAAGAGGATGGCACATACCGGCGTCTCTTAGGACCGTCTGAACTATCACATCGATAGCCTGTACCAAGGACATCTATCTTCTAGGGTACAAGTCAATATCCCCCATAAAGGTCCCATCGAGATAAGACTTGTCCCAGCGCGGAAACCTCAGGGATAGCAAGTAGCGTGGGTATGATTTTTCACATGTATATAATATATATACACACAATCATATAAATACACCACTTCATCAAATTAATATAGGTTCTTCTCATCACCCGTAATTATACCATTTATCCTTAATTTCACAATTATAGAATTATGCCTAAGGTTTCATTCCTAACCTTAACTCGAAGGGTTTCCTCACTTATTACCTAACACTCATGGGCTACATCCTCACAAATCTGAATTTCAGTAAGTGTCTTTATTAGGTTCCAATGTAACTCTCTTACGCACCTCACCCTTTAAATTCATAAATCCATTAACCTAAAGTAAATATCCCATAAATACCATTTTCGTTAAAGATTAAAGGTTCCAACATTTATTCATATACCCTACTGGTCCTCAATGTCTCCCAAATCAATTTATTTAGAATGCCCAAAGATTATTTCACGATAAACTTAATTTAACTAATTAAACAAGGGAAATAGGAGTCTGCCAGGAGGGGTCGATCGATCGAAGCTTGGGGCTCGATCGATCGAACCTTCGATCGATCGAAGCTCTAGGCTCGATCGATCGATCAAGCAGGTCTGGGCAAAATTCTGCAGAATGCAGTTACGGGTTTCATCCAACTTCTTCATCCAAAACGATGTTTTTCCATTCTAATCGCCCCAAAAATCCTACTATCATCATTATAATATTATACCAGGTGTTTATAACGTAAAGCATGCGTGTAACTATCATTAAACATGGATTTTCAACCTAAAATCATGTCCAATTATCAAGAACCCTAGATTTTTCTTAAACAGATTTCTAACGAATCTTTCTCCAATATTTCTTTATTATGATCACCAAATTTCATGGATTATTACCTCTACATGGCAAGGGTTTCCAGAATTTACATATACATCAATACTACATGGGTTCTCCTATCAAAAATGGGGTTTTCTTCCATAGTTTTGATCACAATTCATTCCTAAGCTAACATGAGGATTGCATCAACGAAAATAGCAAGTTTAAACACTTGCCTGGGATTTTGGTATGTAGATTCCCGGATGATTTTGGTATGGCTGCGTTCCTTGTCTCGTGATCTACGCGGTGGTGGCGGTGAAATCCGGTGGCTTTTTGGCCTTGGTTTGCCTTGGAGCTCTCTCCTCTCTTCTCCAATGGCCGTCACTTGATTTGTGAATGTTCTAACCCTAAGAGGCTGACCTAATGGCTGATATAGGTTGGCTGAAATTCGTGGGTTTAATTACCCACTTATGTAAAATGATTAAAATG
This sequence comes from Sambucus nigra, assembly GCA_949130495.1. Lineage (NCBI taxonomy): Eukaryota > Viridiplantae > Streptophyta > Magnoliopsida > Dipsacales > Adoxaceae > Sambucus > Sambucus nigra. Next base: position 225,050,337 of record OX422212.1, read on the forward strand.
CCCTCCCGGGGCACCAATTAGGCCTAAAAACGCCCCGAGACCCAAACTAAACCTCCGGGTATACTTTTCTGACTATCTCGACCCTTCCGGATGCGTTGTCGCACTCAAAACGACCATATGAACAACTTATAAAATATTTACTTTTTATTTAACAAAATTAGTCCCGACGTGACACGGGGACGTCCCGACTTAAATTTCCGAAATAGTCATTTAATTCACTTATGACATTCAATATAACTAATATAATATATTACTATGCTCATTAGTAATATTCAACAAGTTTCCCATAATTACTAACTCTCGTCACGTTAATAATTATAACATAATTAATTTCCGGATTTTTATTAAATAAACAGTCACATTAAATTTAATAAATCCCCAAATTAATATAACATAAAAATACGGGGTATTACATACTTCCCCCTAATAACGGAATTTCGTCCCGAAATTCGGAAAATAAGGCATACCTGGTAAAAACAACTCTGGGTATCTCTCGCGCATATCTGCCTCACGCTCCCAAGTGGATTCCTCCACATTATGATGCTCCCACTGGACTCGCACAAGTGGAACTACTTTCGACATCAATCTCCTCTCACTATAGTCTAGAATAGCCACTGGTCTCTCCTCGTAAGAGCTGTCAGACTGTAAGTCTATCTCATCTATCGCAATGTGAGTATGGGCCATATCATCCCGAAGAAATCATCTCAACGACGAGATGTGGAATACATCGTGGATACGATGTAAATGTTCTGGCAATCCCAACCTGTATGCTACCGGCCCAATCCTCTCGATGATTGGAAATGGTCCCACGTACCTCAGGGCCAACTTCCCCTTCTTCCCGAACCTCATCACACCCCTCATAGGAGATACACGCAATGACACTTGATCTCCCACATTAAACTCCCGGAAGAACCGTTTCGCATCGGCATAGCTCTTCTGCCTATCCTGGGCTACCCGAATACTACTCCTGATTATCTCAATCCTCGCGGAGGTCTCCTGAATCACTTCTGGCCCTAGCAACTTGTTATCCCCCACCTCAAGCCAACAAGTTGGAGAACGACAAGGCCTGCCATATAAAGCCTCAAATGGAGCCATACCAATCGTAAACTGATAAGAGTTATTATAAGCAAACTCTACCAGTGGAAGATGTGGCTCCCATCCTCCTCCAAAATCAAGAACACACATACGTAGCATATCCTCCAACATCTGATTAGTACGCTCTGTCTGTCCATCTGTCTGTGGGTGGTAAGCTGAACTCAACCTCAACTCAGTACCCATAGCCTCCTGAAAGCTTTCCCAGAAACGTGACACAAAAATCTTGTCTTTATCTGACACAATATTCAGCGGCACCCCATGTAATCTGACAATCTCAGCGATGAACAACTGAGCATACTGACCCGTGGTATAATCTGTCCTCACTGGAAGGAAATGAGCCACCTTGGTCAAACGGTCTACAATCACCCAGATAGAATCGTGGCCCCGCTGTGACGTAGGCAACCCTGTAATGAAATCCATGGAAATACTCTCCCACTTCCACGCGGGTACTTCCAACGGCTGAAGCAATCCTGACGGTTTCTGGTGGTCCACCTTCACCAGCTGGCAGGTAGAACACTTGGACACAAACTCGGCGATGTCCTTCTTCATCCCACTCCACCAGTATTGACGCCTCATGTCCTGGTACATTTTATCACCTCCCGGATGTACTGCAAATCGGGACCCGTGAGAATGAGTCATCACTTCATGACGTAACTCCGCGCCTTCTGGAACCACCAATCTCCCATTAAACCGCAAACCTCCATCAGAACTAACAGAATAGGACTCAGCACCCTCGGCTAGAAGTCGCACAATCTTCTCCTGGCAAAACGGGTCTGTAGTCTGTGCCTGTATCACCCTCGTAACAATCTCGGGCGTGACCGACATTACGGATATGAAAGATCATGCCACTGCGTCTTGGTGACCCAATTCCTTCCACTTTGCTTTCCAGACGTCCGCTACATCGTCTACCGGTCTACGGCTCAACGCATCAGCAACTACGTTGGCCTTTCCCGGATGATACTGTATATCGAACTGGTAGTCCTTCACAAACTCTAGCCATCTGCGCTGACGCATATTCAGCTCTCGCTGAGTGAATAGGTACTGCAGTGACTTATGGTCTGTGAACAAACGGAATTTCTCGCCCAATAGGTAGTGCCTTCAAATCCTCAATGCAAAGACGACCGCTGCTAACTCCAGGTCGTGGGTGGGGTAATTCTTCTCATACGGATTAAGTTTGCGGGAAACAAAAGCTATAGCCTTCTCCTCCTGCTGGAGTACACCTCCAAGTCCCCGTAAAGATGCATCGGTATAAACCAGGTACTCCACACCCGGTTTCGGTAAGGCAAGGACTGGTGCTGAAGTAAGCTTGTCCTTCGGCTCGTCGAAAGCCAACTGACAAGCGTCATCCCAAACATATGGTACCCCTTTGCAAGTCAGATTCGTCAATGAACCCGCTATTTTGGAGAATCCCCGAATGAATCTCCTGTAGTATCCGGCTAATCCCAAGAAACTACGCACTTCCGTCGGTGTCGTGGGTTGTCCCCACTCCCTCACCGCTGACACTTTGCTCGGGTCAACTGCAATCCCCTGCTCAGAAACAACATGGCCCAAGAACTGTACTTCTCGCAACCAGAATCCACACTTCTCATACTTAGCATACAACTGATGCTCTCGTAGAGTCTGAAGAACCTGCCTCAAGTGCTCGGCATGCTCCTCCTCGGAATGTGAATATATCAAGATATCATCTATGAAGACGATGACGAACTGATCCAAGAACTCTCTGAATACTCGGTTCATCAAGTCCATGAAAACGGCTGGGGTGTTTGTGAGTCCGAACGGCATCACCCTGAACTCATAGGACCCATATCTCGACAAGAAGGCATTCTTTGAAACATCCTGCTCTCTAATACGTAACTGATGGTACCCCGACCTCAGATCTATCTTCGAAAAGAAAGTTGTTCCCCTCAACTGGTCGAACAGATCATCGATTCGAGGCAACGGATACTTATTCCGTATCGTGACCTTGTTCAATTCACGGTAGTCCACACACAATCTCAGTGAACCATCTCTCTTCTTCACAAACAAGACTGGAGCACCCCAAGGTGAGGTACTCCTACGAATGAAGCCCTGACCTAATAGCTGCTCTATCTGATCTCGTATCTCTCGCATCTCTGCTGGAGCCATACGGTATTGTGCGCGTGCAATAGGTCTCGTATCAGGCAATAGATCTATAACAATGTCTATCTCACGACTGGGCGGTAGGCCTGGTATCTCCTGAAACACATCGGAATACTCCCTAACAACTGGGATCGAATCCAAAGGAATCACAACCTCCTTAGAGGTATGCTCCTCTATGTAATACAAATGAGCGGTCGAACCTCCCTCTGAGCGAGGCATCGCCACTACAAACATCTCTTGCCCCGGAATGGCAAAAACAATGCTTCCACCGAAGCAATCAATCATGGCTCTATAAGCTGCGAGCCAATCCATACCAATAATCACATCATGCTCGTGCATGTCTAAGACTAGCATGTCTGCAGGTAATACCAAGCTACCAATCTCTACCCCCACTCCCCGGCATATAAAGAATATAAGTGACCCACTCCCCAGTGGTGAGTCGACACACATCACGGTGCTTTCTGCTGTGGCTAACAACCCTAAGGACTTCGCAAAATGCGTAGCTATAAAACAATGCGTTGCCCCCGTATCAAACAAAACTCGACCCATAGTACCATGGATAGAAAACATACCCTCAATCGCGGGTGGTGCCTGTGGAGCTGCTGCCTGGTGGACGTTATAGACACGTCCATACTGTAATTGCCCTTGCTGCACTGGAGCTACTGGAATGGCTGCTAGGGCTGGCACCTGGGCTGGAGCTGGGAGGGCAGGTGGAAAGAGTGGTCTCTGTGGCTCATTACGGGCTCCCTGCTGCTGTGGGGACCTATCACCCTCTGGGCAATCCTGGCGCCTATGGCCATGTTTACCGCACCCAAAGCACCTGCCTTTGAAGTTACCGCCCCTCTGACCCTGCTGTCCACGGCCCTGCGGGCCGTTACCTCCACGCCACTGGCCCTGTTGGCCCTGATGTGCACGCTGTTGGCCTTGCGAGCCCTGTTGCTATCCCTGTGGTCGGTGTTGGCCCTGCTGATTAGGCTGACCCTGCCTGAAACCTCCGAATCCCTGCCTATAATCACCTGAACGGAATCGCTTAGCAGGGTCCCCCTGATGGGAACTCTGCTCGTGCTGACGAGTCTGTCCATGAGTTTGTGCCCCACTGGCACTATTACCCCCGGTCCTGCCCTGCTGGCTGGACTCCCCTGCTCTCTTGCTTCCCTGAAGATGGAAGCGGTGATCCTGGCAATGTAGTAACGCTTCATTGAGTACGTCAGTGAAAGTACTCAGGGATAGATTCCCGATAAGGTGTTGACGGATCCTCCAAGCTAACCCGTCAACAAACATCAAAATCTTCTTGCTCTCAGTGGGTGCCTCATCCGGCACAATAGTGAGAAGTCTCGTGAACTCCTACTCATACTCAGCTACAGTAAGGTTCTCCTGCTTCAGATTTAGTAATTTCTGCCTCATCTCAGTCTGCACTGCGGGTGGAAAGTACTTGCGGTCAAACCGCTCCCAGAACAACTGAATAGGGATCGTGTCCCTCTCCTCCAAAGTAGTAGTGGACTCCCACCACTGTAATGCGGCTCCCACCAGTTTAAAGGAAGCCAACAACTGCTTTTGCACATCAGTGCACTCATACATACGGAGGTGCCGCTGGATGTCTTTCTTCCATTGGCTGACTGTAACAATATCGGAGCTACCAGAAAACTCAGGGGGATGCGCTTTCTGAAAAGCATCCCGAACCCTCTCCCATGCGGATGGAAGCTGCGCTGGTACTGGCGCCACTGCCTGAACCTGGGGTGGAGCTTGATGAATCACCGCTATCGCGGCATTCACCGCCTGAGCAACAATGGCGGCTACTTCATTCGCATTCATTGTGCCTGGTGCCGGAGCTGCTGGCTGCTCGGCTTGGGCACGCCTATCTTTCGGAGCACGTCTCGGAGGCATCTGAAATATGAACAAGTCTATTAGTCTACAGTTATCATCAAATCTCGAATAGCTGAAGACTTAAACATAAAAGCAAGAATACAATAATCCTAAAAATAGGGCTCTATAACAATAACGTTAAGCTGATAGCGAAATAGCAGTACATATCCTATGGACACTAGAACTTGATGCTCTGATACCACCTGTGACACCCCGCCTAATTAAATACCGGGCGATCACTCCTTTATTAAATTAAATCAAGGTAAACAGTTGGCTCATTCTCAGCATCACTGTCGATAAAAATAAATTTTCCTATTGAACACCCTAAATAATTAAGCTAAGTGTCAAAAACATTTTCATACAAACTTCCCAGATTTTAATTAAAGAAAAAGATTTATTTACTTAATAATAACATTTCTACAATTAAGAATCACACCACAGTAAACCAAATAACATAATACATTCGTCAATCGAATGTCAACATATGAAACTAAAATCACAAGTCCATACTGAATAAATCCCAAAGAACAATACTGGAAATGACTGAAATATAAATGTCCCGACAACAAATGAAATGATGAAAAGGGCGACACGTGCCCAATAAATGAGAGTACTAGGAGTGGAGACAATAACAGAAGCCGTCTACTCAAGTGACCTGCAACTCCCACCTAAGCTGCAGCTCGTTCTTCTCAAGGGATCCTAAGCAAGACGCCCCTGTGGCTGGGCACCTGAAAATATACATATATATACAAGAGAGAGAGAAAAAAAGAAATGGGTCAGAGCCCGAAAGTGTGTTTGATTTAAAATATGTTTAGCAAGTATTTAAAATTGATACAGGCCAATGCAACAACATATTAGTACGTCACTCTCTTGAGAAAATACTCACCTCTCTTCTAATGTGCACACCTATCGCACTAACCTTCCCCACGGTTTCTTATCATTTAACGCACTAGTCTTTCTAAAAGATTTAACTTAACTTAGATTACTCGCAAGATTTATAATTCATGACTCCATTTTAAAAAGAATGTTCCAAACAGTAATCAAAGTCCTCCATTTTAACTTTATAAAATCAATAAAGTTTTACAGTGACATATTATACTTTTTCAAAACAAGTATTTAATAATTTGAGTCAACAACCATGTCCTACTTATCAAATCTCAGTAGACAGTTTCAAATATCATAATCTCATATATATATATTAACTACTCGTATAATATATATATATAACAGCACCCCGAATAAAACTATAGTGCGTGCATTTTCTACTATCCAAAGCCCCATATCACTCATATTAAGGGGAATACATTCGGAATCACTCTCGAATTGTATTAACATAAATACACAAACAATATTGAGGCGAAGAATAGATTCCAAGTCTCTAAGAGGATGGCACATGCCTGCGTCTCTTAGGACCATCTGAACTATCACATCGATAGCCTGTACCAAGGATATCTATCTTCTAGGGTACAAGTCAATATCCCCCATAAATGTCCCATCGAGATAAGACTTGTCCCAGCGCGGAAACCTCAGGGATAGCAAGTAGCGTGGGTATGATTTTTCACATGTATATAATATATGTACACACAATCATATAAGTATACCACTTCATCAAATTAATATAGGTTCTTCTCATCACTCGTAATTATACCATTTATCCTTAATTTCACAATTATAGAATTACGCCTAAGGTTTCATTCCTAACCTTAACTTGAAGGGTTTCCTCACTTATTACCTAACACTCATGGGCTACATCCTCACAGATCTGAATTTCAGTAACTGTCTTTATTAGGTTCCAACGTAACTCTCTTACGCACCTCACCCTTTAAATTCATAAATCCATTAACCTAAAGTTAATATCCCATAAATACCATTTTCGTTAAAAATTAAAGGTTCCAACATTTATTCATATACCCTACTGGTCCTCAATGTCTCCCAAATCAATTTATTTAGAATGCCCAAAGATTATTTCACGATAAACTTAATTTAACTAATTAAACAAGGGAAATAGGAGTCTGCCAGGAGGGGTCGATCGATCGAAGCTTGGGGCTCGATCGATCGAACCTTCGATCGATCGAAGCTCTAGGCTCAATCGATCGATCAAGCAGGTCTGGGCAAAATTCTGCAGAATGCAGTTACGGGTTTCATCCAACTTCTTCATCCAAAACGTTGTTTTTCCATTCTAATCGCCCCAAAAATCCTACTATCATCATTATAATATTATACCAGGTGTTTATAACGTAAAGCATGCGTGTAACTATCATTAAACATGGATTTTCAACCTAAAATCATGTCCAATTATCAAGAACCCTAGAATTTTCTTAAACAGATTTCCAATGAATCTTTCTCCAATATTTCTTTATTATGATCACCAAATTTCGTGGATTATTACCTCTACATGGCAAGGGTTTCCCGAATTTACATATACATCAATACTACATGGGTTCTCCTATCAAAAATGGGGTTTTCTTCCATAGTTTTGATCACAATTCATTCCTAAGCTAACATGAGGATTGCATCAACGAAAATAGCAAGTTTAAACACTTGCCTGGGATTTTGGTATTCAGATTCCCGGATGATTTTGGTATGGCTGCGTTCCTTGTCTCGTGATCTACGCGGTGGTGGTGGTGGCGGTGAAATGCGGTGGCTTTTTGGCCTTGGTTTGCCTTGGAGCTCTCTCCTCTCTTCTCCAATGGCCGTCACTTGATTTGTGAATGTTCTAACCCTAAGAGGCTGACCTAATGGTTGATATAGGTTGGCTGAAATTCGTGGGTTCAATTACCCACTTATGTAAAATGACTAAAATGCCCTCCCGGGGCACCAATTAGGCCGAAAAACACCTCGAGACCCAAACTAAACCCCCGGATATACTTTTCTGACTATCTCGACCCTTCCGGACGCGTTGGCGCACTCAAAATGACCATATGAACAACTTATAAAATATTTACTTTTTATTTAACAAAATTAGTCCCCACGTGACACGGGCACGTCCCGACTTAAATTTCCGAAATAGTCATTTAATTCACTTATGACATTCAATATAACCAATATAATATATTACTATGCTCATTAGTAATATTCAACAAGTTTCCCATAATTACTAACTCTCGTCACGTTAATAATTATAACATAATTAATTTCCGGATTTTTATTAAATAAACAGTCACATTAAATTTAATAAATCCCCAAATTAATATAGCATAAAAATACGGGGTATTACATACTTCCCCCCTAATAACGGAATTTCGTCCCGAAATTCGGAAAATAAGGCATACCTGGTAAAAACAACTCTCGGTATCTCTCGCGCATATCTGCCTCACGCTCCCAAGTGGATTCCTCCACATTATGATGCTCCCATTGGACTCACACAAGTGGAACTACTTTTGACCTCAATCTCCTCTCACTATAGTCTAGAATAGCCACTGGTCTCTCCTCGTAAGAGCTGTCAGACTGTAAGTCTATCTCATCTATCGCAATGTGAGTATGGGCCATATCATCCCGAAGAAATCGTCTCAACGACGAGATGTGGAATACATCGTGGATGCGATGTAAATGTTCTGGCAATCCCAATCTGTATGTTACCGGCCCAATCCTCTCGATGATTGGAAATGGTCCCACGTACCTCGGGGCCAACTTCCCCTTCTTCCCGAACCTCATCACACCCCTCATAGGAGATACACGCAATAACACTTGATCTCCCACATTAAACTCCCGGAAGAACCATTTCGCATCGGCATAGCTCTTCCACCTATCCTGGGCTACCCGAATACTACTCCTGATTATCTCAATCCTCGCGGAGGTCTCCTGAATCACTTCTGGCCCTAGCAACTTGTTATCCCGCACCTCAAGCCAACAAGTTGGAGAACGACAAGGCCTGCCATATAAAGCCTCAAATGGAGCCATACCAATCGTAAACTGATAAGAGTTATTATAAGCAAACTCTACCAGTGGAAGATGTGGCTCCCATCCTCCTCCAAAATCGAGAACACACATACGTAGCATATCCTCCAACATCTGATTAGTACGCTCTGTCTGTCCATCTGTCTGTGGGTGGTAAGCTGAACTCAACCTCAACTCAGTACCCATAGCCTCCTGAAAGCTTTCCCAGAAACGTGACACAAAAATCTTGTCTTTATCTGACACAATATTCAGGGGCACCCCATGTAATCTGACAATCTCAGCGATGAACAACTGAGCATACTGACCCGTGGTATAATCTGTCCTCACTGGCAGGAAATGAGCCACCTTGGTCAAACGGTCTACAATCACCCAGATAGAATCGTGGCCCCGCTGTGACGTAGGCAACCTTGTAATGAAATCCATGGAAATACTCTCCCACTTCCACGCGGGTACTTCCAACGGCTGAAGCAATCCTAACGGTTTCTGGTGGTCCACCTTCACCAGCTGGCAGGTAGAACACTTGGACACAAACTCGGCGATGTCCTTCTTCATCCCACTCCACCAGTATTGACGCCTCATGTCCTGGTACATTTTATCACCTCCCGGATGTACTGCAAATCGGGACCCGTGAGAATGAGTCATCACTTCATGACGTAACTCCGCGCCTTCTGGAACCACCAATCTCCCATTAAACAGCAAACCTCCATCAGAACTAACAGAATAGGACTCAGCACCCTCGGCTAGAAGTCGCACAATCTGCTCCTGGCAAAACAGGTCTGTAGTCTGTGCCTGTATCACCCTCGTAACAATCTCGGGCGTGACCGACATTATTGATATGAAAGATCGTGCCACTGCGTCTTGGTGACCCAATTCCTTCCACTTTGCTTTCCAGATGTCCGCTACATCGTCTACCGGTCTATGGCTCAACGCATCAGCAACTACGTTGGCCTTCCCTGGATGATACTGTATATCGAACTGGTAGTCCTTCACAAACTCTAGCCATCTGCGCTGACGCATATTCAGCTCTCGCTGAGTGAATAGGTACTGCAGTGACTTATGGTCTGTGAATAAACGAAATTTCTCGCCCAATAGGTAGTGCCTCCAAATCCTCAATGCAAAGACGACCGCTGCTAACTCCAGGTTGTGGGTGGGGTAATTCTTCTCATGCGGCTTAAGTTTGCGGGAAGCAAAAGCTATAGCCTTCTCCTCCTGCTGGAGTACACCTCCAAGTCCCCGTAAAGACGCATCGGTATAAACCAGGTACTCCACACCCGGTTTCGGTAAGGCAAGGACTGGTGCTGAAGTAAGCTTGTCCTTCAGCTCGTCGAAAGCCAACTGACAAGCGTCATCCCAAATATATTGTACCCCTTTGCGAGTCAGATTCGTCAATGGACCCACTATTTTGGAGAATCCCCGAATGAATCTCCTGTAGTATCCGGCTAATCCCAAGAAACTACGCACTTCCGTCGGTGTCGTGGGCTGTCCCCACTCCCTCACCGCTGACACTTTGCTCGGGTCAACTGCAATCCCCTGCTCAGAAACAACATGGCCCTAGAACTATACTTCTCGCAACCAGAATCCAGACTTCTCATACTTAGCATACAACTGATGCTCTCGTAGAGTCTGAAGAACCTGCCTCAAGTGCTCGGCGTGATCCTCCTCGGAGTGTGAATATATCAAGATATCATCTATGAAGACGATGACGAACTGATCCAAGAACTCTCTGAATACTCGGTTCATCAAGTCCATGAAAACGGCTGGGGCATTTGTGAGTCCGAACGGCATCACCCTGAACTCATAGGACCCATATCTCGACAAGAAGGCAGTCTTTGAAACATCCTACTCTCTAATACGTAACTGATGGTACCCCGACCTCAGATCTATCTTCGAAAAGAAAGTTTCTCCCCTCAACTGGTCGAACAGATCATCGATTCGAGGCAACGGATACTTATTTCGTATCGTGACCTTGTTCAATTCACGGTAGTCCACACACAATCTCAGTGAACCATCTCTCTTCTTCTAAAACAAGACTGGAGCGCCCCAAGGTGAGGTACTCCTACGAATGAAGCCCTGACCTAATAGCTTCTCTATCTGATCTCGTAGCTCTCGCATCTCTGCTGGAGCCATACGGTACTGTGTGCGTGCTATAGGTCTCGTATCAGGCAATAGATCTATAACAAAGTCTATCTCACGACTGGGCGGTAGGCCTGGTATCTCCTGAAACACATTGGAATACTCCCTAACAACTTGGATCGAATCCAAAGGAATCACAACCTCCTTAGAGGTATCCTCCTCTATGTAATACAAATGAGCGGTCGAACCTCCCTCTGAGCGAGGCATCGCCACTACAAACATCTCTTGCCCCGGAATGGCAAAAACAATGCTTCCACCGAAGCAATCAATCATGGCTCTATAAGATGCGAGCCAATCCATACCAATAATCACATCATGCTTGTGCATGTCTAAGACTAGCATGTCTGCAGGTAATACCAAGCTACCAATCTCTACCCCTACTCCCCGACATATAAAGAATATAAGTGACCCACTCCCAAGTGGTGAGTCGACACACGTCACGGTTCTTTCTGCTGTGGCTAACAACCCTAAGGACTTCGCAAAATGCGTAGCTATAAAATAATGCGTTGCCCCCGTATCAAACAAAACTCGACCCATAGTACCATGGATAGGAAACATACCCTCAATCGCGGGTGGTGCCTGTGGAGCTGCTGCCTGGTGAACGTTATAGACACGTCCATAATGAAATTGCCCCTGCTGCACTGGAGCTGCTGGAATGGCTGCTAGGGCTGGCACCTGGGCTGGAGCTGGGAGGGCAGGTGGAAAGAGTGGTCTCTGTGGCTCATTACGGGCTCCCTGCTGCTGTGGGGCCCTATCACCCTCTGGGCAATCCTGGCGCCTATGGCCATGTTTACCGCACCCAAAGCATCTGCCTTCGAAGTTACCGCCCCTCTGACCCTGCTGTCCACGGCCCTACTGGCCGTTACCTCCACGCCACTGGCCCTGTTGGCCCTGATGTGCACGCGGTTGGCCTTGCGGGCCCTGTTGCTGTCCCTGTGGTCGGTGTTGGCCCTGCTGGCCCTGCTGATTAGGCTGACCCTGCTGGCCCTGCCTGAAACCTCCGAATCCCTGCCTAGAATCACCTGAACGGAATCGCTTAACAGGGTCCCCCTGATGGGAACTCTGCTCGTGCTGACGAGTCTGTCCATGAGTTTGTGCCCCACTGGCACTATTACCCCCGGTCCTGCCCTGCTGACTGGACTCCCCTGCTCTCTTGCTTCCCTGAAGATGGAAGCGGTGATCCTGGCAATGTAGTAACGCTGCGTTGAGTACGTCAGTGAAAGTACTCAGGGATAGATTCCCGATAAGGTGTTGACGGATCCTCCAAGCTAACCCGTCGACAAACAGAAAAATCTTCTTGCTCTCAGTGGGTGCCTCATCCGGCACAATAGTGAGAAGTCTCGTGAACTCCTCCTCATACTCAGCTACAGTACAGTTCTCCTGCTTCAGATTTAGTAATTTCCGCCTCATCTCAGTCTGCAATGCGGGTGGAAAGTACTTGCGGTCAAACCGCTCCCAGAACAACTGAATAGGGATCGTGTCCCTCTCCTCCAAAGTAGTAGTGGACTCCCACCACTGTAATGCGGCTCCCACCAGTTTAAAGGAAGCCAACAACTGCTTTTGCACGTCAGTGCACTCATACATACGGAGGTGCCGCTGGATGTCTTTCTTCCATTGGCTGACTGTAACAATATCGGAGCTACCAGAAAACTCAGGGGGATGCGCTTTCTGAAAAGCATCCCGAACCCTCTCCCATGCGGATGGAAGCTGCGCTGGTACTGGCGCCACTGCCTGAACCTGGGGTGGAGCCTGCTGAATCACCGCTATCGCGGCATTCACCGCCTGAGCAACAATGGCGGCTACTTCATTCGCATTCATTATGCCTGGTGCCGGAGCTGCTGGCTGCTCGACTTGGGCACACCTATCTTTCGGAGCACGTCTCGGAGGCATCTGAAACGTGAACAAGTCTATTAGTCTACAGTTATCATCAAATCTTGAATAGCTGAAGACTTAAACGTAAAAGCAAGAATATAATAACGTTAAGCTGAAAGCGAAATAAGCCGTACAAATCCTATGGACACTAGAACCTGAAGCTCTGATACCACCTGTGACACCCCGCTTAATTAAATACTGGGCGATCACTCCTTTATTAAATTAAATCAAGGTAAATAGTTGGTTCATTCTCAGCATCACTGTCGATAAAAATAAATTTTCCAATTGAACACCCTAAATAATTAAGCTAAGTGTCAAAAACATTTTCATACAAACTTCCCAGATTTTAATTAAAGAAAAAGATTTATTTACTTAATAACAACATTTCTACAATTAAGAATCACACCACAGTAAACCAAATAACATAATACATTCGTCAATCGAATGTCAACATATGAAACTAAAATCACAAGTCCATACTGAATAAATCCCAAAGAATAATACTGGAAATGACTGAAATATAAATGTCTCGACAACAAATGAAATGATGAAAAGGGCGACACGTGCCCAATAAATGAGAGTACTAGGAGTGGAGTCAATAACAGAAGCCGTCTACTCAAGTGACCTACAACTCCCACCTAAGCTGCAGCTCGTTCTTCTCAAGGGATCCTAAGCAAGACGCCCCTGTGGCTGGGCACCTGAAAATATACATATATATACAAGAGAGAGAGAGAAAAAGAAACGGGTCAGAGCCCGAAAGTGTGTTTGATTTAAAATACGTTTAGAAAGTATTTAAAATTGATACAGGCCAATGCAACAACATATTAGTACGTCACTCTCTTGAGAAAATACTCACCTCTCTTCTAATATGCACACCTATCGCACTAACCTTCCCCACGGTTTCTTATCATTTAACGCACTAGTCTTTCTAAAAGATTTAACTTAACTTAGATTACTCGCAAGATTTATAATTCACGACTCCATTTTAAAAAGAATGTTCCAAACAGTAATCAAAGTCCTCTATTTTAACTTTATAAAATCAATAAAGTTTTACAGTGACATATTATACTTTTTCAAAACAAGTATTTAATAATTTGAGTCAACAACCATGTCCTACTTATCAAATCTCAGTAGACAGTTTCAAATATCATAATCTCATATATATATTAACTACTCGTATAATATATATATATAACAGCACCCCGAATAAAACTATGGTGCGTGCATATTCTACTATCCAAAGCCCCATATCACTCATATTAAGGGGAATACATTCGGAATCACTCTCGAATTGTATTAACACAAATACACAAACAATATTGAGGCGAATCATAGATTCCAAGACTCTAAGAGGATGACACATACCGGCGTCTCTTAGGACCGTCTGAACTATCACATCAATAGCCTGTACCAAGGACATCTATCTTCTAGGGTACAAGTCAATATCCCCCATAAAGGTCCCATCGAGATAAGACTTGCCCCAGCGCGGAAACCTCAGGGATAGCAAGTAGCGTGGGTATGATTTTTCACATGTATATAATATATGTACACACAATCATATAAATATACCACTTCATCAAATTAATATAGGTTCTTCTCATCACCCGCAATTATACCATTTATCCTTAATTTCACAATTATAGAATTACGCCTAAGGTTTCATTTCTAACCTTAACTCGAAGGGTTTCCTCACTTATTACCTAACACTCATGGGCTACATCCTCACAAATCTGAATTTCAGTAAGTGTCTTTATTAGGTTCCAACGTAACTCTCTTACGCACCTCACCCTTTAAATTCATAAATCCATTAACCTAAAGTAAATATCCCATAAATACCATTTTCGTTAAAGATTAAAGGTTCCAACATTTATTCATATACCCTACTGGTCCTCAATATCTCCCAAATCAATTTATTTAGAATGCCCAAAGATTATTTCACGATAAAATTAATTTAACTAATTAAACAAGGGAAATAGGAGTCTTCCAGGAGGGGTCGATCGATCGAAGCTTGGGGCTCGATCGATCGAACCTTCGATCGATCGAAGCTCTAGGCTCAATCGATCGATCAAGCAGGTCTGGGCAAAATTCTGCAGAATGCAGTTACGGGTTTCATCCAACTTCTTCATCCAAAATGATGTTTTTCCATTCTAATCGCCCCAAAAATCCTACTATCATCATTATAATATTATACCAGGTGTTTATAACGTAAAGCATGCGTGTAACTATCATTAAACATGGATTTTCAACCTAAAATCATGTCCAATTATCAAGAACCCTAGAATTTTCTTAAACCGATTTCTAACGAATCTTTCTCCAATATTTCTTTATTATGATCACCAAATTTCGTGGATTATTACCTCTACATGGCAAGGGTTTCCAGAATTTACATATACATCAATACTACATGGGTTCCCCTATCAAAAATGGGGTTTTCTTCCATAGTTTTGATCACAATTCATTCCTAAGCTAACATGAGGATTGCATCAACGAAAATAGCAAGTTTAAACACTTGCCTGGGATTTTGGTATTCAGATTCCCGGATGATTTTGGTATGGCTGCGTTCCTTGTCTCGTGATCTACGCGGTGGTGGTGGTGACGGTGAAATCCGGTGGCTTTTTGGCCTTGGTTTGCCTTGGAGCTATCTCCTCTCTTCTCCAATGGCCGTCACTTGATTTGTGAATGTTATAACCCTAAGAGGCTGACCTAATGGCTGATATAGGTTGGCTGAAATTCGTGGGTTTAATTACCCACTTATGTAAAATGACTAAAATGCCCTCCCGGGGCACCAATTAGGCCTAAAAATGCCCCGAGACCCAAACTAAACCCCCGGGTATACTTTTCTGACTATCTCGACCCTTCCGGACGCGTTGGCGCACTCAAAACGACCATATGAACAACTTATAAAATATTTACTTTTTATTTAACAAAATTAGTCCCGACGTGACACGGGCACGTCCCGACTTAAATTTCCGAAATAGTCATTTAATTCACTTATGACATTCAATATAACTAATATAATATATTACTATGCTCATTAATAATATTCAACAAGTTTCCCATAATTACTAACTCTCATCACGTTAATAATTATAACATAATTAATTTCCGGATTTTTATTAAATAAACAGTCACATTAAATTTAATAAATCCCCAAATTAATATAGCATAAAAATACGGGGTATTACAATACACCTCGCCCTCCATTTCTAGCCTCACCACCCTCTCTCTTAGGTACTAGACGTACCCAAATTCATGCGCTAATAACCTCTGCATAGGGCATGATTTCTCATAACCATTGATGCCCCCGATGCCAGATGCCAAGGATAGAACTTCACATATCCCAAAATAAAATCAATCATTAACAAAATCCATAAAAGCTGTAAGAGGGTAGTTTAGATTAGATGGAGGCGTAACCCCTTTTGAGTATAATAAGGGTAAGTTAACCGGTAACACTATTGATTAACTACAAGACGCGCAATCACAACCTAGTGGAGATGAACTCAGTTTGAACTCATAAGTCTCTCGTGTATAACTCATAGATATAATGAACTCAGAAGTAACTCATTCAGAGGGAGAGAGAAGTAAGCACCCTAGATACACCTTGGTAGGCAGCCAAACACACAAACTCTCAAAGGTCTCCCATAAGATATTAAAAACTCAGTAATAAATGACAATGGTGGATGAGTAAAAGCTCTGTTTTTTGCAATAACTTCTTTCTTTTTTATCATCAAAATCTCTCTCTAGCCAACAATCTCTAGAAAAGAACTCTCTCCTCTCAGAAGTGATTGAGGCCAATAAATAATCCCCTCCCCCCACACCACTCCCGAGATGGCTCAGTCATTTATAACTGTGAAAGACATCCCTCATACTTTATGTCACAAACATTAAATGCCTGATGGACTAGTCAGCTCCACGTTATAAACATTAAATGCCAAGACATGCCTTTTGCCTAACTACTGTGAGTCAGGGGGCTGTCGTCACAGGGGTGGCTCACCAACTGTCTGACAACCCCAAATACCACGGTGGTTTACTCAAGTGCATATTTGACATTGCCTAGTTGGCTAGTGACATTACATAAAGTAGATGTGACATTAAGTAGAGTAGGGGTGTGCACAAACCTTAATAGACCGAATGGACCGAAAAACCGAACCGAATCGAACACGCTTTTACGATTTTTTTTAATTCGGTCTAAAAATATATAGGACCGCATAATTCGGTTCGGTTTCGGTCTTAGATCATAAAAATCGGTTTTGGACCGGACCGGACCGCTTATATATATATATATATATATATATATATATATATATATTCAACCTTAATTAACAACGTACTAACTCACGCACGCGGCACACCAAAAACTCTGTTTGTTTACCAAAAAAAAAAAAAACTCGCGCACCACAACATAACCCTAAACCCTAATTCTTATTTTCTCCTATCTCTCTCTCTCTCTCAGCTATGGTGGAAGGTTGTCTCCCTCATCTCGTTCAACTGACTCACAGTGCTGATTTCTGATTGTGAGTACTACTCTATTTGAATGATTTTCTATAGACTATTAGATCTCCTTCTAAGAATATTCTAGGATTGAGTTTTTAGTTAGGGCCTTCTAATTTATGTTATAAATGTTGACTTCAGCTAAGTGTTTGCTATCTCAACAGATTCCGTGGATTGAATAACATAACAAATGCTCTTGATTTGAAATTTTGAGCTTTGGGTAATTCTAAAATGGTAAATTCAAATAGAAACTCTTATAGTTCATGTAAGAACTTGCAAACCAAAATGGCCTGAAACTCAAAACTACACATGAATTTACCATAAAGCACAAAAACTCAACAAACTAGCACTTGGGGTGTGCTTTTGCTACCTCAATTCCAGATCCATTATGGTTGTATTCCAAAACCCAACTTAGTAACATCTGTTGTTGTTTTCCAAACCAGAGCATCCCAAACCGCAACCATTTGTTATTGTATTTTTATTTCATCGCAGACATCTGTTGTTATAATATTTGTCATATATTTAAACTATGTAATAACTTACTGGAAATTATGTTACGAGTCATTGATTTTGCAAGTGATTTTTTTTAAAAGAGAAATGCTGTTTTTTAAAAAATCTACTTTTTAATTTAAAAAAATGTGTTATTTTATATGGGTATGGACCGAATAGGACCGAGACCGAACACGAACCGCTTGAAAACCGAATAGGACCGAAACCGATTATTCTGGTCCGGTCTCGGTCCATAATATTTTAGGACCGATTAATGCACTCTGGTCCTAAAAACACCCCAAAACTGGACCGGACCGGACCGCGAACACCCTTAAAGTAGAGGGTTATTTGGTTCGCAACCCAACGCCCGATGGAACTTGAGGCTGCTCCGTCCAAGGTTCCACGGTCAAGGTCTTTTGGTGTTTTACCAGGTGTATATAAGATGGTCAGGACAATCTCCAACGGTGCCTCACTTCTCAATCCTCCAAACCAAGTCCCTTTGAAGTTTCCACGGTGAGGTCGTTCGATAGAGCATGAAAACTCTCTCAGGCGTTGTCAGGCCTGGTCTCTCGTAAGTACCGTTCGACCTCACACTGAATAATAATATAATCGTTACAGCTTATAGCCAATATAAATAAAAGATACAACAAGACTAAGTAAAAAATAGAACTAAAGGATGAGCTCTCTCGGCCAGTTTCTTCGCTGGAAGATCTACCTGGGCTGCATCGCTTGAGATGCTTCGTTGAGTTGCATCGCTTGAGCTGCCTCGCTGCCTTAATCTCTCGAGTCTGTTGTATTAGCTGGGGGGATTATCTCTATTCTCAAGATTATCTTCTCCCCCCTACATTTTGTGACACACCTCTTATTAAAATAAGAGGTGGCCAGCCCGATACCCCAATAAATACAGGAATCATAGATGGTCCATTCTTAGCGTCACTGTCGTGAAAATAATAGTATGAGATAACCACCAATTATTTTAAAAAACGGATGTCAAATTAATTTGCAAGTTTAATAAAAACCATTTTCACAACCCAATTTGAAAAGAAGGTGGATAAACATATAAGGATATGTAACAGGTTAACAACCATTCCTCAAAATAATAACCGAATAAGCTGTCGGTTAACAGACTAATACAAACAGGTTACACCAAGTATTACAGTTAAATATCACAATATATGCCAATATAAAACTTGGGCAACACACCCGAATGTACAGACTGATCATAACTAGATTATACAAAAGATGAATGCGTCCATAGAAAAAATCCTACAACATCCGCAAAAATGTTGTAGCTCCCTAACACCGAGAAGGAGAGATTAACACGGGGTCCTTGCGACGCAGCACCTGAGCAAAATAGGATCCATACAAAATAGAGAAATATAAATGGGTCAGGGCCCGGTTTGATATGATATACGCGTGAATAAAATGCATAACAGTTATGAATGCTAACATCATAAACAAGTTTAAATCGCTCTTCATAATAAGAGTAATCCTCACCTCTCATCTAAGTGAACATCCTATAGCAATACCATTTATAGTGTTAAACTATTCATCAATGTAAGAGAAATAACTAATTTCCATTTTAATATGCTTAAATTGTAGTTTCGTAAAATATGACTTCACAAGTCCATTCCTCATTAGGAAACTTATTCCATACACGTGATTTACAAATGCATTAGCCATTTATGAAATGCCACATTCGTGAGAATAATTACAACCAAAATATAACGATTCTAAGACCATCCTTCCGGGAGTCACCCCACTGGATGCGCCCCTAAATAGCTATCATCTTCCAGGGCCTATAACCAAGACCACCTGGGCACCCTAAATCGCGTCGCGTGGGAAGCGACCATATAACTTCAACAGTGAGTCATAACCATACCCATAATTACCTCACTTCGAATAAAAGAAAAACAAAATATCACCACCGGTCTTATGACTGAGGACTATATTCACCCTGCATTCACTATCCAGGGGACTTCACCTCATTCGCGTGACTTTCCTTATGATAGAATTTAGAGAGGTATGTATTATGCAAGTCATAATTCAAAAGATATGCCAATTTAAAATGTGCATTTTATTATATCCGGAACCATATGTGTTTAACGACATAAACCCCAACATTTAATTGTCCCCATACTAGTCTCCGAGAGTTCACGACAACACTATAAGATACCAAGTGTAATTTACCTCATACTAATCTCTTAAAGTCCAAAACAATATAACCCTACTTACCCTTAGTCCTAGACTAGCTTACTAAATGAAAAGGACACGTACTTCCATCTATTAATTAATTAATGAACCCCCGACATAAGCCCGAACACTCCTTTTCTAACCTAGGTTATTGATTCCCCTATTACAAGACCCTAATAATCTATTTTACTTAATGCAAGAAGGTTCCTAAGCCTTAAACCTTAAAGGAAAGGAATAGAAGAAAATCTAAATTTCAGGGTTAAAACAGGGTACCGGTCGATCGACCCCTGACTCTCGATCGACCACGCTAGAGAAATTTACCTTTCGAGAGAAGCAGTAGGATTTTCTCTTTAGGCCCAATCGACCGCGATCGACTGGTTGCACCAGATCCCACGGCCAACCCCCATTTTCTCTTAAAAACCTAAATCTCTAAACCTATTTTCTTCCACTTCTCTCAACCTCATCATCTAATGATTTCACCCAATCATTACTACAGAACAACAAACTAATATAATCAACTCAAATCATATCTAAATCAAAATCTAAGGGCTTAAGCACCAAAAGTCATCAAAACCCACAAATGGTTTAAATCTCAAAAACATAACTATCTATACAAATTATCCACACTTAATCATACATAATTGCAAGTTAGAAACTTGCCTCAAGTTTGTAGTCTCGTATTCTTGCTTGTTGAAACGATTTTAAGCCAACAATATCAAATCTCCTCTTTCTCTCATTTTCTCCCAAGTTCTCTCTCTCTCTCTAGCTCTCTTTAGGTTTAGGAACAATATGAGAGACAAAGTGATCTTTCAAGACTAAATACCCCCAAATGCCCCAAATACATTAAGTCTAACATTAAATTCTACTATACAATTAAAATGACTCGTAACAACATAATTAAGTCATAACCTATCAAAAGTAGCCGGAACCCAAAAATACAACTTGGTACTTATTTTGACTATTTCAACTATTTTCGGACTAACCGCGCCCTCTAAATTGGCATCCGGAATATCATAAATTATTTCATGTTTCAACGTCATATTAATTCATTAATAATGATCCACTTGGAATATAAGTCATAACCGTCGCAATAAAACATAATATGATACTATTTACATTACTTAACTAGTAAATATGCAAAACTCGGTAAATATTATCTCTCAAATCACTTAAAATAATATTTGTTGATACCAAATTTAGTCTGCTGACATGGCCCAATTGAGTGAAGACACGTGGCAATCTACGTGGCAACAACAAACACTTCCGAGAAACTCAGACGCTCTGAGAAACCATACTACAACGAGGAACACTGCTTCCCCGAGGAAATCATACGCTCCGACCTACAAGAACTCTCCGAGGAACTTTTGAGTACCGAGGAACTTTTGATTACCGAGGAACTTAGGCGGTTCGAGCAGCTTAGGCGGTCCGAGCTGAGCATTAATAGTAGGATAACCAACAATTTGACTGTTCATTAAATGCTTATCATTCAGATGTATACACTTAAGGGGCATTGAATGTACTACCCTTTCACATGTACAGCATTGAATGTATTACCCTCTCACATTACAGCCTTAGGGCTATAAATACATTGTATTACCCTCATTGTAAGGGGACCGAAATTTCTTAAGAAAACTTATAATCGAGAATTCCCAAACAGTCAACAATAACAAAAACAGTGGACGTAGGCCATTCTTATAAGGCTGAACCACTTTAAAAGTTCTTTGTCTCATTTATTTTATCTGTGATTAAATAATTAGATATAATCTAATTTTTTACATCAACAGATTGGCACCGTCTGTGGGAAACGACTGGTAATATCGTTTTTCATTGAAAACAATTCATCACAAATGGCTGATATTCCAGAACCCAGCCATCGAAACGCTGGAAGCCCTCCAAATCCATCTGCTCCGCCAAATATTCCAGATCTAGCTGGTATAATGACAAATCTGGCTCAGGGCCAGACAGTCATGCAAGAGACTATGCGACAACTCATACAAACCCTCCATGGCGGTGCACCAACCCATTCAGGACTGCGAAGTATTCAAAGAAATACCCGTTTACCTTCTTCACGTACTAGGCGTACTGATTCATATCGTACTGAGGAATCTGAAGATTTTTCTTATCAACCTGGATGAACTTCGTCAGTGCGAGCCACAGATACTGAACAACGTATCACTCTCTCTCCAGAAAGGACTAGTGCGCTAGAGAGGTTAAGCAGGGTATCACCTTTTGATCGATTAGGACCTAGAAGGAGTAGAAGTCCTCCTAAAGTCACATCGAGGAGTTTTCGATGACCATCAGATTTAAGGGAAGGATCTGCCCAGTCACGACCAGCTGCTCGTCAAGATAGATCCCAGGAAGCCACATCAACTTGATCAGTTGCTCGAACCAACAGGCTCGAGGAAGGAAATGATGCATGGAAAGGCTCTATTCAGAGGTTGAAGGATAGATTAGGGGAAATGGCTAAAGCCAAGAACCCTCTAACGAACTTTTGTTCGAAGAACACCTTTTGTCCAGGCCATTGTAGATTTTCCAACACCATCAAAGTTCAAAGCACCTGTTGTGACCCCCAAATATGATGGAAAGACCGACCCTGTCCTTCATATAAAACAATACCAAGCTGCAGCCGACATCTATGCTGTTCCAGATGAGATGAGATGTAGAGCATTCTCAGGAACTCTTACCAGATCTGCTCAAATATGGTATAATAATCTTCCTCGGGGTAAGATCTCAACTTTCTTTCAAGTGGCCGAGTTATTCATTGGGAATTTCTGTTTTGGGGCAAAGCCAGTTAAACGAGTAGCGCATTTGTTAAGTGTTAGACAAAAACTGGTGAAAGTACCAGAGATTATATAACTCGTTTTAATAACGAGAAGCTCAAAGTCATTGACTATGAGGAAAAGACAGCGATTACTGCCTTGATGAGTGGACTACTGCCCAACAAGTTGTACTACACTTTGGCCAAAGATCCACCTAGAACCATGTCAGACTTGATGGGAAAAGCGGCCAAGATTATGAATGCCGAGGAGGCTATGGCTGTGAAGAAGAATATGGATGCCAAAGAAACCAAGGTGGAAGGTGATAAAGCTAAGAAGAAAGAGCATAAGAACAATGGTAATGACAAACACTCAAAAATAAGGTCGTCTTGGGAAGTATTGTGGAAATTTGATAATTATACTCCTTTGAAGAAAGACATCAACCACGTTCTAGAAGAAATCAAGAACAACGAGGAATTAAATTGGCCAGAGAAAATGAAGGCAGACCCCGAAAGGAGAAATAAGGCAAAATATTGTGAGTTTCACAAAGATCATGGCCATATGACTAAAAATTGCATAGCTATTCAGAATGAGATTGAGACACTCATCAGACGAGGAAAACTGGCAAAGTATGTTGATCAGAGGAATGATAGAAGAAATAACGACCGAGCAAGAGAGAGGTCTAGATCTCCTCGTCGAGCAGAGGAGAACAAGAAGAGAGACCATGAAGTTGATCCAGAAGATGACCCCAATCTTCCCAAGAGACCAAGGCAGCCAGAACGTGAGGTATTTTCAATACGCTTTGGGTCATTTGACTGTAATGTTATTACAGGTGGAGATGCAAGAGGAGGAGACCTTACTACCGAGAGAAAAGCTTACCTCTGTGAGGCTCAAGCTTGCTCATACATTCAACGAATAAATCTAGCTGAGGAGGATCGCCCAAGAAAGGTGAAAAAAGAGAAATTGGTCATTGGTTTCTCAAAGAACGACCTCGCAGGTGTTTTATATCCTCATGATGACCCATTGGTGATCAAAATGAGGATGAAGGAGGTAATAATTTCAAGAGTACTGGTAGACAATGGTAGCTCGGCAGACATCATGTTCTACTCGTGCTTCGACAGTTTAAATCTAAAGCTATCTCAACTGGAGCCTTATCATAGACCCCTCCTCGGTTTTGCTGGCGAGAAAGTATTTCCACTTGGGACGGTCAAATTGGACATATTCATTGGTACATAACCTGCTTGTCGAACAGAAATAATACGCTTCTTCGTGATGGATAAGAATGTTCAATCATCATACAATATCATCATGGGAAGAGTAGGATTGAAGAAGTTCGAGGTTGTACCATCTACGGTACATTAGTGCCTAAAATTTCCAACAAATTTTGGAGTAGGAGTTATGAAAGGTGATCAGAAAGTAGCTCGGGAATGCTATTATTCAGCCGTCAAGCAAGAGGAACCGGAGGAATCAAGGAAAAAGACCACTACCTATCAAGTGGATGAAGGTGCAGAAATTGAAACATTGGATCCTAGAGATGAGTCGCAACTCGTTAAGGGTCAAGTGGTGGAAGCTACTGAAAACATCATCCTGGACGACGAGCACTCTGAACGAACTACTCAAGTAGGTTCGTCGTTGGAAGCCTCACTAAAACAAGAATTGATAACTTTTCTTAGAAGTAGAAAGCAAACTTTTGCGTGGAGTCATGAGGATATGCCTGGGATAGACCCAAATTTCTTCTGTCACGAACTCAATGTGAATAAGGAGATCAAGCCTGTGAAGCAGAGAAGAAGAGTATTCAGTCCCGAGAAGAATCAAGCTATACAAGAGGAAGTCGAGAAGCTCCAGAAAGCTTGCTTCATTGAAGAAGTTAAATATCCAGACTGGTTAGCAAATGTGGTGATGGTGAAAAAAAAGAACAACAAATGGAGGATGTGTGTAGACTTCACCGATCTCAACAAAGCATGCCCAAAGGATCACTTTCCACTGCCCCGAATTGATCAACTGGTGGATGCTACCTCGGGACACGAGCTGCTGAGCTTCGTGGATGCTTATTCTGGTTACAACCAGATTAAAATGAAACCTAAAGACAGGGAGAGTACTTATTTCATTACCCCTAGGGGAACTTATTGTTATAATGTTATGCCTTTTGGTTTGAAAAATACAGGTGCGACATATCAGCGGCTGATGAACAAAGTCTGTGCTGAAGAAATCAGTTGCAATATGGAAGTCTATGTTGACGATATGCTGACAAAGAGCAAGAAAGCTGCCGATCATCTAGTTGACTTAGGCCAGACCTTTGATCAACTAGACAAATACCAAATGAAGTTGAACCCGACGAAGTGCACATTTGGAGTACGAGAAGGTATGTTTCTCGGGTACATTGTCAATCAGCGAGGCATTGAAGCTAACCTTGAAAAGATCAAAGCTCTGTTAGGGCTGCGATCCCCAACGACGAAGATAGAAGTGCAAAGTCTTACAGGACGAGTAGCAACACTCAACAGATTTATATCGCGAGCAACTGATCGATGTCTTCCGTTCTTCAAGACGCTCAGAAAAACTTTTGAGTGGAATGATGAATGTGAGAAGGCTTTCCAAGACTTGAAGAAATATTTGGGAACACCTCCACTATTATCCAGGCCAGTGATGGGAGAAAAATTATACTTGTATCTGGCAGTGTCCGAGAATGCAGTTAGTTCGGCATTAATAAGAATGGAGAATGGAGTACAAAAACCAATCTACTACACAAGTAAGGCCTTCCGAGGAGCAGAGATCAGATATCCAAGGCTGGAAAAATTAGCACTAGCATTGATCGAGGCAAGTAGAAGAATAAAGCCATACTTCCAGGCTCATACCATAGTAGTATATACTGATATGCCATTGAGGCAAGCCCTTCATAAACTAGAAAAGTCAGGAAGATTGATGTGTTGTGCAATAGAACTCGGTGAATATGATATAGTTTATGAACCTAGATCATCGCTAAAAGGGCAAGCTGTAGAAGATTTTGTAGCAGAGTTCACCTATCCTGATAGCCCCGAGGAGCAAAAGTTGCTCGCTGATCAACCTGTGGATGTTACAGGATCATCAAATGCAAGCCCAAACCAACTTAGGTTGGTAAAAGGCCAAGTAGATGTTACAGGATCATCAAATTCAAGCCCAGACCAGATTACGTTGGTAAAAGGGCAAGAAAAGATGATCGACGAACAACAAGAAAAATCAGGAGATGGTGAAAGGAAGCAACAAATTTTCCATCGAGGAACTCTGTCAGATCAGAAATTTGAAGACGAGTTACCTATATGGAGTCTGTTTGCGGATGGTTCATCTTGCACTACAGGATGTGGCGTAGGGATAGTTTTGAGCAGTCCGGACGAGGTCGACATGGAATACGCCCTACGTTTCCAATTCAAAGCTTCGAATAATGAGGCTGAATATGAAGCCATGATTGCAGGTCTTAGTTTGGCAAAAACCATGGGGGCGGAACAAGTTATTGTCTTCAGTGATTCGTAACTGGTCATAAATTAAATGATGGGAGTATATGCAGCCAAAGGAGAATTAATGATCAGATATCATGCAAAGGCAAAAGAACTGGTGTCGGAATTTGCTGCTATTCAGCTGGTCAGAATACCAAGAATGGATAATGCGAGAGCAGACGCCTTAGCTCGATTAGGATCAGCTACTCGTACCGAGCTACGAAGAACAATACCAATTGAAGTTTTAGGTGGTCGGAGTATAGATGAAGATCTGATGACGAATTTTATTACCCTTGATTTAGGACCATCTTGGATAGATCCCATCAGGGGATATATTGAGGAGGGAGAATTACCAATTGACAAGCTTGCAACCAAGAAATTAAAGTTTAAAGCTACTCGTTATGTACTGACCAACGGTATTCTATACAGACGAGGAATTATAGCAGGTTTACAGAGATGTGTGCATCCAATCGAGGTGAAAGATTTAATTGAAGAGGTCCATGAAGGGTCCTGTGGAGCCCATGTAGCAGGTCTGACTCTTTTGCAAAGGGTAATGACACAAGTATACTACTGGCCAACGATGAGGGCTGATTGTATAGCCTATGCTAAGAAATGTGATAAGTGTCAGCGTTTCTCTTCCATTTGAAGAACTCCCCAAGCATTATTGACACCCATTACTTCCCCTTGGCCATTTGCCATATGGGGAATAGATTTGGTCAGGCCACTGCTGATGACCAGGGGAAGATTTAAGTATCTCGTGGTCGCTCTAGATTATTTTACTAAATGGGTTGAAGCTGAGCCTCTCATTGATATGACGTACGGCAAGGTGTACCAATTTATTTGGAAGAACATCATTTGTCGATATGGTCTTCCTCATACCTTCATCACAGACCATGGAACATAATTTGACAACGAGGAGTTCGCTACCTATTGTCACCAGTCAAATATTTTGAAGATTCACTCAGCACCAGGCCATCCTCAAAGCAATTGACAAACTGAAGTGACAAATAGAACGCTGCTGAATGGCTTGAAGAAAAGACTGGATAATGCGAAAGCAAACTGGATCAACGAGTTACAGTCAGTACTGTGGGTTTATCGTACTACTACCCGAGCAGCTACTGGAGAATCACCATATATGCTGGCGTTTGGAAGTGAAGATGTTATACCTGCCGAGTTGGGCCTCCCAACACACAGGGTATTGAATTTCAATTCCCTTGTCAGCGACTTAATGAGAAGATTGGATTTAGACATGCTCGAGGAAGTTAGAGAAGAAGCAGCCATCAGGAATGCGGCATACCAACAACGAACAACTTTGTTCTACAATAAGAGGGTGAAGAAGTGCGACCTGAAAGAAGGAGACTATGTGCTAAAGAAAGTGATTCAGAAGCATAACAAACTGGAGGTAAACTGGCATGGACCATACCGAGTTACAGAAGTTGTTCGACCAGGAACTTACCGAATAACAACTTTAGAGGGGGAGGAGTTTAAGAATGCATGGAACGCAGAGCACCTGCGCAAGTATTATCAGTGATGTATATTCTCATGTAACGCAGTTCCGTCAGTATGAATAAAATGAAGATATTCTGCCAAATTCTCTCCTTTTATTGAAAGTTTTTCGGGGAATACTAGTGCTACACACTACTCGGCAAAACTCGGACTACTCAAATTTATTCTCGAAAACACCAACTAAGGTTGGTCGAGAAACAAATGTATTCCTAAAAATGCCAACTTATGTTGGTTAGGAAGTAAATGTATTCCTACGGGAAGTAAAACTATTCCTAAAAATGCCAACTTATGTTGGTTAGGAAATGTATTCCTAAAAATGCCAACTTATGTTGGTTAGGAAATAAATGTATTCCTACGGGAAGTAAAACTATTCCTAAAAATGCCAACTTATGTTGGTTAGAAAATGTATTCCTAAAAATCCCAACTTATGTTGGTTAGGAAGTAAATGAATTCCTACGGGAAGTAAAACTATTCCTAAAAATGCCAACTTATGTTGGTTAGGAAATGTATTCCTAAAAATGCCAACTTATGTTGGTTAGGAAGTAAATGTATTCCTACGGGAAGTAAAACTATTCCTAAAAATGCCAACTTATGTTGGTTAGGAAGTAAATGTATTCCTACGGGAAGTAAAACTATTCCTAAAAATGATAACTTATGTTGGTTAGAAAATGTATTCCTAAAAATGCCAACTTATATTGGTTAGGAAGTAAATGTATTCCTACGGAAAGTAAAACTATTCCTAAAAATGCCAGGAAGTAAATATATTCTCGAAAACGCCAACTAAGGTTTGTCAGGAGGTACAACTATTCCAAAAAGTGACTATTCCAAAAAGTGCCAAAGTTGCTCGTTACGAAAAAACCCACTAACTGTAGTTGGTCGAAAAGGAAAATTTACCGACCTTGGTTGGTCGAAAACATTTTATGAATACGAGAAAGTGATCGAGCAAAATTTTTGATACTCGTAACTTTTTAAATTATTACTAAGTTGGTCGAGAAACAAAACATCATTTTTGCCAAATGACTACCACAAATTCAAACTACTCGACAATAAGTTGGTCGACAAATAACACAATATTATTATCTTTTTAACAGATGCACATGCACAAATGTAAAGTGTTACAAGACAATGGCAGTCAAGATTTACAAATAAAATTATTTCATTAAATGTAGAACAAAATACATCAGGAATGAAATACAAATTTATTACATCAATATTCCTATTCTATTAGTTTCTTTCCCTCTGCTTTTGAAACAGGTTCCTCTCCAGCAGGTGGATCATTTAAAGCAAGAGGGGAATTTATGAAGTTAAGATCTTCAAGCATCCTGATATTCATCACATATGGTCCATCTAGTAGGTGCTCGGGACGAGATATCTCGACATTGGAGTGGAGATTATAATCGCCGAGGTATTTGGAAATCAGACATCGAGGGATGGCCCGAGCAGGGATCCAACTCATATCAAGCTTGAATGGTGGCACTGGTAGGTCGAGCAGCCCAGGATTATGGTAATCCCACAGGTAATGACCCTGTTCGAGTTGTAGCACACCTAAGGCATTCAACCATCCCTATTTGTATCCCTCATTATTTGCATTCTGGATACGATCGTCCAAGTGGTAGAGAGCCTCGTTGTAGCCAGCCATCCAGAACTCCCTGGGCTGCTTGTGGAATTGATATGTCAATCTTTCCAGCTGCTCATGGAGATTTTTGATAAAAAGTTCTTTATTCTCCCAGACAGACTTCTATGCAGAAAGCTGCTCTTCCAGGTCCCTAATTTTCTTAGACATCTCAGCCAAGGCCTTGATCAACTTCATGGTTCTCTAAAGTAGATTGAGTCCTCTGTTCCTCGACAGGAATTCGAGCAGCTCTTGCTCGTCCCCGAGGAGGTCTTGATCGTCCACAAGAAGATGTAGAAGGGCCAACTCTTTTCAAGGTTTCCAACTCATCCCTCAAGTTGGCGTTCTCGACCTCCAAGAACGAGAATCCCTCATCAGTCACTGGGATCAAAGCATTTGAGGTGGAAGCAACAGATTTTAATTGAGATACTTCTCTTTGCAAGTTGTTATTTTCTTGCTCCAACAACTCGGTTATTTGTCTGTGCTCCTCGACCTCGGCCTTCAACGTTCTCTCCCGCACGTCGTAAGCAGCAAATTGTTTATCATATCCCTTGTCGGTAATGATTTGTTGATACTTCTTCTCGTAGCCCTCGTGCAAAAGGGCAGTGGATTCCTTATATTATTGCTAAAGTTCTTCAAGGGTGCCTTGGAGATCCTCAATCATATCATAATAAGCTACATTATTGGCCACTGCACGATCAAGCAGACACTTCAAATATTGGTAGGCTTCAATTGCCTGTTTCGAAGCATCTTGGCCGAGGATGTCGACGATTCGTGCTGCACTCAGATCTGTGTGACCAGCCTTAAAATATTCATTGCATTTCTGTAATAACTTTGTATCATGAGCAGACAATAATTCCATCCTGGCCAGAAACTAGTAGAGGAAGAAAAAGCAATAATCAATAAAGATTACCAACAGAGCATGAAAAGGAGAAACAACAGTATGCATAAACAAAAGTTCAAGTTTTATTATATCACAAGGTTCAGAGTTACATGTTCAGGGTTACATTTGGCAAAGAAAAATAAAATAGAGAGAAACTCGAACAACTCTACACCTTTTCCTTTTCTCCCAAAACTTTCTCGGGAGGCTGGGACGAGGAGGTAGGTTGCTCGGAGGGAACATAAAGTTGCTCGGGGAGCGCTGTCAGTTGCTCGGATGAAGTAGCGAGTTGCTGAAGTTCCTCGTTAGTAGGCTGGATGGATGGGGGATGAGAAACTTGATCTTACATCACCATGTAAGACTCCTCAGAGGCATCTTCATCCTCTTCTTCATCTTCAGGAGTTGGAGGGGGACCAGGGATGTGCCGCTGAAATAGTTCAAAAGTTTCATTAACTTTCATCTCTTGTAGAGCAGCGACCCACCCATCTCTAAAGTATTTGAGGCTGCCATATTCTACTTGCGACATCATGGCATCCAAGCCTTTGTTCCACCCTTTATCCCAGCCAGCGCTGAAAGATTTCTTCACAGCCAATTTCCTCTTTAACTTGTCCGAGGAAAGCTTCTCGGACAGAAGATTTTCAGCAGCCTTCAGTTTATTCTCAACTTCTGCCGACTTACTTCCCGAAGTTGACCCAACTCCTCCTTAGAACCTTGAGCTTATTTTCAAGCTCCCCAGCATTTTTGAGCTTCCCTTCGA
Source organism: Sambucus nigra (assembly GCA_949130495.1). NCBI lineage: Eukaryota > Viridiplantae > Streptophyta > Magnoliopsida > Dipsacales > Adoxaceae > Sambucus > Sambucus nigra. Next base: position 225,081,466 of record OX422212.1, read on the forward strand.
GCTCTTTATTCTTCTTCTCCAAATCATTTATTTTTTTCTCCAACCCCTTGGAGACTTCAACAACTTGAGCCTTCTCCTGCTCGGTCGAGGTAAGTTTCTTCTCCCAAGCAGCCTTGTCAGCATCATGCTTTTGACGAGAATCTTCCAAAGACCTTGTCAGACCCATCAGAGCTTCCTCCACACCAGATGAGGAGCTTGAAGCTTTAATAGCTTCATATTTCTTCAAAATTGTATTAAAGCAGCTCACCAACTATGAAAAGAAAATAAAAGAAAGTCAGAGACAGATATAACAAGGGAAAGATGAAAATTTCAAAACAATAAGACTTACAGAAGCAATATGGCGAGCAGCCAATGAGGTAACCATGTCCCGAGAAAGGTTTTCTTCAATACCTTGGATCTCGGGAATGATCCAAGTATTCACTGAGCTTATGGCAGAGCTCGGGGGAACAAAAGTAGGAACACCAGTTCCAGTAGTTGGGGGCTGAGAGATGGTTTCAGCCAAATTGACCGAGGAGCTTTTCTTTAGCTTCCTCGGGGGAACATGAATAGTTTCGACCAAGGATGAACTCTTGGTCGGTGATATGACAATCACTTCTTTTGGAGCATCAGTCTTGCTCGACGCCACTGGGGGCTTCTCGGCAACCTTCACAGGAGCAGTCAGAGAGGGTGCATCAATTTTCTTTATCCCTTCTCCTGGGACATCATGTTTACTTATTTTTGCCTCTCCAGCACCAGAGGTAGGTTTCTCAAAAAGGGTGGGAGGTCTTCTTTTCTTCATCCTTTCACTCAAAGGAATATTTGATTCAGGCGAAGAACTTGTAGAGGCTGGTATTGGTTCTGCGTTGCTTATCACCGGACGAGCAGTGAAAGAGGAGGTGTAACTCTTGTACTGTAGCAAATATGAAGCTGACCTAATGTGCTCGTCAGCAACAGTTTGATGCAAACTCCAGATAAGTTTCAAATGCCTTATATTAACGTCTGCCTCTTTTGGACACTTTCTTTTACTGTCAACTGCAAATAAATAAACATTAAAATATCAGTGACACATTTTATCAAACATAAAGGAAGCATAATCTCAAAATAAATAAAATGAAATAAAAATAACCTATCCCATTGCCATAGGGAGGGCATCTGGGACCCTGGTACACTTCATCTCCAGATAAAGGAGCATGTTGCCAATTTTTTATAACAACCCCGTGCTCAAAATAGTTCCTATTGGCATCCGGGAGATTGACCACTAAAGCCCTATTTAAAAATCTAGTTTTTAAATAAAAAGTATTATCACCAATAGCCCATCTATAACAAAACATGATTTCAGGAATTCCTATGCGAGTTCCATGAATTTGATTTATTCTATGAACCCCATTAACTATTCTCCATGTATTGGGGGATATTCTTACAGGAACAACGTCAAAATATTGACAGAATTCCATACATAAAGGATTTGGCGGCAAAGAAAAGCCACATTCAGCAATAAAGAGACCGGGGAACCAATGTCCCTCAGCCAAACGGAAATAATCGGAAGGTTCAGAAATTTCCTCCAGAACAACCCATGAAGGAATAGAAAAATCAGAACGAAATTTATCAAGAGATTCAACAAGGTAAACCATTATGAATAAAGGAAATGAAGAAGAAGGAAGAAGATCTTACAGAAAAAGAGTGTATCTGTTGACAACGAACGATGAAAAGGATGAACGCACAAGAGAGTAAGACAATGGAAAACTCGAAGATACAAATTTGAAAAAGTAGAAGACGATGGGATTGTCTGTGACGCTTAAATACCTTATCTTGGGAAACGGTAAAGTTAATGATTACAAAAAGAAACGATTACGCTATCGGCGGCTAGAAGGAAAAAAAGTACGCGGAGATCGAGGCGGTTATAAAAATTCAAAAAAGCCTGATTCTACGAATTTGGAAGGAAAAATAAATACAAAGGAAACACTCCTAAAAATCAGGAGGACCATTTAAAACTACCATATTCCGAGAAAGAATATTCCACACTCCTCAAATTTCGAGCTATGAAACATTGGAGCTTCTGTTGATACCAAATTTAGTCTGCTGACATGACCCAATTGAGTGAAGACACGTGGCAATCTACGTGGCAACAACAAACACTTCTGAGAAACTCAGACGCTCCGAGAAACCATACTACAACGAGGAACACTGCTTCCCTGAGGAACTCATACGCTCCGACCTACAAGAACTCTCTGAGGAAGTTTTGATTACCGAGAACCTTAGGCAGTCCAAGCAGCTTAGGCGGTCCGAGCTGAGCATTAATAGCAGGATAACCAACAGTTTGACTGTTCATTAAATGCTTATCATTCAGATGTATACACTTAAGGGGCATTGAATGTACTACCCTTTCACATGTACAGCATTGAATGTATTACCCTTTCACATTACAGCCTTAGGGCTATAAATGCATTATATTACCCTCATTGTAAGGGGATCAAAATTTCTTGAAAAAACTTGTAATCGAGAATTCCCAAATAGTCAACAATAACAAAAACAGTGGACGTAGGCCATTCTTATAAGGCTGAACCACTTTAAAAGTTCTTTGTCTCATTTATTTTATCTGTGATTAAATAATTAGATATAATCTAATTTTTTACATCAACAATATTTACTTCAACTTCCTTTATTTTATATAATTAACACATAAGGCAAATTAGTATAAAAATAATTACTCATAAATAAGGGGTATTACACATTTGCCTCTTCGTGTAGAGATTTGTTATCGGAATAAGAAATGTCTGCACGAAAACTTCCCAATCCGATGGATCTTCTATTTTGTGAGGAAAAAAATTTGAATCAAAGCGTTGCGGCCTGTCAGCGATTGGCGAAGTGACATCGTGACTTTTTCCTATCGTTGAGACTCGTCCGTTCTGTCTATTTTTTCGTAGCTATTGGAATTTTCCTGAAACGCCTTGAGAACTTGTTAACTGTCCATTCAAATTCTTGGGAAGTGAAATTATCCCCTGTTTGTGCTATTTCATGCCGTTTGTACAGTATAGCTGTAAGTAGTTGGTATTTACGTTAGGACTGTCCTTAGCGGTATGAAATCTTCCTCATAGGCATTCTTGGCGTTTAAACTTGTGGAGTTATCCTAAAAGTAACTATTTGAATTATAAAATTATCCCCGATGTAACCGAGTCACAGTTAAACACTGTTTAGACTTGTAGCAGGGGTCATCGTAGCTTTTTAAACCTCCGTAATAGCTTCTGTGTTGTGGGATATTGGATATGTCTGACAAAAAGAAGAATTTTGGCGCCAAACCCAAAACTTGTCTTGGAAGAAACCCTTTCTATCACCATATGTCACTTCATTAATGACATAATGTTGTTTTTTCAACTATCAGGACACTTCCCGAAGCACCACGTGTCCATTTAAAATGATTATTGGCGGCTTTGCACGTGTGTAAGTGGGAAAACTCAAAAGATGAGTTTAAAGGATTACAAATGTCTATTTTTCAAAAACACTTAGCCATTTTAGAGAGAGAAAGATTCAAACCGTCATTGTTAATAAGATTTTCTGTGGTTCTCTCCCTTTCATCATCTCTTTCACCTCCACTCGTGGTCGTATTCCTCCATCTTTGTCCATAGAGCTTCCTCGCTAAGCTTTTTCCTTTCATTGCTACCTATCATGGCTTCTTCAAGTGTTCCCAACACGCCTGCAACATGCTCCATCTATAACAATCCTTGCCCCTATTGCCGCCTTTGCCCTAGATGCCTCTACACTGGTGGCAGCGCGCCAAGAATAGTTGCGCTTCTTTCGTCGCTCCCCCATTTTTGGTGAGGAAGATGATTTTCTGGGCGCCCTCAAAACTTGTCGTCTAAGTGCTAAGTATGAACCTTTGCTTTTGGGTGATGAAGACCAAGATTCCACTTCTTGGGGTTATTTTCCTCCAGAAGGGACTATGAGGTTCCGTCTTGATAGAGGTGACTTCCCTTGGTCCCACATTAATTCCGAAGGACCTGGTGGCTCCCCCTCACACTTTGCTGCTTGGAACTCGTTTATGAAAACTACTTACTCTGATGCTATTTCCAAGGTTGGTCTCCACCGAGCTACTTGGTTTGGGGAGTTCACTCTCTCCAAACATAATAATTCTCTTCAAATCTTGGTCTCCCGTTGGAACACTACAACAGACACCCGTTGTTTCATAGAGAGAGTTCACCGTTATGCTTGAGGATGTTTGTGAGCTGCTTGGGCTTGAGCCCATAGGGATTTTTTCTTATCACGATGAGGCTTTGGACGCCGAAGAGATAAAGGTCTGAGTAAACTTGGATCAGATTTGCAAGAGGTGTATCGGTACTTCCAAAAAGGTTACTTTCACTCCCCTCATAAACTACTTCTATCGTACCCACTACTGAATTTGGCCCAGGTAAAGGTACATCTCTTGTGTTACCAGCCTACATACTTGTGATTCTTTCTCATTTTGTCTTGCCTGGAAAGCCCAATGATAAACCACGTAGGGACTTGATTAATTTGTCTATCCGTTTAGCCAGAGGGTATAAGCTTCCTCTCGTAGCCATGGCTTTAGGGTCCCTTTATACATGGTTGGACACGACCCATCTAGATATGGAACGATCCTTGGGCAACTATAACTTGGCCAAATTTTCCAATGCCATCGTTTTGATTGGTTTTCTTTAATTCCATTTTCCCTAGATATCTACCAACCGTATTCTCCTTCATGCTGGGAAAATCATCAAGCCCCATCGCCTTTTTTGCTTTCACAAGAAACAGAGTAGAAAGGAGCTTCTGGGCATTTTTAACCAAGCAAGATTCTTCATGATGAGGCCCTATAGTGAAGATTCCTTTGCCCATACTTGGAACTTCTTCGGTCCTATACCTAGGGTGGTGGGGCCCACTTCAGAAGATCTTATAGCAGAGGATCCTTCTTTTTCCATCATTTTGGCCTTGACTCCCACCTATCTGCCCTCTTACACTGAATGGGGATATATGTCTGAATATTACAACCCCAATCGTTACAGCCGTCAGTTTGGGTACGATCAAGGGGTTTCTCGGCCGGTGTTTCAAGATTCTCAACCCAGGGTATCTTTCCATGAGGCCTGTGCCTTTTACACCGCATCAGATGCTTCCATAATCCGCTCAACCATAAGTGGTCGTGTTACTGTTCTGCACTTTCTAGGAAGGGGGATGTAACTAGTGATTTTGCACTGAAGTATTGGCCAAGACAGATAGCCAAAATTCATGAATTCATCCAAAGTCCCCCTGTTTACCCCGTTGTACAGAGTTTTCCCCCTTTGGAGCTGAGGCTAAAGGGGAACTCCTTTCTGGGAATTAAGTTCCCTCTGAGCCAAACACCAAAGGATCCTCCAAGAGAGATGCCTCTATACTGCCCAGTAATCCCCATTGTTGCAGCCAAGGCCAAGAAAGCTTCAACGCCTAAACCTCCTACTGGAGATGCTTCTGCTGCTGTAGCTTCTGGTGAGGGTCCCTCGCAACCCCTTTCACAAAAGGCAAAGAAGACTATGGGTGGGACCTCCTCTAAGCCTAAGTACCCACGTAAGTCCTAAGCCCCTATAGATGCTTTTCCCATTGCCTCTGTTCCTCCCAACACTTATGTGTCTGAGAAAATACAGGAGGCTATTAGAAAGGAGGTAGAATGACTGCAACAGATATTTCAACAAACTGCGCCATCAGTTCCTCCTCCTGAGTCATTTCCCCCAATCATGGTGGATCCTACTGAAGGGACTTCGTGAAGAAAAAGGGGTTCCCGTGGTCCTTCAGGTACTGGAGCCTCTGGTAAGAGGAAGAAAACTTTAAGAACCAAGGCAATTAAAAGGAAAACCTTTATAGTGCAACCCATAGCAATTACCCCTACTCCAAGAGGTTTTACTTCTCCCGATGCAGTTATATCAGTTGATAATATCCCTGAGGTCGCAGTTGATCTCTTCGAGATGGATTCTCCTCACTATTCTCCCCCATCTTCACCCGTTGTCGTGCCATCACACTCTTCTTCAGAGCACAAGGTTAGTCTTTCCACACTTAGTCGTTTATAGATTAGTGGATTCTCTTCTCTTTTTTGACACTTGTTCTTATTTTCTTGTTTCTGTTAGGAGGCTGATGAAGAAAGGCCTTCTCATCTAGTCAGTCCTTTTATGGGAGGACGCTTTGGTGTTTCTATGGACGAATCATCTCCTCCCCATTCTCCCATGATAGGTCTTACTTACTCGCGTCGTTCAGCCTCTAATCATGTAGAGGAGGTTGCCAAGAGGGTTGCTATGCTTGTTGAGTCTGTGGGGTTTTTATCTCATTCAGAGGAGACTCCCTTAGCTTCTTTTAGTTCACCCTCTTTTTTGGTGGTTCCTCTGGTTGTGATTCCAGTTTTGCAAAGTCCTCACGAGGTAACATGTTCTAAATGATTTTAGATCTTTCTTTTCTACCCTTTTCCACTGTGTGAGTCTTCTTAACATCTTGTGTATCTTAGGTTGAGGTAGCTTCCTTTTTGGATTCATCATTGTCCAATATCTTTCTTCCACCTCCATTAGCAAGACCCATCGCTGCAACACCCCTCTTCAGCAATATTACCGAGGTAAGTTAAATGTCGAGTGTGTCTCTTCTTTCTATATTATTCCCCACCTTTAACACTTAACTTTATTTCTGCAGTTTTCTACAGGTTTGATCCCGCCATCATCCTTCGGGACTTTACCCATTTCAAAGGTCACCGTTGACTCTTCTACTCATCCTGGTGCTTCTTCTGCTCCCACCAGTGTTGGTGCTTCTGTGGAAGGTCAAACGATTTCTTCAAGCTCTACCCCACTATTATCCTTAGTTCCTTTTATTGATGCAGGAGCCTCACCCAATATTGAGGTTCCTCTGGCCGAGGTTCCTCTAGTTGAGGGTGATGCGGAGGCTTCTGAGGAGATGAACCTGCCCTCAATAATTCCCACTGTTGAAGCCTCCTTCATGACTCCCATTTTTGCTTCGGCCATTACTGAGGTATTTCGCTATTTTCTCTTCGTTTCTTGTTGTTTGTCCTTTATCTTGACAATGTACAATCTAGAAGAATCTCCTTTTCAAACATTCAAACTCCATCAGTAACGGTGACTTAACAATGAAAAAAACACTTGTTAAGAATTTTTGTAAAACTCCACAACTAACGGTGACTTAATAATGGAAACTACTTGTTAAGATTTTTCATCAAACTCCACCAGTAACGGTGACTTAACAATGAAAAAATAACTTGTTAAATTTTTTATCAAACTCCACGAGTAACGGTGACTTAACAATGAAAACTACCTGTTAAGATTTTTTATCAAACTCCACCAGTAACGGTGACTTAATAATGAAAACGACATGTTAAGATTTTTCATCAAACTCCACCAGTAACGATGACTTAATAATGAAAACCACTTTTTAAGATTTTTTTGTACCTAACTCATTATTTGCTTTACCCGTCCTCAGGTTGCTAGGGAGTCCCCTCGCGTTGAAGAGAAACCTCAAGCAGTTCCTTCTCCTGTCGCCTCACCAAATCGGGAACCAACTGTATCTGAGGAAACGAGTCCTAACGACCAAGGTTCCACGACAGGTGCTCAGGCCAAGAGTGAATCTGGTTGTGATCTTCCTCTGCCAGCTCTAGCTCTTTATGAGTTTTGCCTCATGGTACTTCGTTGATATCCCTAACTACCTACCAGCCAGCGATTAGTAATTGAACAGAATGTAGCTCATCATCCTGAGACATTCACTATTGACTATCTTCGTTCAAATATTCCCATGATGAGACATAAGCTTCAAGGTATGGAGCTCGTTATTGCTGATCTCATCAGCACCCCTACTATAAATGTTACCAGGCCCCTCCTCAATCAATCTGGTTATCTAAAGGAGTTGGGAAAGGATGGCTTCCAATTTGTCTTGATGATAGGACACTTAAAGACTTTGAAGAGTCATCAATTGGAAAGTTAGAGGGAATTACTACATAAGCATCAAGAGACTCAACAAGCTGAGGAATCTAGGCTGGTCGAATTGGTACCTCTACCTGAAGCTGCTAATAAAGAGGTGGAGGATATAGAAGAATCTCTTCGTCAGTCCAAGTTAAAATGAGAGAAACTTCTCATCGAGCATGCTCAAGTTCAAACTAGGCTGGAGGGCTCTATCAACACTCAGCAAGCATGTTTAGCAGCTTCCTCGGGTCTGCCTGGAAATTTTTTCTCCTCTTCAGACTTATGGTTCCTTCTAGGCCAATGATCTCTCCCTTATACTTGTATAAATTTCCCATTTCTCACTTATGTAATTATTGGGCAGTAGTTCCCATTTTTATAATGCCTCCCAATTTATGAATGAAAGAGATGTTATACATTTTCCATGCCACTTTTTTGTGTTATAACTGTTTGCATAAATTATAAAATTTTGTAATCTTCCATCCTACTCTAGTTACAACACAAGACATCTTTTAAAAGGAAAATGGCTTATATATATTCATGACAAAATCTAGATACATTGACGTTCTAAGATTACTTACTAATACATGATTAAATTTTAACCATTTTTTGTTAATCTTAAATGGTTTATCTTCTTCCATCTTATAAATAAAGAAATAACCTGAATCGCGGGCCTCCTTTATAATAAAAGGTCCCTCCCAATTCGCTATAAACTACGGTAGAAGAAGCCCTCTGATGTGCTTCACTACTGCCTTCAAAACAAGGTCTGCTTTAACAAACTTCCTTTTATTATCAAGTTGTCGTATGGCCTTGAGAGTTACTTAATGTACATTTGAAATTGCTACATCGCATTATCTCTGTGCTCGTCCAATGCCTCCAACTGCACATGTCTGTTCTAAGGGAGCATACTGCTTCGCAAGGTATATCGGGCAGAGGGAACTTCCAAATCCACTGAGAGGATTGCTTCAGCTCCATATATAAGGGAGAATGGGGTATATCATGTGGGATTCCTTTTAGTTGTTCGATCGACCCACAGGGCGATGGGGATCTTGTCATCCCATGATCCTGAAAAGTCCTCCATCGTTTTGGCCAAAATGTTGACCAATGTTTTATTAGTTTCTTCGGCTTGCCCGTTTCCCTTTGGATATGCTACCGTTGAAGTATGATTGATAATGAAGTATTTGTCTATTAACATCATTACCTCTGAATTGATGAAGGGAGTTCTATTATCGGAGAGGATAACCTTTGGAATCCCAAAATGGAAAATAATGTATTCTCTGATGAAGCTGCTCACTACCCCCGCTGTTGCCCTTGTTAGTGGTATTGCTTCAGCCCACTTTATAAAGCACTTTGTTGCCACTAGTATCCTGATTTTTCCTCTTAAAGAAGGATGTATTGCCCCTATCAGGTCAAATGCCCAAGTGTGGAAATGGTAAGGGGTTATCAGAGAGTGTATATCCATCGATGGAGCATGAATCATATTTCCATGCAGTTGGCAAGCTTTACATTTTCAAATGCACTCAGCAGAGTCTTTATCCATCGTTAGCCAATAATACCCCAACGTCATTAGTTGGTCATACAACTTTTCTCCTCCCATGTGAGCTAGGGCGTGAGCTTATTTGAGGACTTTAGTTTCTTCTTCCTTGTGATGCAACGCAATGGCCTGCTGAAGTACCCTCTTCGATAAAGCTTCCCTTCTTGAATGTAGAACCTTGGGGCCCTTCCTTTGAGTCCCATCTCATCAATCTTCTCTATAAGTATAACTTTATCTTTAATAAAGTCAATATAGGACTGCCTCCAATCTGGTTGAGCTTTAACGAACTGGCATTCAGCCTCTTCGAAGAAGACCTGACACTTATCACACTTTCGTTGTAGCTCTGCTACATCTTGCTTCATCCTAGGCTATAAGTATCCATCTCTTTGAATTCTCCTGTAAAGAGGGATTTCTATTATTTCGCAGTGCTCTTTGTGTGTTTTATTTAATCTCTACTCTGCTTTTTCTGGGCCGATGCATCTTAACATCCATCCTCTTACATTTCTGTAGTAGAGGTTTCCTTGATTTATAAAGTATTGGGCTAGTTCTCTCAGCTCCATCTCTCTGTACCCAGACTCTAAATTTTTTCTAATCTCTCCCCTCTAGTCAGAGTCATCCTCCATCGGTAAAGTTGATTGTACCGCCGAGGGAGCTGTTCTTCGTTGAATCACGACTGTAGTTGTATCGTCTCTCATGATCATCTTCTGAGCAATGGTGGCATAGGCGTCTGGATAGCAATTCATCATTCGAGAATGCCTCCTGATCTTGGTCCGATGGAATCGGTTGAGAAGCCTCTGAATGATTGTTCTATAAGGTGCCAGATTGCGGTGCTTTAACGCATATTCTCCATTTACCAGCTGAATCACCAAGTTCGAATCACCCTTAATGCAGAGTGAATGAAACCCCCTTCGAAGGGCCTCCAGCAACCCCAGTACCAACGCCTCATACTCTACTTCATTATTGGAGCAAAGAAAGTCTAGCTTGTATAAAAGACAAATTTCTTTCATTTCTCTTGAAAGAATAACCCCTCCTCCTCCTTTCTTATCTGTTGAAGATCCATCAAACCGCATCGTCCATTCCTCATTATTTGTGTCCAGGTGATTGGCCTATAAATCATCTCCTGGAATACTCTCTCGTGGTGGCTCAGATATCCCAGATGGGAAGACTGCCAAGAGATTGGTGTATGCTTGACTCTTGATCGTGCGAGGGACCACGCATTTCAAGTCATACTTTGAGATAATGAGGAACCACATAGCTGCTCTACCAATCAATATGATTCTTGCTAATAAAAACTTAATAGGATCACATATTGTTATACTATGAATTATAAAAGATAACATATAATGTATAAGTTTTTATGCTACAAAGACTAAGGCAAAACAATGCCTTTCCAAGCTATTATACCCGACCTCTGGCCCATGTATGATTCTACTAAGGTAGTAGGCTGGTCGTTCTTACCTATTAATCTCCTGTGCTAACAGAGATCCAAAGGACCTTGTGGTGGATGTGAGGTATATCTGCAATGGTATTCCTGCCCTTGGAGGGATCATAGTTTGAGGTGAAACGAGAAGTTTCTTCATCCTGGTGAGAGACTCCTGGTGTACTTCCTCCCACTTGAACTCTGTGTTCTTTCGCAAATGATACATCAATGGGTGTGTTATTTCGGCCACTCCAGGCACAAATCTCCTAAGGTAGAAAAGTTTACCGAGGAAACTTTTGAGCTCCTTCGTCGTTCTTGGACTTGGCATATCCAAGATCGCTCGCTGTTTATCTTGGTCCATCTGCACCCCCTGCCGATCTACCACAAAGCCTAGAAAATTTTCACTAGTTACTCCGAAAATGCATTTTAGCGGGTTCATCTTCAGTTTATACTTCCTACATCTGGAAAATACTTTCCTCAAATTGCTCAGGTGGGACCCTTCCTTCTTCAATTTGATGACCAAATCATCCACATAAAACTCCACAAATTTGTGAAAGAAGTAATGGAAAATGTCCATAATTTTTCTTTGATAAGTAGCCCCAGCGTGTTTGAGTCCAAACGACATTACTTCATACATGAACTTGCCCAACGGGGTTCTAAACGTTGTCTTCTCTGCATCTGTGGAGTCCAACTTGATCTGGTTGTACCCTACATACCCATCCATGAAACTATACATCTCGTGTCCAACCGTTGAATCTATAAAGCTATTGATGAAAGACAGAGGGAACTCATCTTTGGGACAAGCGCTATTCAAGTCTCTGAAATCCATGCAAATCCTTATCTGATTCTTGTCCTTTTACCCACTGGACAATGCTAAATATCCAGAGTGGGTATTGTATTGGTTTGATGAACCGTGTTTCTAACAGGCGTTGGACCTCTTCTTTGATCATTAAGTCCAGCTCAGGCTTGTAAGTCCTTGTTACTTGCTTGATCGGAATGGCTGAAGGCATCACGTTTAATTTGTGGCATCTAATTTCTTCATCTATCCCCTCCATCTTCGTATACTTCCATGCAAAAATATCTATAAACTCCAGGATTAGGTAAATCAAAGCCTCCCATTTCTCCATGCAGAGATCCTTCGAGAGGAAAATGGGCCTTGGCTCCTCCCCTTATTTTGTCAGGTCTAGCTGCTCCAATTCTTGTGCTTGTGGCTTCAGTTCGTCCGTCATGTAGTCTGGTTATAAATCTCCCCCAATCGTACACATGAATCTCGGAGATAACCCGAAGGAATGTCAAGGACCATAGGTAGATAACATCACCACTTTGTTCCACCATGATGCCTCCCAAGAGAAGAAGAATGACCATGAAGGTTGCCCGCCGCACCTGACATCCGTTTGTGATGTATATCTCATGTTCCAATAAGATATCCTTCAACACCGATATCCTCACAAATTCCCCTAAAATAATCCTCCCAAAGTCTTCCAAGGAAGTCCATATCATAGACTTGGAAATGTGCAGTGTTTGATCCACCATGATCTATCGACCCTCACACTCCATCCCCATCAGTTGATGCATATCTATCGAGGTGACCGTCATCTCACTCATGCCTAAATGAAACTTATGGGTAGCGTTCGACCATCACTCACCCAATCAGCACAAACAACCGATGATCTAAGCATGTTATCCAAAGCCCCTGTAAGAGGACCAAACCCCGCAACCTCCACCATCAACTACACTTCTCGGGGAAGCATCTCCAATACCTTGTTAATCACCGTAGACCCCCGAGAGTGTATGCTCGATGACGCAATGTCCACCTACATAAGAGCAAGAATCATTAACCCCAAATTCCATAAAAAAATCCAAATATCATAAAAAAATCTCCAAAAATTCAAAAACATCAAAATCCATAAAAAAATACATTTTTTTTAAATAAAAAACACCAATTTAAAAAATGCAAGAGGCATCCAAAAATATAAAAAGTTATATAAATTCTAGATTTAAAAAAAAATCAAGAATCAAAATAAATTGCGCATCCATGCTAAGACCTGTTAGGCTCGTATAATTGGCCTCGACCCTCTGAATCTATTGTTTCCACTCTTTAGGTTCACAAAATTGGCCTAGGCCCTTTAAGTCTGTCGCCCACGCTCTTTAGGTCAACATAATTGGCCTCAACCCTCTAAGTCGGTCGCTTCCACTCTTTAGGTCCACAAAATTATTCTTGACCCTCTGAATCAGTCGCTTCCACTCACTAGGCCTGCAAAATTGGACTTGACCTCTAAATTGGATTTTTTCCACCCTTTAGATCGGTATAATTGACCTAGTCCTATAGAATTGGCCTCGACCCTGTAAATTAGGTTACTTTCTCTCTTTAGGTCTGCATAATTGATCTAAGCCCGTATAATTATCCTCCACCCTCTGAATCGATCATTCATACTCTTTAGGTTCGCAGAATTGACCTCGACCCTCTAAATCGAACGTTTCCACTCTTTAGGTCCGTATAATTAGCCTCGATCGTCTAAAATAGTTGCTCACACTCTGTAGGTCCAAAAAATTGACCTTGGCCCTCTGAATCGATCACTCACGCTCTTTAGGTTCGTCGAATTGATCGCGATTCTCTGAATCGATTGATCATGCTCTTTAGGTCTGTAGAATTGGCCTCGACCCTCTAAATTAGTTTCTTCCACTCTTTAGGTCTGTAGAATTAGCCTCAAACCTGTGAATCGACCGCTCACACTCTTTAGGTCCGTAAAACGGGCATCAACCCTCCTAATTGGTTTCAGTCACTTCTACTCTTTAGGTCCCCCGAAATGGCCTCGACCCTCTAAATTAGTCTCTCACGCTCTTTACGTCGATAAAATGTTCCTCAACCCTTTGAATCAGTCTCTTTCACTCTCTTCGACCTTCTAAATCGGTCTTTCATGCTCTTTAGGTTCGTAGAATTAGCCTTGAACCTTTGAATCGATCGTTCACACACTTTAGGTCCAAAGAATTTGTCTCGACCCTATGAATTTACCGCTTCCACTCTATAGGTCCATAGAATTGGCCTTAACCCTCTAAATCAAGTCAATTACCCTCCCTAGGGCCTTAGGATAATACCCCGTAATTTTGAGGACTGAGAATTTAATTATTTTTTTTTGGAGAAATAAAATTCATTGAAATTGGAAAATTTTAAATTTAAATTTGGAGCGATTATTTGAATTGGATTAATTATTTAAATCTGACGAATTTAGGTTTAATTATTCGGATTATTGTTGTGTCACATTTTTTAGGGTGAAAATTAGAGGATGTTATAAACTATTTTGGATGACAATTCTGTGCGTACAGTTGACTCCAGATAGTTCGAGATAGTCGAAAAAGAGTACTTGGGGGTAGTAATCGAATCTCGAGACATTTTTATGCCTAACCGGACCCACACGGGGGTGTTCGGGTCATTTGGGCTTGGCCCATAAGCCTAAAAACGGGATTAGGATTATAAACTTAATTGTACGTGTATGGAACGACAGTTAACATAACTCTAAGCCTATAAATTGAGGGCAAGGCAGAGGGAGCAATTGGGGATCAACTGGGAGTCTTTGGGAGACAAATCAAGGAGCAATTATGAGTGTTCTTTGTGGAATCATCATCAACACCAAAGGAATTAGACTCTATGATTATTAAGGCAAGTGATTAATTTGCTGTAAATATAATTTTATGATAACTAATTCATATTATGGTGATGTGTAAAACCAAATTCGTTTTTGGGTGTGGGTATTACATGAAAATGGGTTTTTATTTCGTTGGGTAAATTATGATGAATTTATTACTCAATTGATGACTGTATATGATATGTAATAAGTTAAATAGATTTGTAGTGTAAAAACAGTAGTTATTGAAGTCTGATTGGGAACTATTGTTATGAATTGAAAATCGGAGGTGTAAAACCCAGGTGGAAACCCAAATCGAGAAACTTGATTTTTGTCAAAATTAAGTAAGGATTAAATGTTCAATGATGAATAGCACTTACTCCTATGTAGATATATTGTTGATTGTGAATTGGTAATGTTGGGAGATAAAATAAAAATCTTGGTGGTATGTCAATGGAGAAAACAGACAATCGGAGGAGACAAAAGACTTGATCGATCGATCGACGGTTCCAGATTTCTGGCAGTTCGCCCTTTTTTTATATTAGTAAATTCCTTAGAAATAACTTTTGGGATTTATTATTAGGTGAAGTAAAACTATGGGACATAATTTCCTAATAATTATGAAGGGATATAATTAGGATTAGGAGGATATTATATGTGTGATACATTGTGGACGAATTTGGGGAAATAAATTCTAAAAATGTTAAACAACGGGCTGAGTGATAATGTTCGGGTATCGTAGTTGAGTGATGCTACTTAATTAAATTAATTAATGTGAAATTAATTTAATTAAGAGTCGGGGAATTTACTCGGATATTAAGGGCTAGTGCGATGGGTGTTAGACACAGAGTAACCATTTTTAAATTAAATATATATATGCGGTGATTGTGTAGTGTGTGTGTTTGTGTGCGTATATATATATATATATATATATATATATATATATTTGTGTACTTTGTAGTTTTACCAAGGCGGTGTGAATGCCTAAAGTATACTAACTATATTGGGGTCGATGGCTATCTTGACCAATATATGTATAACTTTTACATTGGGGTCCATGGCTATTTAACCCAGTGTAAACCCGTAGGTGGAGTGAATGCCTACCATATCACATACTTAGACAGTGTGAATGCCTAAAGTATACTAATTATATTGGGGTCAATGGCTGTTCAGACATATATATATATATATATATATATATATATATATATAATGTAAATGATAGGATGAATTGGGGTCGATGGAACAGTGTGAACCAATAAGTCCTTAATGTGTGATGTTAGGACTTTATAGTGAAGTATACACTTATAGTATATATTGTTTGTGAAGTATATACTATTTGAATAATCTACTTACGTGGGATAGTAGATAGTTAGATGACGTGCATACATCTAAAAAGTAAATTAAGTAGAGAAGCTTAGTTATAAATATTTAATTACGGGAAGTAATTAACACATGAGAGATGTTAATAAAATGATGTATTGTATAGGCGGTACGGGAAACTTAGATGTATAGATAAGTTCAGTTTATTACTATAGTCTAGTTAGCTTGGGTAGTACAACTAGGTGGGCTAAGTATAGAACGTTAAGTGCACACTCTAGATCAGGGGTGAGCTGTATCTCAAGTGAGTGTGACACTAACCTAAATAGGCAGAGCATTCATGCATTTTAAATTGCTGCATTTTAATTCACCTGCTAAATATTTTCAAAATGTTTTGGGTTCTAACCCTTGTTATAAAAATATTTTCAAAACCTTTTAGGTGTACAGTCATAGGGATATCTATTCCATGGACACATAGCTGTTGCACATGTATCCGGAGTTTAGATCAGACGCGTCATTCCTTTATTCCCAGATTAGGGATTTATTCTCAGTCATAGTTAATGTAGGGCATGTTGCCCAGTTATTTTCAGATTCAGTTTTTGGATTATTTTATTATTGTTGGATGTTTGTTTGGTTTGGACTTTAGCCTATGATTTATTCGACAAGTATTTTATTAATTATTCAGTTTGTGCAGTTTTAGATGGTGTGATTGGTTAGTTTATATTTTGCATGTTGGGTTATTTAATTAAAAAGATAAAATTTGACACCAGCTTTTTGAATCTAGGTGGTTAGTAATGTTTTAAAACGTTTCGACAATGATGCTAAGAATGAACCATATGATATTCATGTTTAATTTGATATAGGACTAATCACCTGGTATTTTATTAGGCGAGTTTTCACAGTTGGACTTAGAGCATCAGGTTTTAGTGTCCTTAGGATCTGTACGGATTTTCACATTTCAGCTTAGCGTTCTTTGATATAGAGCCTTATGATAGGGGAATTGTATTCCTCTATGTTTGCGACTTAAGTTCTTATGCTATTAAGTATAGTTGAAGTGATTCATATACGAGTTCGGTTGGGTATGGTACATCGAACAATATCGGGCGACCAATGAGGGTCGTTAGAAGTACTGCAGGAGGAGAGGAGAGGCGAAAAACATAGAGTATTTAGGGAACGATGACTGTGATAGAGGTCACCATAATTAATGTTTAGGCAGTTAGAAAATAGGATAATCATTCGGGGACAGTAGTTTCCCTAAGCACTATTGTAGAGAAAGGTGATACAACTTCGAACTCGCCCATCATTATAGACAGGGAGAGAGTCGGGGAGTATCATTTCAAGGAGTCACCTGAAAGAATCCTGGAAAGAAAGGAAGTGTGATGGACCAAAGGATGGAGGTAATCCAAAGTCAATTGTGTGGGGTATAGTGCAGCGGCACCATAATTGAATTGTGGACAAATTTTAGCTTATAGGAGCAACGTTGGGTGATGAGACTCTGTCACCACGTTTGAAGAAGAATATATGGAATCAAACGAGAAATTTTGGATATGGTGTGACCGTAAGATAGTGACCGATCATGAGAGAGACGATAATTTATTTAGCGCACTTCATAACCGACGAAGGGGATACGAAGAATGATAATGGAAACCACAAGTGGGTACTGGACCAGTGGGTGAATACACAAGAATGGATGGGAAATCTGACTAGGATGACTAGTGTAGAGGTCGTCAATATCTTTTGTTTGCAAGCTTACATCAATGCTTCTAACATAAAGGAGCAAATAGAGCTGAGAAATTTTACCTAAGAACGGGATGATATTTAATGGTTCTAGTGAAGTACCAAAGAAGTATATAACCAGTAAGGTACCCATTTAAATATTTTAAATTAATTGTATTCCTACTAAGTGGCGGTGGATTCAGACAGGGCCATTAAGGCCAATGACGAGTTCCAAAGGGCCAGCTGAACCAAAGGGACTACTGGGTGTAGTCATAAGGGTCGAGGCTACCAGGATCGAGAGAAGGACACATAAACATGGTTAATGGGGCCAGAGATAGGGGGTTGCACAAAATGGTGTCCTACATGTGTAGAGTGGGATCACCTGTATTGAAACCTCCCACAACGGGAAAGGGAGAACAATCTAATTGGAAGGCAGACAAGAATAGTGCCAGCGGGGTTCAACAACAACATAAGTGAGACTTCTGGTAGGAGGATAGGACTAAGAGATTTTAGTTCGAAAGTTACTACCCTGGGAGTGGTAAGTTTAGGGAGGACCATCAAGGTCCTCACTAGCAACAACAACGCATCTATTCCTCAGGGCTATTAGGGACTAAGGGAATGGTGGAGGAGGCCAGTAGGGCCAAGGCCAGAAGGATGAGATTTTTCTCTAGAAATTAATACGGTTGTGGAGATAGGGGCTAAATGAGGAAGAATTGACCAAAAAGAAACAAGGGGAAACTACAGGATGAGATCCTGGAAATATATACACCAATGTGACAGATCACGGGTCAGTTTCGATGCGAGAGTTATGCTCAGGAACTGTTGACTAGGTAATCTAGATGGCAATTGGAGATAGAGTTTTGCCTTATCCATATGAGAACACGATACATTTAAAGTGACATGGGTGAGTCACAACATTTGATTATTAGCACTGAAATTCGCGAGTGAGTTGCATCTTGTGGGTGCGTTGGGTATGATTAATTACCGCGAGGTAGCGAAAATTTTGGTTTCACCTATGAGAGAACGGGTGTACACTAAGGATTGATGCATTAGGTGTTTTTTTACTTCTTTGGAGAGTTATGAGAATTGAGTAGACTAATTGCTAGGTTTTGACTGATTAGCGATGGTTTAGACTACGGGGGTAGTTATAGCAAGATTTTGTGTTCGCTATTCCAGCCTAAGATTTTTTTTAGGTGTCACCTAAAAGAGGGTTTAACCTATGTATGTGTGTATATATGTTATTATGTGTGGAATAATAGACTGATATGAATATGTGATTATATTTTTATGTTTGATCCCGTGTGTGGGGATGGTTACGGATGAGAGTGAGGAGTGGATAAGCTTATTTTCAAGCGGGGTGATATAACTCGCGATTCTTTTCGTGCGAGGAAACTTATAGAAAGGGCGCGGTATTGTATGTTGTCTTTTGTAGCATAAGAGTGAGTGTGTATACTCTTATATCAAGGGACGGGTATTTCGGGGTGCGTGTTATGGACTGAGGGCCTAATAGGTCCCAACGACCGACAATGTTAGGTAGTAATGTATCGAGGGGGGGGGGGTCCTTATTTGGATTTCACTTTGCGAGATGTCCCACGCATGAAACTTAGCGCAACGTTGGAAGAGGGTAGATGTTTGGTCATTAGTACATGGGTTGGGTACCTCGATTATTTTTCATGTATGTGATTATGACTGCAACACAAAAGTCATTATGATTTCAGGCTGGATACAGGGTGTATGGGTGCCCTGGTGAACAAATTTAATTTCAAAATAATTCGCGATTACAAATGGGAGAGATGAGTTTAGTGATCTTAAGGGTAGGTGACTTGGGAGCTAGTCGAGATTTGGAGTACTAGGCTTAACTTAATTTCGAGGATGAAATTCCTTTGTAAAGGGGGAAGTATGTAATACCCCATAATTTTGAGGACTGAGAATTTAATTGTTTTTTTTAGAGAAATAAAATTCATTTAAATTGGAGAATTATAAATTTATAATTTAGAGAGTTTATTTGAATTGGATTAATTATTTAAATCTGATGAATGTAGATATAATTATTCGGATTATTGTTGTGTCACATTTTTGAGGTTGAAAATTAGAGGATATTATAAATTATTTCGAATGACAATTCTGAGTGCCTGGTTGACTCCGGATAGGTCGAGATAGTGGAAAATAGTACCCGGGGATAGTAATTGGGTCTCAGGGCTTTTTTAGGCATAACCGGGCCTACACAGGGGTGTTCGGATTATTTGGGCTTGCCCATAAGCCTAAAAATGGGATTAGGATTATAAACTTAATTTGTAAGTATATGGAATGACACTTAACATAACTCTAAACCTAGAAATTGAGAGAAAGACAAAGGGAGCAATTGGGGATCAACTGGGAGTCTTTGGGAGACAAATCAAGGAGCAATTGAGGCTGTTCTTTGTGGAATCATCATCAACACCAAAGTAATCAGACTCTACGATTATTAAGGCAAGTGGTTAATTTCTTGTAATTATAATTTTGTGATAACCAATTCATACTATGGTTACGTGTAAAACCAAATTCGTTTTTGGGTGTGGGAATTACATGAAAATGGGTTTTTATTTCATTGGGTAAATTGTGATGAATTTATTACTGAATTGATGACTGTCTCTGATATGTAATAAGTGAAATCGATTTGTAGTGTAAAACCAGTAGTTATTGAAGTCTGATTGGGAACTATTGTTATGAATTGAAAATCAGAGGTGTAAAACCCAGGTGGAAACCTAAATCGAGAAACTTGATTTTTGTCAAAATTAAGTAAGGATTAAATGTTCAAGGATGATTAGAACGTACTCCTATGTAGATATATTGTTGGTTGTGAATGAGTAATATTGGGAGATACAATGAAAAGCTTGGTGGTATGTCAATGGAGAAAATAGACAATCAGAGGAGACAAAGGACTTGATGGATCGATCGATGGATGGTAGGGTCGATCGATCGACGATTCCATATTTCTGGTTGTTCGCCCTTTTTTTTATAAGTAAATTCCTTAGAAATGACTTTTGGGATTTATTATTTGGTGAAATACAAATATGGGACATAATTCCCTAATAATTATGACGGGATATAATTGGGATTGGAGGATATTTTATGTGTGACACATTATGGACGAATTTGGGGAAATAAATTCTAAAAATGTTAAACAACGGGCCGAGTGATAATGTTCGGGTATCGCAGTTGAGTGACGCTACTTAATTAAATTAATTAATGTGAAATTTGAATCGGATATTAAGGGCTAGTGCGATGGGTGTTAGACACAGAGTAGCCAGTTTAATTTATTACAGAGATGTATAATAAATTATTAAATATTAAATTTAATGAGAGGCGTTAACCTTAATAACGGGACTTGATGTAAGAAATTTTAAAGGGTAAAGGTACGGACCGAATGTGTAAGCCGGGGTAATGCAGTTGGGTGACACTACTTAGATGATAATTTAATTCAGGTGTGATTAATTAAATTACAAGTTCAGATATAGACTTGGGTATTTTGGGTTGGCGCTACGGGATTTGAGCAGCGGATTAACCGAATTTAAATTATATATATATATATATATATATATATATATATAGTAGGACATGCCCGTGCCTGAAGGCACGTTTATAATTGAAAAATGGTGAAAATTTTCAAAGTACGTAATTTTCAAACGGCAAAAATTTCATTCCCCAACAAAACAAAATATAATTTTAAAAAAATGGTCATAAACTCCATTAATTTTACTACTATCCACCCTACTTTACAAATAACAAATAGTCTAACAACATTAAAATGGTCAAAATTCATCAAATAAACTCACATATAACATGAATATACAATATTCATCAATAGAATTCACATTGTGAATCAGATTAACAAAGTGTCAATTTTAAAATAAAATGGACAAAGTCCCCTTTATTTATTGGAGTATCCACCCTACTTAAGGGGTAACAATGAATCGTACAATATTCAAAAAGTCCAAATTCATTAACGAATTCTTCCACGAAATAAAATTCTTTAAAAAAAAGCACATATATATTAGTTGAAGTTGTCCCACGTGTTCCACTATAATGATTGTCCGTAGTTTTCAAATTGCAATACAAAATAAAAATATAGTTAGTTAATTGAAATAGACTTCGATATTGGCATGACTACGATACAAATCTGAAGACATGATTATATGGACCAATATGACTATGATACTATCATGACTATGATACAAATCGATATGCCTTCGATATAGTGTTGTTTGAGAAATATTCACTTTGGACATCATGATTTCAAGTGGCATTCTAGAAATAATGTATTTACCAAAAACTTGTAAAACACGTGTGCGATGGAGGTACCGGGTATGGTGCAGAGATCCCACAACCTACGACATAATTTAAAGATAGTTAATTAGCACCATAAATCCATTCTCTTGAATTTACCCATTATTTATTTTTCTCGAGGCTTCACTGAGAAAACTGAAAACACAAATAAGTAATAAAGTATACTTGTTTACTTCAGCATGAATGAAAACTAAAAAATCTATAAAAGTTTCATTTCTAATGGAAGTAATAATAGAAAATGAAGGATGCGGTGTTTAAACAACACATCTACAAATACAGTTAATTAAGTGTATAACATAGAGCAACAAAGTTACAATACAAGCACATAGAAAATTTATTTTGCTATTTTTCATTTGTTGTTATCACAATTCTTTTTAACTTTTACTTGGTAAGAATGTAGACGAATATAGAGTAATATAATGAAGTTAGGGATGACTCCAAAAAAGTATAAAGTCAAATAGGGAAAGGGATCAACAAAGAAGAATGGCAGAGGATTATAACTGCTAGTAGACATTTGATTTTAAAGAATTTTTTAATAAAAAAGCACATACACCACTTTTTTCTAATGGACACCCCTTTTTCTGATGGAATCATAGGATTGGAAATCATATGTATATCTATTACCTCGCCTTCGTAATTGTCCCCAAACATCGACCGAACTGACCTGCAACAGTGAGTAAAATGCTTTGCATCAACCACAAATTGAGGATTTATTTCTGTTTTGTTCTTGTATGAAGTACCTCTTTAGGAATATGTACGATATTCGTCCTTTAGAATTATGTATATTGCAAGTATTCATGTAAACAAATAGAATTAGCATATCATAATACTGAAGAAAACAAAAGAACACTGTACACTGAACAAAACAGAGTTGGATATTTAGTTGACAGTTTATTATTTATATTTAAATCTCTTTGTTGTATTATTTACTCAACATAGCTGGATATTTAGTTTCCAGCTATAGCTGACCTGTTATTCATATGTATTATCTAGTATTATTCATATTGCACATCATTAGATTCCATATAATGAAATAAAGAGATACATGAAATGAGGGAGAAGAAAATAAAGGTGATCAACATGGTAAAAAACACGAACCTTGGATGAGGAGAACCTGTAATCATCATCAGGTGGAATATCAGACAATTTCATGCTAATAACTGGGACTCTTATAACTCTTTTCAATTGGTAGATTTCCAAATGGAAAAAAAAAATCAACCAAACAGATAATTAAGATCTCGGTGGTGAATACAAAATTATGTTTCTTATGACAATGGCATCTTTCAGAAGAATCGGTGCATTTAGCATCAGAATCATCCATGGATCTACACTTTTTTTAAATGAATAGGAATAACGAGGTGGTCTTATAGTTGATGAGACCCGTGACATTGATATAAAACTATGAACAAATTGCAGCAATGTATAAAACAACAACAACAACAACAACAACAACAACAACAACAACAACAACAACAATAATAATAATAATAATAATAATAGTAATAATAATAATTACAGTGTAAATTTCCAAATAAAAACAAATAATAAGGTTCAAGGTAGGACAAAGAAGATAAATTGTATTTTCCAATGAAAAGCATTCAATGCTTCAAAACAGGGAGAGAATGCAGAGTAATAAATAATATGTTCATTAGTTTGTTCAATCCTTCAATAATCTTTCAACGATTTTTTACTTTCAATTAATAAGAATTCAGAGTAATATAATGAAGATAAGGCTGCCTCCATTAAAATATGAGTTTAACAGGGCAAGGTAGGACCAAAAATTCATAGTAATATAGTAGTAGCAGTTCACAGTACACCTCTTTTTCAACTAGTAGTAGCAATTTGATTTTTAATAAATTTTTAGGAAGATTCAAAGTACAGCTCCTTTTTCTGATGCATGCTTTTTTTTATGGATTTGTAGGACCAAAAACCATAGGTACATTTATTACCTTTGAAATAGAAGTATATACGGCTTGCATTACAACCGCATTGAGTGAACATAAGTGAAGTCTATACGTCTTGTCATAAACTGTTCTTGAGGAACCAACATTTTCACTCCATTTTTCTTTGACACTGGAGAAAACCTAGGTGAATCAATTAATGATTTATATCCACCAAGCCATCATATCATCGGTGAAATCACCGATAAAATCAACACTCCTTGCAAAAAAATTTAACTACCGTGATCTACCAAGCCATCGTTGCTGATCAATAGGTTTTACCGGCGTCGTCCCCTTCCTCCTCTCCAGCGTACATTTTTTGGCATAACTCAAACTATTTACCGCCGATGTTGATTTCACTTTACTAACCGGAAGTGAAAACGACCGTCCTTGAAAAGAAATGGATAAACTCTTGGTTGAGCCTGTGTATATAGTTCTATTTCCAACAGCTATATTCCAAATATGGATAAAAAAACACATCTATACACCTTTTTGAAACAAATAGGCATTAAGTGATTGAATTGAAAAAATGATTTATTTGAAAAAACTGATGTATATACCTGTTCCGATGTGATTGATTTCGTGTATGTATAGTTTGGTGCGACTGAACAACAAAATCACAAACGAATATCAAATTGATGCATCATAACTAAAGCAAGAAAATAGATGCATCATGTACAATATATATATTTGTTGGGTAAATTACTCATATTCCCCTTTAACCATCCCTCTAAGTTCTAAAATGACCCCTCAACTACACTTCGATATAAATCAAGCCATAAACTACAAAAGGAGTTATATAGGTATCCATTGTTCAGACACGCATTAAAAAGTGGGTTATAGAACCTGAAAGATCTAACATGAATGATTCAGATATAGAAACTTGATGTTTCATTGCCATAGGAACCATTTTTCCACTCTGTTGTATGAACCGTAAGAAGGTACCCTTATTCTAATTTACCTAGCATGCGGTGCACGCATGACGATATGTTTTAATGTTGGTAATTTTGTCTTATTCAATTAATAGATGACAAATAGAATTATATTATGCAAACAACTAACAGTAGCTAGATATATGAATGAGAGTTTAAAATAAAACCACCTAGTACATGTGAAGCTGCTATGCTGTAAAAAAGGAGTTATATAGTTATTTATCTGACTTAAAAGAAACACATAATCTCTATATATATCCCCAAAATGTCCTCCTGGATCTCATCATAAGCATATCAATTTGTCAAACAGGTATCGGGCCTCCATTCAATGCAAAAGCTAAATCCAATTGATATTTCAGATGCTCTCAAATCAATATAATACTCAAACTTGAAGATCGTCGTTGCATCAGATCATAATTTTCAGAATTTTGGGGGAAACAATTAGAATACTTTGTGATTTCTCTCCAGATGATAAGCATCGACAGTTGTGTCTCTTAGAAACCCACATAAAGAGTTCCATGGGTGGTCATACCTGCGCCTTAAAGTAAGTTTAGTGAGATTTATTAAAGAGAGCACTGTGTAATTATATCAGTTGGCCTATACATGATGAGTGTAAGATGATAAATAATAACTATTTGAATCATTTCGAACCGAAACAACCTTGGGTTTCATTGTTGATTCTAACTTGAATTATATCCACAGAAAATCTGAAGTACAACAGATACAGTAAAACAGGGGCCCTGTTACAAAGATAAAGAAAATCTTAAATTATATCCACAACATACTATCATAACTTGAATTAACCCCATTACAAAGTGACCACAATAAAATAGGGGCCTTATTATTCATTCATTAATCCTATATGAAACAGGAAATAGGTAAAACAATCGTGGAGCAAATGTCAATATAATCCTTGACAGAGAATGAAAATTCCCCCAAATCAGGCTATCATCTGGAGTGTCAATACAACTTTCGTGGGAAAGTTTAGCATACAGACATTATAAAGAACCCCATACCAATTGTTACCTTTGAGTGAAAGTAGAAATCATCACGAACGAAGCATGAGAGTTGTTGTAATTTGCCCACATATGTATCGCCTATCGCCACCTATCTTGAATAATATATTCATTTCCTTCTTCCTTTAAAATCAGGCTAACATATGCAAGTTTATTTTCAGCTCCAAATTTAGTGCCAACCAGAAATCCTGCATAGTTTGAACAGATTTTTCAACTTATATAAAATGAATTGCAACAGTTAGGATTCCTTCATGACCAATGTATATATTAAATGAATAAGGAACAAAAGCTAATGAAAAACATATTATCAAATGATTCTCTAGTAATGTAAAAGTCATTTTTTACAAACTCAGGATTCTCCTTAAAGAAGGCCTAAATAATATCTCATACCTGAATAAGCATCATTATAGAGCAATAAATGTGTGCTATTTTGGTTCATGTTAGGATCTTCAAATTCCCACACGAAATAGGTTGGAAATCCCCATTTTGAGGCAGAGGGTTGGAAAGCTAGATTAGATTATAACATGTATTAGTTACTCGCATTAGCCAAAAATAAGGGGAATCAAGTGCCGACTGATTCATCGAGTTCATTTGTCCCTAAAAAGTCATGCAATTCCTATTGTATTTGTTGCTCGTCTAATTAACAGCCAAGGTACTTCTAGCAAAATTAATTATTGATGCAGGATAGTTTTGGAAGAAAACATTGAGTTTTCTCCTCTATGTAGTCTCAAACCACACCAATAATTATACATGCTACGAATATACAGTCCCAAGAAAAACATCTGTTGAATCTATAAAATTAACACACTTCAACATATATTTTTCAGCTATGATATTCACAACAGTTTGAATATCACAACAGATGTTTTTCAGCAGTGTTAAATTCTACATGTTTGATGTTTTTCAATTGTGACACTTCAACAGTTTGAATATCATAACTTAAAAATCACAACTGAAATTTAACAACAGATATTCACAACAGTTTGAAAGCAACAGAAGTAGATATCACTGTGATATTCACACTTAAACTGTTGTGAAAATCACTGTGATATTCAACATATGAATATTACAATAGATATTCACAGATGAAAAATCATACTTAAACTATTTTGAATATTTACATCTCTTGAATATCACAGTGATATCACTGTGAATATCACAATAGTTTTAAATCACACTTAAACAGTTGTGAAAAAGATTTGTTGTGATATTCAAATTGTGACTTCTACATCTGTTGAAAAAGAGAACTTATGTTTATTGACTCCCTCTGTTTACTATAGGGTAGAAGATATTTTATGAGATGTTTGAAGACTAAAGTAATGATACCCTACATTAGTATGTTATATGGTATGTATATACATGCTAAAGAGAACTAAAGATATCGTACACCAAATGTAGAAAATCAATAGTAAATATGAGGTAGAAAATCAATAAACATGCTAAAGAGAGCTTCTTAATAATAAACACCAAACAGAGAACTAATAAGGTTTGTACAAAATTTTCTACAAACAATAAACACCAAATAGAGAACTAATAATGATACCCTACACCAAACAATAAACATTTCATTCTATTATACATGCTAAAGATACCTTACACCAAACAGAGAACTTCTTAACAATTTTCTACACGCTAAAGATACCCTGCACCAAACCAGATGTAAGAGAGAGAGTGACCTACACCAAACCAGATGGAATCAATAGTATGTTATCTGGGCTTTGATGAAAGAGAAAATGAAGGTTCGAGAGTGATGTGTGTTCGAGAGGAAGTGAGATGTTGTCTCCAGAAGTGAGAGAGAGAGAGAGAGAGAGAGAGAGAGTGTGTGTGTGTTTGTGTGTGTGTGAGAGAGAGATACGAAGCTTCGTTGGAGTTTCCTAGGTATGTTTTGATCAACCAACACCGTTAGGAGGTCAACACGTGGAGAAACTTGGATCCTAAAAAGAATGAAAGGGGTAATTTACTATTTCGCCCATGGTTTTGAATTTTGAATTAGAGGGGAAAGTAAATCAAGTGTTGAAAAAGAGGGGGAAATGAAATATTAAAGGGGAAAAAGAGGAAGAGGGGATCTTTTAATCACAACCCTCCATTTTTAGCCTAGGTGGCTTCAATCCTCACCACAAAGTGTCTTCCAAACTTATGAATAGTGAAAACACCATCCTACTTTATTTTATATATATATATATATATATATATATATATATATATATATATATATATATATATATATTTGTGTACTTTGTAGTAATACCGAGGCGGTGTGAATGCCTAAAGTATACTAACTATATTGGGGTCAATGGCTATTCGGACTTTTACATTGGGGTCGATAGCTATCCGGACCAATGTAAACCTGTAGGTGGAGTGAATGCCTACCATATCACTTACTTAGGTGGTGTGAATGCCTAAAGCATACTAATTATATTGGGGTCGATGGATGTATGGACAAATAAAATTATATATATATATATATATATATATATATATATATATATATATATATATATCATTTACATTGGGGTCGATGGTGTCCGGAACAATGTAGATGATAAGATGAATTGGGGTCGATGGAACAGTCCGTACCAATTAGTCCTTAATCTGTGATATTAGGACTTTATAGTGAAGTATACACTTATAGTATATATTGTGTGTGAAGTATATACCATATGAATTATCTACTTACGTGGGATAGTAGATAGTTAGATGACGTGCGTACATCTAGTAAGTAAATTAAGTAGAGAAGTTTAGTAATAAATATTTAATTATGAGATGTGAATATATAAGGAATAAATCAAATAGTGAGACTTAATTATAAATATGGATAGATAACACGTGTGAGATGTTACACGGGGAGTAATTAACACACGAGAGATGTTAATAAAATGATGTACTCTATGGGCGGTAAGTGAAACTTAAAAGTGTAGATAAGTTCAGTTTATTACTATAGTCTAGTTAACTTTTATAGTACAACTAGGTGGGGTAAGTATAGAATGTTAAGTGCGCACTCTACATGAGGGGAGATCAGTATCTCAAGTGAGTGCGATACTAACCTAAATATGAAGAGCATTCATGCATTTTAAATTGATGTATTTTAATTCACTTGCCAAATATTTTCAAAATATTTTGGGTTCTATCCCTTGATATAAAAATATTTTCAAAACCTTTTAGGTGTATAGCCACAGGGACGCCAGGCTTGGTATCTATTCCAAGGACAAGCAGCTGCAACACATGTGGATGTTAGTAGGAGTTTGGATTAGACGCTCCATTACTTTGTTCCTAGATGAGGGATTTATTCACAGCCATGGTTAATGTAGGGCTTGTTGCCCAGTTATTTTAGATTCAGTTTTTGGATTATTTTTATTATTGTTGGATGTTTGTTTGGTTTGGAATTTTAGTCGATGGTTTATTCGGCAAGTCTTTTATTAATTATTTAGTTTTTACATTTCCACATGGGGTGATTGGTTAGTTTATATTTTTGCATGTTGGGTTGTTTAACTAAAAATATAAAATGTGACACAGCTTTTTGAATGCTAGGTGGTTAGTAATATTTTAAAAAGTTTCGACAATGATGCTAAGAATGAACCAGATGAGATTCCTATTTAATCTGATATAGGACTGATCACCCGGTATTTTATTAGGCGGGTATTCACACTTTTGCCCCCATCACTCACCTTCTTTATGGTTTATATCCTATAACGACCTTCGCTTATCGTAAAGATCATTCGTTCTGGGACCCTATAGACATCCAATTCTTGTACCCCCATTCTAGTATCCCTCATGTAGCTTCATAGGACCTAAACACAATTCATTCAAACTGCAAACCTCAATCCTTCCCTTCAGACCCCAAATCTAGAGTCCACCTGATGTTTCTTAGATTCGTTTAACTTCTTTCAACTCTCGTAATCAAGGGTATCTCAATGCACTTTCATAGGTCTTAGAATACCATTTCCAACAGTCCATACCATGCACAAATTTTCCTTATGGTTCACATTTACTTATCTTTTCTCTCTAAAACCCTAATTTAAAGGCCACCAGGGGCTTCTGAGCTCCATTTAACTTTATTCAACTCTCAACCTGAGAGTTTCTAAATGCATAGATGTAAATATCTGAATCCTCTTTTCAACGGTCCTCACCATGCGTAAATCAGACTTATGGTTGGCATTTTATGGTCGTTTCCCTCCCAAAAGTCCATTTTAGACTACCTATAGCCACCATTGGCCCTTTACCATTCGGCATAAGGGTACTTTTCTTAGCCTTCAAGTTAGAAGGTATACCGATAGGCAAGCTTAGTCCTATACCGATTGTAGGACCACCAGCCTAAAAAAATTCTTATTTAAGGATGCCATGACCTTATTTGAAAGGACCTTATTTTTGGATCCCAAGACCTCCTTTCCTTGAAATCACTTTGTATAATTTTACACATCCCATTCAAAACAATCCTCCAATATTACATTACATCATCCACACACCTCACCTTTATTACCAACTTTACCCCCATTACACCACCATCAAAATCAGTATACATCACTACCAAAGTTAGAATTCAAGCTTCATAAAATGTCCAAATCCTATTCATTCAAACTTGACACTTTAGTGATATTACTAACTTTTTTTACTTACTAGTATATTTTTCACATTTAATTATCATTTTCTCACTTTGATCACCTTTTTACTATTTATATATTCACCAAATTTAATTTCACAAACTCAAAAAAACAAAAAAGGATTTGATCCTTAACCCTAATCTAGAACTTTCTTTCCATTTTACTACATTTAGATCACTTGTGCACATTTTTCATCAAACAAGAATAAGAAAAATCTATTTTTGAGTTCATGGGTTAAATCCCACCCTTATGTTTTTTCAAACTACATGGACTTTGATGCCATTTTCGACTATGTAGGCATCTAGAGATTTCCTTGGGATTCGAGTCCTCTGTTCTTGCTTTTCGCTTTATTCATTCACACTTTTATTAATATTGTATGAAACATATAGACTAGTTTATATGCTTTATCCATCCCATCAGACATGCATAGTCACTCCCTCATAGTGAATCATGATCCCGTGTGTTGTGCACGTTATATTATATTTTCATATTTTTTATTTTTTTCATTTTCGTAATCCCGCCAGACACGCATATCCACTTCCTCATAGTGTATTATTATCCAGTGTATTGTAGATATTCTAGCATTTTTTCTTTATTATGTTTTTAGCAGCCCCGCTAGACATGTGTATTCCATTCTTAGTGATGGATTGTGATCCGATGTGATGCTCACATTTCGACTACTTTTTAGATTATTTTCCTTTATTTTTTATATATACTCCTTTGAATGACTCATCCATATCTTCTCCATGATGCGCATACGACGATTCGTTCTCTCACCTATTTCACTCCACATACATTGTACACGCTAATTTCACTTTTGAGAAAGGGAGAACATTATCATATCTCATTAGAGACCGAAAGGTCTAAATAGGTTCCTAACACCTTCCCATTCCGTGACTTAGTCCTCGGACCCATGATATATTTGGTTTCCTATGCATTAGTTTGTCTTTTGTGTCATTTGTTCTGTTATAACTACATATTTTTCATGTTTTCAGAATAATGGGTTGGCGACTCCATTCTTTATATTTTTATACCCCTTGATGATGACCAATTTATGTCCGTGGGAGCCCTTGAATATCGCGCGACTAAAGAAAAGAGGATTTTCTTCCTTGATCCCCGCAAGCTATCTTTCTTTCGGAGTGAATCCATTGACTCTCGGATGGCCACAACTATATATATATATATAATCATCTTTTTATCTACATATATTCACCAAACTTATCTTCATAAAACTTCAAAAAATCCAATAAGAGGGTTAATCTATAAATCCTGTATTAAAATTTTCTCCCATTTTTTCACATTTTCATTGCTTGTACACGTTTTGTTCACAAATAAAAATATAAAACTTTTGTCTGGGGCTAATGGGCTAAACCCCCACCTTTATGTTATTTTGAACTACATGGAATTTTATGCTGATTTTGGCTATATATATCCAGGGTTTTCCTTGGGATTTGAGTCCTATTTTTCTTCATTTTCACATTTTTATTCGTTACCCTTCCATTGCTATTTTTACACACACACACACACACACATACACACACACACACACACACACACATACACACACACACACACACACACATATATATATATATACACACACACACATTATATTACTTTTTTTAGTCTCGTTAGGCGTGCATTCTCATTCATTTATGAATCATGATCTGGCGTACTATTCTTATACATTGGGTTTATTATCCTGACATTCATATTCACTCGTATATAATGAATCATAATCTTATGTACTGCTCAAAATTTTGTTACATATATATTTTCTTTTCTTTTAGTCTTACTCCTTCGAATGATTCATTCTAGTCTTTCTCATGACGTGAAAACAATGGTTTCAGTATCCACACACTTTTCACACATATATACGTTTTTTCACATGGTGTGCACTATACACATTTTAGGAGAAAATGATAATATATTATCGCCCATGATAGATTAAAAGGGCGGAATGGATGCCTAACATCTTTCCATTCAGTAACTTAGTACTCGAACCCTTGATGCTATTTCGTATGCATCGGTTAGTATTTTGATGTCGTTGCTTTAGGTATAGCTATATCTTTTGCGTGTTTTGAAAAAAATAGGTTTGCGATTCCATTTTTTATATTTTCATCCCTTTTTTACGGCGACCGCTTTATGTCCGTTGGAGCTTGCACAAATTGAGTGAGTGGAGGAGAAGGTATTTTCTTCATCGACACCATCTTCGCACGAGCCCTTTGAGGCGCACTTGATGAACCTAGATGGCTATAGTGGTGACTCCGTTAGGGATTTTATTTCAGAGGACTAGACTCTATTTTTACATGGACTTTATTTCGCTTTCTCACCTTTTCTCCATATTTCCTTGCATGTGTATATATTTTCACTCATATATTCTTCTTATTCTTATGCTTATATGTTGTATATATGCCATACTCATGTCAAACTATCCGTGCATATTCTTTTCTCCGCCATGCTCATTTTTTCATCACACATATATACCATCTTTTCTATCACATGCTTGCTGCTTTCTTCACTTATATATACCTCATGCTTCACACTCACTTGTATATATTTTCCACATTTCACTCTAATTTTGCACATGATTCTCATACTCTATATCACTTGTATATACCCATGCTTATTCCCACTTGTATACATTCCCATGCTTACTTGTATGCTTTACATTCAATTGTCTATATCCACATGTCTCATACCTTGTATATGCCACCATGTTTTCTCCATTTTTACGCACTCCATGCTTCATGTTACTTGTACATATTTACTCACTTTACTCTCCTCATATATTTAGCTATTTTCCATATCATTTATGTGTATTCCTATGATCTACTTCATGTTTAGTAATTGTACATATTCATATTAGCATACTTTTTTTTTTCATAAAATACTAATTAAGACTCGTGAATTTTGCACATTACATCAGGTAAGCACTACATTTGGACCCGAATTTTATCTCCTAATGGTGCATCACTTCGTGATGGGTTATTGGTTCTGTGGGGCAAAGTTATTATAAGAGATATGGTTCCCACCTTTCATTGGACAAGTACCTTCGACATATATTAAAAGATTTACCTTGCATCATACTGCTTGGCCGAACTCACGATAAGATATATGTAGAAGGGAACTTGTTCACGTATGTTAAGTATATCGAATTTTCTTTCACACGTACCATCACCACGAGGTATATCGTGAGTCAATTCACATACATTCAGGTATATCAAATGGCTTTTTTTCACATGACAATGAATGATTTCCCTTATAGGCAAGAGGTATAACGTGGAAGTCATGCTAAAAGGGGAACCCTTAAACTAACCTCATAAAGGTTCCTGCCTTAGGACACTCATACCTAGTTTTTCAATTTCAACGTGAAATTTTATCAAAATTTTGGGTCATCTTACCACCCAAATTCTGCATTAGTTTAACTGTTTTTAAAATAGAACTGTGTCCGTGAGTCTGGAAACAAGTCAAATCGTGTCTTGCATCACGTACCCCATCATTCCCTAGACTCGGATCCAGTTTGGCATTTCACTTACAGCCTAGGCGAAACGTAATACAAGTGAAACCTAATAATTGATAAGCACCTAAAAGAGTACATTTTATACCCCGAATAGATATTTTTAATTACTAATTCTCGACAAAATGGGTCTTACGCTCGTATTTTGTAAGGACATAATTTTATAAATGTCCAAGGTAGAATCTAGGAATTTTCTATTTGTCCTAGATCACAGTATATATGTCTGATACCGCTACATTTGGCATGTCAACACGATCATCCATGACGGCGTTGATCCGAATCCATGCATCCACCATCTTCACATGTGCATCATGTTACATGCGACGTGCTTCTCAACCATTCCCACTACTCCACTTTGCGTTATTGGTAGAATGGTTTATTGGAGTTTTTAATATTTGCATAAATATTTGGAAAACTTTTAAAAAATATTTTCCGAAGTCTAATTTATTTTTAACACAAAGCAGAAATTTTTCTAAGTGTAGAAGCGGACTTTCTTGGACGTCGAGCTCATTCAAACGACATCGCTTTGTCGTTCAAAAGACATGAGGATGTCACACGATCTAGTTCAAGCGATAAGTGGTCACGTTCGAGCGACATGCCTATGCCGTTCGAGCGATGGTGCCGCCTCAATTTTCGTATAAATATCTGTACCCATTCTGCACATTTTTTCATGTCTTTTTCGTACACGTTTTTGCGATTTACATCCCAGAAAACAGACTTCAAGTTTTTAAGTTTTAATGCCTTTTGATTCACAAAACCATTCCTAAATATGTGTGTAGATCTTTAAACCTTCAAAGGATCATTTTTACTCATCTGGAGTAACTTGTGGAGAAGCCGACTCATTTCCATTGCTGCCAATCTGGAGTTCTTGCGGGAGATTCCAGTCGACGACATCAGAACCGACACCTGAGGGTATTTCATATGTCACTCATGTTTTCAGTATAATCCGTGTAAATCGTTCTTTACAAATTATAGTGAAAATAAAAAGGTTTTTCCCCTTTAGGGGAGTTTTACTCATTTGTGTGTTTGTTTATGATTGAATGTTCTTGCATGATCATATTGTCCTCAATCACACTTAGATGCATGTTTTAGGATTTGATTAAAACAACAGAGAAAAATTTGAGTAAGCATAGTGTGTGTGAAATTGATTTCAAGATCGTATCGACCGTCTATCTAGTGTAGAGTCTAATATCCCTATACTTTCGTAAGTACATCTTCGATATTCTCCGAGATGAGAGATGAGTTAGCCCCATGAGACCTTAAGGATTACATTTTATCCAGATATGTCTAGTTAATCTTCGTGCATACATCTACCCGAGTACAACGCAAACAATTTCCAATTCCATTTAGGAACAATCCAATTGTTTCCTATTTTTTGGGGTACAAGAAAAAAAAGGATCCCTATTTCCATGTGCGTGGATTTAAAGAAATTTGCAGAACGATTGAATACCAACAACTCAACGATGAGATTGTTAAACTGAAAATGTTCTGATTTTCTTTAAAATATAAGGCAAAGAGTTGGTTTAACTCGCTAAAACCTAAATCCATCACCACATGGATCCAAAAGAGTGTTGTCTTCCTGCAGAAATTCTTCCCTAATCAAAAGACGACGTCGATATGTCACACCATACACATTTATTCAAAAAGAGGGAAAAGCCTTGTGGGTATATTAGGATAGATTTAAGGAATTGCTTCTATAATGTCAGCACCATGGGATTGAGATGGGACACCAAGTCCAAATTTTGTGTGGGGGTTTGATTGTAATACTTGAACTATGATCGAGTCCCTATATAATGATGATTTTACTAAGAAAAATGAGGTCGGTGCATGGGTATTCCTAGAAGCCATAGCAAAGAAGTCCCAATGATAGGCACCCAATGCAGATTCTGGGTTCGCCACATTCGAAGAGGCTTTCACTCACAACGTTGTAAAAAGTTATGATTTAAATGCCAAAATGGATATGTTGGCCCGACGTTTAAAATCTTAGAGGCGAGTAAATAGAGAAATCAATCCTCATATGTAGCCGCATAACATGTAGGTTCACTTATGTTTATACTTTACGATAGTTTCGACCATTTAGTCGAATATTGCCCCACCCTTCTAGCCCATAAGGCACGCACACACCAAGAAAATTCCCTCTATGAAAATAGGTCAAACTACAACTTATATTCCAATATGTACAATTCCGGGTGGTGTGACCACCCCGATATTTAAGGATTTAAAGGTGAACACCAAGGAGGTGTTGGTCAATCTTCAAGTAACCCACCCCTGGGTTTCAAATAGAAATCCCCCGCACTATCATATCCTTCATCCTAAAAGATCCAAGATTTAGAGCATACAATGAATTTGTTTGCTCAAAGTACCCTCAAATTCTAGCAGTCGATTCAAAATTTCATCCAATCCATCCAACAGAGCTTCCATGTAAACACTAAATCTATATCTAAACTAGAGGTTCAAGTGAGACAACTAAATAACGCGTTGAGAGAGAGGAACAGGGGAATATTCCCAAGTCAACCCGAGCCCAATCCTAAAGGATATATGCCTAAATGTTAATATTTTGTTTAAGACAACACCGGTTCATCACAAACCCAATAGGATGTCAAAGCCATCATCATTCTTAGGTCTGGTAAGGAAGACAAAATAATATCTCCCCACCCACCAAGAGTAAATTCGAGAAATGTATGGAGAAGTAAGATCCACCCGTGGATCCAACTTCCTCTCTAGCCTTGTTTTTCGAGTCACCTACAGAGACATATGTCCCAAAATCTCTGTTTTCCCAATGTTTGGTGCCATAAAAGAAGAAAGTTAAAGTTGATAAGATATTGGAAGTCTTCAAGCACGTACAAATCAATATCCCACTAATTGACGCTAATACAATAGGTCCTGCCTATACAGAATTTTTGAAGGACCTCTGTGTACCTTCAGTAGGACCACTAACGTTCTAAAGAAAGAATTTCTCACTGATCTAGCTAGCTCGATTATTTTGTATAAAACTCCTATTAAGGACAAAAATGCTGAGACCCGAACGATCTCTATTAAGATAGGGGAACAACACTTCTAGAAAGCACTCTTAGATATAAGAGGAAGTGAGAACCTTTTTCCATGCATCCTGTATGACAAACTAGGTTTGGAGGAGTTAAAACCCACTAAGATGATCTTATCTTTAGTCAACCGATCCGTTAAGGTGCCTAGAGGTGTTATAGATGATGTATAGATTAAAAATGGTGAATTTATCTTTTCGGTACACTTTGTGGTCTTAGATGCGCAACACGTACTAAACACATCCATAAAAATTATAATCATCTTCGGTTGACCCATTTTGGCTACTTCAGATGCTGTCATTCGATGTCGGAATGGGTGAGTGAACCTTTTGTTTGAAAACATGACCATAGGTTTGATGAGGGAGAAAATAAAGTTCAATATGTTCAAGAAGTGCACAATGTCACTACCCCAGTGGATAGTGACAACATAAAATTTCATAATTGTCGACCTGCTCTGTCTCTATATATGATTCTTGAATAAGAATTTGGGTCGGTTAATGAGGGTCTCACTGTTGAAATCCACTCATTATTGGACTCATTTCGTCACTTATATGATAGCAACTAGGACAATATAATAAAATCAATTCATTCTCTATGAACACGAACTTGAGCCTTTTGAGAGTATGCTAACACATGAGGTTTTATCTATCAGTGACGAGATGATTGAGAAAATCATTCAAGCATTTTCGTCTAATGACTTGTGTTTTATCACGTCACATTTCCATTTCCACCACTTTCCTCATCTTAGTCATTCGAGTGTTTTGATGAGACCAAACACATGATTAGAGTATTGTCCAATTTAGAGCCGATTTATCCATTCTCTATTTTGAGGAGAACCTATGTCATTAGAGATTTTATTATGATAGTCTTTTTGAGTGTGAGCATCTATGATATATCGTAACTGTGCATCACCAAAATTTCACTCACTACATTCAATGTGTGCTATCACGTGTATATATTGTCTATTAGGTTGACACCCAATTATTTCAGCTTTTGGTTTATGATGAGATGCATGTGAGATTGGGTTGGAAGTGGTTACAAATGGAAGAGCACGAATAATATTGCCCTTTTACTTTTGTACTTTATTTTTTGTCTCCATATTTTTAATTTGATTATGCATTGAGGACAATGTAAAATTTAAGTTTGGGGGTAAGGATGGTATTTTGGAAAAAATGAGAAACTATAAAAAAAATTATAAAAACTTCCAAAAAACCAAAAATATTTTCAATATAATCGAGTTTTGGGAAGATTTATTAATATAGAAGCAATTCACTAATCTCTCTACTTATGAAGTTTTACACATTAGCCATATAATATGATAAAAAATGGATATTAAGTAAAAAGTTAGCATGCTAAACGAA
The DNA here is from genome assembly GCA_949130495.1 of Sambucus nigra. NCBI lineage: Eukaryota > Viridiplantae > Streptophyta > Magnoliopsida > Dipsacales > Adoxaceae > Sambucus > Sambucus nigra. The sequence goes on from OX422212.1 coordinate 225,119,714, forward strand.
TAAATGTAGAGATTTTAACCCGGTGAGATTTTGTGTTACTAATCGTTTTTGAGAGATTTAAATAAATCTGAATTAAAATAACTAAAACTTTCCTTTAGCGACAAATTCATTGATAATCTCAAATTCTTTGTTTTTTTCGATTACAGAAAACCAAAGTTAAAATATGAATCTTAAGCACTAGAAGTCTTAGTAAGTCGTCTTAAGAGATAAACTAACTTAACAAAACTTGATAAATGAGATTAGGCCATCGCTTTGAAAGAAAAAATTAAGCCTAAATTTTGATCGTTTTAAATTATTCCGTTGCAAGCCCATTCGTGCAAAAAAGAAAATAAGCATTTTGTTGAAAACCCCATTATCCTACCCAACTCCAACCGGGAGTTTAAAAGACAATGCAAAGATTCCATACCCAATTTTATGAGAATATTAGGGTAAAATTAGGGTAGGGAGAAAGGTAAAAAGAAAAGACAATAGCTAGAATGATGTGTGAAAAGAAAATAATGAAATAAGGGAAAGAAAGAAAGAATGATGTATGGAAAAAAATAATCTAAGATTGAAAAGAGAAAAGAAAACTGAAGGTTAGAGAAAGTGCCCAAAGTCAAAATAGAAAAAATTATAATATTCTCAAAATATTTTAACTCCAAAAGTCATTCTTTCTAGCCAAAACTCGAGCCTACAATATAATCGAAGGAAGTCCTAATCGATCTTAAGTGAAGTAAGTTATAAATTGGATAGAAGATGAACAAGATCTAGGGTGAGATTAAATGGTTTCAAAATCTAATTAATATTCTATTTATGAGATCAAATTCATCGATTATAAAAATTATGTTCTTTGATTATGAATATATGAATTTTGTTCATCAAAATTTACTCTTTTTTCACATATACTAAGGTAAATTAACTGATTTTTTAGTGTTTGATTGTAAGTGCATCCCATGATATTTTGAAATAAAAATGAACTTCTGGATAAGAAAAATAATGATAAAATATTTTGAAATGGGCTGTTATATTGGCTATGCACACAAATAGAATGAGTTGAGATTGGGTAGTGAAATTCTACTATATTTAAGAAGTTTGAATTCAAACTTGGTTGTAATATTTTTGAGTCTTTTTTATTAATTCATCTTTTTAATGTGGTGAATATCTTCACTACAAACTATCACGAGACAAAACTCGTCCATTATGTTAACTTATGGGTTAAACGACTTATTATATATGCTAAGTGCAATTGTGATTCCTACAAAAGTGAGTTATGTTTTAAAATTTTAGTTTTGTTCGAGAACTAGCCATGTTTAGGTTTGGAGCTATTTGATATGTGCCTTTTGTATTATTTATGCCTAAATCTAGTCCTTGTTTGGTCCGTTGTACCATAAATAATGAGCATTTAGAGTCGTTTTATAATTAAAAGAAAAATGGAAGTTTGATTAAAATTCGAGTTAAAAAATGCAATTTTAACAATTCTAGGAGTGAAATTGTAATTATAGAAACTTTAAAGTCCTAAAAATAATTTTTAAAAGTTTATCAGGGCAATATAAAGATTTTCCTAAAATTTGGTTGAATTCGATGTTAAAACGAATAAGTTAGTAATTTTAGGGTCTAAAATGCAAATAAGTGTCAATCAATAATTTTGTAAACTTTATTGGGCTGAATATAAATTAATATTAGTTATTTTTATATTTTTACAGGTACCCCCGTAGCTTGGTGAAGATCTGAGGTCATTTAGTGTAGTAATGAAATTGAGGGGATCAAAATATAATTATTAAAAATCAGGATTGAAGAATGAATTATATAATATTGGATGAATGATAGTAATTGAAGTTATTCTTACCACAACTGGCTACATGCGCAGTGGGAACCTAGATATCCTGGGTTCGATACCCAGCAGGCCCTTACTTTTTAGTAAAAATCCCAAGCGTGTTCAAGGTCAAATCCAGCCAGCCAAAGGCGAACTTAGTGCCTTGGCGCATAGTAACCTCAACCTAAGCACCTCCTAGCTCCAATTTAGCAATGTCCAACAAGCCAAAGAAGTCCCGAATTTTTTGAAAAGATTCTGCTCTAAAAATCGAGGAAAAACTATCAGACTAGTATCAATTAAGGAGTCCATTTTTTTTAAATCGCAAATACCAATTTTGTGGATACACATTTAATAGTTGTTTTTTGTGTACTTAATAATTCCAAATCGACCAATTAAATAGTGTTTCACCCAAAACCAAATTCCCCACACCTTAGCCTATATAAAGAACCTTTAGGCTCAATATTCAGCACAAAAAGTTTTAGAGAACCACTAAAGAGATCATTTTGTAGTTATATTTTGAGATTTTTATTTGTATTTGAGGGATAAGAATTGTATCTTTGTGGGAGTAATTTGTTAAGAATAATTGGGAGACATTATATTTTGTAAGTATGTTTTATTAATGAAAGTTATCATTCATTCTGTCAAATTTCTTGTATCTTTAATTATGCTAGATTAATTTATTTGCCAGGACTAGATGAAATTTATTATGTTTAATTAATATTGAGTGTAGTTTAAATTCGTCTTTATTTCCCAAAGTGTTTTAATTGCAATACAAATTCGGTATTTGTTTAAAATGGCATGAAAGTGTGTTTTAAACCTTCGACTGTGTTTGAAAAATTATTTTTTGATCTTAAGTGTGAGCACTTTTTGATGGGTTATAGTTTTATTAACATAATTGATATCTCATACTTAAAGACTACACTTTAAAATTTAAAAGTGAACTTTGTAAGGAAATAGGGACTTTAGCCCTCTAAAATTAGAGATGTTAAATTTGATTGTGAACTTAGCTTTTTATTTTTCGAATCAAACGTGTCGAGAGTCGGTTTAATTTGAGTTATAAAATCAGGAACGATAAATTTAAATTAATGCATATTATTATTTGAATGTGATAAATGGATCCAACATATTAGTTTTCTCACATACTTGATTTCATATTTCATATTTGCATGTTTTATTCGTATTAGCATAATTTTATATTTTCATCCCATATCTAAACAATTTAGTCTAGTTGGAAAGTTATAATTATTTTAAATATTAAAATTGACAAATATCTGTGGGTTATATCCACACCTACATTCGCTATACTATAATAGCTCGCGCACTTGTAGTAATTTATAATTTGATAAAACCCCCTTGCAAGTATGATAATTGAGTTTCCATTACTGTCTCACCTATCAACATCATCACTCAGCCTGCCACTTCATGGGCACCTGAATCCCGCCTTGTTGCAACCCAGAAGGAAAACACTGATCTCCATACACCCCTCTCAAAAGTTAATCAATCCATCTTATATTTGAATTTCATCAAGCCTTTGGACCTTCATCCTTTGCCTAATCCACTGCCAAGAACATCAGACATGGCACCCTCTGCAACTTTCATCAAATTATCGCACACCACTGATCAGTGATTCCACCTGAGAAATGTCATCTAAAGCCTCATATTAAAGGATGTTATCTCCCTTTCAACAAATCCTAAACCAAAATCCACCTAAAATTCTTTACCCATGAATCACGCTGACAGAAATTCCATTCTCATTTATGAAGACTCAAATTTTGACCCATCTACCAGAATCAAACTCATCAATAAACCTTCCCTTTCTAGCATCTCAATAAAATCCCTAAAACCTCTCCAAATTTGCCTAGTTTTCCTACTACACCCTCAAGATGATCTTGATCAATATCTATCCCTTATGATAAGATCCTTCATTGCAGTTCGAACCCACTCGAAAACTAGAGGTATAGAACTGCCCGCTATTTTAGAATAACTCAAAAGCTTTGGGATGTAATTCTCATTTGAAATGACTATTGAGGAAAGTAGTTTCGTGGAAATAACTGATAGGTACATGGAGGCTTAGAACTGGGCCCATCGGTCCAATTGTTGGTTTGTGCCTTTGGAAAAGTTTAACTTAGATATTACTGTCCAAGCTCTATCAGAAGAGTCTACCAAAAATAAGAAGATATGTAAGGCTTTTGAGATGCGTATGACGTTGAAACCCTTTAGGGTATTTGCTTCCTTTTTTTTAAAACTTCTCCATTTCATGGGAAGACTTATACGACAAAGCGTTTAAAGTTGTAGAATGGATCGCTTTTTATTAGAAAAATAATATTATTGCTACCGATTGGGGAGATTGCTCTAACAACTCAGATGGTGTAAAGAGCATGAGGTAAAGCCCCTGACTGTCAAATTTAAAACGAGGGTTTGAGATTTTTTTCTTAGATAAGTTACCTCAACTGAGGGTTAAGAGCATGAGGTAAAGCCCCTGACTGTCAAATTTGCCACCTCGAGTTCTTCGAGCACTGATAACACAAAAACAGTAAAAGTGATGAATCGTTTGGCTTCCAAATATAGGGAATGGATTTATACATGATCCACGACAAGGACGATTTATCCCAGTCAGCCTATGTCTACCCATCCCTAACCCTATCATCCATCTTCTAAAGGATACACCTGAGGTTGTTTTCCCTCCGTTTGTTACTGATATGAATACAAATGATGACTCTTTTGATGAGGTTTATAATGAGATATTTCCAAAAAATGTTGCTAATGAAATAAATGAAAATTTTGAGTATCTTATTGTGCCTTATATTAATTTCATTGATTCTGATCAAGCAATTAATTGATATGATTTAACGAATAAACAATTCTTAACTAACCTTAATAAGGATAATATCAAACAACATAAATGCGTTCAAACTAATAATGATGACAATATCCATATCAATCTTGGTTATAGTAGTTCCCCGAGAGAGATTAGGATCAGGTCGACCGTTAGTGAGAATGAGTGGTAATAATTTTAAGAGATCCAAAAATACTTCATGGATGTCTTTGCATCGTCCTATAGTGATAATTTTATAATCGACCAAGAGATCGTGCAACACAAGATCCTGACCTATCCAAAATACTATCATGTCAAGAAAAAATTGAGGAAGATCAAACCTGAATGTTCTCTAAAAGTCAAGGATGAAGTAGTCAAGAAATTGACTGTGGGCTTCATCTGTGTGGTCGAATATCCAACTTAGGTCGCTAACATTATCCCTGTGCTGAAATCAGGGGAGAAAGTTCGCATGTGCCTCGACTAGAGAGAATTAAAAAAATCTTCTCTAAAGGACGATTACCCATTGCCCAATATGGATGTGGTCATCGATAATACTTCTAATCATGCCTTCAAGTCATTTGTTGATGGCTTTGTAGGGTACAACCATATCACGATTCATCTCAACCACCAAGAAAAGACTGTCTTTACTATCCTGTGGGGGGTACTTTCTACTACAATGTCATGCCTTTCGATCTTAAGAACGCCAGGGCTATATAATAAAGAGTGGATATAACCATATTGTATGATCTTATCCATAAAGAGGTTAAAGTCTCTATCAATAATACGATCATTAAGTCCAAAACTCGAGAGGGTCACATTACTGCTTTGAGGAAATTCTTCAAGCGATTGTAGAAATACCAGATGCGTCTTAATCCACAAAGATATGCCTCTGGCATTACAAAAGGAAAAGTCATTGGATTTATGGTTAGTGAAAGAGTAATTGAAGTAAACCTTGCCAAACTAAAAGCAATCCTCAAAATTCCACCTCCCTGAATAGAGAAAGAAGTTTGTAGTTTCTTGGCCAAAGTCCAGTACATTAACAGATTCATCAGTCATCTCACTTTTATCTGTGAACCTATCTTAAAGATCCTCCGAAAGGATTCAACTAAAGTCTGGAATGAGTTATGTCATGAAGACTTCGATAAAATCAAATGGTACTTTACCCAACCTCCTGTGCTTATGCTACCACAACCCAATCTCCCTTTTCTCTTATACCGTATTATCATAGATACTACAGCTGAGGCTATGCTAGCCCAGTACATTGAATAATCGCACAAGGAAAGATCTTTCTACTATGCAAGTTACAAATCGAAAGGATACGAAGTAAACTACACCGCGTTGAAGTAAGCGTGTGTTGCCTCAGTTTGGGTCACTCAGAAGCGTCGACAGTAAATGCTTGCTTTACCCATCAGGTTAATGTCTCTAGTGGATCCCATGAAATATATTCTAGAGAATCTATCTTTGTCAAGTTGCATGGCCCATGGGTCATTTTTTGTAGTCGAGTTTGATTTCACATATGTCACACAAAAATCCATGAAAGGAAGAGCCATATCAGATTATCTAGTCGACCACCCCATGGGAGAAGTCAATGTTTGGATTTCTAAATTCCCGAATACTTCTCATGAAGAGATCTGATGGTATATGTTTTTCAAAGGAGCTGCTAACAATGAGGGATATGATATTGGGATACTCCTAATCGTGCCTAATAATTCCCTCACCCATATTGCCATAACGCTAGAATTCCCTTGCACCAACATGATGAAGTACAAATTATGCAACATAGGACTTAAAATTAACCTCGATAAAAGAATATGATACCTCGATGTCTATGGGGACTTAACCCTTATAATAAGACAAGTCCTTCAGAAATGGAAAGTCAAAGATGAGAAGATCCTGCCCTTTCACCCTCACCTTGAATAATTAACCTCTGAATTCAAAGATTTCACTTTCTAATACCTATCCTACCCAAGAAAAAATTTCACCTATGTTTTGAAAACCTTAGATTCCATGGTCGACATGCTTGATGGAATAAAAATGTCCCCCTATCAAGTTTAGAAGCAGTATAAGCCAAACCAATTCTACCACATTGATTTTGCTATGGAAGAAGATCCAGACAAAGTGGGATTATGGTATTACGACATCTGGTGCTTCGTCTAATATGGTTGATATCCTGAAGGGGATGATAAGAAAGAACGCACGAACCTTCGTCAGCTTTCGACTTACTATACCATCTTTGATAAAGCACTTTTCAAGATAAACTTTGACGGAACCCATTTACAATGCATATCAAGGGATGATGTTAAAACAATAATACAAGAGATCAACATCGAGAAATGTGGACCCCATATGAATGGTCACATGCTTGCCAAAAATATTGTCCGATAGGGATTCTATTGGACCACCATGGTTCAAGACTACATTACTTATGTCAAAAGGTGCCTTAAATACCAATAGTTCTCCATTATCCAAGACTTATCTCTTCACGAGTTGTACAACATGACCTCTCCCTTCTTAACTTGGGGCATTGACATCATTGATAAAATTACCCCCAAATCATTGAATGGGCATGAAATAATCCTAGTCGTCATTTATTACATTACCAAATGGATCGAAGTGGAGTAATATGCGGGTGCTAAATGCTAAGAAATTAGCCAAGTTTGTTAGGATGAATATCATCTTCCTCTATGGGGTCCCTCACGAGATGGTATCAATCAATGGCCTCCATTTTGAAGTAGAAGTCACAAAAGTGGTTGAGGAATACATAATTCATTGGCACAAGTATTCTCCTTACCGATCACAAACCAATGGGGTTGTCTAAGTTGCCAACAAGAGCCTCAAGACCATAATCAACAAGATGATTGAAAGTTTTAGGTATTAGGATGATCGAAATTCTTATGCCCTTTGGGGCTACCGCCCATCTATCAGAACGCCCTCTAGGTCTACCCCTTACTCCTTGGTGTAAGTCATGTAAGCAATCTTTCCCGTTGAGCTTAAAATACCTTCCTTGCAGGTTATGCTTAAAAGTTAAATTGGAGAATTTGATTGGCAAAAAATTCATTACGACGAACTCGCACTCTTGAATGAAAAGAGGCTGAGATATAAGGGTACCACCATCACATTACATGATCATTAAACAAGAAAGTCAAAGACCGCGGTGTGGGAGAAGGAGACCTTGCTCTCAAAGAAATTGTAGAAACCCCATATCTAGTAAAGAAGATCGGTTAGGTAGCACCGATATTCTCATGAACCTCAATGGAAAAGAGATGGTGTGTCCAATCAATATGGACCGAATCAATAAATTCAAACCTTAATCAAACTTTTGTCGCACTACGCATTTCTCATCCCAATTCTATTCTTAAAAGAAAAACTCCTTTCCTTTCTCTGCGAGAACTAAATAAGACATGATCCTCTCAAACACTTTTTAAAAATTCACAAGAAATATTTCATCCCCACAACGGTATGTAGGCGACCATGAAGTCACATTGGGCAGGGTACTTTATCTTTCACAAAATGCTATTTTTTCCCATAAAGAAACATTAGTCTCTTTAATCATTCTGAATGAATAAAAGGTTTATGTATGCCTTACCAATCGCTGTCGATAGTTCAAACAAAAAGAAATTCTTCCAAAGGCATAATAAAATATATAAAAACAATTTCTTATTTCATTCTTTTATTTCTACATGTGGCGGTTATATGAAGTATCAGCGATGAGAAAAGTTACTAAGACTTACATAAACTACCCATATATCTACCATAACATAGCATACCTAACTATGTGTCCCAAACATAAACATACCTACTTCTAAAACCTACATAAGTAAAAGCTTCGCAAATACACCTCAACTTCCAGAAGGCCTTACCTCGCCACCATTATCATTATCATTACCACTACCACCACTATTTCTCAAGGGTCCCCAAAAATACCAATCTTCATGGAACTTATTTATATGATCCATGCGATGGTATGACATGAATAGGTGAGACGACACTACCTCGTTTCCCTCCATAGCCTCAAACATCACATGCCACCTCTGCCCCGGTTCTTCAACACTGATCTTTGAGACCACATCCTTTCACAACTATTTCAAATAATCCATGGGTAATATAGAAGCCTCCCCCTGTGATTTGGATGAACGGGTGTATGACCTACGACACTTTCATAGAGTCCCCAAATTCATCCTTATGGATTCGGTCATGTCTTTCATAGGAAATATATTAATTATACACGGAGGAAAGATTAGATCCTAACCCTCTTAACATAGAAGTCACCAAGGAGAGTAGAAAGAATTCTGGTGGAGACCTACCAGCCGGACGAAACTATAATCCTCTAACTACAAGATGGGCTGCAACTTGCCCCATCATGGTACAGACCATCGAAAATATCTAGCACCATGCTCCATAAACCAAGTAAACCAATTCTCCATAAAAGGACAAAAGATCGTAAAATGTCGTGCAAAGAAATTCGAGACATTAGTGAGGGGATATTCAAGAGGAGACATCAAATGAAGCCTCTCCTCTAACCACATGAATAACTTCACTAGGATGCCACATAAGAAAGAACACTGTTCTTCCTTCAAGTTATCAGGGTCGTTCAACATCACCGCTTGTATGGTCGCATTAGGATTGTAACGATAATTCATCCACAGGACTATGGTAGCTACCTGGGCTCGCACTCATATCGCCAGTCACTAAAAGAATTTTGGAAGTAAAGTCCAAGGCCACCGTGCCAACAAAACCAATATAACTAAAATCCCTTTGATGCGCAAAGTTTAGCATCGCAGGGTGATTGATACCTCTCCCGTGCACCAGTGGTCGAGTGGCAAAAAGAGAAATGTGCAACAATTTAGCTAATGACACCTGAGGAGAATGGGAAAGGTCAGTCATAATTGTAGAAACTAGAGGGTTAAAACCCAGGATGGTAAAAAATGCTTCATAGGTCGAAAATGCCTCATCCAAGAAAAATTAAAACATACCGTCTTTAGGGTGACAAAACTATAAAGTTGCCTCCAAAATATTTCATTAGATTGAGAGATTTTTCTAGAAGGTGGCCCGACACAAACTGAATCCCTCATAGTTGACATCGTGCAAGCACATGGACTCCAACCCTTCGAGATAAGTAGTAAAATACTCAGTTATGTGAACAACCATTTCAAAAGAGCAAGAAACTATATGAAAGAAATGGGAGGAATAGTTGAAGTGTAGTTTAACACTACACCCAAAGCCCCCTTTTATACTTGAAACTCTCCACGGGAGGACAAAATAATCAATCCGATGCAGCAATAACCAGTCCTAAGTACAAAAGTTGCAGGAAGAGGAGAATCATGGATAAAAAGTAACCATATTGTACTGGTATGCCGATAGGTAGGCCACGAGGTATGCAGGTAATGACACCCCAATTTTGGGAAAGTCCACCCTTTCATTTTTTATCCACCTCACTTTTAAATAAATTCTTTCTAAATCTAAGGTTTTATAGAAAGCAACATAGGCATTTTATTTACTTAAAGTGTTCAAAACATTTCTTAAAAAACATAATGTTTAACATTTTAATGATTCTCTTAATTTTCATCCAAATAATACTCATATTGGAAAATTAAAAATTGTATGTAGACTAAGTCATTAATTCAAGACAAAACAAAAATGAAAAATGCATCATTTTATCATATATATTTGTCATTGTTTTTACATTTTCTAGGAATAAAAAAGAAAATGCAAAAAAGATCAATTTTTTTGAAACACATCTCGGACTTTCCTAAACCTAGCTCTAACCATCACCTCAAGAGTTCTGATGAATACGGTTCTCACGAGGGCATACAGTAGATCCCCACTTACTAAGCTAGCCTCTCATACAGTTTCATCAGTAGTCACCGTAGGTGATATGCAGGATCAAGTCTTCTTCCATACGTGCTTAACCATAGAGGTCATCCAATCCCGAATATCCCTCAACCAGGATGATGAAATGACCATAATATACATAAAAAAGAATCAAGAAAAGAGTTCAAGTAAGGAACAAAGAAATAAGTCAAAGTAACATAGAATTTGAAGTGAAAAATGGAAATAAATAAGTATACCTCTCTCTGAAGATACTTTTAGTAAAAATAGGGTAAGCCATCAAGCGTCGATTGAGGACGATGGTTCACTGACACAATGGGGCCCCTATCCAGATAATTATGGTACAAAAGAATATTGTAGTGCCGAGAAATATGATCTTCTGCCATCACCGATGCTGTCCCACTCCAGATGCCTATGTCGAAGTGCCCAGCGCACTACCACAACCCCTAGTCCCTGCCAATGTTGGAGGCACACCCTCTATATTATTTATCAATGGGGGAATAAACTAACTAGATGCAAAGTCCAAGTAGTCATACCCTACCACCGCATCTTTATATAGTGTGTAATATTCCCCTCCATCCCCGCCATCCTTACCTCATTGATCATCTTCCCCATGCTCCTCAAATGCCTAAGAGGGATAAAAGGTGGGGACTCCGCCTCACCCTTCATCACCATCCTGATCGACCTCTTGCCTAGGTACCAAATGTACCGAAACTCGTGCATCCACAACCTACTCATCTAGGCGTGAATGCCTGTACACCTCAGCATCCCCAAGGGCTAACCCCAAGGGTAAAATGACACATGTCACCAAATAGAAGTCCAATAATCAAAATCCAAAACCAAAAATAGAGAAAAAAAATACAAAAATAATACACAAAATCCAAAGAGAATAAAACCTAACATGGTCGCTCGTAAAGGCAAAAAAATCTCTAAAAAGAATAACAAAAAAGGGGAAAAAACAAAAATGATATTTTAAGGTTACTTCCAGAAGATATGTGGACCCATTAAAAGACAACCGATAGCACCGACTGAAGATGTCAAGGGAAGTATAAAGAGATGCCAACGTCAAACTCCCCAAATATTATTTATTTGCATTTTATTGTAAGGACTAGTAAGGTATAAGTTAGAGGGTGTGATTCGTCTCGAATATTGCATTTATTTATCCTTTATACTTATGCATTTGAGCCCCCTCAAATATCCTAATTCCTATTTATATGATCATTAACTAAACAACCTCTTTTTTGCATGTTTATAAGATTTGGGAGGTATAATTGAGCTTTTGTAGGTATTAATGTGTGAGCGTTAACTTTGGTCGTATTTTTAAACTTTTCATCATAAAGTGCACATTCAAGGGTATTTTAGCCATTTTATAATATGGGTTTATGGCAAAATTACTTCATGAAATTGTATCTCTTTGATTTAGCTTCGCATAGCCGGCGATCGCACCTAATTTTGATTTTTAACGAAGAAGTTATGGCATTTTTCGTATGTTGAACTGGGATGAAGAATTCTGACCAGAAGGGGAGAATCGATTAGGCCATTTAGGGGGAATCAATTCAGATTAGACCATAGCCAAATTTCTCTTATTGCATAATCGATTATGCCCTTAGACCAGAATTGATTTGGCTCGACAAATTTTGACCTTTTGATTTACAAGTTTGCCCCTAGGGTTTTGTTAAAATAGATTTTTACTATCATTTGTCTAGGAGATCAGATTTTAGTTTTAGAATATGGTTTGCGTTGGAATTTTGGGAGCTTCTTCTCCTCTCTCCTAGGGTTTGCCCATTTGGGTATGTAATCCACTATTCATTATCTTCTTCCTTTAATTAAAGCTTTCTTTTGCCATTTCTTGGTTTGTTAATTTATCTTTTTGATTTGTTAGTTAGTTTTTTTCATTGGTTAATTAGTTATTTTATTGTTCTTACCATGTGAAGTACATAGTTTTAAAGTTGGGATCATTTTTCCATCATTGATGGGTTTTGATCTCAAAAGCTAGGGTTTGGTTTGAAACACTTTTAATTGAATCCTTGTGTATTAGTGTTGGAATATTAAGCGTTTAACTTCCTTTGTCATGCAAATGTAGTGTTTATTGTGATATTGAGACATTAATCCTTATGTGACCATTTTCGATTGAAAGTTTAATATTTAATTATTGAATTAAATTTCTTGATGTTTGATGTTTATAATTAATTGAATATGCTCGGTTAATTATTTTTTAACCAAATTCCTTATTACATGTGGTTAGCCTATGGTGGGGAAATGATCATAATCTCATTTTTATAATTTAATCTAGTTTCCTTATTGTCTAGTGTTAATTCTATTTTTTCCATATCATATTTTCTTCTCCCCCTTTTCTAAGTGTTAAACAAATTTAATCCTAAATATCATAGCATGTAGATTCGATCCTTATTTGTCGCTACAATTTCATTTATAGCGTGCCAAGTTATGGTATATTTTTATATAGGGCGTAAACACCCAATAACTCTTGTTTTAAATATAAATTTTACACCCCATTATATGGATCTTAGAAATGATCCACATAAATGGAAAGAACCACAGATGGAAGACAGCTCTGCTAGTCACTTCCATAAGGCCTCCCAGCAAAAGAAAAATAAACAAGCAGGTCGTTTGTCGCACATGCCGCCCATCAGTAACATCTATCAATCACGACATCAAGGTGTTCCTCAAAATAGACACCTTGATTGACTCCCTAGAACCGATCCTCAAAAAATTTCCCAACGCTGCCCGAATTACCGGCTCAGTCAAATGAAACGTCATCTCCCCCTCTATCTGGTACCCTTCAGACTCTAATCCCGTCAGCTGGTGCTCGTCGATCGAAGTAATAGTCATCTCACCCACACCTAAGTGGAAGGTGTGAGTTGTGTCCTACCACCTCTCGCCCAACTTGCACAAATCGCTCACCATGAGTTGTACCTACTGGGGGAGCTTCGCCCACACCTTCTTTATCTCCATTGTGCCACAAGAATGGATGCTCGACTGGAAAATATCACTCTGTGAAAATAAAATTAAAAACAAAAAGACATCAATTCCAATAGAAAAATAAATTCAAAGAATTCAAAATAAAAATAAAAATAAAAATAAAAAAACAAAAATAAAATTAATAAAATGCCCAAATAGCCTTTTGGGTTCCTCACCCTCACAGATTGGTGAAGCTTAGGAGCCTGCAGCGAGATCTTCTTGTCATCCACTGCCCTAGCATTATGGTATGCATTCTCGATTCCCACCGCTATTGCTCCAGTACGTCGTCACTCAATACCAACCCAATTGGTGATTTCAAAGAAAGGGTTGTTAGCCATTCCTTCCGTATATTTTTTTTTCAAAAATCCATGAAAAACTAATTTCTAGAGAGAGAATGAGAAGAGATTCATCTAGGAATGGTGAGAAATGAAAGTTACATTGCCCCCTTTTTATAAGGAGCAAAGGGGTATGGCGGTTGGCACCTCGTGGGTATGACAATCTACAGTGAACTTTGGGAACTCCAAAGGCCCCTCAGAATTCCTTGCCTATGCCAATCGACACAACCCTTCCAATTTCGTTACAAAATTAACAAAAAATTACAGAAAAATCCCAAAAAATATCCAAAAAATTCAAAAACTCAAATTATATCAAAATTACCTTTCCTCCATGAAAAGTCACCTAAGTAGCTCCTCTAAAAAATTCAAATAAAATTCCAAAAAAATATCAAAAGTAAAAAATTACACAATTTCCAATGAAAATACTCAAAATTAAAAAATAGAAACATCCAAAATCGTAAAAAAATTACTACATATCTCTAAAAAAATATCAAACTTCTTAGAAAATTCTCAAGCCTTCTCCTCAGCCTTTAGATTTGCATAATTAACCTCTTAGCCTTTTAGGTGAGCAGAACTGATCTCTTCATCCTTAGATTCACATAATTGTCCTATTCATCCTCACAAAATTGACCTCTTAACACTTTAGGTCCTCATAATTGACCACTTAACCTTTTATGTCCACATAATTGACATATTCATCCTTAGGTCTATATAATTGATCTCCCCACTCTTTAGGTCTCTAGAGTTGACCTTAGCCCTCAAAATTGGACGTTGTCCTATGAATAGGTTGTATACACCCTTTAGGTTTGTAAAATTGTCTTTGGCCCTCTAGAGTTGACTTTGGCCCTCATAATTGATTACAATCCTCTAAATTGATCACATACACTCATCGCATAATGAACCTTTAGGCCTTTGAATTGGCCGTGATACTCTAAATCAATTGCATCCATCTTTTAGGTCTACATAATTGACCTTGCCCTGAAAATTGACCGCGATCCTCTAAATTGGCGTCATACACTCTTTAAGCAAGCATAATTGACCTTTGGCCCTCAAAATCGATCGTAATCCTCTGAATATGTTGCATACACTCTTTAGGCCAACATAATTAGCCTTTCCCTTAGAATTGACGGTAATCCTTAGAATTGGTTGCATACACTCTCTGGGTATGACAAATTGACCTCGACCCTTAGAATTAACTACAATCCTCTAAATCAGATGCATTCACCCTTTAGGTCCTTAGAATCAGTCCTTCATCTTCAACACTTATAAATTTCATCACGGTGTCAATCTTTTGATGACCTTCGTTTATTCTAAGCTCGCCCCCCGAGGGGTTATGTAGACACCCCATTCTAGTACCCCCATACACCTCAATTTATCCAAGAACCATCCTTTTACCTTTAGACCCCCGGTCCTCATTCAAGATTTAAAATGGAGGTTATTGGATGCTTCCCAAGCTTTGCTTAAATTTGGCGAAATCTTGAACCCAATATGATCTTAACACACTTTGGTAGGGCTCCAAATCCCCTTTCCAACTATCTATACTTTACACGAATTAGACTTACGGTTCACATTTAGTACCCTTTTACCTGAAAGGTCATCAAATACTTCCCGAGCTCCGTTTAAATTTAGTTAACTATCAGACCTAAGAGTATCTCAACAGATTTTTATAGGGATCTAAAACTCCCTTCCATGGTCCATACCATGCGCAAATCGGGCATATGATTCACATTCAACTGCCTTTTTAGTATGAAACCCTAAATAGAAGGTCACCAGACATTTCCAAGATCTGTTTGACATTGGTAAACTCTTAGGCTCGAGAGTACCACAATGCTATTTTATAACACTCTGTATCCTCTTTTTAATGGTCCCGACCTTTCATAAAATGGACTTATAATTTGTGTTTTACAACTATTTTTAAAAAAAATCCATTTGTGGACTGCCTATAAACACCCCTCACCTATGCCTATAGGCAGAGGGTGCATTACTTAGCTGCCAAGTCTGGAACCTATAATGATAGGAAAACCAAGTCTTATTCTAACTGACAAACCACCCATACTTGAAGGTTTTATTTAAGGAAGCCTTAACCTCATTATCAAGGGACCCATTTTCATAACACTTGGTCCTCTCCTCAAAATTAGTGTACAACTTTTTAAATATCCCTTCATAAACATTCTCTCCAACATTCCATTATTCACTCTCACCTCACCTTTTCACCACGACTACATCACCCATCAAAATCAACCTACATCTCTTTAAAATTAATTTTCAAGTTGCTTTGAAGGTCTACATCCTTTTTATTCAAGCTCATTATTTAATATCATTTCTTATACTTTACTAGTCTTAGCATAATTGTGCATTTCACTTCTATATTATTACCCTTAATCACCTTTTTGTCTATATATATTCACAAAACTTATTTTTATAAAACCCCAAAACCCAAAAAGAGGGTTAATATATAAATCCCAAATTAAAGTTTTCTCCAATTTCTTCACATTTTCACTACTTGTATATGTTTTCTTTACCAACCAAAATTGAAAACTTTAGTTTCGGGCTTATGGTTTAAACTCACCCTTGTGTTATTTTTTAACTATGTGGACTTTGATGCTGATTTAGCTATATAGGCGTACCGAGTTTCCCTTGGAATTCGAGTCCTATTTTTCTTCATTTTTCACATTTTTATTTATTACCCTTCCATTACTATTTTCATATATATTTTTTCATAATTTTAGTAGTCCCGTTAGACATGCATACTCATTCGCCCATAATAAGTCATGATCTGGTGTGCTACTCATATATATTGTATTTGATGTCCTTTAGAAGTTCTGTCAGATACGCATATTCACTCCTTTATAGTGAATTATGATGTGGTGTACCCCTCACATTTTTACTATATATAAATTTTCTTTTGTTTTAGTCGTACTCTTTTGAATGATTCGTTATCATATTTCTCATAACATGGACATGATGATTTCACTCATCACGGACTTTTCCTGCATATATATTGTTTTGCATTACACGAGCTATACACATTTAGGAGAAAAAGGAGAATATTTTTATAGCCCATGAGAAATTTAAAGGGCATAATGGGTTTGTAACATCTTCGTATTTTTAACTTAGTCATTAGACCCATGATATATTGGTTTCATATGCATTACATCTTTTGATGCCGCTTATTCGGGGATGGCTATATCTATTTCCTATTTTGAGAAAAACTGGTTGACTACTCCATTTTCTATATTTTCAACCCTTTTTTACGGTGGTCACTTTATGCTAGTGGGAGCCCGTGGATATCGTGGGAGTGGCGAAAAGGGAATTCTCTTCCTTGACTATATCTTCACTCGAGTCCTTCGAGGCGCACCGGATCAACCTAGATGGCCACAATTAGGAAATGTACAAATATGTTTATTAAAAGATTTAATTGTTAAGAAACCCCATGATATATAAATTTATATACGAAATTGATATACTTCCCATTATAAGATAATTGTCTAAGATGAGGGATAATTAGTAATGAGTTTGGTGTTGCCCGATTGGGTGGGGTAAATGAATCAATTGATATTATTGACTTGAGTAGTAATTAATAATGGAAAGTGTAATGATATACAATTTGGTAATTATGTCGATGTTTAATTGAGAATAACAAATTAGGATAATGGTTATATGGGTGTGCCCTGAGATAGGACACTTATTTATGCGTTCTCGTTATGTTAGTATATTTGGACATGATGGGGGTAGAGTTTATGTGTTTCACCATAGGTGAATGGTGGGACCATGCTAATGAACGGTGGTGCTCGGATCTAGAAGCGATTTTATTTTTTCATCACTCATGCTTGGTGGGGCCATGCTAGTGAATGGTGGTTCATGGATGTTGTGATGGGACTATGTGTTGTGTATTGGATGCTCGATGGTTGGGGAGAAGTGTTTGGATGGGGTTATGGTTGGAATTATTTAAGAGATTAATTAATTATAGAATTTAAATATTTAATTAAAATGGATTGTGAGGTTGCGTTTTATACGCATTCATATTATTGTATGTTACACGCCCCGTGTGTATATATATATACTCCTAGCACCATGCCTATGAACATACCCATTTTTTAAAAATAGTGAAAAATATATTTTCAAAGAAGTTTGGTATACATGATCTCCATAATGAGGAGATCATCTAAAAAAATTCATCCAAAAATACAACTTGGAAGTGGATGATTTGAAAATTGGATGAATACGTGCGGTTTTAAACGTTGAAACTTATGATCATCATCTCGCCCTCTTCCAAGTTGTATTTTTGAAGATTTTTTTTTGTAAATAATATTCTCATTATGATGGAGATAATGTAATTGAAAAATAAACTTTTCTATTATTTTTAAAAATGGGTATGTTCATAGGTATGTAGGAGTGTCTCACTATATATATATATATATATATATATATATATATATATATATATATATATATATATATATATATATATATATGCTTTTCAATTTCAAATCCTTGGTAACTTGCTAGGCTTTAGTCCATTTATGTCGTTGAAACATTCCAGGTACTAGGGTTGGACTGAGATAATATATCATACTCCATCTTGAATAGATTGATTATCTCTCCTTTTACAACTCATATTCATCACCCAGTACTGTATTGGTGTAGGTTTCCTTATTAGTTGCATTGTTATTTTTTAGCTTGTGCGTGTTGAGTTATACTTTTACTTCAGTTGGATTATATTAGAGAAAACATTATTAGCGTATATCTTTTATTCAGTTTGTATCGGTGGGTTGAGACATGGATATTGTTTTTGATGTTTATGGGTTGGTTTTATTATTGTGAATGAAGAGATACGTTTTCATTTCTAGTATAGTTGTGGTGATGATTCAACTTTGTTATTTGAGATTTATCATTTCGCATCTCTATATCTCGTCATATCTATTTATATCGATTCTTTACATTTTAAAAATGATATTTAAATTGTTTTAGGAAATTGAATATCTTAATATTGGGACTTGATCAACCCTAATATCATAATATACAGGTTGTTATAGTTATAAATAAAGCATGGTTTCAAGCCTCGAGAGTTATAGGTTCCTCTACTTTATTGCGTAATGGTATTTGATATGTTCCTTTCTATTGTATTCTTACTTATGATTCGTTACTAACAGAAATTTAACTTTTATTTTTCATATGTTACATAGAATAAGAGCGCACATTGATGGGGTAAATTTGATGTGTGGGTGTGGGTGAGAGAGAGGGGGTGCGTGTGTATGTGTGAACGAGTGTGTTGGTGTGTTTAGTAGAGAAATAAATTAATATTATAGTAGTATTTATACGTGTTTGATATATATATATATATATATATATATATATATATATATATAGAGAGAGAGAGAGAGAGAGAGGCCTTATCACCCGTCGACCTAAAAATAGGTCCGTATGGTGTGTACCATATTTTTTAAATGGTAAAACAAATTTAAGTAGTTTTTTCTCTGTGTGGGTTTTAAACATTTCAAGGGACCCCTAAAAAATCAACTCAAAATGATTTTTTTCTATTTTAAAAAATGGATCAATGTTTGCTGGGTATTAAAAGCATAAGTGACCTCAGACCCAACAAGTTCCCCACTCGAGACCTCAAGAAGGTTAATGGGATGAGTGTCAAAGTATAAGACTAGTATATAAAATTGTTCGAACCTCAGCTTAGGATCCTGCACCCGCTGTCAAAGGGTGTTATAATTCTTATTAGATTGTAAAAGAGTTAGTGAAATTTGTAAGATGTCTTGGGCTTTGGCCAAGAAAGTCCGAGGTCCTTGCAGCCTTTGTCACCAATGTAATACCCTGTATTTTTATGTGTATTATTTAATTGTAAAAATTTGGGAAAAATTAATTGTGTGTTTGTTATGACAAGAGATGTCACTATTTATATTTTTTAGTGTTATTTAATTTTGATTTGAAATCAAATTAAATATATGTTAATGCGCTAATTGATATTTGTACGTATACCGGTTGATTATTAAAATTCCGAGTTGTTAGCTACTAGATTTGGAACACTTTATATTCAACTTTTAGCACGCATAGAATGTCCATTTTACCTTAAAATGATGGGTTTTATGCCTATTGGGTTTGTATAAGACTTGGGGTAAGATTTTAAGTCATTTGATGGTGATTCTGGGCCCTTTTAGATAAGGCCCACTTAGGGTCCAAGTATAATTTCGGGATTAAAGGGATGTAGCGAGTCATTAGGGATCTCGTAAGTCATGTAATAAACTTTAGGAGGCACCTTGAGACTATAAAGATAAGGAATATCAAGAGAAGAGGAGGAATTGGGAGGATCTTGCCATGTTTTTCTCCACAAATTGATCGAGGGAAGTTTATTTAGAATTTAATTATAGTTGCTTTATGTGAGTGCAGAAAATATCACAATAAAGGAATCTATGAAAACAATCACAGAAAGTAGAAAGTAAAAGATATCACACACACAACAACAATATACGTGGTTCGATAAATTGCCTACGTCCACAAAAATGTTACTTATTCTTATTAAGTGTCTCTCAAAATCTCAAGTTTCAATCCCTTTGCCTCGGGTCAGGGTTTACGTTATATAGATCTTATTTTGTAGAGGTTGAGTTGCACAAGGAACTCAATAGTCACGTTGGATATATCATAAACCACCTGAATATCTCTATAGATATTCTTGAAAGTTGATTTGAGTATATCCTTAAATACATGTTTGCTGGTTGACTATATGATTTGGGTCGGGTAGACTCTTACCTGACTTGGGCCTGATCGGCTACTTTAATTAACCAAAATAAATGGGTCCTCATAATTGCCCCTAAATTTTTTGTGCTTTTATGAGTTATGGGAGAATAGTTTTTAACTAAACTAGTGGCCTTGCAACTGGGATGGCATTTTTGTACATTCGGTGAAGCTGGTGAGGGTACGCCCGTCATGAGCCAAACACCATGACATACTTGTAATTCATTTGAATGAGCGAGGATGCTGTTATCCAACCAGGCATTTAAATCACCAAAAATCATTTGGGAGATTATGTGTGATCATCATCATCGGACTTCAAACCGTAGATACAGTTCCTTTCATTAGTTAAGTTCAGTGCACCTTTTTCCTTACTTTCTAATCTTTGCATCATTCATCTTCTTCAGTGTCTTCTATTTTTCCTTAGAGCTTCGTCAATCCTTATAAGTTTATATCTTCTTATCTCACTTTTCCTCTTCATTGTATGTTTTTACAACTGTAGCTTGGGTTCTTGTGTGATCATGGAAAATTTTGATAATAAATCAATAGAAGAGTTTAGGAAGAAGTACAATATCCCTAACTGGGTAAAAATCGACCGTTCCCCCTTACCCAAAAATGTATGTGACATTGAAGGCGACACTCGATTCCTACCCTTCTGGTAACCCAAGTGGGTTTGACTTTTCCCCAAAACCCTCTCTTTCTTAGGTTCTTCATATACTTTGAAGTAGTTCCTGCTCAATGTGCCCCTAATGTATGGAAAATAGTAAACGGTGTTCATAGAATTAATATCCTGTATGACACAAAATTGGGTCTAGCTGAAATCTGTTACTATTACGTATGGTCGAGAACAAGTGAGGGCCTTATTTACTTGAAGACCAGGAGGGTGATCGAGTCCTGGTAGTAAATCTTCCAAACTCGCACAAGGATTACTAGGGCCAAGATTTTATTGCCAAAAATTAGCAATGTCTTCCTGGTCTTGTGGGCAAGAGGTAAAGAGGCCTAGTAATTTTTGAATATGGAGAGGAGCATATAAATCGATGCTTTTTATATTATTATTGTTCCACTTTATCTTCTTTTCTTCTTCTTTTTGTCTAGTGATAGTTATCCTTTCTTCCTCTATTTTATATCTCGTGCGAAGAAGCTTGAGCCCGATATTATTGAGATCAATGATGATGAAATTCTAAAGGCTTGGAACATCAAAGAAAGGATACCTTAAGGTGAGCATCCCAGGTCAGTAGCTTATTTGTTAGAGTATAAGAATATTATAACTAGATTTATTTCTCATTCTATTGAGGAGGTTCTTGATTTGAGAGAACCTGAGGTTGGCCCTTATGAGCCACTCGTTATTGAAGAAGAAATGTCATAAGAAAGTATAGAGGGGGGAATATGAGAGTAAAGAGAAGAAGAAGAAGAAGAAGAAGAAGAGGAGGAGGAGGGATAAGAAAAAGATATGGCCCATTTTGTTAAGAGGAAAAAATTGAAGCTCCGTGAGGATAATGATGATATGGTCTTATCTGATCGGATCCCATCCCTGAAGACATCTGCAACTGATTCCCCTAAGGAAAGTGGCTCTAACCCATATAATAAGGTGAAAGAGAGAGAAAACGAGAAGAAAAGAGAGGAAGAAGAGAGGAGGAGAGATAAAGAGAAGAGGAAAGGGTGGAGACCAAGAGGAAGTTGGTCTTGTAGTCCTATGGGGTTCATTCTTTCCTAATCCTTGAGGGGTCTAGCGTGGGTGATGCACCTTTTTTTTCCCCTGACTTCTTGAAGAGGGCAGTGATTTTTATTGACGGTGCATTTTTCTAAGTTGGGATCAATCCAGCTCGCCCTTAAGACTGCGCAGGGGATGGCCCTAGTAAGTATTTTTTGTTGTTTATTTTTCTTCATTCTCCCTGCTATTGTACTGATTCATTGATATTTTTTTCATGTACAGTTGCGATATGATTTTACTAATCTTCTGGACAATCAGTTTGATAGCTTCAGAAGAGAGCAAGAGCTGAAAGATGCTTTGAAGGTTAAGAAGGATGTCTTTGCTGAAGCTCGCCAGACGTGGGAGTGAGAGAAGAAGAAAATGACCAAGGCCTTTGATACACTTCAAGCAAACCATAAGGTGGTGGTCGAGGAAAAGACCAAGCTGGTGGACTCAAATAGACACTTATTTAACAAGGTTGTCAGGTTGGAGAAGGAGCTTCCTTATGAGAAAAATGCGAGTTATCACGAGGGCTTCCATAAAGCCTATGATGATACTGAGAAATAGTTGGCTTATGGGTGCAAAATATCCTTCAAGAAGGGATGGGACTAGGCTTTAAAGGGTGTTGGGACCCCAGCTGAATCTAAGCTCTTCAACCTTCACTCCCCTGATCTTGATCCTTTTGAAGAGGGTGAACAGAGTGGTGGCTAGCAGGCTGATGATCATACTGAGAATGTTCCTATTGTGGTCGATGAAGGTGATGGCAATGCCAAGGAGAAATAGGTGGTTGACAAGGGAAAAGTTATCGCAAATGGAAATTAGGTGAAGGATAAAGGCTTGTAGACTAAGATGTTTTTCCCCTTCTTTCCTTATTGAATCGTCTTTCTGACAGTTTGAATCTAGCTTTCAGATTTTAACGTATGGGCCTTTGGCCACCCTTTAATTAATTAGAATGGACTTTTCTTCCTCTTTGCATGTGTTCTCTTGATTCTCATTGTGCTAATACCATCATTTTGGTCTAGCGTGTGTTGTTTATAGTCCATTGATTTAGATCGATACATTCCCCCTAACTCTTAACTAAAGAGGATCCTTGGACCAAATATCAGTTGGAAAGATCGTAAGGCCTTTGTGTATATTTCCAAGTCCCTAAGGGCAGGAAATGAGATGTAAAACAGACAAAAGGAGATGATTGCCAAGTTAAAGGATGATTTTTAGGAGACAGAGGCGATCGACGCCTCCATGCAAGAAGAAGTAAATTCCTTGAGAGCCAAGTTATTAGAGAGGACTGAGGTTAACCAAGTGGGCAAAGTTCTTCAGTCCAAAAATGATTCTCTAGGGAAGGAGGTCACTAGTCTGAAAGTATTTGTTGTTGTGCTTAAAGAGTACGTCAAATAGCTGAGGTATGCATTCAAGATGGGACCTCGAAAGGTCTGGGGAGAAGGATACAATGCTGATGGGAAGATGCCCAAGTAAAGCTGAAGGAGGTAGAAGATGTTGCATTCTCTAGAGGATGGGTTAGTTTCCTCAAGGAAGTTAAGGATCCCAAAGAATCCAGACTATTGTATAAATACCAAATTAAGTGTGCGACCTATCACCATAATCCATTCTCGAAGTACGATGAATGGATTTCGATTGACACCATTCCTCCCCAAATTTTGGAGCATGACCTCGATGAAAATGTATAAGATTGTCCTAAAACTAGATGATGGTCTGAGAGCGATCATGGTAGAGTATGTTGCTCGCCATACTGGGCCATCTTAGGTCATTGTGCATTTTTTTTGTTCTTTTATGTAATTGTAACCTTATATTTCAATAAAGATCTTTATTAATATATGTTTTGAGCACATGCTAATTAAACATGTATTAATAATCGTTGCTTATGTTGTTGAAAAAATGACTACTTACTAGTTACTTGATATCTTTATCGACCAAACACCACTGATTGACCAACTTGATCCTTATGCTAATTAGATGATATGTTAATTTTAATCATTTTGGAATTTTCAGCCGACTAAATGATATTCTAAGTTTTGATCCTCTATATTTCTATATGTTTGAACATTATTCCAGTCCAATATGCCTCAGCAATATCATTCCATTAACTTTACCTTTTAGTCGTGTCATCACACCCCCTTAGGCCTAAGTAAGATGATGGTAAGAATGTCCCTGGTTGGGCGGCAGCCCGCCCGAGCAGGCTTTTTTCAACCAATCGAAGTTGGCGACCAACCTAAGTTGGATTTATTGCCTAAGGATCCTTTGAGGGATTTTATTATTGACGGAGCAACTCATGAGGCCTCTTGTGTTTCTAACAAGGACCCGAGGGTGGTTGTGATTCGAAGTGCTTCTAGTTAACATATCACAACTACTGTAACCCCTGTTCATCAGTCATTTAGATATGCATAAATGATTTATCATTGGAAAAGGTGAAAATTAATGAGATGTAATTAAGAGAAGTTAAGCAGTATAATGGAGGGTCCAATAAGCCTTTATTCATTCAATATTGTCGAATGAGCGACACAAGTTTGAAAATAAATTTTTGTTAATCTAAATGTGCTAATAAAAGATAAAGAAGAATATCTAAAAGTAAAACTTCTTGAGGTTGTCTACATTCCATGCCCGTAGTATCTCCCTACCCTTCAATGTTTCCAGGTGATATGTTCCGTGAAAATCATATCTGATCACTTTGATGAGTCCTTCCCTGTTTGGCCCCAGTTTTCCCCCCGATGGTTTTACGGCAATGTCGACGACTTTCGTTAGGACATAGTCCCCTATCAGAAACTTCCACGGGTTAACCTTCTTATTCTACTGCTTGGCTAGTTGCTGTTGGTAAAAAGAAAACTTAATCAAAGCCAACTCCCATCGCTCGTCTTCTAGGTCAATCTCAATGCTTAGTGCATTATCGTTGAGGCCTTGGTCGACCAGAGTGGTTCTTATAGTAGGGACACCTTCTTCTAGAGGGATGACAACTTCCATCTCGTAAGTGAGGGCTGATTAGGCTCAAATTCTTCCTAATTTAGCCCCTTAATTTAGAGACTTTTACCATCTCGAATAACGTAAAATGAGTGTAATTATCGCATTTCCTTGACATTAACTCCTTCTAATAAGTACATCTAGTTTCTTGTATTTCTCCTAAGTTTTTTTAGGTATTTGAAGCATTAAGGAAGAAAGAAACTGGATAAGCAATGAGCAAAGTCAAAAAAGGAAAATCAAAGTGTACTTTCGTAAATTTGTAGCCATCATCTGGAGTTGAAGCCAACTAGAGAGTTGAAGAGAAGTAAATTTCAAGAACTTTGGAAGAAACGGAAAGTCAATCCAAGTTCCGGTGATCAAGTTACGAAGATTTGAAGCTGAGAAGGAAACAAGGAAAAGACCCCTAGATGAAAAAGATATCAGGTTCGGACCTTTTATTAGAAAAGGATCCAGACCGCCTTAAAAGAAAAGTTATGTCCCAAAATAGAGGGCGAGCTAGAGCTTTTTCTAGAAAAGGATCCGGACCGCCTTGGAAAAAATCCTCTGTCTAAAAAAGGAGGGCGATCCGGACCGCCTTAAATGCTGAGGAACACTATCTCGAAATAAGGGGAGATCCGGACAGCCTGCCCCGATCGGTCCGGACCGCATTCGATTTTCTTCATTTTTATTTTTTTTCCAAGTTTTTATGGGGTCAAACTCTTGTAAATTTCATAGCTATTTATTCTAGTTTGTTTCATAATAATAGGGGTTCATTTTTTTTAGGTTTCTAATTAGGAGTAGAGGGATTTTGTAGTCAAAACCCCTAGATTTAAATAAAAGTTTTGCTGTAAGGATTTCGAGTTTGATTATTCAATACAAGTAATTTCTTTCCATTCATTCTTTCATAATTGCCTTGGTTTCGTTAATTATTAATCCTGCATCTCTTTAGTTTTAAGTTTCTATTAGCTATATGTTTTCTTCTTTTCAATCCCAGTTTTTTTTTAATTTAATCATGTTTAGCTAATTTTCTAAGGGTTGGGATACATGAATCCAACCCGATGTTCTTTAAAATGCGTAAAATTTAATTTTGAATTAAATAATTGATTAAATTGTGTTGTGGGGTGATTACAACCATTGTAGGGATTTCGATCCCATTTGCCCTAGGTAATCGGGATGCTTAAGAGTGCAACTCACATGCTGCTACACCAACATAACTTTGTTCTTGCCTTTGATTTCATATGGTGCGAGCTACGATCCCTCATATATGGAATGCTTAGGATTAATAAATATTGGGTTTTCTCAATTATTTCAATTCAGAATTTGGTTTTAACATTGGTAAATGAACTAGGGTTAGAGGAGTGTATCCTAACTTGTCTTGTTCTCACTTGCATACTTTTCAGTTGAAGAATAATTTCATAAGTAGTTTAAAAAGCATTTCATTAGTTAATCGCATGTCCAGTAGTTAGATTTTCTTTTTCCTCTGAGTTAGCATACATCCACTCCAAAATTCATCATCTTTTCTTTTCTGTTTCGTTTTTTAGAATCAAGTTAGGATTCTCATTCTTTCCATCGTCATCACGATTTCATCTTCCTATTTCCCTGAGGATTTGACCTCGACTTACTGGGATTATTAATTGAGTGCCAGACTAGCACTTGAGCCTAGATAACACGCACACTAAAACACATTTGTGGTCGCATCAAGTTTTTGGCGCCGTTGCCAGGGATGTAGGTAGATTTAGGTTAGATCAAGTCAATCTAAAGCTTAGACAAAAAATTCAAAAAATAAAAAATAAAATCATCTCTCACAAGCTTTGAATGTAAAATCCTGAACAAACTCAAACTCCTAAAAATACACCAACCAGAATTCACGAAAATTCAATCGTTGAGTATAATTCTTACAGTCCCCACACGCCTCGCATTCCACGATTTTGGGTTCCACCTCCTAGCCCTGATCACTCTATTGCTTGTTACACCCTGAGTCAATCCTTGAGTCACACATCTAGGACACCGAATGAGTATTTCGAGTCACTTGAAGAGAGAGCGATGTCTGATGCCGCTAATTTCGGCACTGGAGAGGGACATCCACCTTATCGTCCCATCAAAGACTTACTCTTTCCAGAACGAACTATCACCCCTGGTTGCATTTTACTCTCGTATAATGCCGGTCAGTTCCACTTCCGCAATGGGATGATACAGATTCTCCCTACTTTCCATGGCACGGATTCGAAGAAACCATACCTGCATATCAAAGAGTTAGAAGAGGCATGTGACACATCTAGTGACCTTGTACGCATGATGTCGTTCGCCTAAAGCTTTTCCCTTTTTCCTTAAAGGTAAAGATAAGACCTGGCTATGGCCTCTATCCCCAAACTCTGTTATTTCTCTGGAGGGATATGCAATCCAAATTTATCTCAAAATTCTACCCACCGTACAAGACCAACTCTACCAAGACTCAAATTCAAGGTTTCCGATCAAGATATTGATCCTTTTGACAAGTGTTGGGAACGTTTCCAAGAGTTGGTAAGCCGATGCCCCCATCATGGTTTTGAAAAACACCACTTGATCTTTTTCTTCCATAATGGGTTGATAGTGGCTTCCAAACAACATTTGTAAATAATGTGTGAAAGACCTTTTTGGGACTTAGAATCCATCGATGACGGGGCCCATCTTAAATATGTCGCAGAGACTACTCAGGCATGGGACTAATCCGATCCTAATACCTAAATTTGGCTTAGACGAGTATCAACTACGCCTAATGCATCCGGTCTATTCCAATTGGATAGTAATACCATAATAGACCATCGATTTGATCAGTTTTAGAGAGAAATGAAATATTTCCTTGATAGCCGATTGAGAGATATCTCCGGATCCAACTGTGTCATGAATGAAAAGGAATGTGCTATCTGTGAGGCAAGTCATTCCATAATGGCATGCTCGACGATTTCTGCCTATAAAGCAATGCACACCGAGCAGGTGGATGCTATAGGAGGGTTCAAGGGAAATTTTAATGCCCCACATGGTAACTCGTATAACCCTTCATGGAGAAACCACCCCGATTTTAAACACGAACAACCACAAACTGCGATGAACCCACATTCATAGGTTGTTCCACCTCCACCCCTTTCTCAATTCCAGCAAGCACCACCTCCTCTAGCTCCGTATATTACCCCACCATAGAGGACCTCGAGGATACAATAAACCAGTTTATCGACTCCTAGAGTGCAACCAATGCTATATATGATCGCATGTTCGCCGACATGAACGCGAACATCTCTAAGTTACAATCTTCGTTGAGTATCCAAGAGAAGGTCAAGTTTCCTACCCAGGGCCAAAGACCTCCCTAAGGTCAACCTAGTGCTAGACCACCTCTACAGAATAGCAGGAGCATTTCCAAGCGGTAGCCACTCTTCGTAGTGGGAGAGTTGTTGATTTCTCACCTCCCCCACAATACACTTTGAAAGCTAAGGAGACTACACCCAACACGAAAGAGGCCGAAGATATCCCCTTAAATGAGAGTGAAAAGGAAGACACTAGTGAGCCTGTGGCAGTTGTAAATCCATCCTCCACTATGACATTTCCTTGAAGATTCGTTCCTTCCCACAAAGGAACCATAAGTGATGAAGTGTTAGAGGTGCATAAAAACGTGAAATTGAACCTACCTTTCCTCGATGTAATAAGGTAGATTCCAGCTTATGCAAAAGTCATAAAAGACTTATTGACAGTAAAGAGGAGGATGAAGGTAAAGAAAAACGTATATCTAGCACATAACGTGAGATTAGTTCTTCTTAACGATCTCCCACCTAAGTATAAAGATCCTGGTGCACCCACCATTTCTTGCACCATTGGAGAGAATAAATTCGAAAAGGCCTTACTCGACTTGGGGGCAAGTGTTAATATCCTCCCTTATTAAATTTACAAGAAGATATATCTAGGCGACCTTAAACCCACAAGGATCACTCTCCAATTATCGAATCAAACCGTGAAGATACCAAGGGGTATATTTGAGGACGTGATAGTCCAAGTAGACACTTTCTGCTTTCCCGTAGATTGTGTTATTTGGGACATGGATCCCTCCTTCGCCTCGAGGAATCATGTTCCCATCATTCCCGGGCACCCATTCTTAGCTACGGCTAATGCATTAATTAATACTCAAAATGGGCAAATGCAACTCCCATTTGGGAACATGACATTGGAGACAAACGTCGTCAACATAGCCCAACAGGTAGGGGAAGAAGATGATCTTCACGCGGTGAGCTTAATTGATGAGATCGTAGAAGAACACATTGAGAAAAAAATTTGTGGATACGCCTTAGAAGATTGTTTAGTGTCTAGTCATGAGATCAAGGGAACTTATACCGAGTTTGAGATAGAGGTTGAGGAGCTGAGGGGGCTACTTGATGCGAGAACATCTGACGAGGACGTAGTGGACGTAAGTTGGGTTTCTTGATTCGAAGAGTTCCCGCCGAGGGAGGCATGCATGGTTCTCTCTAGCAACACATTCCTGACTCTCGAGTTGTAGAAGCTACCCTCCAACGTTAAATATGCTTTCTAAGGAGAGGGTGAGACATTTCCTATTATTATCTCCTTTAGCTTAGATGAAGAGCAGGAGGGTAAGCTATTAGAGATCTTGAGGAAGCACCAAGGTGATTTTTGTTGGTGTATAGTTGATCTAAAGGGGATAATCCCTCTAATTTGCACTCACAAGATTCACCTCGAGGAGGATGTGAAGCCCTTGCGAGAAATTCAAAGAAGGCTAAACCCCACCATGAAAGAGGTAGTGAGGGTCGAAATCATCAAATTGTTGGATGTTGGGATTATCTTCCCAATATCGGATAGTAAGTGGGTGAGACCTATTCAAGTCGTCCCAAAGAAGTCGGGCATTACAGTTATTGAAATTACCAAGGGAGAGCTAGTTCCCCAACGTACCACTACTGGGTGGCGCATTTGCATTGATTGTCAGAAACTCAATGTAGGAACTTGGAAAGACCATTTCCCCTTGCCATTTATCGATCAAATACTTGAAGGAGTAATGGGCCACCCTTATTATTGCTTCCTAGATGGTTATTCTGGATATAAAAAGATTGAGGTAGATGTACTTGATCAAGAGAATATGACCTTCACTTGTCCCTTTGGTACATTTGCCTACAAATGTATGACATTCGACTTGTGTAATGCACCCGCGACCTTTCAAAGGTGCATGTTGAGCTTATTCAGTGACATGGTTGAGAGAGGGCTAGAGATGTTTATGTATGACTTCAGTGTTTTCAGCACCTCTTTCGATCTATCTTTAGCTAATCTT
Organism: Sambucus nigra; assembly: GCA_949130495.1. Taxonomy (NCBI): domain Eukaryota; kingdom Viridiplantae; phylum Streptophyta; class Magnoliopsida; order Dipsacales; family Adoxaceae; genus Sambucus; species Sambucus nigra. Next base: position 225,150,140 of record OX422212.1, read on the forward strand.
GAGAAAGTTCTAGCCCGATGTTTGGAGAAGAACTTAGTACTGAATTGGGAGAAATGCCATTTCATGATAACTGAGGGCATAGTTCTTGGCCACATTGTTTCATCCAAAGGGATCGAGGTTGATAGAGCAAAAATAGATGTCATAGATGACCTACCCCAACCAAAATCTCTAAAAGACGTGCGCTCCTTCTTGGTCCATGCAGGGTTTTATAGAAGGTTCATTAAGAAGTTTAGCGTCATTGCTAGACCCTTAAGCAACCTTCTTTTGAAGGACACCCCATTCGAGTGGAATGAAGCATGCCAATGTTCTTTTAAAAAATTAAAGAACATGCTTGTTTTCGCTCCCATCATGCAAGCCCCGGATTGGTCCTTACCATTCGAGCTCATGTGTGATGGTAGAGATTATGCGATAGGGGCTGTCTTGGGCCAAAGGAAAGACAAAAAGGCTCATGTCATCTACTACGCTATCTGGACTCTTACCAGACCATAACTCAATTACTCCACTACGGAGAAGGAATTTCCAGCGGTAGTTTTTGCTCTAGATAAGTTTCGGTCCTATCTTATCAGTTCCCCCATCACCTGTTTCACCGACCACGCGATTTTAAAATATCTCCTTATAAAGAAAGACGCAAAGTCGTGCCTCATAAGGTGGATCCTACTCCTACAAAAGTTTAATCTCTCAATTAAAGATAAAAAGGAGTAGAAAATGTCATCGCCGATCACTTATCAAGGCTTTTGTCCGACGTACCTAGTGATCCTACACCCATAGACGAGTACTTCCTGGATGAGCAACTCTTTGCCACCTCTTCTTTGTCCTAGTTTGCGGATATAGTGAACTATCTTATTACGAGAGTTGTCCCTACCGATTGGACACAGCAAGATATGAAGAGGTTCATTACATGGTCGCACATATTTTTCCATGACGATCCACTCCTTTTTAAATATTTCCCAGACCAAATAATCCAACGATGCGTACTGAATGACGAAATTCCAAAGGTCATCCAATTCTGTCATTCGAAAGCATGTAGAGGCCATTTTTCTGTGAAAAAGACAATCGATAAAATTCTCTAATGCGGCTTGTACTGGCCCACAATGTTTCGAGATGTAAACAATTATTGCAAATCTTGCGACAAGTGTCAACTAATGGGGGCGATTACCCGATGAGACATGATGCCATTATTTTCGATACTCATTATTGAGATCTTTGACTGTTGGGATATTAACTTCATGGGCCCTTTTCCCCCGTCTTTTGGTTACCTATACATCATAGTCGTGGTAGACTATGTTTCTAAATGGGTGGAAGCTCTAGTTACTAAGAACAATGACAACAAAGTGGTGATAAGGTTCCTGCAGGAACACATACTTTCTCCCTTCGGTGCTCCGAAAGAGATAATCAGTGATAATGGCACGCACTTTTACGACAAGCCATTCGAGAAGCGCATGAAAAAGTATGGTGTCGTTCATAAATTTGGAATGATATATCACCCAAAAACAAATGGGCAGGCCATGTTGGCGAATCATGAGATCAAAAATATACTTGAGAAGACTATCAATCCTAACCGAAAAGATTGGTCCCTTCGATTGAACAATTCGCTATGGGCTTTCCATATCGCATACAAGAACCCACTCGGAATGTCCCAATTCGTTGTGTACGGAAAACCTTTCCATCTTCTCGTTGGGTTGGAGCACAAAGCGTATTGGGCCATCAAGAGGGTAAATTATGATATGGATACACCCGATGAAGCTTGCAAGCTTCAATTGAATGAGTTAGAAGAAATACGCAATGATGCGTATGAGAATGCCAAGATTTCAAACGAAAGGATGAAACTCGCGCATGATAAGATTATTCGACAGAAATATTTTCAACCTGAACAAAAGGTACTGTTCTATAACTCATGGCTTCACCTATTTCTAGGTAAATTACGATTTCGTTGGAATGGCCCATTCATTGTTAAGACCATATTTCCCCACGGAGCTATGGAGTTGGATGATCAAAAAGGGGTTAACACATTCAAAGTCAATGGACAACGCCTAAAGCCATATCTAGAGGCGTGCATGGATGAAGTCGACACCATTTAGTTTTTTGGACCCATTTATGAGGTATACTGAGTTGAATATGATAGTTCTTCACACCCCTGACGCGTATGTGGTGATTCTTGTGTATCGTAGTTAGGTGTAGCTTAGGATAGGGTAGGTAGGTTCACTATATGGGTCTCGAGTACATTCACAGGTAGGAAGCATACACATTGAGACCGTCTCATGATTTAAAAATGAGGGTTGAGCATAAATCAGGGTCATGGCCGTGTTGAGAGTAGGTGGGAATGCCTTAGAAGTATAAGAGAGGGTTAGAAATGAAGCAGAGCAGAGTCTGTCATAAAAAGTCACCCGATCCGGACTGCCCCTAGGCACTCGATCCGGACCGACTTCTGGTTTTCTCCAAATGATTCCCTAGGTGAATCCCTCCTTCACCAATCCCTTCACTTCCCTCTATTTCGTCTCTCCCACCATTTCCCCTCCAAAATACACCCCCGTTTTCCCTCATTCTCTTTCCCTCCAAATCCACCCCTTCCCACCTCAAAACCCACTTATAAATACAACCCCTACCCCTATCTCTCCCATACCAAATCCTATCAAGAAATGCTCCTACCTCACCTCTCAAAAAATTCTTTCCATCCACTTTCTCAATCCATGGCTGCCCAAGACAGACCCACCAAATACAATTCCATCGCTATCATCGATAATAACCCTGCCGACTACCGCTCTGACCAAGAAATGGGGTGGTGTAAGGAATATTTTGGGCAAACGCAAAAACTCCCAGTAGAACATGCCATTCTTTAGGATGAAGTGCCTAATTCTGTCACTAATTTGTTTTGCCCTAAGTGTTGGTGCCGCTTTTTGCATGAGCCTCACAGTGTCGTTTTGGCAGTGGAGGTTCGGGAATTTCATGGCACCCTCGTACATACCAGAGAGTTCATGGCCGAAGCACAAATTCGGGGGCAACGCATCCCATTCTCTTTTCTGACAATAGCTGAGAAGCTCGTTGAAAAAGACATCCCCATTCCCTCCGCTTTTGTCTACCCTAACCGCTCGAAAAGGATGTCCTCATTGAGCGTATCACGCCTGGGGAAGTCTGGCACAGGGGTGTTTTTTGGGTCAGTAAATTGAAAGAAAAAGCATGCCTCACATTTCAAATTGTGTGCATAAACATCCTCCAAAATTCCATGACTCCGGAATGTGCCCGCGGTAGGCAATACTTGTGTACAACCTCTTTGACCACAACTCGTCCATCAACCTAGCACATATCATTTTTCGAGATGTCCACTTTGGGACGGTCGATGAAAAGGGCGATACAACTCTTCCCTATGCCCAGTTCATTACCTCCATTCTCATCTATCACCTCTTCGATCATCATGCCAGGACTCTTTGTCTCCCAAACCCTTTTAGGTAGGCCACTCGGACTAAAAGAGCGAAACAAAGGGAAATTCTAAGATCCCCAGAAGATGAAGAGTCCGATGAGAAAGAGAGCAGCGAGGAGGAAGAAGTCGCGACCGATGTCGAGATAAGGTACCAAGAGGTGGGGTCCGATGAGGATGAAGAAGAATATGATTTCGGTCTCCCCGATAATGATTTTGATGCACGCCTCACCTGCCTTGAAACAAAATTTGACGGGTTAATAACTCAACATACGAGGGATCAAGTGGCCAACGAACGCTATTACCAATGTGATTCGAGCATGATGCATCGTCTTCAAGCTCATATGTATCAACTCAATTTTGGTGGGCCCCCTCCGAGCTACTTTAGGATCTATACGACCCAAGCCCTCCCGATAGCTCCAATACCCCACCCCAATGAATCATGTGTTTGGTGATTGTGTCGGTTGTAATTTTGTTGGTTTGCTTATATGCGTGTATGCTCTTTCGTTATGATGTACCACAATAATTATAAATAAAAGCCCTCATTTTCTCCATTTGTTTGTTTTATTTATCGCACTCTTATTTTGCCTCATTTAAATTTTAGTCCTTTTGATTGAGGACAATGCAAAAGTCTAAGTTAGGTGGGATGACGAGTGCGTATTTCTAAAACTTCACAAATTTTCAAAATGCCAAAAACATTAGAAAACTTTAAATTTTCCAAAAACAAAAATTTGAAAAACTCCAAAAAAAAATATTTTTCTTCAAAATAAATAAAAATTGGAATTTAAAATTTTCAAAAATATCATTAAAATTCGGTTTATAGTCTCAAATTGTAAAAATAAATTTCACAAAGCCGAAATTGACCAAAGATGGAAATTGAGCAAACATGGACGACTTAACGAATTAACCAACCCGGTGAGATTCGAGCCTATCCTTTTTGTGATTTTATAAATCAATCCGAGTTAATGGTTAACTCAAAGCTCCATTTAGCATTTACAAAAGTCGTTGAGGATCTCAATTCCTTTGATTTGATCGGTTATGGGAAACGTGTGAGATGTTGTCTTGAAAAATGCGCTAAATGAATCTCTAAACTAAAATTCACCTCAGGGCACATATGGTAACGCAATTAATAATTTGGATAACGAAGTAGGCCCTCGTTTGTTACCCAAAAATATTGGCCAGAAAAAGTCGTGAAATTTTTTCCCTTTGCTAACTAATTTGAGCCAACTAAATTTTTTCCCTTTTCATTTGACTACCCAAAAAACTAAATGGCCCGAAATTAAGAAAAGTGAAACCCCAGAATTTTAGTCCAATTAGTGCAAATAAAAAGGGGCAAGAAAAATAGAACATGCTCAACAACAAAAAAAAGCAAGACAAGTAAAATGTGAAAAAGAGAAATAAATAGAAAAGAAAAAGAAAAAGAAAATGAGCAAAAGCCCAGAAAAACCTAATGGACATTTCAAGGAAAATTTTCAATTCCAAAGTACCCAACCATATCCTTTTACCCAAATGCACGTTACAAAACCGAAAAGTCCTAACCGAGTCCAAATTTCAAATTTTCTTATCGTGTGGAGAGCTCAAGCACAAAAGATAATAAAAGAGATTAAAGGTATAAAGTAGAAGTGATGTTTTCCATTTCCTTGTAACCGTATTTTAATGATGAGATCTTTTTACCCCATAAATTTTCTTCTTTTGAATTTAGTGTGCATGAACTTGTGTTCCACTACATTTGCTATTTATATCATGCACACTGAGAGAACTAGACACGTTTTCGCGTGATTCATTTGAGAGAGAACCTAGTGAGAATTTGAATCAAAACAAATTTTTGGATAAGTAACGTAATGGTCAATCGATGGAAATTCGCGGTTAAATTTCTGGCTTCGCACACACGCACTATGATTTGAGACTCTTGAACATGAATTGATGATGACTATTTTCTGGAAAAGTTTGAATTATATAATTTTTTATTATTTTGAGTTTTCCTTGAGTCGAATTTTGTGGGTATATTCACTACAAACTCTCACGAGACAAATATCATTCTACTAGGGTGACCTAGGGGTTTAAAGGCTTGTTGCATACGCTCAATTCAATTGCGTGCCCGTGAAAGTGGTAATCTATCCAAATAAAATGAAATTTTTGATAGTTGGCCCATTGTTACATTCTTTTACATTGCTCAAGAAGCGCAAAGTTCTAAGTTAGGGGGTGTTTGATTAGGCTCAAATTCGTCCTAATTTAGCCCCTTAATTTAGAGACTTTTACCATCTCTAATAACATAAAATGAGTGTAATTATCGCATTTCCTCGACACTAACTCCTTCTAACAAGTATATCTAGTTTCGTGTATTTCTCCTAAGTTTTGTAGGTATTTGAAGCATTGAGGAAGAAAGAAACTGGATAAGCAATAAGCAAAGTTAGAGAAGGAAAGTCAAGGTGTACTTTCGTAAATCTGTATCCATCATCCGGAGTTGAAGCCAACTAGAGAATTGAAGAGAAATCAATTTCAAGAACTTTGGAAGAAACAAAAAGTCAATCCGAGCTTCGGTGAACAAGTTACGAAGATTTAAAGTTGAGAAGGAAATAAGGAAAAGACCCCTAGATGAAAAAGATACCAGGTTCGGACCTTTTATTAGAAAAGGATCCGGATCGCCTCAAAAGAAAAGTTTTGTCCCAAAATAGTGGGCGATTCGGACCTTTTTCCAGAAAAGGATTCGGACCGCCTTGGAAAAAATCCTCTGTCTCAAAAAGGAGGGCGATCCAGACCTTTTTTTAGAAAAGGATCCGGACTGCCTTAAATGCTGAGGAACACTATCTTGAAACAAGGGGAGATTCAGACAGCCTTCCCCGACCAGTCCGTACCACATTGGATTTTCATCATTTTTATTTTTTTCTCAAAGTTTTTATGGGGTCAAACTCTTGTAAATTTTTGAACTATTTATTCTAGTTTGTTTCATAATAATAGGGGTTCATTTTTTTTAGGTTTCTAATTAGGAGTAGAGGGATTTTGTAGTAAGAAACGCTAGATTTCAATAAAAGTTTTGCTGTAAGGATTTCAAGTTTGATTATTCAATACAAGTAATTTCTTTCCATTCCTTCTTTCATAATTGCCTTGGTTTTGTTAATTATTAATCCTGCATGTCTTTAGTTTTAAGTTTCTATTATCTATGATGTTTTCTTCTTTTCAATCCCAGTTGTCTTTTAATTTAATCATTTCTAGCTAATTTTCTAAGGGTTGGGATGCATGAATCCAACCCGATGTTCTTTAAAAATGCGTAAAATTTAATTTCGAATTAAACGATTGATTAAATTGTGTTGTGGGGTGATTACATCCATTGCAGGGCTTTTGATCAAATTTTCCCTAGGTAATCGGGATGCTTAAGACTGCAATGCCCGTGTAGCTACACCAACACCGCTTTGTTCTTGCCTTTGATTTCATATGGTGCGGGCTACGATACCTCATATGTGGAATGCTTAGGATTAATAAAGACTGGGTTTTCTTAATTATTTTAATTCAGAATTGGGTTTTAACATTAGTAAATGAACTAGGGTTGGAGGAGTGTATCCTAACTCGTTTTACTCTCACTTGCAAACTTTTCAGTTAAAGCATAATTTCATAAGTAGTTTAAAAACCATTTTATTAGCTAATCGCATGATCAGTAGTTAGATTTCCCTTTTCCTTTGAGTTAGCAGACATCCACCCCAAAATTCATCATCTTTTATTTTCTGTTTCATTTTTTGAATCAAGTTAGGATTGTCGTTTTTTCCATTGTTGTCACGATTTTATCATCCTATTTCCCTGAGGATTCGACCTCGACTTATCGGTATTATTACTTGAGTAACAGGCTTTCACTTGAGCCTAGATAACACGCACACTAAAACACATTTTTCTTCATGTCAAGGGTGAAGGGTGTTTCCCCAATCGGTTTCCTAGGTGTGGTATGATAGGCCCATACAACATAATGCAGCTCGTCCACCCAGGCACCCTTAGCTCATTTCAACTGTTTTCTCAATCTATCAAGCATGGTTTTGTTGTAAGCCTCTGCTTGCCCATTTCTTTGGGGATACCCCACAGAACTGAAGTTGTGTTTGATTCTGTCTCATCATAAAAAACATAAAAGAAGCCACTTTTAAATAATGTACCGTTATCAGTGATGGTAGCCCTTGGTATTCGAAAGTGAGTTATGATGTTCCTCCATATGAACCTTATCATATCAGAATCTCGAATGTTTGCCAGTGGCTCTACCTCTACCAATTTGGTGAAGTAATTTGTGCCGACCAACAGATAATTATGATTCCCAAGCGCGATAGGCAGTGGTCTCACAATATCTAATCCCCATTGAGCGAAAGGCCATGGACTGGTCCAGGATTTTAGGTCACTGGTAGCTTTTGACACTTTTCGCATTTGCGAGCATAGGCACCTGCGGCATTCTGCATATGAGGGCACTAATATCCTTCCTTGATTTCATGAAAGTCCAATGATCTACGACTTGTGTGAGTCCCACAAATGCCCTCATATATCTAACTAAGTGCTTGTTCAACATCTTATGGATGAATGCACTGCAGGTAGGGCCTGTAAATGATTTCTTATAAGGATTCCCTTCAGGGTTGAGGTAGAAATGAGCAACCTTGACCCTAACCTGATGGGCCGAACTCGTCTTCTAGAAATATGTCACTCCGTAGATAATTGATAATGGGATCCATCCATCTTGGGGACTTATATGAAGGTGGACTTGTTTGGCAATGACTACTTGGTCGATACTAGGCTACGCTAGGTACTTTATCTAAATATTTCTCCTCAGGTCTGAGTTAGTGAGTGAGCTTCATGCCGTTAAAGCGTCAGCGTGATTATTCTTTCCTCTGGGGAACTGTTGAAGTTCCACAATTTCAAAATCTACCATGATACCTCTTACTAAGACAAGGTAAGCTTCCATTCGGCCATACTTGGCATTAAAGAACCCGCTTACTTTTTGGAGACCAGTTTGGAATCACCGAATATATGGAGGAGATTTTCCCCTAGTAGTTTGGCTTTTCACAAAACTATGATCAGTGCTTCATACTCATCTTCATTGTTGGAGGATTTAAATCTCAATCTGATTCCTTGCTTAATCATAATTTCTTCGGGGGTGATGAGGATGATCCCTACTCCTGCACCTTGGAATTAGAGGCTCCATCAACCTACAGGGTCCAGTCTTTAGACTATGCTTCCAATGTTGTTGACTGCTTACTGCCGGTTGGATCATTGGATGATCTCCTATAAATTCAATAATAAAATCTATTAGACATGTCCCTTGATTGACATTTTGGGCTGGAAGTGGATGTCGAATCTCCCGAGTTCAACCGACCACTTTGAGAGTCATCCAGAGAGGTTGACTTTTCGTAGAATGGTTTGAAGGGGTTAAGAACTGATTATGGGTTTTTAGTGGGCTTCTAAGTAGTGCTTAAACTTTCTTGAAGCAACCAACAAAGCATAGGTGAGATTCTTCATAGGTAGGTACCATTGTTCAGCGTCCAGTAGTATCTTACTGGCATAGTAACCCGGGTGTTGTCCTCCTCTTTTTTCACATACTAAGACAGAGCTCACATCCTGGTCTGATAATGCTAGGTAAAGTTATAGTGGGTCTCCATTATTTGGAATTACCAGTAGGGGCGACTTGTTGAGGTAGGCCTTAATTTCTTCTAGAGCTCATGAGAAGTCATCATATCATATGAGGCCTTTGCCCTTTTTAAAAATTAAAAGAATGGTTGACAACGTTCTGAAGATTTGGAGATGAAGCAATTTAGAGTTATGATCAATTTAATATGCGTTTAAAAATATCTCAATGCCTAAGGAGGATGGATTAGAGTAATAGCATCGTCTGATATGGGTTGGCCTCAATTCCCCTTTTACTGACTAGATAACCTAAGAACTTGCCTGACTAGACACCGAATGAACACTTAGTCGCATTAAGCTTCATTCGATATTTCCAGAGGGTTTCAAAGGTTGTCGTTAAGTCTGTAAGGTGGTTGGACTTGTTCTTGCTTTTGACTAGCACATCGTCGATGTATACCTCCATCATTTTCCCCATCCGTTTGCTAAACATCCCGGTGAGCAACCTTTGATAAGTTGCTCCTGCATTCTTGAGGCCAAAGGGCATAACCATGTAACAGTATAACCCAATGGGGATTACGAAGGAGGTTTTATGCTGGTTGGGCTTGAATAAATGTTGATGGTAGCCTAAATATGCATCTAGTAAACTCATCCTCTCGTGCATTGCTGTAGCATCAACAAACTGATTAATCTTTGGGAGAGGGAAGTTGTCTTTGGGACACGCCCTATTGATGTCGGTGAAATCGATTCAAACCCTCCGTCTACCATTTCTCTTGGGTACCACCACTTGGTTAGATAACATTCTAGGGAACTGAACTTACCTAATGGATCTTGCATCCAGTAGCTTCCCTACTTCTTTCTCTACTGCCTTAGCCTTCTCGGGGGCTGTTCGGTGAGCCTTTTGAGTGATCGACTTAAAAGTTGGATCGACGTGTAGTCAATGGCAATCCACACTGGGGTCGATCCCCGATTAGTCATTAAGTTCCCAAGTAAAAACATCCATGTTACTTTTAAGAAATGTAATAAACTCATTTTTCGCAAGATTTTTGCTGGGGTCGATCGATCAACTCCCTGGCATCGATCGATCGATGACCATGAAATCTGACAGTTCGGACTAAAAATGTTATAAGGGTAAATATTTAAAAATTCATATAAAATCCGTTTTAATTCCGATTTCGAAACCGTTTGAAATTCTCGCCATTAAAAATAAAATCCAACATATTTGTGCAATAAAAATAATTTTATCAAAAACTTTATTTTTCCTCTATATTTTGAAAATACCTCAAAAATTACGCGGGTTGTTACACTTCCCCACTAACAATGGAATTTTTCCCTCGAAATTCGCCGAATGTCTAACTGTAAAAACTCAGGCCAACAATCTCCAAAAATAATCTCGTCACTAAAAATAAATTCCTCACCTCTAATCTTGATTCCTAACACGAAACGATCAGCTAAAATAATCTATCTGCAATTATGCGTCACGAAAATGCAACAGACCCAAAACCCAAGACCCAAGGGTTGTCGTATACCTAAGCTCCGATACCATTTTGTAACACCCCGCCCGCCAAGGGAGAGCGAGCGGAGTGCTACTGCGATAAAACTAATCAAATCCATAATACAACAAGGTATAGAGCATCTAAATAAATCCCACATTAACACTGTACGTCCTATGCAACAGAGCCGAGGTCAGTGTGCAAGACGAGAGGGTGAGGGCATGACAAAGGGGATCAACTTTTGATTGCTTAAGTAGAGGGTCGACCTTTGAACGGCTCGACGCAGTTAATGACCTCCAAGAGAGGTTGTCTAAGTCAAGAAGCATCACTGGTTCATGAAGAGAGGGTGATGACTGTTGGCCCCCTCATGGCCGATCCCCACATGACCGAGATTGTGGTCAGGGGGAGGTCAATAGCTGACGCTGTGCTGCAACTGGGTAACCTTCAGTCCACCCCTTGGAGGTGGCTGGGGACAACCTCGTCCAGGCCGACGTTGCTAAACCATGGAATGATTCCATTCAAAGGATGTAAGAGAAGATAGGGGATCTCATAAATAGCCAAGACCCATTACAGAGGGGGTACTCAGAGGGCTCAGCATTTGTGTCAAGGATTGTTAACTTCCCAACCCGTCCCAAATTTAAACCTCTTGCGGTGTTTACGAAGTACGATGGAAGTACCAACCTAGTCCATTATATTGAAATGTATCTCTCTTCAGCAGATATTTTTTCAATCTCTGATGAGATGAGGTGACGAGCTTTCTCAATAACTTTAACTAGGGATGAACATATCTTGTTGACTTATCTTCTGATAAATTCAGTTGAAAATTTTAAAGGTTTGGCTGAGAGGTTTATCCATAACTTTTGTTTTGGGGTAAGACCTCAGAAGAAGACGACTCATCAGTTTTATGTAAAGCAAGGGAAGAATGAAAGCCTTAGAGACTCTATTGCGAGGTTCAACAAGGAAAAGTTGGAGGTAGAAGATTATGAAGAGAGTATAAACATGACAACCCTTATTGGAGGGCCTCAGAAGGGAAAACTACTTTGAAAGCTTGCTTAAGACCCTCCTAAGTTTATGGCCGAGATGTTAGCAAAACTGGAAAGGTCATGAATGCAGAAAAAGCAATGCCAGCGAAGTATGAGGATGAGAATGGAAGTAGTAGTGGGAAATTTCAAAGGAAAAAGGATGGAAAGAAGTGGACTGCAGACGATAAGTTTGCAAACTATACTCCTTTAACTGTGAGCTGCAAACACATCCTCAATGAAATAAAGAATGCTAGATCCCTGAGGTGGACGGAGAAGCTGAAGGCTCCTCCACATAAGAGAAACAAGAATCTGTGGTGCAAGTTCCATCAAGATCACGGTCATCTAACTGATAATTGTTTCTCCCTGAAGGACGAGATTGAGAAAATTTTGAAGTCTGGAAAACTTAAAAAGTATGTGGGTGGTAGAGCTTCTAAGAGGGGAAGAGACAACCCTAAAAATAAAAGAAATGATAAATACCGAGAAGATACCCCTGCCAGAAGAGCTGATGCCTCAGATGATGATGACGATGACCCTGATCTCCCACCAAAGGACGATGACAATGTCCCAATAAAGAGAGTCAGTATGATTTATTTTGTTGTGAATACTATCTATGGAGGATTAGCAGGGGGTGGCTGAGAGGTAGCTGATCGCAGGTCTCTTGTGGCAGAGGTTAAAACGGAGACTAAGGCCGAGGTTGTGAACTTGGCTTCTATGGAGGTTAAACATGAGAAGAGTAAAAAGGTAGATATGGATACCCACATAGTCGACTTCTCGCAATTTGATTTCAAAGGTATCTTAGCCCTCCACTATGACCCTTTAGTCATCACCACAAGGGGGCATGGATGCGAAGTTCAGAGGATCCTTGTAGATGGGGGCAGCTTTGTAGACATTATATTTTGGCCCTGTTTTAAGATCTTGGGTCTCAGTCGAGCAAGTCTTATCCCTTACCATCACCCCTTGATTGACTTCAGTGGGGAAAAGTTCCATCCATTAGGAATGTATGAAATGGATGTGAGAATGGGATATGAATGGCCAAAGAGGTTGACCAGAAAAATCAATTTCTTCGTGATGGATGAAAATTTCTTCTCAACCTACAACCTCATCATAGGATGAGTAGCCCTTAAGGAATTTGAGGCCTTGCCTTCAACGGTCCACCAAATGATAAAATTCTCGACTCCTTATGGGGTAGGGGAAGTGCAAGGTGACCAAACATCAACATGTGAATGTACTTCAACTCTGCAGAAGAGAGGGAGACTCATAAGAGGACAACAACAACATACAACATTAACACCCTAGATCCTAAAGACGAAACAAAGCTAAAAAGGGGGAGGTCATGGAGGAGGTAGAATCCATCGTCCTCAATGAGGACGAGCCAGAAAAAACCATCCAATTTGGAAAAGCCCTAAATCTTGAGATCAAGGAGGAACTAGTGATGCTATTAAGGAAGAGACAAAGTATTTTTGCCTAGAGCCATGCAGACATGCCAGGTATTGATCCTGAAATTATGTGCCATAAACTCAATGTTGTAGAGGATGCCAAACCCATTAAGCAAAGGAGAAGGATATATTCAATGGAGAAGTATGATGTCATCAGAGACGAGGTTAGAAAACTTAAAGTGGTCAAGTTCATCAGAGAGGTCATATACCCTGAGTGGTTATCTAACATTGTCATAGTGCCCAAAACTAATGGGAAATAAAGGATGTGTGTAGATTTTACTGATGTAAATAAGTCATACCGAAAAGATAGTTTTCCCCTGCCTCGTATAGATCAGATGGTGGATTCCACAGTGGTATATGAGCTCATGAGCTTCTTAGATGCATATTATGGGTATAATAAGATCTTTATGGACTCGACTGACTTAAATAAAATAACCTTCATTACAGAAAAGGGGACCTATTGCTACATGGTTATGCCCTTCGGCCTGAAGAGCGCAGGGGCTACATATCAAAGTCTTGTAAATAAGATGTTTAAAGATTAGATAGGCAATTCCATGGAAATTTACGTTGATGACATGTTGATGAAGGGTCTGAAGGTCGACACTTAAGTGGCCGACCTTGAAAGAACTTTTGACACCATAGAAAAATATAGAATGAAGCTGAACCCGACCAAATATGTCTTTGGGGTAGGAGCAGGAAAGTTTTTGGGCTTGATCGTCAATCAAAGAGGAATGGAGGCTAACCTTGAGAAGATAAAGACTTTGCTAAAAATTAAGACACCCAAAACAATCAAAGACATTCGGAGGTTGACTGGACTAGTGGCTGCACTTAATAGGTTCGTATCTAGAGCTACAAATAAATGTCTTCCTTTTTTCAAAGATCTTAGAAAGGCCTTCGAATGGAATGAGGAATGTGACATAGCTTTTAAAGAGATGAAGTCCTACCTCGGTTCCCCCACTCCTATCTTGGCCAATTCAGGGTGAGAAGCAATATATATACTTAGATGTCTTAGAGTTAGCCATTAGTGCTGTAATTGTAAGAGAAGAGGATGGGGTGTAGAGACCAGTGTACTTCAACAACAAAGCATTACCAGGGTCTGAGCAGAAGTACCCTCGGATTGAAAACTTAGCCTATGCTTTGATACATGCTTCTAGAAAAATGAACCCATATTTCCAGGCCCACTCCATGGTCGTCCTCACTTATTCCCCACTAAGACAGGCCCTCCATAAGCTTGAGAAGTCAGGAAGGCCAATGACATGGGCAATCGAGTTGGGGGGATACGATGATGTTTATCAACCCAGGGTTGCCATCAAGGGATTGGAACTCGTAGATTTTACGATCGAGTTTACCTGAGATGAGGCTGAGGTTGAGAAGAATTAAGAGGCTGCAGATGGCCTAGTAGAGAGAAACGTCGGCCGAACTTCGAACGAGGACAAGCTAAGTACTATCAAACAAAGAACAGTTGAGAACAAAGAAGAGAGATACCTCTTCAAGTAAGGGACCCTAACAGAGGAAAACTTCTCTTCAAATGAAACCGTCCGGAACCTCTTCGTTGGTGGGTCGTCCTGTGAAAGCGAAAGTGGAATAGGGATGATAGTGTCGGCACCAGATGGTACAAATATTCAACATGCGCTGAGGTTCAACTTTAAAGATTCCAACAACGAGTCAGAGTATGAGGCATTAATATCAGACATCTCTTTGGCTAAATCCCTCAATGTCGGCCAACTCGTAGTCCACAGTGACTCAAGATTAGTCGTGAACCAAATCCTGGGGGTCTATGAGGCCAAAGATAAAATGATGGCCAGATACCTGAAGAGAGTGAGAACGGTGCTAGAAAGCTTCAAGGAAGTAAAGATGATAATGATACCTCGATTAGACAATAATCGAGCTGATGTGCTCACAAGGTTAGCCTCAACAATAAAAATAAACATAAGGAGAACAGTGCCAGTCAAGATTCTGCTCAAGCCAATAATCGAAGAGGAAAAGGTTGATAAGGCTTGCTTAAATCTGAGTTTGGGGGCCTCATGGATGGAACCTCTTACCAAATACATCAGGGAGGGATTAATACTAGAATCAAAGCTGGAAAGGAGGAAGCTAAGGTTCAGAGCTATAAAATTTTCTATTATAGGTGATGTTCGGTATAAAAAGGGATTCCAGCTTCCTCTCCACAGATGTGTCCACCCTTTAGAGGTTCCACACATTTTATATGATGTGTATGAGGGCTCTTGTTCAATACAAATAGGAGGGAGGGAATTGGATAGTGGGATAATTACTCAGGGATACGGATGGCCGACCTTGGCCAAAGACGCAGTTGCGCATGTGAAGGGATGTGATAAGTGTCAGAGGTTCTTCACCATTCCCCATCACCCACACCAACCTCTGACTTCTATCAGCTCCCCTTATCCATTTGCAGTATGGGGCATTGATTTGTTAGGACCCTTACCTAGAGCTGTAAATAATTATCGTTACTTAGTAGTCGTAATTAATTATTTCTCTAAATGGGTAAAGGTCGAGCCAATGATCACAATCACTGGGAAAAAAACCTTACAGTTCATCTGGAAGAACATTATATGCATGTATGGCCTTATAAACACCCTCATCTCGAACAACGAAACCCAATTCAAGAATATTTCTTTAAAAAAGTACTGTGAAATAGTAGGGATCAAACAATTCTTCTCATCCCCTGGCCGACCCCAGGAAAATGGTCCGACTGAGGTCATAAATCGAACAATCCTTGATGTGATAAATAAAAAGTTGGAAGAGGCAAAAGGAAGGTGGATAGAAGAGGTATATGATGTGCTTTGGGCTTACAGGATGACAGTGAGGACACCCACAGGGGAAACTCAATTCATGCTAGCCCATGGCTCAAAGGCTATTATCCCAACAGAGATAGGGCTACCCACTCACAGAGTTTAGACATATGACCCTCAGAGGAATGAAGAAGAGAGAAAACTTGATCTTGATTTAATTGAAGAAAGAAGAGAGGATGCAAAGATAAGGAAAATAATATATCAGCAGAGAACCGCGAGATTCTATAATCAGAGGGTAAAGACAAGGCCAATAGTCGTGGGAG
This sequence comes from Sambucus nigra, assembly GCA_949130495.1. Classification (NCBI taxonomy): domain Eukaryota; kingdom Viridiplantae; phylum Streptophyta; class Magnoliopsida; order Dipsacales; family Adoxaceae; genus Sambucus; species Sambucus nigra. Next base: position 225,166,159 of record OX422212.1, read on the forward strand.
ACCTAGTCCTTAAAAAGACGTGGTAGAAAACCAATAAGCTCCATCCCAACTGGCATAGTCCTTATTGGGTCATTTATGAGGTTGTGCCAGGTACCTATCGGCTAGAAAATCTTAAAGGAGAACCTTTCTATAACCCTTGGAATGCCGATCACTTAGAGAAATATTACTTATGATGTTGTAATTATTCTTATCTTTTAGTAATACATATATTAGTTTATACAGAGGATGTTAATGAAAAGATAGCAATGTTATGCTCATAATTTTGTACTTTTTTGATAATATATATGTTTGAAACACCATAATTTGGTGACTTCAGACCACAAACATCATTAATTTGGTGAATTATGAGGTGAAACACCATTAATTTGGTGACATCAGACCTTTTAACATCATTAATTTAATTAATTATGAGGTGAAACACCATTAATTTGGTGACCTCAGACCTTTTAACATCATTAATTTGGTGACCACCGACGTTAGACATCATTAATTTGGTGAATTATGAGGTGAAACACCATAATTTGGTGAATTATGAGGTGAAACATCATTAACTTGGTGACCTCAGACCTTAAACATCATTAATTTGGTGAATTATGAGGTGAAACACCATAATTTGGTGACCTCAGACCTTAAACACCATTAATTTGATGAATTATATATCTGTTGTTACTTGCTTTGATTGCCATTATTCAAATTTTGTGATATGGTGGAAGAATGAAACATCATAGACATGAAACAGCAAAGCAACAAATAAAGGAAAGCAATAAGTAAAAGAAAGCAACAAGTGAAGGAAATGGAATTGCATTCATTAAAACCAAAAAGTGCTACATCATTATAAGAGCAGAGGTTACAGTTCATCAAATAATATGTGTTATACAAAAGCTTCACAAAAATTCAGATATACAGAAGAGACACTCAGACACTCAGGCTTCAGTCGACCCACCAGCAGCAGGGTTACTTGGCTCTGGCACTTGATTGGTAACTTCAACCCCGCCATCCTGATGTTTAGCATCCCCGGTCTCAATCACCTCAAGCTGTCTTATCTTGGTTGGACCACTCTCTTCAACCTCCTACAGTTCCTTAGCGAGCTGGGCATTACCAAAGCCGAGGCCAATAAAGTCCTTGGCCGACAGACCATCGGAACTTTCTTACTTCATGGAAGCCCATCGGCTGGTTGCCTTGATGACTCTCTCTAAGTACTCCAGGCTGAAGCTAACAAACTCATCAGAGGTTTGATACTCTTTGACGATTTTCTCTGAATCATCCTCCATAGCAGCCTTAACTGCATCATCAACCTTATATTGAAGGCTCTAATCTTTATCCCTTAGAGTCTGGGCATGATTAGTCTCTATCTTAGCAATCTTAGTATCTCCCTCCTTCTGACCCAGCTTCAAGTCATCAATCTCCTTCCTAAGGTCCACTTTAAGATGTTCAGCATCCCTGCCTTTCTGTATCAGAGGTAGTCTCTTCAATGTGTAATCGGGAAAGCGGTGAAGAGAGAGGGCACTCTGTGAAAAACAAGCATCAGACATATTAGTAATAATGAAGCTAAGATCAGACGTAACACAAATAATAAGTAAATACCTGAACCACCCTATGAACTACAAACTCTGCCAGTAGAGGGACATCCATGGAATGATGAAAGTGTTTATTATCCTCGATCATGGCATGACTGAGGGCATTAGAAGATCGAATGCTGTTGCCCATGAGGCTGTTACCGATCTTCAGCTGAGAAAGTTGAGCCATTAAATCATCTTCTGAAGAAATGGGGATATCACGCTTGGTATTGAGAGCTTTGTTGGGGCTTGTGTGGGAAGGGTCTGCAGGTGCCTTCCTCTTTTTAGATGCATTAGCAGGGGCTTTCCCCTTCTTTGTATGGTCACGGGGTGGTACAGTCTTGCCACCACACTTCTCTAACAGTTTTGTGATGCTGGGAGCAGATATATTCCAAAGATCTTTAGAAACTCCTTATGGTCTCTCTACAAAAAGAAAACATCGGAGTCAGAAGATCAGACATATGAAATCCACGAGACCAGACTTGATGTAAAAATGTTTTCTCCTAGAGTACTTATGAAGCTCGGCCAAAGCGCCACTCCCAAGAACCATATGAGATAAATAGTAAGGGGTCATCAGATGCTTGTATTTGGTGAGGTTGCCATCTTCACCCTGACTACAAAGATCCTCGACATTTTTATGGTTATCTTGGCTCAATCCGGGGTCTGCTTTGGCCGAGAAAGAGACCTTGGCCCACCTCATAGGAGTCCTTGGAACTGATGTTCCACAAGGCTCATTATGACCAAACCCCTAAGACCCTGAGGTAAAGAAGAAGCGTGGCTTCCAGTTGTGGTTGGAGGTCTGAGTCACCAACATCTTCTTCCCAGACTTCGTGGCTACAAAGTGATAGTAGCCAGGGTGATTTTTAGCTTAAGAGGGTATGTAGAAAGATAAGAATACCCTAACGAAAAGGTCGGTATGATGAACCACCTTCCAGAGTACGATAGCCCCAACCAAGACCCTCCAGGCATTGAAGGATAGCTGAGAAGGAGCGAGGTTGATAAAAGAAAGAACAACTCGAATAGTGGGGTGAATTGGGAGACAAAAGTCGAGTTTGAACATCTGCTCATAGACACAGAGCTCTCCCTCTCAGCCGTCAAAGGCCCTATCATCCTTCAAGGGTTTCCTTAAGGTAACGGAGGAAGGAAAGGCATACAGATGTTTGAAGACGAGAGGGTCGTATTCAGTGAAAGAATTCTCAGGACCATCAACCTTGGAAGTGCTAAGTTCACCCCCTTCATCATCATCATTATCATCAATAGTTTGAGGTTTTGCCTCAGAGGGGCACCATCAAGAAACCTCTTCGTAAACTCAGCACCGGTAGCAGCCGATAGAGGGTTGGTGTCAATAAGAGGGAGAATTGCCACATTAGGCCCTACGATTTCAATGGAAGAAGACCTACAAGAGGTGATAGCTTCCTAATGGGAGGTGGAACGGTCAAAACCTCTGCTCCCTCAAAGACAAAACTTCCTATGGGGGGGCAATCCATAGCCTCTTGGAAAGAGTCTACAGATTCAACATCCTTAAAGGTAGACATGGGGTCTGAGGAAGATGACTCAGACATCGGCTCAGGAACCTCAAGAATTTCAGCAGGTTCAGTAGGCTCAGGGTATACGACCTTCAAGGGTGGAGGAAAAATTGGTCTGAGGGGAAAGGCCTCAGCCCTACGATCCTCCTCTTGGGATAAATCTATCTGCTTAATATTTTCAAAGGTCTTCTCACGCAGAGATGGAAACTCTTCAGCAAGATTATACAAAGGTCTCAGCATATGGTGGACGACACTAAACTTGAGGGAAAAACTCCAAACAAGTATATAACTTATGATACCTAAAATAAAGATCAAAGGTTAGAAGTTGAAGGGTTTCAAATAAGAACACCTAGAACACCCTAAGCTAGGTCACCGAAGAAGATGACCGAAAAGTCACCAGAAAGCCTAAAAAAAGGGAAGTTTGTGGCTAAAACCACCTTGAAGTATCTTGGTATGGCTCCAATACTACCTAAACACTGCAACCCTATCCCTACAACCACTTAGCAGTGGTGGAAACCTTCACCGAAAAAGAAGAAAAGCCACCACAAAACCAAAATGTAAAATAAATGCCCAGAAATGAAAAGCTTAAAGTTGAGAAATAATACCTGGAAGAATTCAAGGTAAGGAAGAAGAAACTAGAAGCTAGAACCTTGAGTTGCATCAAAGCTTGGAGGTTTTGAGGATAA